>ML119658.1:0-584790 GCA_003788565.2 Ascobolus immersus RN42 | reverse complement strand
ATATAATTTACAACCCGAATGCTACCAAACATACCGGTTTCATTGAGTTCAACACTGCCGATTCCCACGAGCGAAACCACAATCCGTGCCTTTTAACTAGCTATGTTGGATCTGGTCAGCTTTTAGCACCGTTAAACCCATGCGCTAGGGGCAGCTTGGCCCATCCAGCAGCTTCGCAGGACTTCATGGGGTAACTAAAGTAGTTTAGGCTCAAGTTCACAAATCACTGTTATCCCTGGCGCTGTTATCTATCCCTGGCTCAAATTATTTTTTCTTGATGCAAGGTCGATTATACCTAGTGGATGTACTGGGTTCCTGTATTCCAGGTACAAGAGTTAGCCTGCATTTTATTATGCTAGTGTTATGGCTATTCACCACTCCAAATAGATCGAGTAAGACTATGTGTATCTATCGGGCTTGCATACCTACGCCCCTTTACGTAAAGGGCCGGAAAGGGCAACCAAGGTCGATTATACCTAATGGATGTACTGGGTTCCTGTATTCGAGGTACAAGAGTTAGCTTGCATTTTATTATGCTAGTGTTATGGCTATTCACCACTCCAAATAGATTGAGTAAGACTACGTGTACCTATCGGGCTTGCATACCTACGTCCCTTTACGTAAAAGGCCGGAAGGGGCAACCATGATCGCTTATATTTAATGGGTATACTGGTTTCCTGTATTCGAGATACAAGAAGCAGCCTGCATTGTTTTGTGTTTGCGATATGGCTATTCACCACTCCAAATAGATTGAGGAAGACTATGTTTACAATTCCAGCTTGCATACCTACCTCCCTTTACGTAAAGGGCCAATTCTTGATAGTCTCCTTGCTCGGTATTATCCTATCTATCACTCTATCTATATCCCTCGATGTCTCGAATGACAGAAGTAGGCACCAAATCAGTGATGCGTAAGGGGAATAATCTGCTCTACCGTCAGATCCCCGCATTATGTATGATCTCTTATCTTATATAAGCTAATCTATGATCTGATCCTCCTCTCTGATCCTCCTCTCGTGACACTCGGGTTACGAACCTTTCATGCTCTGACAATCAGACGTAGTGCATTCTGCAAGCAGTGGTCTGAAAGATGTTTAGAGTGATAGATAGGATAATACCGAGCAAGGAGACTATAAAGAATCGGCTCTTTACGTAAAGGGACGTAGGTATGCAAGCTGGAATTGTAAACTTAGTCTTACTCGATCCATTTGCAGTAGTGAATAGTCATATCGCTAACACAATATAATGCAGGCTACCTCTTGTATCTCGAATACAGGAAGCCAGTATACCCATTAAATATAAGCGATTATGATTGCCCCTTCTGGCCCTTTTCCTAAGGAGTCGTAGGTATGCAAGCCGGAATGGTACATGTAGTCTTACTTGATCTATTTGAATTAGTAAATACTTAGCCATAACACTAGCATAATAAAATGCAGGCTACCTCTTCTATCATGGGTGCCCCTTGCGGCCCTTTACGTAAAAAGTCATAGGTATGCAAGGCGGAATTATGCACATAGACTATTTGATCTATTCGAAGTGGAGAATAGTCATATCACTAACGCGATACAATGCCGGCTAACTCTTGTACCTCGAATACAGGAACCCAGTCCATCCACTAGGTATAATCAATCTCGGTTGCCCTTTCCGGCCCTTTACGTAAAGGGTTATAGTGTAAGACTTGCAAGTGGTCAAGCGAGCGAGGAGACGTAGGTCAGTACAATGAACGAGAATCGAGGAAGAGCGAGAGACGATACAAGACAAATACGAGCTTGAACGGACGAGACGAGCGAACGGAAGACAAGTTTGCGAGAAATAACAAGTTGAAACGAGTGAGACATCCGTAAACCTGAAGCCGAACGAGAACAACCGAACAATAACTGAACCGAGAACACAACTGAACAAACCACTATGGTACGCTGGAAAATGTTCCAATCGGCGCATTTTAAAATGTGCTGGAAATGTCAAAAAAGACCGGAGATTCTTTTTCTCCAGTAAAAGACTAAATGAGCCATTAATCAGCCATTAATCAGCCATTTATGAGTCGACCACTCATTAACGGCCTTTTCCACTCATTATTGAAAAATGAGTAGAAATAAGAATTTGATGTCCAACTAGATTAAGAACTCCTCAGTATTATCTTGCATACTGAAACCTTCAATCCACCTGCTTTTAAAAGAACAGATTTACACCCGGTATACTCTTAAACAATTTTATTCTCTATGTACTTCTCTTCTATTAGGGAGCCAAGTATTGTATATCGGAGAGCCCTATTGTCTCGCAGAACCTATCGTCTGTCGGAAGCCCAGCGTTTGTCGGAAAGCTCATTCTCCGTTGGAGAGTAAATCTTCTATCGGGGAGCTCGTCTTTTCGGAGGGCTCACCATCTCGGAGAGCTCGTCGTCACGCAAGCTCATTGTCTCGTAAAGCTCATCGGCCGTCTCGTAAACTTGTCGTCTCGTAAAGCTCATCGGTCGTCATCGTAAAGCTTGTCGTCTTGTACAGCCCATCGTCTCGTAATGCTTGCTGTCTTGTACAGCCCATCGTCTCGTAAAGCTTGTCGGTTGTCATCGGCTGAAGACCTCATTATCTCAGAGAGCTCGTAATCGGTTGAGGAGTTCATCATCTCAAAGAGTTCGCCATGTCGGAGAGCTCGGAAAGTCTCGTTGTTTGGAGAACTCATCATATCGGAGAGCTTGTCGACTCAGAACACTTATCGGTTGTCATCGGTCGGAGAGTTCATGATCTTGTGGAGCTCGTCATTTCGGAGAACTCGTCATCTCGGAGAACGCATCATTTCGAAGAGCTCGTCGTCTTGAAGGCGTCGTCACCTCATAGGGCTTGTCATTTTGGAGGGCTCGTCATCTCCGAGAGCTAGTTGGTTGTTTGGAGTTTGTCCGATAGTGTTTGTCGGCCGGAAAGCTCATCTCTAAACCTCGTTGAGAACCTAAAGCTTTTGCCAGCTGCAGAAGCTCGTGTCAGAAGGCTCTTTCAAGTTGTCGGAGAAATACTTAACCACAACTTAACCACGAATCATTAGCTCGTTGTCGTAGGACTAGTGACGGTTATCGTAGGTCCGGTTGTTGTGTCAAACAAACCTGGTTGTCGGAAGATGCAGTGTTGAGGAAGGAAGGAAGGAAGAGAGATGAAAGAAGTCGGGCAGGTGACCATGGATGTCTTGGCGCTTCTGCATCTCATTCACATCAATTCAAAAAGCCCGAGTGCGCGTGCAGAGTATTGATTGATGGCTCGGTCTCCAAGCGACTCGGAGAGTATGTACAAGTGATCAGACATACTGCCACTGGCAGTTAAGCTTGAGAGCGATGCGAATAATGTCCAAAGGCTACATATAACACATTGTTTGGAAAAGGCAGAACGAAACGTCCTTTTCAGAGAAAAGGACACTCAATGTTCCTTTTCCGCACATTTGGTCTTATTCTACACATTATCTGGATAATGAGTACCCATCAGATTTTTCGACCGACGCAATATTTAACGTGTCGACTCTTTTATAAATGAGTCAAGTTCATTTTCTCTCACACAAAGTTGGAACCCTGGTGAACTCTGAACTGAGCGGCATGACTTATAGCATCGTGCGGAGTATCGTACGAGGTCCAAGATGACAACGGCCGAGACACCGATCGAATGGGAGCAAGGCGAACAGTCAGTATGAATCCCAGAATCGGGGCAGCACTGTAACACATAAGAATGCAAGCCGGAATGGTACATGTAGTCTTACTGAATCTATTTGGAGTGGTGAATAGCCATATCGCTAACACGATACAATGCAGGCTACCTCTTCAACCTCGAATACAGGAAGCGGGTACACTCACTAAGTATAATCGATCATAGTTTCCCCTTCTAACCCTTTACTTAAAGGGTTATAGGTGAGATACTGCCCTCCTGCCGGTATCAGATTTTCGTACACTGCTTAAGGGAACGCTGGCGATCGCAGGCTAGTTTACGTTATCACCGCGATTAGCACTTCTTATCACATCTTGTAGGAGAAAAAGACCTCTAGTTGGTTACAGTGGTCTGGGTGCAGAAACAAGTAATCAGTAGATTCCACACCAATCCCACGTTCTTATAAGAAGTTACCTTTGAACAACTATCAAATTCCATGGGGTACTCACCGTTTAAATGTTCCAACAAGATTGTTTTTAATAAATCACCTCTTTCTTGTCTTCACCTGTTGGATTCAAGGTTTAATTGTTTCCTGGTCTTTTTGGGATCATTGATGCAACAGAATACCATAATGACGTAATGGTAGTGGTGGTGGTGGTGGTGGTTGATATTCAGGTGAAGGTTTTTCGTCGTGACCGAGTGCTCTCAAATTTTGGTGGGGTGTCAAGCCATTCGTGGCTGGGACTTGCTCGCAACTGGGATTCCCATTCGCGAATTTGATGTCCTGCTCGCGAGCGGGAAGCGCTCGTGAGTGGGCCTTCACAGAGTGTCAAACATTAGCCAGGTAATATTAAAGGTGCCTCTTCGCAAAATATTTCATCAAAACGGCTTTGTATCTCACTATCGCTTGGCCGGGGTTCTTTCTAAGTTCGAACCTGTGTTCGTATGTCATAAAGGCCAGCTACAGTGTAATATGTTCCGGTCCAAAACCCATCTTCTCCCACTGGCCTTTGGCCCGGTCCAAATCGCTTCACATAGGCGCAGCCGCCACTGGCGAATTGCCTGGTCCAGATCTCTTCAGTCTATGTTGCTGCTTAAACTCGCGATTTCAAATGAAGGAGGACGACGGGGTGATGGCGGTATAAAGGAACATCTATAATTTTAAGTTTCCAACTCAAACCTATCTAATTCAGTCCCATTTCACGTAAGATCTGAGCCTGAAGAACAGATTCATCATCTTCTACTTTTCTCTCAGCACCCTCAACAATATTTCTATCGCAAACTGATACCTGATTCCGGGCTTCTGATGCAGCAAGGTTCCGGCATGAAGTAGCCTCATGGTTCCTTGCATTGCGAGTTGATTGATGACAGTAATTTGTACATCTAACGCCCGCTTTTTTGCATAGACACCGCTTCGTGGTACATATATCCGACCCATCCGCCTTAACATGGCATTTACAAACGACACGCGTCTATAATCTGTTAGTCTTATGTATAACCGAGAAGGTATGGTTATTTGTACTGTACATACTTGCTTTCGAGCGGCGTTTGCAGAGCATCTAGAGACCTCTCGAAGAGATATCCTTTTTCCAAGGTTATCCAGCGGCGGAGGAGACGGGAGATCCTAAGTTTATTAGCATATAAACATATGTATTAAAGAATGGAATCTGACCTTGTAAAATGAGGTAGTCTCTGGCGCTGCTATCATGTCTCGAGTATGCTGAAGTCGATCCAGAACTCCCCACTGTGACTGCAGTAAGTACTGATCTGTACTGACTGGACCTTTAAGAACTCGACATGGGACTCGTGAAGGATCACTTGTCGATCTATCAATGCGTGGAACTTTGAGCAGAACCACTTGGCCAATCTCAAAGATTGTAGGAGATTGCTTTTTCGAGTATTTCCGAATGGACGCTTCCCGAGCTTTCTGTGCGAAGGGCTGTAGGAAGGTTTCCATGTTGGTGAAATGATCTGGACCCAATTTCGACCGAAGGTGATATGCAAGTGAACCCTTTTCTGGCTCAGCTTGTTCCTTTCGATTGGATTCAGAACATGAAGGAACAGGCGATTGACAACGGCGAGTATTGCGAGTATTCATTGTAAACTGAGAAGTTATTGGAGGAAGACTATTTTGATTGCTCTATTGAAGTATTAGTATTATAGTTTCGTGTAAGAATCGATTAAATTACCAATGTTACCGTTGAGCTATCTTCTTCAGCTTCATCTTGCTGCGATTCGAACATTTCCGATTGCTGTTCACACTCATTTGAATGCTGTTCAGTTTCCGATTGTGGTGGCAAAGAATTAGAGACCGTTTGCTGCGTATAAATCGAATGCTGAATATGCTTTAGAGTTTCCGAAATGCTTAGGATAGGGGGGGCATTTGTTGCAGGTAGTCGAGCTGTAGATGAGCTCGACTCGATTTCATTTGGCTCTATTCTCTCAGGTGAATGATGCAAAAGCCGGGGATCAATATTCTCATCAGGGATAGAAGACGCTGCAGCTAAAAGAATAATATTATATCAGTATGATGTCATAACTCCGAAAATAGCACATGGAACTTACCATTTTGCATAGATACTGGTGCGTCCAAGTTCATGCCGTCATAAGTACCATCTTTAAGCTCATCCTCAGCATCTAATGGATCGTCCTCATTAGGTACAGGACCATCGTCAATGAAGTCTTCCTCTGGTTCTCCAAAGTTCACTGGTGTATCTGTTAAATCGAATCGAGGTGCACGCCCATAGAATACTTCATATGGACAGAGTGAACCACCTAGACTCGAGTGGGGAGTTCGATTAATTTGCATCGCAACAAGTGGCAAGCCATTAGACCAATCCTTTCGTCCTGTCTCTAGCATCCAAGCTCGTAATCGGTCTTTTACCACCCTATTAAGCTGCTCAACCAATCCCTGAACGTTTGGATGTCTTGGTCTGCTATTTTTGATCTTAATGCCGAAGGCAAGTAAAAGAAGACGGCACACTCCTTTAAACTCGGCCCCATTGTCACACTGAACGATTTCAGGAGGTTCATGAGATGCCATCCAAAACGCGAGCTTTTCAGCAACTTGTTGGGCTTGTTTATCGGTAAGAGGATAAAGCCAAACAAACTTGCTGAAATGATCACGGACAGATAGAATCCATGTGTACTCACCGTCTGGTTCAGACCTTTTGTCAATCAAATCAATTTGCACTCTCTCTAGGATATGGTTTACAATAATTGGGTGTAAAGGTGCCTTAGAATTCTTTGTTTTATTCCTTAGGCACACTTCACATCGGTTTGTAAACCATGTTATCTGCTCACTAATTAGTAAACGTCATAATGATGCTGTATGGTCTTACATCCTCACGGGGTAACCCATAGTATTCTTTGTGGAATTGCGCATATAATTTGTTCTTTCCAACATGTCCAATCGTGCTGCAGTGTAAATTCTTTAAAACATCGAAAGCTTCATATGTTGGAACAACATATTGCGGCTTTTTGAATACTTCGGGCTGTGGCTGGCCCGGGGTATTCTCAGTAATGACAGGAAAGACATGACCAGATAGACCTCGAATTCCTGGCTGTCCTGGCGCCGGCTTTGGATACTCATAGTCAGGTACATAGTACAGCTGATCTTCTCTTTCTCCAAGATGCCGGTTTCCGAGTTTAAAGTTGCCAAAGCAAGTCCGTCTTTCGTCAATTGCCTTCACATGTTAATATTTGAAGCACAGTTCAGTCATTTAATATTACCTTTTGATAGCCAGGTTGCCCTCGCACTGGTTTCGTTCCATCTGGGTCATTAAGATAAGCACGAAATCGAGCCCTTTTACAGGCATCAAAGTGTGTCTTATCGAATCGTCGAGCTGCTTGCTTCTCTAAATACTCTTCGAATGCTTTTCTTGTCTCTTCACTGAACGGCGTAACTGGTTGGTTCGGGATCGAAGCTGGCACGGTTGGCATAACTTAGAAAGAGAACGGTTGAGAGTGTAGAAGTAAAGTGCTCGCAAATTGTATAGGATGTAAGTAATAACTGTATTGCTCGAGGGGGTGCTGGTATGAAATTATATCTCAGTCTGCCAACAAAGGACTGTGCACTAGGTAACTACTCCGGCCTGGATAACGGGTGGGGCAAAGGGGAAGGCAAACATCTACATACTGGGTTATGGACCGGTCGAAACCGGTATCCACTATGAAATAAAATGGCGAGAAATCGACTGGTTAATGGACCGGGCACTTTGCCATGCGCGGCTGCGCTTGCACGAAGCGAATTGGACCGGGCCAAAGGCCTGCTCAAACGACGGGGTTTTGGACTAGAACATAATATTATCTTGAGCTTGTCTGGTCAAGTGGTGAAGACTGGCCATAGCAGAAACTCGTCACTTGAAAGAACTCAAGTTCGAGTCCGGGTGGAGAATCTGGAAACCGTTTTATTTTGTAACATATTCCTCCATAATTGGTGCCTTCGCTCAAACGGTGCTATGGCACCACATACATAGGGTGGCAGTAAAACGTGCATGGTAGCACAATCAATTCAATAGGGCGATAGAGGTGCTACTTTGTAGCTAGTGCAATTTTTATATCGTGCTTTGGAAAACGGTGCTGTCTAAAATGTGCTACAGTTGCTTGTGTCGGTCTCGTACCACAGTGGACTACCTAGGTAACTAAGAGGTCAACATATGCATGCAGACCAGCATTGATCGCAGCATGCACGAAAAGTACACACTTCACACTTCCAGCTGTGACTGGTTCCCTCTTTGATGTCGAAGCACTCATCTCCTTATGTCGATCTAAACACTTTACTCCTATCCTCAGTACACACAGTTCTCTCTACCATGCATGTCGAGGTACGAACAGACTCACAACAAACTGAACCTTACCACGCCGTGTCCCAAGTACTTGTGTTCTTCAAAACATCCCACTACATGAGAGTTAGTACGAGATCGCGATGGCAAAATACCAAATGGGGAGGTACTGAACATCTACCTAATTAAACTACTTCTTACGCAACAACACCAAGAGGAGGCCTCCGTACTCGTACGTACTCCATCAGACCCGACCTCACATCAAATACGGTGGTCCTCCTAAGCTCCGAATTCACACGAAGGACATACATATGTCGCTATGAGAGAGCACGCACTGAGAACTCGGTCCAGGTGTATATATATATCAGTGTGGTACGTTCGGCACTCTTCACGTAGGCTATGGGATTCAGAACCTAATACGAGAGACTGCCATACGTGGGTGGGATACGAGAGGAGAATCAGTAAGTATGGACACAGTTTTGCACGTATCCTCCCAGTCACAAACGTACTATGACGTCTTACAGAAACACACGTTTTTCTACATCCCTCGATAAGAACACATGTACATCTACAAACGTCAGAGGATCTTTGCAATTTGCACGAACGTCTTGTCCGAATCTCTCGCATTGGAGGAACTCAAAACACGAGCAAAGATACAATATTGACAAGTATGCTAACCAACGGGGACGGAAGTTCATCAGTGCCCCACTGGCAACCAAGCTCCTACGTACGAAGTTCATTCGTGCACATAAAAAAAGACCTTCCAGCACGACAGCATTCACATAACCAGGTGTCAAAACGCGCGGTCGCACGTAGATTGCTTTATAGCTCGGCCAGAAAAGAAGAACACCTCACGGTCTGTAGTTTCTGTCCTGTATGCATCCGATCACCCACTGGTTCAAGAGTCACTTGAATCGTACGGAAGAAGAGAGTTGAATCATCAGAGCATATGCATACGTATACGAGAAATGATCATATGATGGAAGCAAATTACGAGACTCAGAGATCAACATCCAAACCAGGATCGACGCCAGATTGATACGATGGTAGTATGGAGAAGCTTAGTACAACTTACGGAATTCCAACCGTGACTGGTACCCCATGGAATGGATGTAACTCTCTCGTTTGTCTCTCACTTTCATTGTGTGCTTCCCAAAGATCAATTGAAGCTCGGGATTTACTCGCGCGCCTCTATACGTATATCTTCCACCCACAACAAAGAATCAGGCTTGATCATCATGATCCCACCTAACATCAACACACAGTCTTCTCACAGTTCTCTCTCAGCTCCCGAGCCCCACGGTCCTTCACAAACTTGAGCAGACCTACTACGTATACGAACACTAGAGCATATCACGCAGTGTCTTAGGTCTGCAACTATTCCTGCTTTCGAGAAGCGCTTACGAGAGAAAGTCACGAATATCAAAGTGGACGTCCAAGGTCAAACCCCATTTCCTTACGTCAAGTGCTTCCAAGTAGAAATTCAATTGACGTATAGTAGGCTCGAGCTCCGTATACTTTGTATGTTCACGGCAGTAACCAACCCGGAAGGGATGTAGAGAGATCGCACGAAGAAAGAATGGGGAGTTGAGAATCAAAGCACGTTATTTACAGCTTGCATTATGAATGACAGGGCAAATTTGGTGGACGCATCACTCAGAAACTGATGTAAGTGGGCGGTACAGAATCTCGCACGCATACTATCATCGCAGGTTTAATCTCGCACGTCAACTTTATGGTTTTGACTAAATATGACGCATTGAATCTTCTACGTACGAGTACTTCAATTGCCAGGACCTCGTCTACGATTGCAATGATATCACAGAACGTGGAGACTCGATGGTACGAGAAAGAAAGAAACCGGCATAAACCATATCAGACCATACGAGACAGCATGGAGCGAAAATACGAGAGAGTTCCATCTTGCTCTAGACCACCAGCCCAGTCTGACACTGTACGAGCTTCCCCCGTAAGGATCTTGAAGTTATTTCTTTGCACCGCCTTCTCCTCCCTCTCTCAGCTGCAGCCACGAACCGAAACTAAATAGAGAGACGATTCACAAGAGAACCTTGAGAGAGAAAATCACGTACACAGTCTTGAGCCCATCCTAGCGAGGGAGAAGATCATACGGGCTGTAGTACATCCTGTCATGGATGTCCACGAGCGACAGTTCAAGAGTTCGTACGAGAAGGAGTTGAATTGAATCATCAGAGCATATGCGCATACGAGAAATGACGGACCCGACCTACGAGACTCAGAGGTCAACATCCAAACCAGCATGGATGCCAGCTTGACACGATAATATATGGAAAAGTATTTCCAACCGTGACTGGCCCGCCCTTCACTCCACGGCTTCTACTGAACCCCTCACCTTCCACACAAAAACAACAACCAACGGCCTGTCCCTCACTCCTTCCATATTATTCTACATCCTTCGACACGATTACATCTGCAAGCAAAGGGATATCGATACCTCACGTCATATTCTACTTTTTGACATACAAGTAGAGATTAGTAAAGATTCGTTGCATGCATGTACATCCATGTCATGGTACGAGAGATGTCAAGAAGAAGTATGTCACAGTTAATGGGGACGGACACGCTCGAAGCGCCGTATCCAAACAAAGTACATCGAAATACGTATACGAGGGAAGACGAATTACGATACCTAAGTAGACAACTGCACGAGGCTCAGATGTATTGTGCCTTAAGCTCATCTATTATACAAGGGAGAAAAGTACTTAAGTCGTATGATCCGTAAAGATATCGTACAACTTGAGGAGACAGCTTAGAAACCAAGTTGACCGTACGAGAGCGAAAGGAATCCGAGTCATCAGAGCCTACGAGAGAGTACCATCTCGCTGGACCGCCAGCACAGCCTGACAATATACTTACGAGAAAGTGTGTCGTGCCATGTACAAGTCTGCACACATTGGCCACTGTCACGTCGTGTCCTGGTTTCTCAACAAGATATCCCACTACTATCTGCAATACGAGAACATAATACAATATGTACTTTGGAGACGTCCGTACATACCCAATTACGTACCCAAAACTACCGAACCTGGGATTGTCGGAATACAGTGCTGCCGTATGTCCGCCTCCGGTCTTCCCGGTGGTCTTGGCTCCTCGGCAGTATATAGCGTGGATCTTCCACAGTAATACAACCTATCCGTTACACCCTCCACCTCCTCTTCTGACAGGGATTGTCTCCAAAACACTACGTAAGTACATCGAAACCAACCTCACAGCCGACTCAGTCACCTTCACACGTCCGCACATTGCCATAGTAAGAAGTTGTACGCTCCGAGAACTTGTTTGACATGGTACCGTGTCACGCTCTGCACTAAGGCCATGTACAGATGTGGTTCAGGGCCTAATACGAGAGGGTGCCCCAGTACGTACTTACATATGACCAAGTTCTGGTCCGAGTCGGCGTACGAGAGGAACTAGTGAACCCGTGCTCACGATCCCAAAGTACAGGATTCTACGAGAAGCAACGACGTTATCCATCGCTCCTTACAGATTCTTCTACAACCCATGCCACGACTACACCTCGAGCAGAAGAACCTTGTACGTCATGTCCTACTTCCCCACATACAAGGAAGCTAGATCGATCAAGCTACGAGGAGTTGTCAAGAATGTCAATTAATGGGGACGTATGTTCGTGACTGGGACATAGACACTTGCACGAAAGGTTTTATGTGTTAGGGAGACGATTAATCGATCCACGACAGATCCTTCAACTGATCAAAGAGAAAATCACGTACTCAGTCTTGAGATCATCCAGCGAAGGATGCCCTCACGGTCTGTAGTAGATAGTAGTTCCTGTCATATATGCCTCCGATCGCGCAGTTCAAGAGGTATACATACGTACGAAAGAGTTGAATAATTAGAGCATACGAGAAGTTCCAGAGTGAACCTACGAGCCTGAGAGAGTAAGTAAGTACTTACTATCCATACCAAGTTGCAAGATGATAAGTACTTATACGAAAAGGTACTTTCAACCGTAACTCCCTTCTCCTTCGGTTCTTCTACGCTCTAAATGCAACTCTTCCAAAGTGTGGCGCTTACCACGCAGGCATCTTGAAGCTCGGAAATAGGCTTCTCCGCTCCGCTCTTCCCTTTCTCTCTCAACCAGCGATCTAAAATTTATTTCCATCTTCTACACACAAACAAACACCTGCCCAACCCTCCTTGCAACAACAGCAACTTCACCAGTCCGCTGATACGACTACATCTATATCTACAACCACTGGCCAACGCCACGCCGACTCGTAGTTCCTCACATCGAAGAAACACTTGTTACCATCTTACGAGGAGAGCTATGAAGGGCTCGATGTCAATGAACGGGGACGTCGCCACATATCTGTCAGTGGAATCTACAGATTCCGTACTACGTGAAACGAGACTGCCAGTGGATGGGCCATTCAAAGACGAACGCACGTATATCGCTGCAACTCGTCCAAGCAAGGAAAGCTGTACTCGTACGTTCACTAATGATATCGCAGACCTTCAGGATTTGTTTATACGAGAGAGAAAGATACCATAAACCATCAGAGGATATGAGAGAGCATGGAGAGAACATACGAGAGAGATCCATCTCGCCAGCCCGACAGCCCAGCCTGACGCTATATGAGCTTCACCCGCAGAGATTTCGAAACTCCGGAATCTGTTTATCCGTTTTACGTTCGCCCTCTCCTTCCTGCCTGGTACGAGTATAGCGAAGGAAAAACATCACACCAGGCCGCAGGTCCTATGTACGTACCTTCTACCTGCGACAAAGAGTTCATCATCTCACCTATCCTCAGTAACCTTTTCTCTCCACCACATGTCGCACGGTAAAGAAGCATAGGGACACTGCAGCCCGTCACGTCGTGTCCTAGGTCTGCAACTGCGCACCAAGAAGGGAATCAACTACGTTCCAGAAAAATAAGATTAATGGGGATGCTCATCGCGAGCACGACTCAAACTCCACTACGTCAAGTACAAAGTAGAGAGTTGATGGCAACACACATATCAACTTTCCTACAGCCTCAGGCTGGGAAACTTCGCACGTTTATCGCAATGTCCATCATGTACGAAGACAAGAAAACCACACGAGCAAAGAAACAACCGAGAATCAGATAGAGACACGGATTACTTACATGCTCAAGTATATTACAACATCTCGCCATGCTGCTTCCCACGAGGCTAGTATCAACATTGATCGAAGTGATTGAGCTCCGTGGTACGTGCTTAAGGAGAGCACAAACTGTTCAATGTCGTCATTTCCCAGCGGCAAGGCTACTATGCACGAAGCTATCGTGGAAGTGGAGGTAGTAGCGGAGGTACGAGGTCGTACTCCTAGGCTGCGATAAAGTTAACGAGGAATCGAACGCAGATTCGACACTTCCTTCAAGCTTGCCAGGCGATCAGTTGACCGAACATACGGACGACGAGATACGATCGCTTCAAGCTGTATACGATGGGAAGATGGAGCGCAGACTCGCACCGTGACACGAGAGGTAGTATACACGTTTTGCCAGTGAGCCGCACGTCATCGAAATCACGCAACGCCATAGCTTGCGCATGCAGCAATCACCCTCACGAGAAAAAAATTGAATGGGGATGAAAAAGTATTAATACGTATTTCAAAACGAAAACCAAGTCGATGTACGTCCAAAGATACCACCAAGAAGGACAAGAAGTGTTACGTGCCTGGATACTTTAAACTTTGGATTATTCTGAGGTGTTATTAGTGCCATATTGCGACCAAGAGAATGCTAAGTACGGATATATTTCAACCCTTCATGTGTTCTGCCCATGATCAATGCTTCATTGACTCTACTTATGTACTTGTCGATACGAACCAACATGGACTGTTACGAGAACATTACGAATACATCCACAACAAGTTAACCCTTATTCCATATGATGCACCGTGCGAGGAAATAATGGGGAAGTACTTACGCTCTTGTAACGTTCAGAATACTGAAAGCCACCAGGCCTGCTGAGTTTCCTTACGAGCGCTTATGAACGGAGCAAAGACAACATGTCACGGTAGCAAAAGAACGTCGATTTTTTTGAGAATCGAATACGTCAAGGACATGTCGACAACCATACGAGTCTTTTCAGGCATAGAACAAGATGAGAGCAACTGTTGAACTCTACCTTCGGATGCAAGTTCACAGCACTTGTAGAGCACGATGTGCTGGACACGCAGGATGGTCTTGATAGAAGAAACAGGCCAGAGGTGAAGAATGACGAGGAGATTGATTTGACGTGTACCATGCCGTTCAATATGGCCTTCCGAGAGTACAATGATATTCTAGGAGAGACGCATGTGCCAATGGGGACGACATGATATGCGAGAGGGTAAATTCAGCGATATTCATTAGGGCTTGCGAGAAAGTAACTTAGGCAGCTAGTCAACACAATTAATTGTCAATACCAAGAATCGCTCAAACTTCTTGTCATCTTTCTCGTGTACACCGAGGAAATAGACCTCGATATGGAACGAGTACTTATGTGATATCATATACCTTAAAAGCATATACTTAGCACTATAATACATTAAGTACTTTGTATAAGTCCAAGATTCAAGCTCACAAAACCTATGGCCTCGAAGCGTCTGTAGTACTTTCTGACGTTGTAGCTATGACCTTAACGACCGTCTACATACTTAACTTAACTTCCATATTAATTTCGAACCGGCCATTTCCGAGAAGTGCCAAGACCCCGCCTATTTGACCCCTCCATCTCCATCTGAAAGTTTGCGACAGGCGAAATCGAAAAGTCTCAGATCCCATCACCGCTTCAACCCACACCAAAATCATCACCACCAAAACAAACACATCACCACAACCAACCACCACCAATCTCCACAATACACCCGCAACAATGCCTCGCGATCCTCTAATCGCCCTTGTCGGCAAGCCTTCCGCCGGCAAATCAACCATGCTCAACTCCCTCACCGACGCCACCTCAAAAGTAGGTCAGCCTCCCCAGCAACCCCCCACCATCGCCACCTCCTCCTCCCCCGATACTAACAGGAGGCTCCAGGCAACTTTCCCTTCACCACCATAGATCCTCAACGCGCCATCGGCTATCTTCGTATTCCTTGCGCCTGTACTCGCTTCAATAAAGAGTCCCAATGCACTCCTACCTACGGTTCCTGTACCTCCGGCCAACGCTCCGTTCCCATCGAGCTTCTCGACGTTGCCGGTCTCGTCCCAGGCGCCCATCTTGGTCGTGGTCTCGGCAACAAGTTCCTCGACGACCTTCGCCATGCTGACGCCCTCATCCACGTCGTTGATGTTTCTGGTACTACTGATGCTGAGGGCAAGGAAACTCGCGGATATGACCCTAGTGAGGATATCGTTTGGCTGAGAGGAGAGATCGTGCGGTGGGTTCATGGAAACTTGGTGGGTAGATGGGGCGGTGTCAAGAGGAGACACAAGGCGACCAAGGCAAAGGTCCAGGATACGCTACTCGGCCAGTTCTCTGGTTATGGAGCAAACATGGTCATCATCAACCGTCTCGTCGACTCACTACCCTTCAACAAGACGACTCCGCTAGACGAATGGAGTGACGAACAGGTTGAAGAGATGGTGGAACGGTTCGTCGACGAAAAGTTCCCGACAGTCATTGCCTTGAACAAAGTCGACCATCCAGATTCAGCACAAAACATCCAGAGGATCAGCAAACGGTATCCGAGCGAGAGCCTGGTGCTGTGTAGTGCTGTGGCCGAGTGCTTTTTGAGAAAGTTGAAGAAGCAGGGATTTGTCAAGTATGAGGAGGGAACAGAGTTTGTGGATACGTATGAGGATTTGGTGGCAGATGGCGATGCCAGTGGAGGAGGATTGAAACCCATGGACGAAAAGCTGAAAAAGTAGGTTTCGCCCCTAAAGCACAGTGATGAGACAGTTGCTAACTCAGTTACAGTCGCATCGAAAACCTCCGCGACCTCGTCCTCTACCGTTTCGGCTCAACCGGCGTCTCAGACGTGCTAACACGTGCCGCCACCGTCCTCGGTCTTGTGCCAATTTTCCCCGTCCGCAACATCCACATGCTCACTGCTCCCGGTACACAACCAGTATTCCGAGACTGTGTGCTGGTACCGAAAAATACGACAGTTGCAGGTGTGGCAAGGAGGATCATGGGTGATGGGCCGATTGCCTTTGTGGAGGGTGCGGATGGGAATAGGGTTAGTGAAGATGAGATTGTTGGTGTTGGGAAACATGATGTGTTGAGTTTCAAGATGGCTGGTAAGTAGAGCTGGGTTGTAAATGGTTAAATGATGTTGATGGATACGGATCTTGTTGCTGGCTATTTTCGTTTATGTTCATGGAATAAAAGCGGTTCCTGATTGCTTACGGCTCTTTTTTGCAATGCCTTGGGTGCTTTTGTGTTGGTGTTTGATACCTCCTCTCTTATCCAGGTCTAGCTGTTCAGCCGATTTTTGGTTCACTTTGGCCTCCATAGAATTGGAACTGCCAGCCGATTCTCACCTTTGCGGGGAAGCTGGCACAATCTCTCTCATTTCAACAAAATGGCGGCATTCCAAACCAACGAATGGTTGCATCATTCGTTCACACTAACCCTTGAAAGTTGAAAGAATTCCGAGAATTACTACAACACATTCTGCAGGATTCTCTCAATAACTTGAAGTAGATCGTACTCCATGTCCCTGCCCTACGAGGTTCGACCACGCGAGGATACTTGAACCTGACTGCTTCCTGCAAACGCAATAGTATACGTTCGCGCCATCCAGCGAGGTTAGTTCAAAAATCATACAGCACCAAGCATTCCCGCGTGGTCTCCCACCGCAGTACTAACTTGGCGATTCGAAGCTTGACTATGGGAGAGCGGACGGGATCCCGTATATTCTTCAATCTGTGGCCGTATGGGATTGTGATTAGGCTACTTTATCTCATCGATAGCTTATAACAAGTAAGTAAGTACCCGAGCAATACCAGCTTTGTGCAATCAAGGAACATCACGGAAGAGCTGCCTCAGGAAAATCTTAAGAGTCTAAAAGACCGTACGATCCTTGAAGCCTCTATGATCTACTAAACCTTATAACAACTGATGCTCCTTGCATAATCGTTGAATTCTCCACGAACGACAGACAACAAGTCATCCACACCCGGATAAGGAATCTCGAAGGCCATACTCTTGCAGTAGTAATCACTGAGATACCAAAGTCAGCTTCTATACTCTCATGCAGTTGGTACATGGTATGTGGACCCGAAACGCCAGAGAACGATAAACTCGGATGACTTACTTGTGGAGCCTACAAGCATGACCTGAGTCTGGCCCGAATGAACTGATCATGCGCTCCCAATAGCCATCAAGCGGAAGGCAGCTGTTGTCGGTTCCATACCACTGAAACTGTACGTGGAGACCAAGTCAGCTGTCACTTCATCGACCGCACTGAATGGGTACATCCAGGTATGTATGAAGTACATACCCATCTACAATCTCCTTGCCAATGTGCATGTCGACATGCATAGAAACTAAAGTTGCGCAGCTTGGAGTTTCCGAGGTCTTGGGTTATCAACTCTGCATCTGTGGCGGCTACATTGGTTGTGGTTGCGGCCCCGAGAGCGAGGCCGAAAGCGGTAGTAAAGAGTGCTAGATTGAACGCGATCATGGCTGATTTGATTCTAGTATCATGTATATTCAACTATCCTATTGCAAAGGTACTATCCAGTACTTATATACACCGTCTCAGTGGTATGAGACATCTGGAACTGTTCCGACTTCCGACTTTCGCCAATGCAAGGGCTTTTAGATTAGGAACGGTCCATCCCGGCTTTGCCAGCGACCACGTTCCGTATCCGACACAATGGATAATATGAAGCCGTCAGCACGCCAACATAACACAATCACAGGACCAATAGTAGGGAAAGCATTTCATTTGTCCGCTTACTTGAATAAGCTGCTTTCGATTGCAAGCGGTCAATCTCCAGTTGCCGGTTCCACCCCGAGAGCAACTGCTTCTATGGCATGCAATCCTCGTACCGTACGTACATAGCAAGATTGGGTCTACATATACCACGAATACAAGTTGAGAGTTAATCTAGCTTCCAGCATTTGAAGCTCTTGATCCTGTCGTTGATATGCGTCCTCCCCGGGCCCGGATATTTCGGACTCACAACGAGGTTGGCTTCTTCCTCTGGGTATACCAAGTTCAATTCCAAGAGCATACCCTTCGGAGAGCCAGCGTTGCATCGTTTTCCTCTGTGGAGTATTGTTAGCATCCATGCATGCTGCAAATCATATGCGGTACATACTCGTAGAAGGCGCAACCAGTCCCCCGATCAGGCTTGATGGCACTTATGACGTCCCTCCAGGCCGGCATGAAGTCGAAGCATTTGTTTATCTCATCCTTGATGTAGAGCTGAATCCGGAGATGCCAGTTAGCGCAAAGATACCATTGAAGGATGATGGAGAAGTATATACATGCTTGCACTCGCCACCATACTTAACGTGGGCGCACATGAGAAAACTGAGAAGGACCTTCTCGCCAATATCCTCAGGCCGAATGGTAGGGAGAAAGGGGGAGGTGATGGCATCTGCGGTTATCGTTGCTGCAGCTGTCAAACATGCAGCATGCAGGAAAGATGCTATGATGGCGGCTTTCATACTGGAAGGAAGAATGTGAAGTTGCGCAATTGCATTTACGGACCGACATTGCTTTATAGAGAATGCCGTACGAGCTTCATGTCGGTAGCCATTCGTTAACGCAACTCCTCATGTACACATGCATGGAGATCTCTGAGTATCTACAAGACACAAGGTCAGTATACTAGTATGTGTGCTGATAATGATGGGATGAACCTTACTTCGCCTGAGCTCAGATATCTTTCTTAAGTTGGTTTATATCATATGATAGACATGCTCACATATTCATGTTGTCTCGGGCACATCTGCTGCAAGGGACCAACAAAGTAACCGTAATGCAAGTTCGACCTAACCGGGGTCCCCATTTCCGAGTCATGAAGGCGTAGTAAACTTGAAATCGGCTCAGAAAAATGGAGCATATGGTGGGAAACTATAGGCGGAAGCTCGAAAGGCGAAACATAAGATGCCTCTATAGTAGCTGCAAGCTATGAACGCTTGTATCACTAACTATGTGGAGATTGTCCGAAGCGGCATATCATTGATGTATTAGTTGAAGTACAAGTTGCACTACTGCAGGCAGTACTTTGTAGAAGAAAAGAAGGCCAAATAAATGGCCGAATTAATATATTATACTGGATTCAAAAGCAACAGCCGCCACAACGCCCCTCCCACAACAACCCAAGGATTTGCAGCTCAGTTGTAGTCTATGTTGGAATTGGGAGATTCCCATAGTTCAGGAGCATCTCCGATCTTCCAGCACCTCAAGGCAAAGATATTGGCGTTGAACTTGCCTTTGGCAATCTTGGAGAGATCTGAGCCTTCGTCACCATCGAGATTTCTGAATCCACCGGTACAAAGAGGTCCTCTGGACTATTTGTTAGTATTGAGCAGCACTACAAGAAAGGATTGTTTCATACGTGTAAACTCGACATTCAAACCCTTTATTGGGCCTGATGGATTTTATAGCATACCGCCATCCGGAACGTTCTCCAAAGTTGTAGCACCTATATTGACTGCCCTCAAAGACAAACTGAGACCTGGTTAGCACTTGCCGAAACATTTGAAGAATTCGGTACATACCCGCTCACATTTACCCTTGTACTTCGCTTCCTTGCAGACTTCGAAGGCTTTTGGGTAATCTGCAAGTTGTCTCTTCTCGAGGCCAGACGGTGTTGCAATATCGAGCTCATTGGTGCTGACGGGAACCGCAATTGCGGTAGTGAGGTGAAGGGCGAGGGCCAGTATCGAAGCAGTGTTGAGAAGGAACTTCATGTTGATGATGCTTGCTTATTCCGACCTGCTGTCAAACAGAGGAGGTGAGGTGACTTTTATAGAACATTCTCACGATGTTCGAGAAACAATGTGCCCTTTCAGACCCTCGGATTAAGGAGAGGCAGGTAATGATCACAACATTACAATCTGCATGAGCTCAGCTTGGTACCAGTGGGTGCATAAGATAACGGCTACGAAATTAGCGATAGAAGCATCAGGTGGAAAGGGAGGATGTTGAACGCCCGTGGCCGTGGCCAACATAGCAGCCTATCATATTGCGACTCATCATAACCCGATAACCAGTCAGATGCTGTGAAGTTTGGTTCGGATCGTTGCGCTAGTCTTATTTTACCTGCCTTTGCCTCACGAAATTGGCTTGTCGCATCGACTGGCTCCCGTTCAAAATTGATCGATAAACAAAACCTTCGAGAAGCCAATGCGAAGTTTCCATATACCAGCCATGAACTATGAAAAAAGGAAACAATGCATCTGTGTGGAACGTTGACGGGGAGCCGCCTATCATACAGGGGCAAAGAGGTATGCAAAAGGGGAGGATGATGAATGAACAAGGGGCGAGTCCTCATTGCAATTGACCAGTCGTCAGAGCCAGAAGGTAACTTCAAAGTTCAGCATATGTAAAAAGTCTCAGTCTGCCCGTTTTCGTGGACGAGGAAACTGCAAGCGACCCCGCGATGTTGAGAATTAACCTGGTACTCGTATTGTGAGAACTGGAACTATGCAACAAGGTCTGGAGCTGGAGATCAAAATGTGGGCGCATATTAGCAGGACATATGCAAGTCAGCTAATGCCCAGAATTTGTGCCACATGCAGCAACCCATCAAGAATGACGGATCGATATGTACTCTAAGGGTACTCCTGTACTGTGAGATCCTCCTGCGTTTCCGATTTGCAATATAATACAGCTTATATATTGCATGCGGACAACCATCCGCTTACCTTCTATTGCTGGAATTCTGAGTAGGGACGGAAAAGGTCGAGTCCAATTCCCAAGAAGCTGCGAATTATGTGGTGCAAGCTTGAAATAGTTCCGTTCTGCAGCTCATGGCACATTACGTATGATTCATAGACCTTTCCTTGAGAATGTCAGTATACCTAGTTTAAGTACACTTGCGGTCCGGACCTGACATACATACTTCATCTGGGGTGAAAGAAAAGTTGCATGAAGCATTCATGTCCGAAAGTGCAATGCAAAAACTCGGGGTTTCACGGCTATGGCATGATACATCCCACCATTCTATTCCCTTCCTCACGGAAGCCTACTTGCACAAATGAAGGAGGAGCTGGGTAAGTCCGGTTTTGACATCATATTTGATCCAGCCGACGAGACAAATTGGCAATGCTAATGTCATTCCGGTTACCTGCTTCCTACTCGGCGCCTAGATGGATAGGTATCGTACTCACCGATAGCAATATGAGTAGCACGTGCAGTACATGATCCAAGAAACGTCTGTCTCGGGACGTGTTGTGTGTGGGCAATACCCGGATGTCGGGATGGCAACTAACGTCCAATTATCCTTGTAAATTCAAGGAATCCCTGTAAGTTACATGTGTACTTAGTATGCACTACGAAGTACGCAGTCAAGTCAAACCCTCAATTATATCTTTTCCCCACACTTGTACTTGTACTCACGCATGAATCTGCCACCCGGGGAAGATTCAGACCATGCGGGTCTTGAAAGCGTGCTCCGGTCCACTTTGCATCTGAACTGTCTCGACCCCCCAGTTCACCATGAATTGCCGTGGTGCGTCTAATGCTTAGCCGGTCCACATTTGCTGTGTAGGGCTGTGCTTTACATGAAGAAGGCGACCCATAGGCCAGCTTTCGGCAGTATCCGAGTAAGCAGGTGGTAGAAAAGATGCGTGAGAAGACTACAGTGAGACTAGAAACAATTCCAACACATTTCAGGGCTTACCGTATGCTCTCGAGTCCATACGTCTTAGTAGCAAGTGTCATTGATCACAAAGCTCTGAAGTTCGGCAGCAAATCTCGCACGTCAAATACCAGCCTAAACATCTGAGCAAGTAGCTGAGTAGAACACCACTATGTCTGTGAAGTGATAGCTGACAGCATGTCTCGAATACAATGCAAAATACATTCAGACTGCAAAAAACCATAACGACAGAAACATTACAGTTAGGAGCGATCCATACTACTCAACTTTGAGGCTAAATCCAGTCTGTACCATCACCCCGCGCAAGGATCCTAGAAGAACAACTATCACAAACTACCTCATTGAGATAAGGTTAAAGTCTTCGTTGCGATTGACGCATCGAACACTGCTAATGTTGTCCTGCAAATTGAAATGGTATCTCAGATCTGGCACGTCAATGAACTTATTCAAAAGAAATCCACCACCAGCACAATTGCTGTCTCTAAGCGGTTCGTTAGCCTTGGTGGGAGGGCACTAGAGCAGTTTGCAGTACTTACGCATAGTAACGGCACCAATAACTGTTCCCCACGTTCATGATGGCGCTGATTTTGTTATCCCACTCGGGTGGGATGTTGAAACAATCAGCTGGCTCTCCTACCCACATGAACTGCGCCCAAGCTGTCAGTGAGAGGGCTGTGACAGGGTTCATAGCTGCTTACGGTCTTGATTTCTCCATTCCACCAGACGTGCTCACTGGCAATGAATCCGTTTCTTTCGACGGTTTGCTTTGACATCTCTGCAGGGGAAGCGACATCGAGATCGGATCTAGGGACAGCAGTTGCCGAGACAAGGGCGAGCATGCAGGCGAAAGCGGATAGTTGGTTGAAGATTCCCATTCTTCTGATATTCTTCAGACAGTTCGTGTTGATTCGGTGATGCTGTACTCGTGGGATTGGTTTCGATGCTTGATTTCTCGCTCGGTAGACATCTCAGCTATGTTTTATGTTAGAAAGCCAGATCTGAGATGGTCATACACTTGACTTACTTCATTGTGTTTCCGTGTCCACATTTCAGCAGCAGTCGAAACTACTCGGTGTGTACACCAAACCTTGCTCCGAGTCCAAGTTTCTGCCCTCGCAGGATGCAGAAGTCGAGGCAAAAACACTCGATGGTTGACCCGAACCACGGGAAGTTACTATCTTGCTGTCATCTGAGGAGATCACCGATCAAAATCCATTCCATACTGGTACGGTTGATTGCACGGTCAACCATCTCAAATCGAAAGCCCAGCTTGCAATGTCGTGATCCTAAGAACACTTGGTCAGTTCATTCGACGAGTTTTGAGCATTCTGTCTCGGATCTGGTGAGCATAGATTGATTCACGGTAGACAGCATGCCCCACCACGATATTTTCGCGATAGCAACAGCATCCAACGTTGCAGCCCAAAGATATTCGAGAGTCATTTGGGCCCTTGTCATGGATTCCGTTGATTTGAATCATATGCTCGAGTTCGACCAATAGCTTTCGGCTACTAAGTAGCTTCTCTTCGTCTTTTGGACGTCGCCAATCTGTTGCAGTGATGTTCACTCGTTCGACTGAGAATTTCCATGACGTATTGAAATTGAAGGGTCGATATCCTGTGCTGCGCTGTACGAGTACAAATATCCAAGTGTTGAATTGTATGGTAGATGTCTATGTGTCAAATGATGCTGCTAGGCTGCCATTGATGTCGTTCTGAATCGCAAGGGTGAAAAACTACCGTTTGACGTGACGGATTTGGGAGAGCATCTGGGAAGTGAGCGAGAAGATCGAAGAAGAGAGGGGTGTCGTACCAGGCCGCCATTGGAAGGCGGCAAAGGCATCCAAACACCGCATTGTTAAACAGTCGAGTGTTTAGCCTAGCCAAGCGTCATGTAAACATCTACTACTTAAGTACATAAGATTAACCTACGTCATAATTTCGCCGTTTTAACGTTCTGTGGTGCGGGCGACCGTGGGTTTGGTGTCGCTGTTGCTCTCGGCTGAATCTGAACGTTAAAGCGACGATCCCCCACCAAAAAAGAGCTGCACTGTGCTGTTTGGGACTGCGAGACGGTGGTGAAGCTGTGCGAGACGGTGGTGAAGCTGTGCGAGACGGTGGTGAAGCTGTGCGAGGCTGTGGTAAAATGCTGTTCCTCCTCTCCCAAACCCTCGGTCCCAGTGAAAGGTGCTGTTTGGGGTGCAACACAGTGGTAAAGCTGTGCGAGGCTGTGGTAAAGAGCTGTTCCTCCTCTTCCAAACCCTCGGTCCCAGTGAAAAGTGCTGTTGGGGGTGCGCGACACGGTGGTGAAAAGCTGTTTGGAGAGTGCGAGGCCGTGGTAAAGTGCTGTTCCTCCTCTCCCAAACCCTCGGTCCCAGTGAAAGGTGCTGTTTGGGGTGCAACACAGTGGTAAAGCTGTGCGAGGCTGTGGTAAAGAGCTGTTCCTCCTCTTCCAAACCCTCGGTCCCAGTGAAAAGTGCTGTTGGGGGTGCGCGACACGGTAGTGAAAAGCTGTTTGGAGAGTGCGAGGCTGTGGTAAAGTGCTGTTCCTCCTCTCCCAAACCCTCGGTCCCAGTGAAAAGTGCTGTTTGAGACTGGGAGGCCGTGGTAATGTGCTGTTCCAGTGCTGTTCCTCCTCTCCCAAACCCTCGGTCTCAGTGAAAAGTGCTGTTTGAGACTGCTTGAGTCCGCAAGGCGGTGGTAAAGTGCTGTTCCTCCTCTTCCCAGTCCCAGTGAAAAGTGATGTTTGGTGTGCGAGACGGTGGCCCAAACCCTCAATCCCAGTGAAAAGTGCCGTTTGAGACTGCGAGACGGTGGTGAGGTGCTTCCAAACCCTCGGTCTCAGTGAAAAGTGCTGTTTGGGACTGCGAGACGGTGGTGAGGTGCTTCCAAACCCTCGGTCTCAGTGAAAAGTGCTGTTTGGGATTGCGACACGGTGATGAAGTGCTGTCCTCTGCTTCCAAACCCTCGATCTCAATGAGAAGAGCTGTTTGGTGCGACAAGATGGTGAAGAGCTGGAGTGCTACCCGGTGGTGAAGAGGTATTTAGGGGTGCGAGACTGTGATAAAGTGGTGTTTGGGATTGGAAATCGCTGTTAAGAAGAGCGACGTGACTGTAAAGAGCTATTTGGCAACGTTAGCAGTAAAGAAGAGCTGTTTGAAGGTCTTCTGACCTTGGGGACGTTTGATGAGAAGAATTTTGACTGTAGCGAAGTCCTGTTTTGGTCTTTTTTCCGTGTTGCGACCGTGATAAACTGTTTTGTCGGAGTCTTTTTGCAGTGTTGCGACCGTGGGAAATTGTTCCGAGCTGATAAAAGGAGCTGTTTATGAGTGCAATACAGTGATAAAGACTCAGTTTGTGAGACTTCCTGGCTTGAGTTGAATCTTGAGAAGAATTCCGACCGTAACGAGCTCCGATGTCGGGCATTTTTCAGTGTTGCGACCGTGGGAGAATGTTTCCTAACCATGATCTGGCCAATAACAATGCAGAAATTTCACATTACAGAGCCATAAAATACCGTTCATCCCCACTGTTTGTCTATCATCCTCTCAACAACACTGCAATAGAGAAAGGTATTCCACTCCACCACACAATTCAATGTGTTTTCTAACTCTTTAATAGCATTTTCTACTGCTGAATACAAAAGAAAAAAAGGTACATCACTCACATCTTTATTTACCCTGCTAACTAACCATTTGTATAGATTCTTTTTGACACCAAACTCTTGAGATTTTCCTACCAAACAGTAAGTTTCCCTTATTTCACCTTCTTTTCCACAATCCCTTTTTATTCTCTTAATTTGGTCTGTTTGAAATGGTGGTTGGGTGCAAGATGTTCAAAAATACACAAGCTTTTGCGGTATGCTTCTATCATGCTGCCCGTTCGCGGAACTGCAACTGTATGGATGATTATTTTGGACCTGATTACATTTAATTAAACCTTATTATGGGAATAGTTAAGGATTGTTATGAACGTTCACTGATTGTTCTTGATGCAGATGCCTTACAACATGGATGAGGATGATCTCTACGATCCTGACTGCTATTATGCAGACGAGGAGGAGCGTGAGGAGGAGGGTGATCTGAGCGACTTTGTTACCTCCGATGAGGATTCTGAGTATGAGGATGAGAAAGACATGGATCGTTGTCTTGAGGATGAAGTGAACGAGGCCTATGAGATGGCTAGACAGGCTCGCTCTTTCGTTTTCAAGATGCGCAAGCGTCTTGATCAGGCGTTGATTTACTTTGAGGAGAAGAGGGATCGCTACGATCAGCTTTCTGAAGAGTTGAAGAAGGAGCAGAGGAGGGAGATGGGATCCCGCAAATATGATGCTATGGATTTTGCCAATAGCATCGCAAACGGCAACGATGATGGATTGGGCACTCCTCCACCTCCAAAGTTCTATCGCAAACGCCCTCTTTCACCACCACCACCACCACCGCAACCAAAGCCATCCAAGAAGCAGAAGACTACCTCAACGAAACCACCGCCACCACCTCAACCAAAGCCTTCGAAGAAGCCAAAGACTGTCTCAGCCAACAAGTCAACTCCTCAGCAACCCAAGCCAGTTCCAGAGGGTGGAAAGGAGATGGAGAAACAGATTGAGAAGAAGAAGACCGGTGCGACTGAGGAGAATCCCATTCTACTTTCTTCTGACGATGACACTCCTTCTACACCTTCATACACTTTTATTGGTGTGGTTATTCCTGCTCCTTCTAAGAGGATCCTCCCTACTTCTGGTATGTAGATAGAATTGAATTTTGTTTTTGTTTTTTTCTAATTGTTTTAAGATGCGCTTCAAAAAGCTTATCGTCACCGTTCAAATATAAACGCCTTTACCTGGCAAAATACACCACCGATTACCTGCAAGTTTTCAACCTATCACCAAAACCGCTTGAGGGAATGGCTTTATCACAACTCAAATAAGATCGTTCACAAAGTACCTGTCACCTATCTCCAACTCCGCGACCAAGCAAGATCCAAAGTCCAGTTCACAAAAGGACTCCCGCTTCCTAATGCGACACTTCCCACCTCTCTTATTCCTTCTTTCCAAGATGAGGACGACCGATCACTCCTGATTACCGACTCTGAAAATACACCACTCGCTTTTCGCTTCCGTATTCCTGTTCATCTCATCGAAAATTTGGAGAAGGTTGATTCTTATCTTCCTCAGAGGAAGCGCAAGAACGCTGGACGTGGAGACTTCGTTCATCGGCACTTTGCAGTTTGGGGCCTTCACATGAAGGTACTTAAACAGAGTGTTGAGTTTCGTCGCGATAAGGACAAGGGAGGGCAAGCGTGGTTGGATGCAAACAGTGAGCTCTTTCAGTATCTTACTGAACAGCTCCAACTTGGATTTCCAGAGCAATTCACAAGGATGGAACGATACCGACAAGACTGTGCAAAGACTGGGTACCCAACACCAATGGCAGGAGGTTGGCATGGTCTTGCCATTAACCAGCGTATGGACAAGAATGGAGGTGATCGCCACCTTGACTGGAACGATACCAAGACTGTTTTCAACGCTGTCGTTCCCTATGGCACATGGGATAAGGAATCCGATCGTCATCAGCCATGGGTTGGAGGTAATGTATTTCTCCCCTCCCTGAACTTGGAGCTGGAGTTGAGGCGAGCGGAGGTTCTATTCTTCTTTGGCAGGATTATTGAACACCAAGTCAGACCGATATCTTTTGGATATAGGAATGTTTTGGATTTATTTTGTCATAACCTGACATTCAAACGTTCAGATGAGTTGGTGGAAATGTTGGGTCAGATGGGTCATCGTGCTGAAAAGGGAAGAGGTATTCGTACTTCAACAGTTAAGAGAGAAAAGGAGGTTGGCAAAATTCAGGCCAAGATTCGGAAGGATATTAGAGATGGAAAATTGTAATTAGGTTTTGTTTTTTTGTTTGCATTGTTTAATCGTTATGCCAAGTTTATCTACATTATAAAACTCAAAATTTTTTGTTTTTATCTTCTCAATAATTACAATGTCTGGAATTCAGGGCGATCCAGTAGATGGCACGCGAACTGGATCTCAAGCCACTCGCCGATTGAGAGGACGAGAACGGAGACAAGATACTCTATCCCGTACGTTCGATAAACTACTTATTGCTAGAAAAGGATATGAGGAAGACGATGAACGTTCTCAAATTTTAAACAGGCCGAAGATATCTGTTTTGAATATTGGTACCATGTCAGAACGTTGTACCCATTGCTCAGCACTTCTTTTTAAAGCTGAGGGGCGCGCTGCAACTTCAACGAGCTTTGAGGGTATCCGTTGTTGTAGAGGAAACAAGGTAATATGCTTGGAAATGTATAAATTTAGCTAATGTTTCTTGAAAGGTACAACTACCTGAAACTGTTAACCCACCGGAGGAGTTGTTGGATTTATTTATACGTGAAGATTCTATTGGACGAAGTTTTCGCTCAATGATTCGTGGATACAATAATGCTCTAGCATTTGCCTCAATTAAGTGTACCCCTGATAACAGTGTTACCTTTTCACAAGGAGGTGGTGTTTACACCTTTCGAGTTTCAGGTGATATCCAACACCGTATAGGCAGTTTAATACCTTCCAATTCAGCTCACCCTAATTTCTCACAAGTTTACTTTGTAGATGGGGCTAAAGATGCTGTTCCCACCTCATTTATGGAACCGATAATGTTTTCCGGTCTTTCTAAAGCGATTCTCACTCAGTTGCGTAGAGTTCTGTATGAGCATAACCCTTACGCGCAGCGATTCCGGCAGATTGGAATGGAATATTTACAAACTCAGACTGCTTCCGCTAATGGTACAGTGCTCATCTTATATTCATTTGTAATAAACAACTAACTGTTTCAGATTACTATGCAACTATGCGTCTCAAGTTAGTCGAGGAACGTGGGTACGATAAACGCCGTTATAATGTTCCAACTGCAGATGAAGTTGCTGCAATAATACCTGGGGATGAATTTGCACTTGAACGAAGCAGAAGCTTAGTCGTGTATTTACAACAGCCAGAAGAGAACGCGTACGATGTTTTCCAGACAATTAAGGACACAAGTTGTCTTTACGCCCCTCTCCATTATGTACTTCTGTTTCCATATGGAGAGGATGGATATAGTATCGGGTTAACCCTTAACCAGACATCAAATACAAGACACAAACGGATGAGTCAACTGGAGTACTATGCATATCAAATTCATCAACGGGTAGGAAAAGAAAGTCTTATCTTACGTGGTGGCAGACTCTTTCAACAGTATTTGGTTGATATTTGGGTAGTTATCGAGAGTTCCCGTCTACGATTCATACGGGCAAATCAGGCACAACTTCGTGCAGATCTATATCAAGGAGTCGTTGATGCTGTTGCTGATGACGTCCTACCTGGAAGTATAGGTACAAAGATTGTATTACCGTCGTCGTTCCATGGAGGCCCTCGGGACATGGTTCAGCAATTTCAAGATGCGATGGCTATTGTACGTACCTGTGGTAAGCCGGACTTCTTCATCACGTTTACTTGCAATCCAAACTGGCAAGAGATACGTTCCAGTCTCTTAAGCGGGCAGACTTCCCAAGATCGGCCAGATTTAGTATCCCGAGTCTTCAGCTTGAAGCTTAAGGAGCTTATTCAGGATTTAAAAGACGGCGTATTGGGCAAATACAAGGCAGTAGTGTATACAATTGAGTTTCAGAAACGTGGACTGCCTCATGCACATATACTCCTAATTATCGATCCAAGAGATAAGGTTTTTATACACATATTCCTGAATCGACAGATAGCTGACGTGTGAAGCTTCACTCTATACAAGAATTCGATTTAGCAGTTAGTGCTGAAATACCAAACCCAAATTTGTATCCCGACTTGCATACAGCAGTTTTGACACACATGATACATGGTCCAAACTGCGAAGGTCAGGGAAATTCTCCTTTGGGTGCGTGTATAAACGAGAAGGGAAAATGTCGCCGCCACTTTCCTAAGCAGTTTCAGGAAGAGACAAAAGAGTCATTGGACGGGTATCCTATTTACCGCAGATTGGACAACAGTGCTGCCGGGTTCAAAAAGAAGGGGTATTCTGTCGATAATAGGTGGGTTGTTCCCTTTAACCCTTACCTTTTGAAGAAATATGATGCACATCTCAACGTTGAGATTTGTTCATCAATATCAGCAGTCAAATATTTGTTTAAGTACATTTACAAAGGACCTGATCGCATCGTTGCAGAGATTGAGCTAGATGAGATAAAACGATATATTAATGCTCGGTATGTGGGTCCATCTGAAGCAGCATCCAGGATTTTTGAACAGGAGCTTCATTATCGGGATCCACCAGTTCAACGTTTGCAGCTGCATGAGGAAAATCAACAATTAGTTGTCTTTGATGAGGCACTTCCGGGAAGCACTATCCTTTCGCGCTCATCTATTGAGCGAACAATGCTTACAGCATTTTTTGAAGCGAATACGCTTTATCCTGAAGCAAGGGACCTTCTTTACTCGGAGTTTCCAAGCCGCTTCGTTTGGAAATCTACAGGGAAGAAGTGGATTCCGCGTCAGCGTGGTACATCAATTGGACGCTTAGTTTTTGTAAGTCCAAAAGTGGGCGAAAAGTATTACCTTCGTTTACTGCTTACTGTGCAGAGAGGTCCAAAGTCGTTTAATGATTTAAAAACGGTCTCAGGTACGCTTTATTCAACGTTCAAAGAGGCATGCATAGCATTAGGACTGCTTGAAGACAACCGGGAATGGACTAGGCTATTTGAGGAAGCTATTTTGATGCGTACTGGCCGTCAACTTCGGGAGCTATTTGCCGTCATTTTAGGAAACGAAGATCTTAGTGATCCTGGCCCGCTCTGGCATCAGTTTGAGGCTGATTTTAGTGAGGACTTCCTCTACAGGCTACGTATGAAACTTTCTGAGCGTAGTAATATTACATTCACAGATGCGGATAAGAGTGGATTTGCTGTTCAGCTAGCACTTGAACATCTGTCAGAAATGGTTCAAACCTTTGGTAAAACCTTAGACTTCTTTAAAGGCATGCCAGTAATCGATGAGGATCAGCTAGCTATGGCTAATGAAATTCTCTACGGAAGTGTACAAGATAATCAGCGAACAGGACAGGTTAATGTTTGGCGCGAAATCGGAATGTTAGAGGCAGCCTCCTTGAAGGCTGAGGCAGAAAGGCTACGAAATACTCTGAATACAGACCAGCTTTCAGCTTTTACAACCATACTGGAAGGAATCAGGCCAGAATCGGACAATAAATGTAAGTGATGCATTTGTTCGTACTGGAACCATATTAACCTGTTTCAGTATTTTTTCTGGATGCACCAGGAGGTTGTGGTAAAACGTACCTTGAAAATGTTCTATTGAAGTACTTTCGGGGACAGAACAATGATGGATACTATATTGCGGTTGCAACCTCTGGAATAGCAAGTATGTTATTGGAGGACGGAGCTACTGCTCATAGTGTCTTTAAAATTCCTCTTCAAGTTGACAGTACGTCTACCTGTCATATCCCGAAACAAGGGAAATTAGCGAAGTATATTCAGAAACTAAGGTTTCTGATTTGGGATGAGGTACCAATGGTTCACCGATTTGCTGTAGAAGCAGTAGATCGGACTTTACAGGATATTTTGGACTCTAATCTGCCATTCGGCGGAATTACAGTATTATTTGCTGGCGATTTCAGACAGATTCCACCTGTGGTTCAAAGAGGTGAAAGAGGCGACATCGTGGATGCCTCTTTTGCAAATTGTTACATCTACCAAAAATGTACAAAAATTAAACTATCGCAAAATATGCGTGTACGGGATTCCACATCACGCTTTAGCGCTCCGGGATTCTCAAACACAGGTGGGGCATTTTCGGCTTGGCTATTATCCGTTGGTGAAGGTATGCATGGTTCCAAAATCTCAACAAATTTATTAAGAAGTCTAGGCAATCCCAACATTCACAGCAATCATTATTTACGGCTACCAAAGCAAATGGTTATACTTGGCAAAACTGAGGCATTAAGTCGACAAGCTCGCTTAGATCGAGATCTTCGAACTCAGACTGAGGGAAATTCCCATTGCGCCTTTAGAATGCTAGCCCAGAATGACCGTAGCGTACTAATTTCATCTGTTTACGATGATGTTCTGAAGGATACCTTTAGCAATCGGACGTGGAGTGAGCGAATGGTATATTTCTGCACTCGATCTCTATTAACTCCTAAGAACGAGGATGTTGATGCGATTAATGATGCAATCCTTCAAATCGGTCATTTTGATAGCAGTCAAAATGCGGGGTCGGTTTACTATGGTGCCGACAGTATGGATAATGATGGAATCTATCAATCTGTCCCTGTGGAATTTCTTAATTCTTTAACACCGTCAGGTATGCCATTGCAGAAGACCGTTCTGAAGATAGGCGTTCCTGTTATGCTTCTTCGAAACATTTTCCCCAAGCTGGGACTGTTCAATGGAACACGATTGGTAATAACCAAGCTGGGAACCCGATTGGTAGAGGCACGAGTTATGTCCGGGAAAAGCAAAGGGAAGGACGTGCTAATTCCGCGAATTACACTGGAAATTGGAGAAGGGACGTCCTCACCATTCCCGTTTCGTCGCCGACAATTGCCCCTAAAGCTAGCCTTTGCAATGACAATAAATAAGGCGCAAGGACAATCTTTTGATTTTCTAACAGCCTTTTTGCCAGGAGGAGTCTTTGCGCATGGACAACTTTACGTAACGTTATCAAGAGCAACAAGCGAGAAGGGTATTAGGCTATTTCTAATGGACTCTGATGAAGCGAAGAGTGGTCTGACTGAGAATATTGTTTGGAAGGAGCTCTTATCAGGGTAGAACAGAATAAAATTAAGCATGTTTCCTCTTTTCCAATATCTTTTTCTTCATTCTTCTCACGTTCGTCTGTATACTCACGTCCGCCCGTATACACTGCAGGCATTATCGTCCTTTCCCAGTTGTTCTATACTAATATTTTTTAGAATGATTGCTAAGCTCCATGGTACGTTTGTTCTGTACCCGCGCACTGAGGGAAAGAGTCCTTCATGGGCGAACGGAGAGTTTGAGGTTGAGATTGAGTTGGATCGTTCGTTACGTTGGAATCGTGACGACTTGGACCAATCTATGGACAAATGGGATCCATCGGAGTTTTTTGCTATGGAGGTACAGATTTGGTTTAATACGCGAAGCAACTGGGAGAAAGAGCAGTTAACTGCTGGGTTGATCTGCACTATCAAATCTGCGCCCTTCATTTTTCGTGCTCCGTCGCAGAAAAACTTCCAGTTGAAAGAGTTCATTAGTCGGGAGAAGGGTTCTACTGAACGTGAGACTGAGGCTACGTTTGTTTGTACTGTGGACAAGTATCAATACCTTCTGTATGTCTTTTCTTTGGTTTTCGCATGCTAACACGTGTAGTCACCCACCGTCGCATCCAAAGGACCCTTATCTTGAGTCCGCTACTTATCGGCAAATTTTTTCTGATGCTGCTCTTTCTTCAGTCTCGGTGGATATTATTGGGAAGGTGCTAAAAGTTCATGGAAGATCTTTTCCAGCTACCCCCTTCAAGAAGAATGGCCAGGATGACGTTACTGAGATTTTCACGTTGTATGATGTTGAAGTTACAAGTTTTGCGCAAGTTCCTCATACATTCACTGTTTCTGTTTTGGTTGCGCTTGGATCGCAGCTCTTCCGGTCTCGCTTCGCTCATGGGCTTGGTGTTGGCAAGTATTTTTGCTTTGCAGGAGTTATCGTTGGCCGAATCCGTTCTACACGTATGTTGGCGCTTTTGGTCAATTCTATTGACTATCTTCCAACTGCCTCTCAACAGGTCTCATCGGCTCCAGTAGCTTCATCCTCCAAGGATGGTACTGATCTCCCAGAAGCGAAAGAGGTGCCTGCACATATGCTGAGTCCTTCGGCCAAGAGAGCTTTGGCGCGAAAGCGACGTTCAACTACGCAAAATCCTGAGCCATGTACACCAAAGAGGGAAAAGGGTGAACCAGAAACAATGAGTCCGGTTGTTGCAGCCAGACATCGCCTTTCTTTAACGTCACCAGTTAATCGTCGCCTGTTTACTGAAGGTAAAGTTCTTATTTTTTTGAAGCCTGTTTTGTTAACTAAGATAGGACCAGTCGATCCTGCTTTCGTTGGCTCTAACGTTGATGCTGAAGGCATTAGCACAAACGTTCAACAAATATCCTCTATTGATGATAGTCAATATGTTACAGCTGATCCAGATTCGACTGAGGCTGCACCAGCTGATAATACCCGTCACCGTTCTAATCGTCGTCGTTAAATCGTTTATGTATTTTTCTTATATTTTGTCTTTGTTTTTATTGGGATTTAGGTTTATGTTGGGATTTTTGGGAAATTTATGGGGTTCACACTGTCACGCTCATTTTGTGCACGGAAACATGTTCATGTTGTGTTTTGTCATTTTTGGCTATAACAGGCGGCGGCCGTAGGCCGCCGCTCTTTACATCCTTGTTTCATCTTAATTGGCCCAACTTCCGCAACCTGACAACCTTAACAACCTCCTACTACAAACATCGGACGGCATTTCATACGATTGTTTGCAACACTACAATTTCAGGACGATGACAACTGCTTATTTTTCAACTATCGACTTCGGTCTTGATTCTTCGCAAGACTCAGCTTCGACAACCTGCAGGAATGACGGTGGCCTGCGGCTGGGCCTAGCCAACAAAGCAGCTTTAAACAAAGGTGCGCAAGGAAGACGACATCCATCACATTGTATCCTTGGTTCAGAGGCAATATTATGGCCGTTTTCTTGGAATAAAGCCGAAGATGGGAGAACCCTTTCGTTTGCTTGCCGAAGCTCAAGAAAGTCGCCGGTATGTAAGGCACAGCATCCGTGAGCGGGATCCTGAAACTTACAACGAGCTTGAATTATCTCCCAATTCTGAGAGGTCAGTCTTATAGTAAGTTCTGCCGGAGGAAGGCTCCACGATGTGATTTGAGGTGGGTTTCTAATCATATTGGACATAGGTTGACATGAAGTTCTCACCAAACCACGAGAAGGTAAGCAATGCCAGCTCACAACAACCCAATTTCTACAACGCCAGCGCGCCGAAGCAGCTCAGTTGCGATTCGAAATGGAAAGATGAAAGTCGATGAAATCTCTTCTCCATGCATCTATTTTCGATGTCCGTTTGTAAGGCCGGCAGCAGGTATAGAGCTCTAGCCGCAACATCCTTCATCCCGAGCGCGCGCGTCTAGTCGTTTGATACTGGGGGCAAGTTATACGGGCCAGCAAGGTGCTCGTAATAGCAAACGCCTCTAAGGAAGTACTGATAATATTCGTCAGTCTGAAGAATACGGCAAGTTTTAACGATATGCAGGAACTGGACTCTTCCTCTATGAATATAAGACACTGTCTCACTCCGACTGTCCATCTCCATCAACCACCTAAGACTTCCTTCTCCGACTCTCAGCTCAATCATGAAGATCCAAATCTCAGCTCTCTCCGTTTCCGCCCTTCTCGGTTTTGCATCAGCCGTCGCTGTTCCGACACAAGCACCATCTTCTATTGATGTTTCTCCGCTTATGAAAGGTCAATCTCCAGCGTTTACTTTCCGCAAGGGCGACATGTCTATGCCGAGGGGGCTTGACTTGCAAATGGGGAAGGCAGGTGTCAAAGAATGGTATTCAGTCAAGGGTTGGGTTCACGAACCGCCTAAGGGCAGCTATAATGAGGTATGTATCCTGTCTAAAAGCCTCCCCTTACTTTGCTGTATGCTGCAATCACATCATATGATGCCTAGATGCATCCATACTATACGAAGGATTGAGGTACACAACGAGCAAGGCTAAGACTATAACAGTACCGCGTACACTCGGAGCCAGGCGCGTGTCACCGCATTGATAAGAGCTTCGGGTTTCACCATGTTCGATCACTCGTTTTAGGAGAAGGTCTCTACTGCGAATTCTTCAGCCCTCGTGGGTATGTATATCATCTCTACACAGAAGCGGATTGAGCTAACTTATATCCAAGGAACGAAAACGGCCACTGCAATGGAAATCGCATTGGCTTTGTCAGTCCCGGCACCACTAAGCTCCCGGATGAGCACAATGGCCATTTATTCGTCGACTCGATTCGGAGTTTTAAATGTTGGAGGGCACGCTGATCATGAGATATTGGAACACTTGTTCTTCAGCTCATGCATGTTTAGATTCGGTTTCGTTTTTGTTCGTTAGTTCAGTTGCGCTTCAGGGTTCTTTCCTACTCTATAGCTACTTCGTTAGATTCCTCCTCTTCTCCCGTTATAAATGCTTCTAAAGCGATTTCTCTGCACAGGCATTGTTCTATTTAGTCATTCAGTCTATAACTACAGCGGCTATCACTTCGCCGAAATGGCGAAACTTTGAAACAACTACTTAAGCCAGCCAGCTTGATGGGAAAGAAACTTCGGTCTTGATTGCACCAGGAGCGCCTGAACACCGGAGAATTGCCCACCAAAGCGCGAGTAATACATTCTACAATTCAAGCAAACCAAAAATACAGCACCAGCGATTCCCGCGTGGTCACCCTCCGCAGTACTAAGCTGGCGATTAGAAGCTTGACCTGGGGAGAGCGGACGGGATCCCGTATTCTCTTCTATCTATGGCCGTATGTAAGTAAGAAACATGGCATGCAAATGATAACACATTGCAGAAAACAGACCATCTGCTAAAATTTAGTACCATACACCAAATGGCGAACAAAACTGATATCGGTACATACAACACCCAGGATTCCCGAGCGGTCACCCATCACAGTACTAATTGGGCGATCAGAAGCTTGACTATGGGAGAGCGGACGGGATCCCGTATGTTCTTCAGTCTCTGGCCGTATGTGAACGAAATGTTCATGCAAAATTTACAATCCAGCTTTATTACCTACATACTCATCTGTAGCCTCGCAGAAACCAGGTATCCTTGCTCTCTTCTTCGAAGCTTCGGCAACCCAAGACTACCGGTAGCTACCTGGTTTCTACGAGGCTAACTCATCCAATGCAAGGGGAATAAACTATTCACGAGCAAAAAATCAAGAAATGCAATCTCCATTACACTGGCATACAGCACTCAGGATTTCTGCGTGGTCACCCACCGTAGTACTAACTGAGCGATTGGAAGCTTGACCTGGGGAGATCGGACGGGATCCAGTATGTTCTTCAATCTATGGCCGTATATGAAAGCCGCTCGCTTAAACCGTCATGTAGCATTTCTCCCTTCCGTAAACTAGGTGTCAAAAACGCACGCGAGATCCGCCTGTCCTACAAAGCTCTGCAAGTAGCTTCGATTTACTACTATACAACCTATCCCCGTCATCTGGAAATGAACGCATTCAATGATCAATTACCCTTACCGTGCTTCAATCTATATACAGGCTTCCATGGTCCAACGGTAGGATAATTGCCTTCCAAGCAATTGGCTCGGGTTCGACTCCCGGTGCTTGCATCGGCCGGTTCTTTTTGGCCTTCAGTATGCCAAAGGATAGATATTGTCTGCAAGACGTACTTCTTTTGAACTCCTCCAACCCTTGACTGTTTGCGAGAATGGGCACGTTGGCATTCCAAAAAAGAGATTGTTCAACGCAAAACAGGAACCTTGTTTGCCTTTTGTCGAGCATACATGCTGAAGCTCCATAAACACAATATAGACCAATATTACATTATCCAGTGGGTGAACATACCCTCAAATACAGAGAACGCCTACAACGCCAAAGGAAACAAGAAGACAATCACAAGAAGACGAGATCTCGTCCTAGTTCTTCTTTTTTGTACTTCCAAAGCCTCCACCAAATCCCATCATGCGCATCATCTTCATCTCCTCATCCTCCTCCTCTCCATCTCCTTTACCGTCACCTTCCGTCACAACCCCCACCATCTTTTCGGCCTTTTCCTTCTCCTCTCTCTCCTTTCGTTTCTTCTCCTTTCTCTTTTCCCTCTTGATCCTCCTCTCCTCCTCATCCAGCTTCTTTCTCTCCTCCAACCGTCGCTTCAGGTCCCAATCACCCTCCTTCATCTCCCTATCCCGTCGATCCACCAACATTGTAAACCGCTCCTTGACATCCTCCAACGTCGCCACCTCCACCTCTCCACTCTCCCCAACGGCAAACAAATGCTGTTTCGAATTGAGATGATCCACCCACTGCAGCGAATCCTTGTAGGTCAAATCACACACATCACAGTAGAATCCCGCTCCTTTCCCTCTCTTTCCAATGCCAGCTCCAGCCGGCACAATCGTCGTCTTGTTCAAATTCTCCTCCAAGTTGAGTTTGCGCTCGCGAGTGCCTGACTTTTGCGACGGCGGGGTTTGCTGGCGATGGTACTTCTTGCCGGCCGCTTTGGCTTCATACCGCGCTTTTGCTTCGGCCTTTTCGCGAGCGGTGCGTTCTTCGGCTTTGGCGGCGAATTCGGCGCGGTCCCACGTCTTGCGGTGCGTCGTGTCGCCGGCGGAGCCGTAGACGTTGGATTTGTCGGTCATTGTGTGGGTTGTGGGAAAGGAGACGTGGCCGATGTGTTGGGAAATGAACCGGAGATGGAAGTTGAGTGTGAGTCAGGCCGGATGTGTGGGTATGAGTCGTAGATGAGTGATGAGTCGAGGGGGCGTTCGTGAGAGGGATGTTCCGTGGTGGAGTTGGTGTTTTGGTTGCGAGGAGAAATTCCTGGCGAGCCGATGTTGTGAGGTGGTTTCTTGGGGGGCCTTGTTTGAAGACGCCTTATAATGGAAAGTCCCCCCACGAAAATAAACATCAACAGCAACAAAGACTTCTTTCTAACAAGAACAACAGCTACAAGACAAACAGAAATCCTACTTTCTGACTCAGATTCAAACTCTCTCTATCTTCAACAATCACCATCAAGAAAAATGTCAAACCTTAGCTCCAACAGCCGCAACAGCGGATTCAATCCAAACAAGAAGATGCCTGTCAAAGGCGGAACATCTCACAACCCAGCCTATCCCAAAACGGGCCCAAAGGCACCACCAAAGCCTTCCCTCACTGGCTTCCCGTTTAACGGATTCCCTTCTGTCACCACTCCTCCAACGCAGTCTCGCCTCCGACCATCACGACGCAATCCCCACCCCAAAGACGTCTTCCACGACTACGACGCTGAAAAGCCACAGGAAGCAATGGCCACGACCACATCATCATCATCAGCATGTTGCTCTTCTGGGCCGGAAGAGCCATGCCTCAACTATCTTCAGCATGGCAACCTGACCATCGCTGTCGAAGGCTGCGGCCACGGCGCCCTCACCGACATATACTCTTCAATAGCGCGCACCGCGTCCATCCACAAACTCAAAGTGGACCTACTCATCATCTGTGGAGATTTCCAGGCTATCCGCAACCACAACGATCTGCCGTGCTTGAGCTGTCCCGCCAAATACCGCGAACTCGGCGACTTCGCTCCCTACTATTCGGGTGAGAAGAAGGCCCCAATCACCACCGTCTTCATAGGCGGCAACCATGAGGCCTCGAACTATATGTTCGAGCTGTTCCATGGAGGATGGGTAGCCCCAAAGATCTACTATTTAGGGGCCGCCGGCGTCGTCAATTTTGGCGGGTTGAGAATTGGAGGAATCTCTGGAATCTACAAATCCGGAGACTACGGGAAAGGGTGCTATGAGCGAGTCCCTTACGTGGGTGGTATGGTAAAGTCGGCCTACCATATTAGAGAGTATGACGTGTTCCGACTCTTCCAGATCTCGGAACCCATCGACATTGGTCTCTCCCACGACTGGCCGGAGGGCATTGTCCACTTCGGCAATGCCGATGCTTTGTTCAAGGTGAAACCTCACTTCCGCCTTGATCATGAGAATGGAGAGCTGGGATCCAAACCAGCTTGGGGATTGTTGAGGAAATGGAGACCTCGCTTCTGGTTCTCAGGGCACATGCATTGCAAGTTCACTGCGCTTGTCGAGCATGACGTCCTTGACAAGCAGGAGGGCCTCGACGGCAGGAATAAGCCGGAGGTGAAGAACGAGGAGGAGATAGATTTGGAAATGGAGGTAGACGACATCGACGGGAAGGACTGGTTTGAGGAGCAGGCCAAGAAGAAGTCACCATCACCGGCGAAGAATAACGAGGAAATCAACCTCGAAATGGACGACTCCTCCCCACCGCCATCTCCCTCCAAATCGACAAAGTCAGAGCCCAAGCCAACATCTTCAAGTGAGGCGAAGGACCCACACCCAGCTACCCCTCTCCCACCCGTCAACAAGACGACCCGCTTCCTCGCGCTGGATAAGATCACAGCCCAGCGCCAGTTCCTCCAACTCCTCAACATCCCCCTCGACTCCACCACAACCTCCACCACCCCACCATCCTCCGCCACCACCACCAAATCTCCACAGCAGAGCCCAAAACTCTGCTACGATCCCGAATGGCTATCAATAGTCAAAACCTTCTCCGCCCTCATCCCCAAGCCACAGCGCCCAACCCAGCGCAACCTCGAAGACGCCGTCAAGGACCTCGCCGCCAACCGCGCCTGGGTCGACGAAAACATCGTCGCAAAGAACCTCCTCACCATCCCCGAGAATTTCGAAATCACCGCTCCAACCCAGGCAGAACTCGGCCCCGTCAACATCTACACCGAGATCCAGTCCGAAGAGCAGAGGAACCCGCAAACAGCTGCATTCTGCAAGCTGTTGGACATCGACAACAAGATCTTCAGTTCGCGAGAGGAGAAGGAACGCCGCGTCCAGGAGTGGCAGAGAGCCCAGGAGAGAGAACGAGCTGGAGAGGGCTCATATGGTGGTGGTAGAGGCGGCTACGGCGGTGGAAGAGGCGGCAGAGGTGGCCGTGGAGGAGGCCGTGGCAGAGGCGGAAAGAATAACTCCAGGAGAGGAGGTGAGTGTGAAGGTGGCTTCGGCGGTGGCTACAGAGTTGGCGGGGCGGACGATGTTCGCGGCGGAGTGATGGATCGGTAAAGCCTAGGCTTCCGATAAGTGATGTTTATGCACCGCATCCGAAAAGTTGATGCGTGTGGATTGTGGAAAGTTATGGATACCTTTTGTGGGTTCTTTTACTTGGCCAGCTTTGCATTTTTGTGTTTTATGTTCTTTCCTTTCATTTGTTTTATGGTCATTGTTATCTTAAGGTTACTACTGCATCGTACGGAGGGGTAAAAGTTATCTTGATACCGATGATTTTTCTTGTGGGGTTTTTTTAGCTTTGCATTGATGGGGTATGGGTATGGTTACTTTACTTGTTTCTTCCTGGACGATGAGTGGCGCTGGGAATTGATCATTTTGTTATGGGATTTCGTTTATGGGGGGTCAGCTTGTTGGGTTCATATGATGGATCCGGATTGCTTATTAGTTCGCTTGAAGAGTTGATAGGATGAATGTAACAAGTCGGTTTCGCTCTAATATTGTTCTTTGGGGTATGTTGTGAAGTGGAGTGCTGTGCTTGGTGAGTTTTCTCGGTGACCAATATGTCAATATGCCTGGGATTTCTCATGTGATGATTCTCTACGCCATCGAGTACGAGACTTTCAATTCCACGGCATTTACATACTTAAGTATAAAAGGGCCTTTCAACATGATAATACACCTGGGAAAGTATGTGATGATTCTACGCCATCGATTACAGGACTTTGAATTCCACAGCATTTAAGTACATACAAAAGGGCCTTTCTCGGTTTCATTTCTAGCAGCCGGTATTGATTCAGTAATGGAAGAAAGCTGGAATATATGGCTTGGTTCATCATCGTTACAAAGTAAAACCTTTTAACACAAAATTAAGAGAAGCCCTGCCTACTTAAGTATCTATCACGAACAACTGCTGCTCTAAACAACGATAACTTACAGAAACTCTTCACACAACGCCTCAGTTAACAGCAAAACAAGTGAAATCAAAAGAATACATGCCCACTGACAGGATTGAACTATCGATTTCAGCATCTGCTTTCTGCATCCCTACTCGGGAGATGAGAAGGTCGGTACAAGTGCTGCGCCTTACCACTTGGCCAAGCGGGCTATTCATGTCTCTCCGTGCCCATACGGGTTCTTGAATCAATTCAATCAAATTAAAAGTGGCTTGCTGAATAATTGAAACTTCATTTCCATCCCCCCAGACCGTAAAATAAAAGAATGCTTGCCCACTGACAGGATTGAACTATCGATCTCAGCATTTGCGTCCTTGAAGTCTTGTCGGGACACGAGAAGGTCGGTACAAGTGCTGCGCCTTACCACTTGGCCAAGCGGGCTATCCATGTGTTTAGATGCTTATAAAAGGCTATGAACTGTTCAAGGCGCTTGCAGAATAAAAAACCGAATCCTGTACAGGGATGTTGTTCCGAGTCATAATCAGTATGGAAGTGGAGGAGATAGTAAGTAGTACATGTCGAGGACGGTGACTATTGCGAGCTCATCGGGAGTCGAGTCGAGCCCGAGCCAATTGCTCGAAAAGCGATTATCATACCGTTGGATCAAAGAAGCTCTGATCACGAATCACTTTGAACTGGTATAATGAGATTTATCATGTGTCATGAGTGAACAATATAATTAAGATACAACAACACATTTCCTAGGTCAGTCACATACGGCCATAGATTGAAGACCATACGGGATCCCGTCTGCTCTCCCATAGTCAAGCTTCTAATCGCCATGTTAGTACTGCGGTGGGTGACCACCCGGGAATCTTTGGTGCTGTATGTTTTTGCTTAAGTCCCCCCCTGGAACTGATCTAGGCTTCCTCTGGAACCACATGTGCATATCTACACCTGCTGCCTTTATGCTTTCTTCTCGTATTGCATGCATATGCACGCAAAACGGTATATCATGAATCGGGATCGCACAATTAATTGCAATTGCACGGGTTACATAGTGATATTGGTATCATGTCATATTCACGCGCGTGGTCAACGTTGGACAGCAGGAATTGGCCATATTGGAAAGATAGTGATGGAACTGAGCTGTTACTTAGCTTAGATCTTAACAAATGCGCTTTATCTCTCGTCACTAAGTAAGCGTAATTGACATGGCCTGTCAAAATAGTATATGAATCCCATTAAGGTGGTATTGTCAGCGGCTGTGCTGCGTTTGCACTAGTAGCAGCAGATTGAGGTTCATACCGAAAGTACAGGATACTTAAATTCCACTCTCCTGATCCTGGAGCCTTCTGATCGAATGTGGAGAGTCTAATCACTGCACCCGGTAACCAGATACAGCTGGAATTACTCCAAACACTTCTTCCCAGGTCTCATCACCATACGCATCTTCTTCATCTGTAACGCCCGGATCCTCACGATAACGGCAAATCACGGCCTTTCTCTCCTCTTCCACATCGGGATGGATACACAACTGCAGATAGAGCTCTCTATTTTCCCCAGATAGGTTGCCGGCAACATCCTTCTTTCTTCTTGGAAGCTCGGCGTAGGACGCATATAGACCAGTCTCATGTCGGCTGAATGTGTAGAACATGAGGGCCGTCAACGAGCGAACGGCATGCTGCCACAACAGGGCTCTTCTGATCTCCTCATCGGAAAGACCCATGTAGTCTTCTTCGAACACATAGTACTTCTCTGTGAAAATGCGATGCGAATCGAGGTCTTCTTCCTGCCTTGCGTACGTGCGACATAGGCTAAGAGTAGAATCCAGCATGGCCGGGAGAGTCGCATGGCAAACCGGCCAATCCCACTCGGAGTCCTCATAAAGATGGATATTGAATGTCTTTGTATGTCGAAGTCGAAATTCAAACTTGACGAGAGACGCGGGTATGAGGTTGATAGGTAGAGGACGTGGTAAGCCTGGGTATACAGGGTCTTCATCTGGCCCGCAGTATGACAGTGTTCTAACTTCCGGGAACGGATACTGACCGACATCATACGAGCACCCGGACAAGACAAACTTAGCATCAGTTTCCTGCTTGTAGGAGAACCTCTCTAAAGTCTTGACAGCCCTGAGGACGTCATTATCTGCAATAACGTAGTCCACTGACTCCAAGTCAGCATCGTACATTGCTGGACAACGGAAGGCCAGAAGCAAAGCAAAGTGGCCCCAGATAACGTAACGAATTCCGAAACAGTTGAGAACAAAGGCGGCTGTAGTATAAGGACCGGCCTCATCATGTACAGCTCGTTTCGATGCCTTTCTGTAGGACATCGCGACAGCCCTGCTTTGGTTGAGTATGTACGAATGGGTGAAACGCTCCGATGGAGGTGAGAAAGCGATATTACCGCTAATTAATGCTGTTAAGACGTGGTTAATATTCGCCGTATATCGAAACAGGATAACTTACGGTCAGCTTGTGTTAAGTAGTTTGATATCCGCTTGTCGTTGCGCGGTGATTTCTTTGTCGCGGTCAATGGGGTGAGTGTGTTGTAGCAAGATGAGAGAAACCTTTGAGGATGATAAACTTTGAAAGGGAAGTGGACTTATAATGAAAATTCATTACCTTCCTCGCTTAAGATTCCCCGGAAGAACCGATGCATGTGAATCATTGGTGGCCTTATAGTGTGCAATTTACAAATCTAAAGAAGTATGCATGAGGTGATCCGTTCAACTTGTCTGTTCGAATCCAAGAGCGAGGAATTAATTCCTTGCACATTGAAAGGTATAGAGAAGTTCTTGGACGCTGATACTCCGAGAAAACGGTGGGTGACCACGCAGGAATCCTTGGTGTTGTATGCATATATACTATGTTTTTGCTCACCTTCCTTTAAAGCCTTTTGCGTTATAATACGACTTTGCGATCTTGTAAATTGTGTAGATTACTCCTCCTCAAACTCACGTCCACACATACACACCAGCCTATCCCGCATATCGGCTATGCCAAATAGCCAAACCCGAGCCTCTGCCGTTAACTCACTTTCTTTTCTAGGACTTCTGAGCATCTCCCATGGTATCCGAGTCAACCCTCTTCCGATCACTTCAAACAGCACCGATGCCACCAGCACATCCTCCATATCAAGGACAACAGTCTCAACCGTCCAACGTCCACCGGCCCTCGGATCTATTGCATCCGGCTGGCCACACATCCTCTCAATCATCCGCAGAACAACATCCATATCCTTCTTCTCCAGCCCAGCATGCTCACGCTCTTCATCCCATCCAAGCCGGAGTATCTGGCGCCGAGCATCTGCGTCGAACCAAAGCAAAGTATGCAGCATCCATGACGACCCAAACAAGCCTATAACTACTCGAGCGTCGGCTTGTGGGATTTTGTATTTGCGCAACTCGGCTCTAACAAACTTTGTACGGCAGGATTTGAGCTCCGGTTGCTTGCAGTGCCGGCGGATGTAGCGAGCAGTGTACTCTATCAGTCCTGGAGATGCACTCTCCAGCTCTTCATAACGGGTACTCTTTACCGCGAACCAGTTCTTGGCGAACCTCCGCCTGTTTATGGGGTCAGCGGCGATAGCGTGGAAGCGCTTGCAGGTGGAGTAGAGGGCGAGGTAGGTTTGATGGTCGTCAATTTGTGTCATTATTTCGGCGAGCATCTCGTTGGGTAGCTTGAGAATGGAGACTATGGAGAGACCGGCGGATAAGCATTTTCTTTTGGCGGCTGTGCGTTGGAGAGGTTCGAGGGAACGCTTCATTCCGGACCGGGGATCTGAGCTCGAAAGGGAGGATCGAATGGGAATATCCTATATTATACGGCGGCACCTGGAAATTCCTGAGGAAAGTTCTTCTGTACAATGATGTAACTCGGAGTGCTAGTGCTTCTCCATGGGCGACATGCGAACGGGGCATTTCGGTGATAAATCAGCACCCGGTACCCAGCATCACGACAACGTTATCAGATAGCATCAAACCCAGAGAAAAACAAACTTGATATGAAGAAACCATCAAACTGAACGAAAAAGTACAAATAATCCAGACAAAAAGCCACCCAATTCAACCCCCAAGCCCAAGAGGAAAAGACCCCCTCTAGTTGATCCACCTCCACCCGCCCTTACCCACACCAAACTGCAACCTGGCCACAATATCCTGTGAATTCCGTCCCACCAACACCTCAAACTTGGCCTCCTCATCAACGCCCCAGCTGCCCTTCTTCGAGCTCCAGTATCCACAAGCATACTTGTCCAACTTGGCCTTTGCCGTCTTGGTCTCGCCCGCCTCAAGCTGCACCTTGTCGAAGCCCTTCAACTCCTTTACGGGTCTAACAAGACCGGGCGTGGTAATCTGCGAGACGTAGAATTGCACAGATTCCTTACCGAAGCGGTCACCAGTGTTCTTGATATCGACGGAAACCTCAATGCTGCCCGACTCCTCGAGGACGTCGGCGGAGAGCTTGGCGTTGCTGTACTCGAAGCTGGTGTAGGAGAGACCGTAGCCGAATGGGAAGAGGGGCTTGACGCCAGTTTTGTCGTAGTGCTTGTAGCCGAGGAAGAGACCCTCGCCGTACATGACGACGTCCTCCTCACCTGGGAAGTTGTAGTATGTCGGTGTGTCCGTAAGTTGACGTGGGAAGGAAACTGGGAGCTTGCCGGAGGGGTTGACGGCGCCGGTGAGGACGTCGAAGAGAGAGTTTCCGAGTTCTTGGCCTTGATACCAGGCCTGGAGGAGAGTGTCGACCTTCTCGACCCAGGGCATGGTGACGGGTGAACCGGACTGGTTGACGACGATGGCGTTAGGGTTGGCAGCAATGACGGCTTCAATAAGCTTGTTCTGGTCGCCTGGGAGGTCCATCGATTTCATGTCGTATGCCTCGGATTCCCACTCGATGTTCTTACCGACTACCAGGACAACAAGATCAACGGATTTGGCGGTCTCGACGGCCTCAGCGAGGAGATCCGTCTTGATTTCCTCCATGAAACCAGCACGAGATCCGTCCATAACCTCATCACGATAGAGCTCATTGGTGTAGTGGACTGGGATTGGATCCAATTCACGAGAGACACCCTCGATGACGATAGTGTAGGTGCGGCCGGCTTCCATGTACTTGTTCTTGCGGACCTCAGGCGAGGCATATGCCATGAACATCTCTGAGCGCTCCGAGTCCTTGGTGCGGTCCCAAATGGAGATGAGGACTTCACCGTCGACGAGAAGGCGGCCCGGACCGCAGGTACCGAGAGAGAAGGTATGGTTGCCCGAGGTCTTGGGGGTAAGAAGACCAGTGGCACGGTAAGAGTAACGCATACCGGGGACGAACGACTTGGGTAGGTTGTCGTAGCAGGAGAGGAGAGTTGATTTACGGTGAACAGTGGCTACTGGCTCGCCAGAGAACGTCATGTTGCCAAAGTAGTCCATCGACATGCCGTGGAGTCCATTGACAGGGGAAACGCAGGTGTCTGGGAAGAGAGGAATCCATTTGTTGGCGAGGCATCCGCGGGCGTGCTTAACTTCAAGGTTGGGGAACTTGTCCTTGACGTTTTCTATGAACTGATCATGGGGGTTCTGGCGGTAATGTGGGTTGAGGGATGCAGATCTGCGAATTTAAGTTAGCTTCTGCCCACTGTACTCCCGCGGATAGAAATGACTTACCCTCCACCAGCAGCAACTGATTCTCTCGAGTTTGGTCCAATAAAAGCAACAGACTTGATCGTCTCAAGGTTCAAAGGAAGCGTCTTCTTCTCGTTCTTCAACAAGACAATACCGTCGGCAGCAGCTTTCCGCAAGAACTCTCTGTGCTCAGGTCTGTTGATTGCCTGTTCTTCGCCCTCTACCCAATCCGGAGTCTTGTGCTTTCCAGTCTTGTAGATCTATTTGCACTCCCGTTAACCACTATTCCTTGTGACACAGATATCAGGACAATGTGAACTCACCAATTGCAGTAACCTCCGAACATTGGCATCCATGCCATCTTCCTTCATGTACCCCTTTGCAACCGCATCGACCAAGTTCTTTCCTCTCTTTCTTGGGGGTCCCGGCATCTCCAAATCCAATCCGGCCTCAACACTAGGCACAATGGAGTTGACACCAAACCAGTCACTCATCACCATACCATCGAAGCCCCACTCACCACGGAGGATATCCGTTAGGAGCGCCTTGTTATTGCTTCCATACACACCGTTGATCTTTGAATATGTGGCCATCACGCACCATGGGTTGGAATCACGGATGGCAATTTGGAAGGGCACCAAGTGCAACTCGCGAAGAGTCCGCTCGGTCATAATCTGGTTGACGACGAAACGGCGGGTCTCCTGGTCGTTGGCAGCAAAATGCTTGATGGTTGTGGCAATGCCATGGGATTGGACGGCGTTGATGTAGGAGGCAGCGAGCTTACCACCGAGGAATGGGTCATCGCCGGAGAAGGATTCAAAGTTGCGGCCACCGAGTGGTGATCTGTGAAGGCAGACTAGTGGGTGGTCAGCATATTCTCGGGAATAGTCAGGGGAGGTTCAATGCTTACCAGTTGGTGCCAACAGGATATCGGCTCTCTTATCCCGGACTTCCTCCGCGAGGAGATGGCCAATTCCAGCAACAACGTTCAAATCCCAAGTAGCAGACAGGGAGACTGCACTGGGTGTGAGCGCAGCAGTAGTGCCGTCAACCATGGTTCCTCCTCTCACACCGACTGGCCCATCAGTAGTCTGTCCATAATGTTAGAATTGTCCACCTCCGCTCAGGACCCCGGGGATCAGCATACCTTCAATTGTGGTATACCTAGACGAGGAATTGGCTTAGTCCGCCAGACATCCACTCCCGAAAGCATATGGGCTTTCTCCTCTATCGTCAATTGGGCGAGCTTCTCTTCTACCCAGGCATCCATTTCGGCGGTGTCTGGCTTGGGAGTTTTGGCGGTTTGCGCACCATGACCTCCAAGAATGATGCCTCCATTGGTGAGAGCTACACCATTAGTAGGCTTGCCGGTAACAGGAATATCGCTGTCTGCGGGCGCTCCAGAACCATTGGTTCCGTTCAGGGCGGACTTGACCGCGCCGACGATGCTGGCAATTGGTGGCATGTTGGTGGTGGTGGTGGTGTTGCCGCTGCTGGTGCTGCTGCTGCCGTTTCCGCTGTTGTTGTGGTTGATTGCGGTGATGGCGGTGGTAGGCTTTGCTTTGGTTGAGCTGCTCCGCCTGGGAAGGATAGATCGAAAGAAAGAGGAGAGCCGGTCTCCGCTCTTGCTGCTGGTATCCAGATTGAGGGATGAAAGATGACGGGTGTGGGGTTTATGTACGGTGGGGTCGAGAGCAATTGCGGTTAGGTAACTGTGCAAGGATGTGCTTCAACCTGGTACTGCCTGTGCTTCCTGTTGTGCTCGGCGACTGTAAAGTGTCTTCTATGCCGTGGCGAACCTGCTATGGATCCAAAAAACAGAAGTCTGTGAAGGGATAGAGGGAAGCTTTGGGATGAGCGCAGAATCAGAGTCGTTGAAGCTGCGGAGAGATTGGAATCTCAGTGGGAAGTCGGCTTCGAGGAGACGGAAAAGTCGAGTATGCTTCCTTCAACTCGGGGCAGGCAGAAGCCCTTGATCATATACTGCCCCTCTCCAACATCAGCGCAACAGAACGAGGCAAACACCTTCCCTGTTGGAGAAAATAGAGTGAGATAATCACTGTTGAGCGGTGCAGCGGGTAACTAAACCCTGGTCAAGACAACCTAAACAGCTGCATCTTCTCATCCACTCCGCATCCCCGCCTCAGCTTTGTCGAGGCGAACTGCATTGAGGTCCCAATGGAGATTGACAAGGGCGCAAAGCGTCTAAGCTCGATTCGGATCGACATCTCGTTAGTGGGGAAGCAGCCTAGCGGGCACTGTCCCGCACTCATCATCAACAGTGGGGTGTAAAAAGGCCAAAAACTGCTTCAGTTGTACCTCCAGTTCAACGTAAGGAAAAGAAACATTTCTCGTTGCCAGATTGTGACAGGACGCTCCACAAAGTAGAGTTGGTGCGCTTGTTTATCCAGACGAATATGCTTGAAAAGGTCCAGAAGTGTTTGAGGATGGGCACGTCCTATGACTGTGCATGGCTCCAAAGTGTCTCTCTGCAACTCTTAATTGAGTGCAATATGACCGGTGTGTGCAACAGAATTGATTGATGTGGGGCATAGAGTACCCTCCGGCCTTAGCTCTCAACCGGCCATGCGAGGATAGTGATAACCGGTCAGAGCAGTTGGACTGGTCATGGCCGAGCTGACCTGTTCGCACGATCAGAACCACCGAAATGTTTGCGAAGTACCTGTGATATGCACCGCAAACATTTATAATTCTGTATCGTATGGATGCCTTCTTCGGTATCCAAGGCACAGGTACACTGCTCGGCGGGTCACAAGTACTGCAGATTCCACTGAGATGAGCGTCGACTGGTTGTTGTATGCTGCAGAAACAGCAGAAGGACTTTTTGTGCTGCAGTAGAGGCCAAGGCATACATCCTGATATCTCAATCATCAAGACATATCGATTGCATTTTGCAGCACATGTATGAATATGCGAAGGCGGACGTGATAGAAGTATGTTTGATCGTTCTTCCCAACCTAATTCATAGTGTACTGTATCCGTACTCCGTAGTTACGATGGAGCTTGGTCCGGTACCTATCCTGGATACTTAGGGTGGTCCGCCAGTTCCATAAAGTCGAGTCGTTCAGAATTCCAAGATAGGGCAAAACAGATCAACTGTAGACCACTGCACTTTGCGATGCCTCGGATGTCCAACCACACAACTTAAGATATGAAGGACGATTTGTTTTCTGCGCTCTGCTAGAGGAGAAGCTCTTCTCGAAACTGTATTCGGGGCTATGTGTTCTCGCTATGCGGGAAGCCACTGGCACCCACCGCCGCGAGTGGTGTGAAGAAGAAGCAATGACTATCGGGCAGCTTCGTAGATGGCCAGACAACTCATATCGTACTCGTGCGGACGTCTTGATGTGCGCCACCTATCAAAAAAATCCAGATGCAGTCCATAACTATCGCAACTCTTATGCGATGAGGTGGAAATGTCCGAACAAAGAGAAAAGAAGGTTCGCCAAGTAAAGGATTTGTACGGTTCCTGAGGCAAGAGAAGCTGACGTAACGATATTTCGCGTGGTGAACGATGCGAGGTGCCGATGGGGGGAAGCGGAACCAGTGAGCCGGCTCATCCTTTAGTGTTATCGGAAGGCGTTCCGATTCCGCCGAATGGAACGTTGCCTGAACGAGCAAAGGGCGGAACCTTGTCAGGCGGAAAGAAGCCAAGGCTGTCAAGGGCATTACTCTGATTGTCTGGAACATTTGTCGAATTCGATATCAGCATTCTGCGAATAATTGATGACGGTTCTTTCTTCATTCAGTTGTGTACTTGATATGCGTTCGTAGATGTACTCCGTACACCGAGAAAGCTAGCGCTACAAGTACGAGGCTCGGATGTCTCCTTGTATGTGTTCAAGCACCTTGTATACTAGGTATGTAACCGAAAGTGCATATCTAGAATTGGTACCCCTCGGGATGAACTGTTCTTTGATAGCAGTGCTTCATATCATACTGCGGCTTGTCTGCTGTTCTTTACACCGGAGATTTCGTGTTCTGGCATATGCCCAAAGCTCGTCTGGATGTTCGTAGAAAAGAAGATCCGAAGAAGTAGTTATGTAGCCCTCGTATTTGGTCGTTCTTGTCAGTGAAACTTGTACTCGTAGCTTCCTGTATCCGCACCAAAGCCGGTTCAGCAAAACATAGCCACTCACAAATCGGAAAGGACAACCGAATTGGAAGAGAAACCTGAGACCCGTTGACATTTCCGCGCCTGATCCTAAAGCAAACCGGCGAAGCGAATCCACAGTGGGTCCTAGAAGGGCGTCTGGATCATGAGGTGGAGAGATGGGCACCTTGTATCCTAGGAGACAGGCAACGCTTCCTATTGGTCACAAGGAAGTTACTTAGTTGAGGAGACTTTAGCCAAAAAGGGCTGCATCACTGATGGTCCGTGCATGATTTATTCCGACCTGCTTTGGCTCGCGCAGTTACCCGCCATTGCTTGAGTAGTTCCTTGAACAGTCTTTGTCATGTTCCAGTTTTGAGACAACATCCAACATCTCGTAAGTAGGCAGTATGGTATGAAGCAAGCTCACTCGTCTGAGGATGCTTAGCCCACCATTGAACCTCTCCAGTGAATCTGTCCACTGCTTAAACCAAGTGTCCGTGTTGCCGCCCGCGATCTGAGCAATACTTGTAGAGCGGATGTAGTGTTGTCGATATCATCAGCGGTCAGAGATTCCCTCCTAAATTCGGTTCACGACAGAGAAATGCGGATATAGGTGAAAACCAGGGTCGAACGACTGGACAGATAACACATAAATTCAGTCCTGGAAGAAGAGTTAGCTAGCACCCAACCAAGGATCCATCAGCTTACAAGAAAACCTCACAGAAGAAAGGCAAGAAATGGCAGAACACCGGCTAGCAAACAAACAAAGGTAATCTAACAGCAAGTACCATAGATGCATCATGTGGGGTCGATTAAAACTCCTTCGCCCTTCCACGCATTCACCAACACCCAGTCCAAACAATACCGCCAGCCCCAACCGCCAACTGTGTCGTTTACCTTCCCGTCCAGACCGCACCACCTCCATCACCACTCAGCCCTGCACTACTTCCCCGCGACCTTCCCGTAACCTTATGTATGCCACCCCCGACGGGTCTCCTTACAACCCCTTTGGCATCCCTGACCGCCGACACAACCTTACCAATATCCGTCTCCACCACACAACCGCCTTGGACCATTTCCGCTAGTACCTGATGCAGCGTTTCAAAGTTGAAGATCAAGTCGAGTTCGCAAACGTTTTCGAATAGTCGATCGAGCGCCTCGACAAAGACTTGGATCAGGTCGAGGAGACCGAGTTCGGATTCGAGGTCGTCGGAGATGATGATGAAGTAGAGGGTTGCATAGTGGCGGTAGATGACTCGAGTAGGGTTATCGGTCGAGAAGGCCGTAGAAGCAGCGCCGGCAAGAAGAGGGGGAAGTCTAAAGTCAAGGTCAGCTCGGTTGTCGGTGGTGGGGTTGGAGAGCGAGGGGTGGGGTGGGGTGAGTTCTTACGGGAGAAAGTTGCAGGCTGTTGGTGGTCGACTCGCAACAAGAGTGAATATCTGGTTAAGGAGCTTTTGTTGTAACGATACGTCCTTTAACAGTCAGTATGATGAGGTCAAATACCACAAACAAGTCGTACTATCTGTGAATAGAACTTTGTCAGGCGTGGCTGGCCGTTATTGTTGAAGACGAGGACGGCGTTGATCATGGTTGGTGGGATGTTTTGGTGACGTTTGTCCAGGCGGAACCCATGCGGGCGCGGTCGTTAGTGGCGTCCACCCCTTGGCACATCTGATTATCTCAGATATGATGGCTCGGCACATCAGGTCGATAGTATGCAACAGCTCCCTGTTATTCTCGGAAACGAATAGTTTGAACCCAGTATATGATATGACTTCATGAGCAAAATGACAATAAAAATAGCTTTTTCGGTAGAAACAAAGTTTCCCAAGCAATATCCAAAACATACAGCACCAAGGATTCCCGCGTGGTCACCCACCGCAGGACTAACTTGGCGATTAGAAGCTTGACTATGGGAGAGCGGACGGGATCCCGTATATTCTTCAATCTATGGCCGTATGTGAATGCCTGTTTCTGTTTGCGGTATTGTACGAAATTTTGTCAACAATCAACAGGAAAGTTCAATTCTTTCGCCATCAAGAAAAATTACTCTGTATTTTGTATTCGTAGCGTCAAAGCTCAGAAGAGCAAATCTCGCCACTGCCTGCAACTGGAACTCCACGTTATCCCTTTTGCGCTGCCCCACCAATGAATCCCCTTTTTAACCTTCACACATAGCAATCTAGTAAACGTAATCAATCAAGTCCTAACCATCCTGCAACCACTCGGTAGTCCTTCGGGTCCTCATAAAACAAAAGAAAACATTAATTATTCCTGACACTGACATAGCAAGGTATATATATCATACAAGACCTCGAACCTTCATATACAACGTTCGAACGAACAGGGCATTAATGCAAACCAAACTTCAAAGCTATAAGACAAGAATAGAAACAAATGGTTGTGTAAAGAAAAAGAGTGGAAAAAGAATTAGCAATCACAATTGCCGTTGCAAACAGAAGCACCAACGGTAGGAACTAGTCCCTCCGAGCTCTCGAGTATACCCCCTCCAATATGTGAAGGTCTCTCTTCAAAGCGGGCGAGATTGGGGCCAATGTCCGGTACCATTCCAAAGTCCGGATAAAGAGCCCTTCCAGCTGACGTCCATCTACCAATTCCTTTGTAACATTTGAGTTTAAAGCGGCCTGAAGCACCAACAGGTTTCCAAACTGCGCATGGGCGGTACCGAAAACATTGGTGATAACAGGTCGAAACTCGGAAACGGAAAAGGCGTGGAAAGCTTTGGTGCTTTGGACTGCTGCATCGAGACACTTCTTGCAGCTCTCCTCTACTGTCGTCTTGTGGGATGGGGTGTATTCGTCAAGAGCGATGGCCATACTGGCTTTCCTTGCGCTGGCGCTAGTAAGTGCGTTGGTGAACGTTGGCTGAATAGGGGTGGAGACGGTCTGGATTGGTGATGGGTGTTGTGATCCAGGATCGCCATGTGAAACTCTGGGGGAGTTATATTGGTTGGTAAAGTTAGGACGAGGGCCTCCATGAATGGCCAAGTAAACAAACGGACGGTGAATGATGTAGCGAGCGCCGAAGTATTTTGCCCGTAGTCGGGCCGCATTGATATCGCCAGAGGGTTCATCCGTTTCCTCCCATCTCAGAGGTTCTGGGAGATGGAGCTTCCACTGCTCGAGTTGAAAATCGAGCTCATGGGCGATATTTAGGGAACGTGTGATGTCGGTAGGAGTCTTTCGTTGCTTGTAAAGTTCGGAATGGACGCGATTGAGGAGTTTCCTTAGAGCAATCTGAGCCAGGTAATACATGATCATGTTCGGTTCCTCAACGTCTATTCCAGCTTCATCAACCTCATTAGTGTATTCTCCGCCAGGGAACGGTACTGTGTCCTCTAGCCGTGAAATTCCACTTGGAGGAAGATCAAGCTCAGCTAAAACATCACTAGGCTCTATTAGCAGATAAAAAATGCATAGGGGTTTCCAAAGTACCTTTCTAGCTGCAAGCAACTCCAAAACGACCTCCGAATCAATTCTTTTCGCAAATCATCCTTCTCCAAACTCATCCTTGAGCGTACGAGGACTTGACAGCTGAGACATGCCCATGATATCCACTTCCAGCTGTCAAGAATCCTGCCCAACTGGCCCCAGTACAGACCAGCCAGAAGGCCGGCCTGTACGTTCTCCAACTCGTTTGCTCCAACCTCTGCTCCCATAATCTCAGTCGCTTTGGTGAAGTACGCGAGGCCAGGTATAATATCGATATTTCGAAGATCTCTTTCGTCGGGTGGCAAATAATGCCCTGGGAGTTTGGGTGGCAGAGGTCCTGGAACCGGCCTTCGATGCAAGCAAACTGCTCCCAAAGCCATCACCAGTAGTACAACCGCCGAGTGAATTGTCCGGGGTACTCTGCGAGCTTTGATTGGCTGTTGACCATAGGTTGGTGGCTGCTGTGCTAAGGAACCCGCCCGTTTTCGTTTCCCAATTGTAGGCGAGGTGACTGATTGCATCGAAGGCTTCCGCGATAATGGGCCGGGAGTTACTGGAGATTGATCTCCCGCCATGCTCCTTGACTGTCCAGGTTGATTGTAGACATTTGAAACATGTTCCGAGCTGTCGGGGGACACACGCTCCGAAAACACCCTCACCATTTTGGTAATTATTGCGCGGTTCAGGATGGGGTGTAGGATGTGGATATTGTCCAGGTAGCTCTGTAGTAGTCTCATCAGAGTCTCTTGATCGAAATTTAATGACTCTCCATCTGCCGCCAGCCCAGTAATGAACACAGCGTTTCCGCCGTAGCCTCTCCCATTGGATGGGCCATTCATGTTGGAAGTGCCTGGACCTGCCTGCTGATCGTTGTTCCTCCAAGGCGAATCCGATCTCGAGTTCTCTGGCACACTTGGCCATTCCGAAAATGCACCTTTCCGTCCTTCGTTCCCTTGAATCGGCGACTCATGACCATCTTCAAACCAGGAGTTCGGATCTGTTTGTTGAGAGGCTGGCAGATATTCACCCCTGCCCCAAATTTTGAGGTTCCCTCGACCCTCCTCCAAGGCATGGACATAACCTTCTGCCCACTCACCACAGTCGTTTTCCACTAGCCGTTGAATGCTGGGCCATAATAGGAGCTTGTGTGCCGCTGTAGTGTGATGATATGGGAATCCTGCATCGTCGTCGTCGGAGTCCATCGATGCACTTGGAAGCGGGCGTGATTCGGCTGGGGACAGCATTGCTCTCGGAGCGCTTCTTTCTGATATCTGTTCTTGTGCAGACGGAGCTTGCGGTGGTTGAATGGGCGCAGTTGTTGTGTTGACGGGCCCCGTTGGACCTTCAGATCCTGGTGTTGTATCTCCAGCTGCTGCTTCTTGTCGGTTCAGGATCTGCTCGATGTTTCCTAAGCGATTCAAGATCTCCAAAAGAGTTCGATCCTGTCTGTTGCCCATGTTAGTTCTTCATGCTCGAGCGAGGCGAGTTTGTCTTACTTTGGAGGTGGAACTTCACGGTAAATACATGGAACGCCCGTCTCCTTGCAGAATCCACAGCTGGGTCTACCTTCGTCGCACTTGGCTTTGCGAGCACGACAAGCATCACAGGCCTGTGAAGTGTTAGAATATATTAGGTAGTTCTGAGATTTGAGATTGCAGACGTACCTGAGCTGCTCTGATGGCTTTCCGTCGCGGTGGATAGGTAGTCACAACTTGCCCTGGCGGACCTGCTTGTTGCGGATACATCGGCATTCCCATACCCATACCCTGGCCCATAACTGGACTTGGGCTACTGTTCTGATTCTGGCCCATACCACCCAGCTGAAAGTGGTTCAGCATTCCTCCCTGGTTGCCCTCCATCGTGCCGTGAATCGATCCTTGACGAGGTTGAAAAGACATTGGTGCAGTTGGGTTGACCGGCGTCACATTTACGGAGCCACCTCCGCCGTAGTTTCCGCCCGCACTCGTTGGAGAAACCAGCTGTCCAGGTCCGGAGACAGATGTCGAAGTCGCACTGTTCTGAGGATGTCCACGCTGGAAGCTCTGTGAATGAGGAGGTACTGCTAGTGGGCGCAAAGGTTGAAGATGACTTCGCTCATCAATGCTTCCTCGATGTGGTTGTTGCGGGTGAGAGTGCTGGGTGGAGAGATGCGGTGGTAGTGGAGCTATCGAACTATCGCTGAAGGTGCGGCCTGTGCCTGACCCATGTGGTAAAGTCGGGCCGGTTGGCGAGTACGGATTGGGGTTAACCTGCGGATGGTGGAGGTGGCTCTGTGGAGGAGGTAAAGTTTGACCAGAGGGACCGTCGTCGATGTAAGGCGTAGAAGCTTGTAAATGCTGCGGGGGGTATTGACTTGCGTATCCTGAAACTTCTTGTGGTGGAGGAAGGTGCTGAGGAGCTGACTCGAAGGATGATGCGGACCACGAAGATTCAATCTTCAGTCTCTTTGCATCTGGACTTTGAGCTTGACGGGGGCCGCTTGAGTTGGCCATGATATGCGCGTTCTATCTCAGCCTTCCTATGCCAAACATAAAGTGAAGAGAAACTCTATTTGCCGTGGGGAATCTCTTTATTCTATGGCCTGATCGTAGTGTCCCAAAGTCGCGAGTGGAAAAAGCCACGCGAAGGTGAAGGATCGTTCTCTTCGGACCAGGATCCGGGTTGTAGCGCAGGTGCAGGGTCTGGAGCCGGGTGGGCCTTCTGGTGAACAGCCTTCCTCTCACACAAGATCCCGTTTCTGTCACAAATTAGCACCACCGTACAGGTCCGGAAACAGACGCTTTAATAAACGCTGTCGCCTGGGATGACAGAAGGAGATTTGAGGTCCTTTGGAAAGTGATCGCCAACTTGTACCTGCCTGTATGTACCTTAGATTCGACCTGCAAAAAATTGCAAAAAGCCGCCGAAGGTGTTAGAATCCAATTTCAAATGAATCACTCGACCAGTTGCATTTGAACTGTTCGCACTCTGCCGGTGTAAAATAGGCGGTAAAAGTGCTAGACTCTAGTGTAAGCAGTTAGCCTCTCTCCACTTCTGTGCCTTTTCTGGAGAAACATGGGGTAAACCAACCGTTGAGATCGTGCGAAGAAGCTTCCAGGACGATTTCCGTTATGCAACCAAGACCCAGCTCGCGATACCAAAACATCCCACGACTCTAACCGCTCACTCGACAGCTTTGAACATGCCGTGCCTTCAGGAAGACCCGATGTAACTTCACCAAGCGTCCATACATACGCCATCCAAGAAATGAGCCAATACAAACTGGTGCTACCATCAAAGTGCGACAAAACGGTGAAGATCGGGCGTGCTTTGCAGGAACGTGGGGGGATCAAGAGTAGCAGATGCGCAGACCCAGAAGCTTAGGAAAACGATTCACTGGTCCAGCTGCAATCGCGGTAGATACCTAACTAAAGATACTGGTAAGAAACAAGGCCGGCCTCGACTTTTCCAGCATGCTGTCAAATGCCGAATGAGCATACCTGAGTATTCAGAGAGTCGTCGGCATCTGATACAATGTGCCGACGATTCGGAGTGGATAAAAGCCAAGCAACGAATAAGAACCCTTGAAGGAAGAGCATCGTCCTACTCTTTCGGAGGGCGATGTGGAGCAGTATTGAAGCCTCCAATAAACGAAGAAGTTCATGGGTCTGAATTATACTGCTATATAGGTGAAGGGCTTTTAACTGTTTTCAAGTACAGGTGTCAGCCCGGTACTTTCGATAGATCGGCTGACTCCCGTCTCTTCCCAGTTTCGAAGCCCTGCACTACTGAACGTAAGAAAGGGCCCTTTTGCTTCTTCTGAGCTCGAGCTCTGCATCAATAATCTCCCACAAGTTCTCGTTTGAAGTCCGTCTTGATTGCATGCTAGCAATTCCTCTACGACACATTTGAGATGCCATCCAAAGGAGCATCCAGCTGCCTGAGATTGATGAATATCCGGATGATGGAACTGCCATACACACGCCGTACAGAAGGCGAATGTGTATTTAGCTAATTAGCTTTCCGCTTAAACTATAAGCATCCTGTGCCGTGATCTTGCTCGGGCCGCAGAGCCTTCGGTATGCCAGATTTGGGACTCTTCAGGCAGCTGTTACAGATGCTTGAGCACATGTATTTCCTATAAGGCCCATACTTCCTGCATCGTCAAGTATCTCTAGAGTATCACATTGAGTAAGTAGAGGTAGAAAGTTCTTCCGGACCATGAAGAAAGTGTTGGAGGTCTTGAGGGCCCTAGGGTTTGTATCTTTACTCCGCAGGCCCGTGCTTTGTAGGTCTGCTATGTGCTCACCGCTGACACCTTCTTCCAGGTTAATCCACCGACCGAGGTGCAGTCATAAGAGCGATAACTTAACGGTATAGGATTACCAGGTACTCCTAAGCGGAGCATTATAACGCTTTCTATAAGCGTAGTCGCCAAGGTTCGGTACAGTCGACATTGAAATGGACCGAAGCCGAATACAACCACAGGCGAGTTCTCGGTCAGGACTCAACGGTCGGTTTCGTTTCGCTAGCGCCTATTCGGAACGATGCTGATAAGACGAGGATATCACCGTGGACAACCGCTAGCTTCCTATCGTTTATCAGTATATGTGACCACAATAGGGGTATTAATACCTTCGTGATATATTACGATAGTACCTTGACAATACTTCACCGTCCCAGTCTGTTTTGACCCAGAGGCTCTGTAGAAGACAATAAATTTGGCGGTTCCGCACCATTGTAACTCAGGCAGCTATCCAAGCTTTGGAATAGCGATTCTGTCGGGCCTCACAGGAAAGCGGATCTCATACTGCTCTGGAGCTTGAAGACCTGATGTTGTCGACCTGATTCCCATACTTTATTCAGCCTTTCAATAAGACATCGATGTGGGGTGCATTGATATTGCAGACATAAGAGCAGATATATGCATTCAGTGCACATGGTTGGAGTGGATATTCTGCCTGAGCAATGTTGATTGATTAATAGTCAACCCAGAGCCGTTCCTCCGGCCGTGCATGTGAGCAGTACCCTCCTTTTGTCCTCCATGGCGGATCTTTGAGAGGACCCAGCTGGAAGCTCTATGCTTATTGTTTGCAGTTGAAAGACAGCTCGACCATAAAAGATCCATAGGAACCAGAAAAGATCAAGTAGTAAATAACTTAGCAAAGGCTCTCAGTGGCTAAAGAATCCTTATACCATCAGCCGGCAGCTGTCCATCAAGTGTAGCTGCTGCTGTCCCGACACAGGTATCCTGTACAACAAGAATCCCGAACCTCTGGTGGGGTGTAGTTGGAGCTTCTCTAGCGAGACAAAAGAGTAGCCCAAGCGGTTGTCATCCTGTTACCTTCGGCTAAACCAGAGTTTTTCGGCTAACCGGTCTGCAGCAGTGATGCCCTGCACCGGGGAATGAATCTGAATTGCAGTCGGGGCTCCTTGCGAATAACGGTCCCTTAGGTCGTGGTGCGTGGGACAATAACGCTGCGGAAGTGGCACCATCTGTAAGATTGCTACCTGCTGTTTGAGACGAGCTGTATAATAGACGTACAGATACCGGCGCCAAAGTTTGCAACCATAATATGAAGAGTAATGTAACTGTTACTATGGGTATATTAGCAAATCTTAAACTCGATTGTTTCCCATGGAAAACTAACCAATCATGAGCGAGAAGCCGACGGCCTTCTGCTGTTTCCGAGTTGCGTAGTTCCGGCCAGCATCCAAATTGCTTCTATCTCGAGATGCAGTCGTAAGCACAAATCTGGAAGTACATTGGGATGACCAGAGATACTGAGTGCTTGCAAATGCCGAACTGTGGTACCGAATGCGTGTGGCGTTGATCTTGAGAATCCGTCGTTACCAATGCCATCCTTCAAATTGAAACGTCATTCCCGTTGCTGATCGTGCGAAGGCGTTGCTGAGTTGGTCAAAGCGGATGCTTTTTCTTCTGAAGACGTTATTTCGATAGATTAATGTCGATATGTACAAGTACAGCTGCAGGTTCCTACAAAGGCAGTGTCAATAAGCAAACAACACCCTATTTCAAAATAGGGATCGCAGAGAATGTTTGTGGAAAGGAAAGAGAACACGACAAACAAGGGTTCCGGAAGGTGTGCCGCCAAAGACTTAAACATTCACGTGATAGTTTCGCTTAATTAAACAGAAAAGGGCTCGCCGGAAAAACCGCCCTCTTCAGGCTTGCGTCCTCGACACTTTACACTCCGGAGCTACGGCTGTACTTTCCGCAAACCATCTAAGATACAGATGAGCATCGCTTTTTTAAATTTTACCAATCTTTCCGGTCGAGATTCTCATCGGTATTTGTGTCCGATACACTGTTTACTAAAGTATTGTTTGGGTCAACCTCAGGGTTTCTCCGGTTGAAACGAACCATCCAAAGAATCTCAAAAGTGGAAAGCTGCACAACAGGATGCTTATCGGCCGCAGGTTTGCTCTATCCTCCAGCAAACATCACTTCCACTCGAGAAGACACACGAAACCTACTTATCTCTGCATACTACTTTCATTCAATTTCTGTAAGTTTGAATCTCATCCCGCGTTTACTGACAGTGGATCGTTTAAAGGGACTGCAACGGAGCGCCTCGGCCTCGCAAGATTATCGACCGTCGTTCACCTCGCTTCGTCAGCCATGTACGAACGACCAAAACCAAAGCATTATTTGACAGAAGCTTCGTTGCAATTATCATAGAGTATCTATCTTGAGGGTGATCTTCCAGAGAGGCATTCGACGATAAAGTTTATCTTTCTAGACTCTATCTCAAGGCTTCTAGATGGTTGATCGATAGACGAGCCCGAGCTTGAATGCGGGACTAACGATGTTTAGGGCATTTTCATCTTCCATGAATGGCTCCGACAATATGTACGAATACATACGACAATGGGAGCCGTCTTCGACTCTGAAACCTCACGAATGAGTCAAGACCGTTACCAGGTTCAGAACCGGCGGGTCTATCTTATCTCATGGTTCACGGACTATTTTCATGAGACTTGTCTGGGCTCAGCAACATAGGATCTCAGAACCCTCAACACTCCTTCTCGTTGCATCATCTGCGAGCCTGCATACTTCGAATTATGAGGAGCTCACAGCAACCTGCATCCTGATGGCAATCGTGAAATCCCAACCCGGAAATCGTCCTTACAAGGTAAGATTTCACGGCTTGGCCAGTCGGCTCTAACCGAGGTACTCTTAGAGTTGCCTGTTATCCTCTCGGCCTTCGTCAAATCTACCAGACTACCACAGAAGAACTGGGATCAACTTTGCGCCTTTTCTTTTTCAATTTTGCGACCATATGCAGTAGAAACTGCAGGACGAGTCATTCCGGGAATTAATAATCACGTTTGGCGCCTTCTTTCTTGCTCTTCCGAGACGAATAAAAGGGCAGCCCTGTCGGGAACTACTCCGAAGTAGATTACTACTTCTTTCTGCATTCCAATCGTTCTCTGCATCCTTAGGGCTGTTCCACTGCGCAGGTACAGACGAAACTCACGACCTCACACGACTTTACGAAGCACTTCTGTCATTTTCAAAGGCAGCTACCAGGGGATCTCGAGGCCTCCTAGCTTCTCCTACGATACCCTTCTCTTCCTTAGGAGCATAGCTTCACCTTAATTCGCCCCAGTTCATGCTCTTTGGACAGGTCCCGATTTGAATTCACTTCAGATTTTGAGTTTCTCAGGAAGTTTTTGAGTTTGAGAATTTTTGGTGCCACAGTGACGTTCCTGAAAGGTTCCAGAATGCCGTCTCCGATTTTAACCGAGAAGTCGGGCGCGCCCGAGACAACCACTGAGAGCCAACCACACAATGTCAACGTTGCACACACTTCAGAAAAACAACAAACGACATCGAAACAAACACGGCCTTCACCCACAACGCAACCATCGTCGTTAGAATCAGTAGACCTCGAAGCTCATTCCTCAACTCCCTACACCTCCTCCGAGACAGAAGACAACACCACATCAGAAGAAGAAGATGTCGAAAAACGACCACCGGAATACTACTACAACCTCTTCAGCAATGCACGGAAATGGGCCATCGTATTCACCTGCTTCCAACTCTCGCTCACAAGCACGATATCGAGTTCTGCACTCTTTCCTGCCGTACCCGAAATAGCAGAGGAGTTCCACACTATCGGTTCGGTCATCAACTTTGCAAACGCAGGCTATCTCTTGACAGCAGCTGTCAGTCCCTTCCTATGGATTCCACTTGAGAAGTTTCTGGAGCGGCGGATAGCCCTATTGACTGCAATTGTCATCTTTGCGATCACCAGTTTGATCACTGGATTGGCTCCCAATCTTGCAGTCTTCATCGTATTTCGCTGCCTCAGTGCTCTACAGTATGCCTACTTCCAGATGTCTGGCCAATCGCTCATTGGCGAAATATTCGAGCCCACAAAACGCGGCTTAGCCATCGGTGTAAGTGAAGCTCGCTTCCTCCCCATTTGCCTCTTGTGCTAACGTTCACCAGATTTTCCTTGCTGGTACTGTATTGGGCCCATGTATTGGCCCTGTCATTGGCGGTGTAATAGTAACATACCGTCCGTGGAGAGTAATCTTCTACCTCCAAGCTGCCCTCGTGTTTGCCGCCCTGGTCGTCGCCTTCTTCGTCATCCCGACCCTCCGTCCACGCCTGCGTCCAACCTCCACTTCTCATTTCCTCTCTGTATGGGACCCACGCCCACTCCTTCGTCTCTTCCGCTTCCCAAATCTTTGCCTCATTTATCTCGCTTGTGGAACGCAGACGTTCGCTCAATATACCATGATCACGCCGGTGCGTTACGTTATGAACCCTCGCTTCAACCTCACATCACCCCTTCAGTCCGGTCTATTCTTCCTCGCACCTGGGTTTGGATTTGTTCTTGGGTCGTGCGTGGGCGGAAAATGGGCAGACATTGTCGTCAAGCGGTACATCAAGAAGCGGAATGGTGAGCGCATCCCAGAAGATCGATTGAAGGCTGGTATGTTTGCCACTCTGATTGGATCTCCACTCGGTATGTTGCTGTACTCTTGGTCGATTCAGAACGAAGTCGGTGGGATGCCATTGCCGATTATTGGCATGTTCATCTCCGGTTTGGCACAGATGGCCGGCATGAGTGCAATGAACACCTACTGTACGGAGATCAAGCCGGGACATTCCGTTGCTATTCTGGCGGGGAAGTACTTGGTGCAGAATTGCTTGAGTGCGGCGGCAAGTGCGGTCATCTTGCCGTTTATCAATGCTATTGGAGTAGGATGGGCTGGTACCGTAGCTACTGGCATCATTCTTGTGGGTGCTGCGGCTGTCATCACGACGGCTTATCTGGGGCAAAGGATGAGAAACGCCGTAGAGGGGAAGGCAGAGAAGTAGGTTGGCAGGTTGCTATACCCAGTTGAGAGCCGAGAGGACTAGACTGCCTGAACAGTATGGAGACGTAAACAGTATGGAGACGTACCATCCGGCAGATCTCGTGGCTGTCCATGGACTTTCGTTTTTGTATTGGATTTTGATCTTGTTTTCTTGGAGCATCTGTTTAATGTAGAATATCTCCCCTATTTTTTACCTTGTATTTAATGTTTTGCATTTAGATAGGCGTGCATTTAGATAGGTCATGATGCATGGTTGGGCCCTTGATAGATCTGTAATATACCACTGTTTTGTTCTTCTCTCATTTCGCCTGCCATTGAAATAAATGCGTATCGTGTTTTGTTATATCACTGAATGTTTTGGAACTGTACCTTCGCAGAGGTAAGTAAGACCAAGGGAGACAGGAAGCAAGACAGCAGTAAGTGCTTCTTCACAGAAGTAGCAGTTCAAACCATGGAAATCTTATTAGGAATAAAGCAACCGATATAATACTTAGAACATCAATGTCACATCCCACCGGGATCTCTTCATCCTCCTCTTAATCAGCCACAAACGCATTAAATCCCCGTCCCAGCAGCCCTTCCTTCGCCCTTTGGAACCTTCTTCGGCACACCCAACGCGTCCAGATCCTTCTTCTTGTGGTAATGAGGCGCCACCTCAACCAGCCACTCGGGATCAATCGGCATCGTATTTCTCATGAACTCACGACCTACACATTACAGTTAGCAATCTAATCCATATTCTCATCTCTTGGGGTACTTACTGGTCATAACAAGTTCATAATACAACACCCACTTGGGTCTCTCCTCTGCACACACGGAAGATGGATGGATATAAACCGTCAGTCCATTCTTCACCGTCCTGTATGAATCTCCACCACGCTGTAGTCTTGCGGCGTTAGGGAAGAAGCCAGATGTAAGAGCCTTCCGGATTTCCCGTTCTCCTTCACCTATGCCAATACTTGAGACAGTGACCTCGACTCGGTCACATAGCCTGGCGAGCTGATCTCGTACGTCACGAGCACGCACCAATGACCTGTGTTGAAGGAAGTTTTCTCGGGCCCAAACATACGAGAAGTCTGTTTCGACCCAGGCATTCCAGATGTTCAGAAGAGAGAGATGGTCACCGCCCTGCTTGTGTGTGAACCGAGCACGGGCTTCGTCGGCGTGGAGTTTGCGGTCCTTGGGACGGAAGAATAACGCTGCTGACTCGCCGAGCATGGCAATGATGGAGAGGACCTCGTCGACACAGCCGTATTTATCCGCTGCCAGGACTGCCTTGGCCAGCATAGGATCTGTTGGGAACTCGGCCATTTGTCTTCCGACCTTTGTAAGTTCACCCTTGTCATTGAGAGCACCCAAAGCATAGAGATTCTCAAGGGCTCGTGAGAGTGTCTCAGGCGGAGGAGGATCGAGGAAATCAAAGTCGAGGAGAGAATTGATACCGAGAGATTTGAGGAGGAGGACGACAGAGTTGAGGTTTGTGCGTTGGATCTCCGGCGTGGTGTTTTCGTCCAGTTCGTTGTAGTAAGCCCATTTCGTGTAGAGCCGGAAACATTTACCTGGACCTACACGACCTGCACGACCCATACGCTGGTTGGCAGAGGCGCGAGAACAAGGAGTTACGACGAGAGATTCCATGCCTGTGCGAGGATTATAGACGTTCTCCTTGACGAAGCCGGGATCGATAACATAGACGATGCCGTCGATGGTGAGGGACGTTTCCGCAATGTTGGTAGCGAGAACGACTTTGCGTGCATTGGGAGGGGTCGGTTCGAAGATTTTGGATTGTAGTTCTGACGGGAGATTGGCGTAGATGGGGCAAATAATCATCTCTTTTATTCGCCCACCCAGTTTCCGAGCTGTTTCTGTGAGATTCTGTTCGGCGGCATCGATCTCGTCTTGACCTGTAAGGAAGACAAGAATATCACCCGGAGTTGGAGCAGAGGTGTGAATTTGGAAGATGGTGGTGATGGCGGCGTTGAGATAGTTGGCTTCCGGCTGAGAGGTATAATGGATATCGACAGGGTAACGACGACCAGGGATATTAAAGATGGCAGATCCATCAAAGTATTCAGCAAACTTCTTTGCGTCCATGGTAGCCGAAGAGATGAGAAGCTTGAGATCTGGACGGAACCGTGCAATATCCTTGACGAGACCAAACAAGACATCGGTTGAGAGGGTACGTTCGTGAGCCTCGTCAATCATCAGACAGGAGTATCCACCCAGATCCGGCTCGGTAAGAAACTCTCTCAAGAGCATACCATCAGTCATGTACTTGATGACAGTCTTGTCACTTGTAGCGTCTTCGAAACGGATAGCATAACCGACTTCATTACCAAGCTTGACTCCCATTTCTTCGGCTACACGAGTAGCAACAGACATTGCAGCAACACGACGAGGCTGAGTACAACCAATCTTCATTCCGTCTTTCGTATAGCCCGCCTCGTGTAGATATTGTGGGAGCTGTGTCGTTTTACCGGAACCAGTTTCTCCGACAATAATGAGCGTCTGATACTGTTCAAGCGCAGCGAGAAGTTCATCTCTGTAGGCGTAAATTGGCAAGCTCTTTCGTGTTTCCTCGATCGATTGACGCTTCTTCTCCGCTGCATCGATTTGAGCATTCAGAAAAGCCTTTTCCTTCGACTCGACGTTGCCTTCGTCGGTATCTTCGAGGGTGAAGTTGATGGCCATAGACTCGTCAAAGACGTATTCGTAATCACCCTCATCCTGTCGTTCAGCTCGTACTGCTTGTGACTTGGCCACCTCAATCTGATGTTGCTCCCATTCCTCCATTTCCGAAACATAGCGCTCGCGACCCTTGTCGTCACGGTCCACATACCGCTTGTAGAGGGCATCATGCTTCTTCTTCTTGTCAATCTTGCCCTTTTCCGTAATGTAGTCTTCTGGCATTTGGTATGCATCCACATAGTCGTCGACCCGAAGACGCTCCTCTGCCAGTCGCAAAACCTCTCTGTTCTTTGCGAATTCCTCCTTCTCCTTCCGAGTAAGGTGGGGATTCTCCCTCTCTTCTTCTTCCTCGTCGGCAACCTGTTTCCGCAAGAGAATGAGTCTCTCCATCTCACGCTTCCTCAAGTATTCCTGACGAGATCGGAGCCTCAGATCCGGCAAAGCTTTCTTACGAGCCTCGGCATCATCAGCCAGTGCTCTTCGGTGCGAAAGTGCATCGCCGTCCTTCTTGGAGGACCTATCTTCAACAATCTTCTTCGTTTCCTTCTTATCCTTCTCCTTCAGACGTTTGGCGAACTCATCACGTTCCTCCAAATCCCGTAGTCGATCTCTCTCTCGTCGCTCCTCTTCTGTCAGTCCGTCGTCCTCCTCATGTCCCTCCTCGTCTTCGGCACCAGGTGAGAGGTCGTCCGTTCTCGCTCGTTTCGCAGGCGGTGGTTCGTCGAATTGGTCGTCTTCCGAGTACACCTCGTCCTCCCAGCGGTCATCGTCGCCGTCCCGCTTCCTCAGCGCCCTGGCCCTTCGTTCCTTATCCTTCCGTTCTCTCCTCTCCTCCCTCGACTCCTCCTTCTTCTCCCTCTTTTCCCGCTTTTCTTTCTTTTCCTTTGGCGGAGGTGGCGGCATTAGGTCGGCATCATCTTGCATACTGAGCAGAGCGTATTTCTTTTGTGGTTTCTTGTCGGTGGATTCCTCCTTCTTCTCTCTCTTTTTCCTACTGTCTCCATCTGCGCGACTTGACGACTTGCTTCCGACTCGATTCCACAAATCATCCACGAATCTTGTCGTATCCGCACCGTCAAAGAACGGTGTTAGCTGGTTCGCGAGCGCATCTTTCGACTTTGAAGATTTGGCGGAGGCGAGAACAAAATCGACGATGGCAGGATCACTGACGCCAGAGAGCTGGACGGGTGCTGTGTCAATTACTGTTTGTGTTTCAACGGGTGTACAACTGAATTGGAGGGCAACAACGGGAGTGGAGGATAAAAGGCTTACCTTGATGAGGTTGTCAGAGACAAAGGTGTGGAGAGGATCCATCGTCGTTGGAGCTGTCAATTGGTGTTTCTGGACGAGTGGGAAGACGGCTATGTATGAAGGACGCCTCGCGAAGGAAGAGAGGCGAGCAAGTCGAGAGGCACGGACCACCAGAAAAATAGGCCCGAGGTCACGAGGTGTTGCGGAAGCCTTAGTTAACCGCACGGGCCACTTTCCCAAATTCCACGCACGGACACTTTCACTTTCGCCCCACTAAAAAAATTCAAAGTGCCCCGCCAGAAACGACCTTAAGAAACCACACCCTCTCCATCTCGAGAAAATATCACCGCCAAAATGACGACGCCTACACCCGCAGCGCCCGCTCCAATCGGCGCCATTGTTCTCGATACTGCCCCCCTTATCACTGCCTCCGTTTCACCGACAACTCTCCTCAACCGCTCTGCAACCCTCTACACTACTCAAGCCGTTATTGACGAAATCCGCGATACCAATGCCCGCCAGCGATACCAGACCATCTGGAAACCCTTCATCACCATAAGGACGCCAACGACTCAGGCTCTTCTTAAGATTAGAGAGACCGCGAAAAAGACGGGTGATTGGGAGGTTTTGTCAGGAACGGATTTGGGGATTTTGGCACTCGCTTGGGATGTCGAGTGTGAGGAACGGGCTAAGGCCGGTGCCGGAATGCCGGGTGAGCCCGTGGTAGAGAAGAAGAAGGAGGAGGTTGCCGAAGAGAAGAAGGAAGAAACTGCCGAGGCGCCTGCTGAGGCTAAGGAGGAAGAGGCCGTCGAAGCCACTGAGGCCACTGTCACCACCACCACCGAAGCCGCCACCGTGGAGGATTTGACCGCACAACTGGACTCGACAACACTCAAGGAGATTGATGCTGAAGCAGACGCCCAAGCCGAAGCCGCTATTGAGGCTGGAAAAGAGGAAGAGGCCACTGGCTTGCTCCCGACAGAAGTGATCGAGGATGACGAAGTTGACGATGACGAAGGCTGGATCACCCCCTCCAACCTCCACAAACACAAGGCAAAGGAGGCATCCCGCATCAACGCCGAGCTTGCCGCCGAAGAGAGGCTTTACAGCGCCATCATCACGTCCGATTTCGCCATGCAAAACATCGTCCTCAAGCTTAAGATGAACCTCCTCTCACCCACTACCACTCAGCGCATTAAGAAGATCAAGACTTTCGTGCTCCGCTGTCACGCCTGCTTCTTCATCACAAGGGACATGAGCAAGCAGTTCTGCCCACGCTGTGGTTCCGGAGATACCTTACTTCGCACAACCTCTGTCACGAAGGCGGATGGAACCTTCCAGATCTTCCTGAAGAAGAACTTCCAATACCGTGTAAGAGGGCAGGTCTACTCTTTGCCCAAGCCAGTACATGGGACAAGTAACGGCAAGGGTACCCAGAACTTGATTCTTAGGGCGGACCAGAAGGAGTACGAGAGAGAGGTCACCAAGATGAATAGGCGGAAGGAGAGAGATATGATGGATCCGGATTATCTGCCTGGTATCTTGACCGGTGAGAGGAGGACACATCCAGGTGGACGTGTGCAAATTGGATATGGAAAGGTGAACCCCAATGCGAGAAAGGGGAGAAGAAAGTAGATGCAGAGTTTTGATGATAATGCTTTCAGCTGTGGGATTCCAAAAGTTTTGCTCTGCTTTCTTCTTGTTTAGATGGGATGGCGTTGAGGCGTAGGCGGTCTTGATATATTTATGGTTCGGTATCGGTATGCTATGGATCTTTTTCGATATAGCAGTCTATATCATTTGCCTGGTTTCTTTTGTAAATTTGTTAAGAGGTATTGTTCTGTTTTCGAGTTCGTTTGGTTCCTTGAAGTCAAGGATTTACGCCTGGAAACTTCAATACTACTTTTCTCTGTTCGCTTGTTCCGGTTGTTACATTGCTTCAAGTGAGTAAGTACTTTTAAAGTACGTGCTGTCTATTCTCTGGTTCAAATTCAATAGGGATAATTCTTCCTAGCATTTGTAGATTTCCCCATGTTTGTCAATACTTCCAGGTATTACAGCTTCGGCTTCAGTTCACTTTCAGGCCAAGCTTTTATTCACCTCCTTCCTTTTCCAACATCCCTCAATCTTAGCTTCTACTCTCAGAAGGCTTGGACCGACCCATCAAAATATATTGATACTCATCCGCAAACCTTTCCTCTTCATCCGTCACCATGCCAAAGTCCTGGACGTCTCGATCAAAAAATTCCTCCGGCTCTAACCGTTCTATATCTCCAAATCCTTTGCCTTCAATACCGTCTGCTACAGCTCTCGAAATCCCGAACAACAATTCTGTCGCTAGCCATCCGGTCTACCCTTCCTCTCCTCGCCCTTCTTCTCCCCGCCGAAGTCCGCAGCCCCGGCATCCTCCCCCCGCCCGCTCTGCGTCAACTCCCAGAACTCCCGTCCGCCAGTCTACGCTACCTATCTCGCTCCCCTCACGATCCACCTTCACGTTTCATTGGCCGTCATCCTCTCCGCCCTCGAAACCTACCGCAAAACCTACTGCCAAACCTACCGCCAAACCCAACTTCTTCAGCAATTTCACAAACGCCTTCATGACCAGCCCGCCCAAACCGCTCACTCTCCAGTCTGAACCGGTTGGTTCTCTCCCTCGGCCGTCACACCTCCAGGAAGCGCTCGCCGCTTACGACGAGAATGAGATAACCCTCGCTGAACTGCGCGTGATTGAGGATGAGGCGAGTAGGGATGCGTTGGAAATTATGGAAAGATGTGGCCAGGACTGGGTCACGGCGGGCGAACATGCGGAAAGCTCGTTTGCGACCTACGCATTGATGGAGACTCTAGGAGGCAAGGGGCTTGCGAAAGGCCTCAAGCCAGGAGGGGCGTTCTTTGCGATTTTCGAGGATGATCATCATCGACAATTACCGATTTTGAGGAGTGGGCCGTTTCGGTATAAGACTGTAAGTCACTTGAGAAGAGTCTTCGGAGATGAAACTCATTAACAAATTGCAGTATGCGGCGGAACTACTCCAACGAACGATGCGATACGCCAAACGCCCTCTCAAACAAGCCGTCATTTCGCCGTCTATGCTCAGCTTACTGTATCCTGATGAAGGAATCGTAGGCTATCCGCGAGACGAGTTCTACAATGATCTAGTGGATGAGTGCGAGAAGGATATCAGAATGTGCTTTCAAGGTATAACAACCCCATACGCACTGGCAATCCCCATTTTCTTGAATTGATGGCTGACTTTGTGTCTCTTTTCCTCGCCTCAAGTCGGAGTCAAGCGCGTCAGTATCGACTTCACAGAAGGTCGTCTTGCCCTGAAGAACGATCCTCGCAATCCCTGGACCGAACAGGGTCGGCTCGGCGAATTCATTCAGCTCAACAACCGTGTGCTCGAGCGATTCAACTCGGATGAGAGGACAAATATTGGGATACATACGTGCCCTGGAGGAGACTGTGACAGCTTTCACAGCCATGATGTGAAGTACAAGGATCTGTAAGTGAGATATTGTAAAGGGATAGAAGATTTGCAAGATGCTGATACCTAACAGGTTACCCTCTCTGTTTCAGCTCAACGCCGGCTACTTCCTCATTCAGGCATCCGGTGAACCGGATAGAGAGAGCGTTTATAAACTGGTTGGGAAGTATCTGAGGAAAAACGCCGCTGGGGTAAAGCAGATGGCATTTATTGGCGTAGTGGACCCGACAAACCCCCGTGAGTTATCACGATACGTTGCTTAAGGCATATCTAACAAAACCTCTTGAGCAGGCATCGAAAGTCCGGAAGAAGTCCGCGACCAACTCCTCCTCGCCGCAAAATACATACCGAAGGACAGGCTTGGCTCAACCGATGATTGTGGATTCAGCCCATTCAGCATTGATCCTAAACCAAAACGTTTGTCCCCCTTCTGAGCTTGTGTGGCTGCTATACCGAAATCGATTGCTGATGAACGAATGTAGATGGCGGACCCGACCAAGCTCGCCTAATTGCGAGTCGGAAAATGCGGGCTAGAGTGAAGGGAACCAGGATGGCTTCTGAAGCGCTTCGACTGAAGAGCAAATGATCCATTCGTCTCAAAATCTACTGCTTTGCTTGGTACGGTGGGGGTTTAACTATATCTGGAGCTGGTGTGTGGCGCTCCTCTCCGAGTAAGTACTTCAATGTGGCTGCTCGGTGCTTGTAGCTTTTGATCAGGATTGGGTATTACATTCTTTAATGACGTTACGGTTGGTTGTTTATTATTTTTGGAGCTGGGTTGGGGTCATTGAAAAGCTCCTCTCCGAGAAAGCGCCTCGTGATGGACCGTGGTGGCTTCTCGGTGCCTGTAGCTCTATGGTAATTGATCGTTAGACTTTGGGATCTACTTGACGCTTAAAACTTCCTTCCTTTGCTTTGCATTTACGACTGTGCTCGATAGAATAACACTATCCTATGGCTACAATACATTTTGTAACTATCAGCAATTCGCAAAGCATTCTGGAGCTCTACATGCTAATATTAGAGAGTTTGCGTTTTAGAGTTCGATTCTAAAAGGGCACGGCCCGATAGTTTAGAGCCAGAGAGTTTGCGCTGCAACGTCTCTACTAAGTATTTCCCACTTTTGGGGGTTTTGGTCTGGCTCCAAAACAGCCGTTATAGAGCCAAACCAAAATCCCTAAGTGTTCGGCAGGCCCATCTGGCTCCAAGATCTTTGCCACCCGGGTCAAGATATAGAGCCAGACTCTAAAACGCAAACTCTCTCTAAGAGGCAGCTCCCAACTTTATTTCCTCTTACTTACAGGTTGGATGCCCTTGTCTAGCGTTGTGTTCCGCCAGGTGCACGGGCCATGCTCCATCTCAAGCGATTCCTAAAAGGTTTTGCTTGATTTCAAACACCATCTCCACCTGCACTTCGTCTACGCGGCCTCCAGCGGCCACTTCAGAAGTATCGGATTGTCTTTATGCCACATATCTTGGGGCTTCCTCACGATGCTGATGTTTTCCAGCCGCGGCCCCGCCATCCCCGCCACTACGCCCACTTCCTCTTCCAGTACGAGAATGCCGACCAGAACCCTCACAGCGCCTCCATAATACACCAACACCGAGAACGGATCCGACATATATCATGATACGACTACCTACTGCTTCAGCAACGGCAGCTGCACGGTCAGTTTCTCGAGCTGCCCAAACGCTTTCCGCGTCATCACGCCTCTCGAGAAACCTCCCGTCAAGAGCGACATCTTTTCTTCGGCAGCATGGTTTTAGATTCCTCTCGGTCGGATCTTCGGTTAGAATAGGAGAGGAAACGGCAAAGGTGACTGTTCCTAGCCCCCCGGGATGGTACTTTAGGGACCAGACGGTGGAAACTCCACAAGGAAGCAACACAGACCCGGAAAGTCAGACCAGTCAATCGCAAAGGGATCCGACCAAAATCTTCGATGATGAACTGGCCCGGCACACCGTTTGGGATACACAACCGCTCAGAAACTCAGATGCTATTCGCATCACCGATAGACCACAACTCAGAATTGGCGATGATTTTGAGGCGTCTCCAAGGAAAGCTGAAGGTCTAGGGAAAATATGGCCGACGGAGCCTTCAAATCAGGGTTTAGGCACCTTACACCCGAACCGAGGCGGTTTTCCCTTGAAAGTCGGGGAAACTCCCTCCTTTGCCGACAATTCAGTTCTCCGCCACTCCGAGTACGACGCAGTATACATTCCCACATTCGCCTCCGAACCTCTTTCCAGGAAGCGCTTGTTTCTTTCAAAGTGGAAAACCACTTCCATGAGTTTCCGAAAGCAGGCCTCAGAATCCCTCAGAATCCTGAGTGTGATGATACACAACCCACCCTTTCCCACACCGCTTGGCTTCGACCGCCAGCTAGCACGCCTGGCATGGAGACAAATACGCTCGCACCTTAGCGGAATTGAAAGGGATGAGCGTATCCTGATGGAGCGGTTTGGAAATTCCGGAAGCGTTTTGAGTGAGACCTATGTGGAAGTTGGCATTATGAAACTGGCTGAGGGGAGTCATAAAATCTACCTCGATAGTAAGATTTGCATGGAGGTGATTGATATCGTGCTGGGAAGGAAGGCTTGGAAGGATTTGGACGTTGGCCTAAGGCCATGGGCAGTGAGATTACTGGGAAAGGATTTCTGTGCCAGCGTGCCAGAACTTGTTGGGGAGAATGGGCCAATGAAAGGACCAAATCTGCATTTGAGTTATCTGGTGCCTCGTCCTTGGGACCAGTCGTCGAGGACGGATTTGTCAGGAATCGAATCGGCGGATGTTGAGCTCACCGCCGGGGTGGAGGAGAAGGCGGGATATTATACCGAGTCTGAGGTGGTAAGAGATATACTACATCCCGTGGAGGGAGAATCAGAAGGAACTGTGGGTTCCTGTGATGCCGCTGTAGAGCTACAACGAGACAGTTTGAATGCCCAGGTGGAAACTTGGAGCGAAGTGGGTGGGAAGGATGAGCAGAGTGGCCCGACGGAAGACATTCACAAGGATGACTTTTCAGACGAAGTTAAGATCGTGAAAGTCAAAGGAATAGAGACCTATTGGCAAGTTCGAACCACAGTCGGAAGCTCGAAGCCCTACTACACCAAGAGGGCCGCACGGCGGCTAAGAGATTTCATTTTGAGGAAGTCTGATATGGGTGAAGATTTTACAGAGTTCCTATCGTGGAAGGTTGACCACGGTAAAGAGGAAGTGGTGGAAGATGAGTCCGGCGAGAGAGGGCAAATCGTGAAGGAAAGCGCTTTCGTCGACAGTTCAGCAAGAGAGGAGATCGAAGAGAACGATACAACACAACAGGAAGTCCTGCAGCGCAAGTTTTTTGCAGAGAATCCGCAATTGGTGGAAGACCTTCGCATTATGCTTGCCACCAAGTATCCTTTTTACCAGAACATTACCACCAGAATGGTAGAAGACCTGGTGATTGAAAACACCTGGAGAGACGGTGGAAACAGTGCAGGGGCGTTCTTTGAAGTTTTGGTTGAGCTCGAAGCATGGCCTCAGATCCAGCAGACAGGCTTGCGATACAACACCGGGCGCCCATACACTTTTCTTCGTGCCAGAGACTTGCGTTGCGGACAAGGCGAACGCCTGACGGATGGGATAATTGGATATATCGATCCCGAAGTTAAGCCTTCTAGGAAATATGAGGGCCTAGCTGGCACTATCCATGTTGATGCCATCATCGAGGCCAAAGTTGGCAGGTACAACGCTTTATTTTATAACGATAGTACCAATATGGCCGATGAAATCAGAAGCAAACGCGACCGTGCGCTCTATACCATTGGCGGGCACATATGGGACTCTCGATATGAGTCGAAGTCCGTCGTGAGCAGTCGCGCGGATTGCGCGGATCGTGCATCGAGAGCACGAGAGATCTGGATAAAACGCTTTGTGTACAAAAACTCGCACAATACCAATGGTAAAAAGCTCTCTACTGGCGGACAGTTAGTGACTGATGCCATCCGCATGATGCCGCACAAAGTCATACAGTATCAGGGCAAGCCATATGCCGTTGAGACGGACTTTTCGAAGCTGCAGTTTATTATTTTGAGACCAAGGAATGAGCCACTAGGGCTTCAGCCTTCAAGGTCACCGTTCCGCGCGGATGTCCGACGCTTCGATAATGACCGGGGCTTCCTTCCGCTTACTGTTATTCGCACGTCTGCAGAGATGGCGGACATTCAGGCGGCTTACTTGGACACTTTTGCGGCTGTGCAGAAATGGAAGGGATTTGACCTTGTGGACAGGACGAACCGCGAGTGGAAGGATGTATATGGCCATTCTGAAAGCCAGCAAGAAGACCGAAAAGAGTTGACCGATACTACCTCTCTTAGTACCACACACGAGCCGCCTCGGTTTAGTGGCCCTGTACGGAGTCAGAAAGCTATAACGTCTCAGTCCGGATTCCCATCCCTCACTAAACTACCCGCTACTCCCACTCATGTCGCCTTCTACGAAACTTATACATTCCACTTTGGCTCCCTCCATAACAGCTGGACCAGCCCTGATGCAACCTGCACTCGTATCCGCACTGGTGCCCCACCAGCCCCTCCAGTTCCAACCGGTAGCTCTCGCACTACGAATCCAGTGGCACCCGCCAGCGCCAGTCCCTTTTTCTACTGCGAGAGTTTCAACATCGAGACCTTACCGACTGAGCTGGTACATTTGCTGGGTGGTTTGTTGGAAAAAAAGGAGAAAGCGGAGGGAGGAAGTTGGATTGTTGTTGCGGTTAGATTGGTCCCCAGGAAGGCATTTTCTGTCACGCTGGTGCAGAGCGAGTATAAGAAGCCGCAGGTGTTTTATTAGATCTCATCGATGGGGAATTTCTGCAGCATTTTCAGCTTGGATGCATTTGTATATCATTGTTCTTTGGAGGTGTACGATATTGTTGATTGTGTTATCATATCTCTGTTTGTCTTCGTATTCCTCTCCTAGAAGCGATCAGCTTGACAAGTTTGTTTCCTTTCTAACTGCTAATTTGTGCTAGACGATTGTTCGCCCAGAAGTTCAATTAACAGTTAATTATATGCGCGCCTATCACTCGGTTCGGCACCACGGTGAGCCCAGTTGCTTGACCCATCATAACTGCTAGGTGCATGCCAATATGTTCGTTTGGTTCTTCCATTTCCGTGGCTCTCGCCCTCCCATGAAACATTCCGGCCATGCTCCTCGTACCCAATTTGCAATCTCCTCCTCACATCCACCTCGAACTGCTTCAGCAACAGATACTGTTCCCTCTGCTCCTCTCTGCTCTCACGTGCAATTCTCGCCTTGATCTTGCGGATCTGCCCCTCTTCCAGGTTTCCGTGCCCTCGTTGGCGGTTATATGCATTCAAGCCGTCTTTGTTGAGTGCGGCTGCACTAAAAGGGCCTTCGGATGGGAAGTCGTGGTTGAATAGGCTTTGATCGCGGATGGATAAGCGACGGAGACGGAGCTCGTGGACCATGTGCTTGTGTTGGGATTTGAGGATTGCATATGCTTTGTCTCCTTCGTTTGTGGGATTGCGGGCGTTTGACATCGTGATCGTGAAGTATGCTGTTTTGTGGATATAAGCAGGCGATGTATGTAGGATCTGAGTGCGGATGGTTTGCTGTAATTCAGAATATATGTAGAATGAGAAAGAGTTGAAAGAAGGGAGGTGATGAGGCTTGTGTGGAATACACTGGAGCTTGCAGCTTACGCGCGCTACCTTGAATTCTGGACAATAATGCATTGTGCCTTAGCGGGAGTGGGAAGCATCCAGTTCAACGATAAAAATCTAAGCAGCTGCTTCTGCATTCCTTATGCTTTCTACCTCTATTTCCTTTCCAAACGTTTGCTGGAAATTGGAGTTGGAAAAGTATTAAGAAGTATGTACTTTGAATTCAGACGACGTTTTTGGATGTTCTACCACCACGTGATTTTGTTTGGGTTCGTTCGGCTAAACCCGGTCTAACTTTAAGCGATCTCGCGCGATGATCTCATCGTTCGTAACATCACCACCAACCCCTCCAGCCCCACCAAAACATCACCAAAATGTCGTCCACTACTTCTCTGAAAGTCGGTTTCGTGCCAGGTATGCCTCAATTCGACTACAGTTACCTTGGCTTTCAGAAACATTACACTGAAATCTCACTGACTCAAACTTTCGCCGGAGACAGAGCACTTTTCAACGCCCCTCCACTTCGCCCAAGCCTACAACTACTTCACCAATCACGGCCTCACCGTCACACTCGAGCCATTCACTAGAGGCACCGGCACACTTATCGAAGCCCTCAGGTCGCAAGAAATCGACATCGCAATCGGTCTTACGGAAGGATTCATCGCTGGGTTGGGCAAGGGTGAGGATTCGTTCCGTCTCGTCGGTTCCTATGTCGATACTCCACTTTGCTGGTCAATCTCGACTGGTAAGAACAGAGACGACATCACTGGGGTTAAGGATCTCAAAAAAGGAAAGATCGGTATCAGCAGAAATGGAAGTGGCTCGCACATCATGAGCTATGTCCTTGCACAGCAGGAGGGATGGTTGGATGAGGTGAAGGATGGGGAGGAGCCATTTGATTTTGTGGTATTGGGTGCTTTCGAGGACCTCAGAAAGGGTGTTAACGGTACGTGCGAATCTACCGTGTCGAGCTTGGGAAGTTTGGGCTAACAATAGGCAGATAAAAGCGCGGATGCTTTCATGTGGGAGATCTTCACGTCAAAGAAGTACTACGACTCTGGGGAGATCAAAAAGATTGGACAGATCTACACGCCATGGCCATCGTGGCATGTCGTCGCCCGCAAGGATCTTGCCACATCACCGGAAGTCAAGGGGTTCTTGGAGGCCGTTCAAGAGGGAATCAACTACTTTAACGAGCACAAGGATGAAGCTGTTCAATTCATTTCTACCAAAATGCCATATTCGGAGGAAGACGCTAGGGAATGGCTCAAGACCGTCAAGTTCTCTGAGTCGGTACTCAGGGTTAAGCGTGAGGTTGTCGAGAAGACGAATGACTTGTTGATCAAGGCCAAGGCTGTCGAAGGAAATGTGTCGACCTCGGGAATGGTGGTTGATGTATAGATGGATCTTGTCGACTGTACGAGTAGGATATTGTAGGATATTGAGTAATGGAGGCAATAGTAGTGGCCTGGCTGTTGGTTACTTGCTGCTTCCCGACTGACTTCCCTTTCCTGCTGCGAGTTGACGTGCTTCCTCTTCGGCCTCTCTGCGGAACTTCTCTTCGACTTGTTCACGGGTGGCCTGTCGAATAGCGAGTGCCTCTCTCTCGCTCTTACGCTTGGATGCCATGTATTGGTCCATCTCTTCTTTGGTTGGTGCTGGAGAATCGCTTCGGTTCGACATTGAAGAATGCAAAGAGATTAAAAAGTCGAGTGCTCTGTGAGAGCCAGGTATGAAGCATTGGTGGTTAAATCCTTCAAGTCGTTGATCTTACCGGTCTCTGTTGAGCAGAATCGCATCCTGTTTAGGTTGTACAACACGTCTGCTTTCCCGGGATATGGTTGAGTGTATTACACTGCCCTACCGTATTCGTGAATGTCAAAGGCAGAAGTGCAACTCAAAGAAGACGTACACATGTTCATAGGCGAAGAAGGCCTCGAGAGGATCGAGTTCACAAGTGGAGAAATATACTACTTGGACCCACAGATCTACTTCGCACACATGTTAGCCAAAGCAGGTTGCTGAGTGGAAATGCTTATCCGTTTAGGTTAGAAACTTTGCTAAGACAGTAAGTACTAGGAGCTGAGACATGAAACTATCAATTTATTAATTATGCTTTAGAATTCCGAAGTTTTGGAACTACTAAGTACCTATACAAAGTATTACTTAGTACTTAGTGATTGTGGAACATCCCTGGCAAACGGATGGCCCGCAAACGAACATTTGTTGGAATGACAACTTGAACTTAATCGTGGATATTGGTTTCCATCCTCACCAAAGCAAATACTCTCACGCATCCAAAACGTCACGCTGCTCGACTTTCTTCTTCCCACTTGTATCGATACATCTCTCGAGCTCTCGACTCCTCGCGCTTTCTTTATCGCATTCCATTTCAACATGGAGTCTGTTCAAGAACCACCCTCGACTACCGATATCGATCCGGCCGAAATAGTAAAGGGTTACTATCTGCTTACGGCGCGGCGTTGGGACCTGGAGGAAGATCTTGCTGCCCGTCGAAGAGTCCATATAGAATCAAACGTCTTTTAGAACCGAGGTTCTGGCAAGCAAGACTACTCGAAGTGCGATCCCGAAATCATTTCCAAGCAACTCAGCGTCCTTGACAGGGTCTACTTTTGCGAGCCTATGCTGAACCAGAGAGATGTTTTGAAGTTGCTTGGTTGTACAAATGATACAGATAGGCGCGGAGAAGAAAGAACCAATGGCACAACAACTGCAGGGAGGGAAGACACATGGGCAGAATCGCTGGAGCGTTTGGAAGATAAGATGGTGAGGCGTCGAAACGGCTTGCAGGAACTCAGAGAACGGATCACACGGGAGAATGATTCAGAAAAGGAAGAGAACTACAAACAGCTTGAGAAAAGGCATCGTGAGCTTTCGGTTCAGATAGAGAGCGTAGGAAAACAGTTTGCGGAGGCATGCGACATGCTACAGGAGTTAAAAAAGAAGCGTGAGAAGCAGGAACTTTGGACAAAGTTTCTACATTCACAGTTGTTGGCAAGGGATGGGGATCTTTCCGGCTTAGGGAATATCACGGGTGTAGGTGGAAGCTCGGGGAATTGAGGCATGCTCATGTAGTACGTTTGCAACCATGTACCATGGGAGCTCAGGAGAGGCTTGGAAACACGTCTAGTTTGTGTCCTAAGCTCACACAACTAGCAAGTACCTACGTAGACTTAGCAATTAAGTGGGGAGAGGAAGGTCGCACAGGTCAAGAGAAGTGTTCAAAGCTCGAGCGCTCTGTTCATGAGCCATACGATCCATCAAGTTTGAATAGAGCAAATGATAATATCCGTTTGTCCGAGCGTTTATCCATTCTAACACACATGCACGCACATAAGAGGTCACGGATCTAGGAAGTATTACTTCTTATCAAGACAGGAGAATTGTAATATTTGCTGCTAGCAAGTCTACCGTTGCAACAGAAAGTGATGATGTTCAATATATTAGGTAGCTGTAGGGCTCTAGAGGTCTATATTAGGGAAGGAAGCCGGAAGGGCATAGTGAAAGGGGGTACGACAAGCCCTACTAGTGATGAGCTCGTGAGGTGCCTGCTACCCACAACAAGGCTCGGCTCGGTCCGAAACTGTAAAATGAGGCCCCCGGCTATCGAGCTACCCCACGTCCGAAGTGATCGCTCCGAAGCCGAGACTGTTCTAGACTCTATGTACATCTATTACCGCCGACTACAAAACCAACAAGTTAGAAACATACCCAAGCATACGATCGAGGGCAAACTTACTATCCATGAAAGCCTCTTCGGAACAGTTTTCTCTTGTTTTCTTTGAGCCCCAAGTAGTCAATCTCATCCTGCTTTACCTTTGGGACTTTGACCAACTGTGGCTCCAAATCGTACCTAAGGAACGTGCCCTTGTAGACTAATCTCTTCCACATCTCATCATCCTGTTCCCATTTCTGATAAATCTCGGAAGGAGTGAGCTGTCCGTACCTCTCTTCCCTTCTAGGATCCAGCTCGATCAGATCATGAATCATGGCTGGCCAGCCTAGGAACATGGCCGCCGTTATAGGCGAGTAACCAGCATTGCTTACAGCAAATGTATCTGCTCCATTAATCATATGGGACTGAAGGCGCTTACGATCCTTATGAACCCTTTGTTGATTTTCCTCCTCTTGAACGGCAGACCACTTTTGTATCTCTTCCTGGCTTTTTTGACAATGATATACCTCATTGAGGATTAATTTGAGCAAGGCTGTTTCGCCTCGCCGGTCCTTGACATCAATACAGCATCCCTGTGCCACCAAAAGCTCCATCACTTCCCTCGAATCTCTCCAATTGCCCCATGTAGCAAAGGCATGCAGGTGATGATTCATTCCATGTTCGTATGGGCCCAGATAAAATCCAGTCTTCAGGAAAGCTTTCACGATGGGAGGACTACACTCGAAACCGAGCGCGTCTTGCAAGCGTTGCTCCAGCTTTGTAACTCCAGCCTCCTTAAACAAGCACAAAACTCGTTCATAGACCTCATCGGCTCTCATGTCACCCTCGTCAGTAGCCTTGCAACTGGAAGCACGGGCATCTTGTAGAAATGCATCTAAGAAAGATACCGGCTGCGTACCGTCGGGCCGCCTGGACCTAAGCAAGCTTGCTCCCAGGTTCCGAATAGCATACTCGATAACCTCGAACTTTTGTCTCATTGGCCAATGGATTATTTCTTTATGTGGCGCAAGGTCCCTGAATCCAAACTGAATCAACGGTTCCAGTGACTTTGAATCTTGCGGTTGTGGGCATAACCCTGCTGCATGTAACAACTTCAAGCAGCGGATCCTTGAGCTCCCCATGGCGTGTCTGGCGGGATAGTACAATTCTTCGAAATCCTTTGGAAGGTAATCCCGTATCTCTACAACCCGTGAAATCATCATCTCCACCGTCCTAATGCCAGTCTCGTCATGATAATGATTCTTCCGAGTGTCCTCAGACCTGCAGTGTTTGACTGCTTCGGCCAGTAGTAGCACCATCTTTTTAGGATTCTCCCATACGTTGGCTGTCACCAGCACCCTCTTGATAACATCGGTTGACTGACGACTGCAGACAGTCTCCCAGAGATCATTCACAAGAGGCTGATGTCGAGGGTCGTCGTTTTCGGGGGTATTGTCAGAAATCGTGTCGCAAAGGCCGTAGCAGTCGCCTTGGTCGCAGGATGGGTCGCAAGGTGGTTCACAGAGATCGGGCAACAGCGTATAGCGATGCCACTCGGCAATGTTGAGCGTGATTAGGTATGCGAGGCGAAGGACAAATGAATAGTCGTAGGAAGCACGGACGACATGGCAGGTGCGGATGAGAGCGGAGAGCGAGCCGAGAGCAAGGTGGGCTCCCACTAAGGTGTGGATTTCTGGTGGAAGAGAAAGGAAGCCTCGAGGCTGTTGTGGGGGTTGCGTTGATGCCATTGAGTAGGGTGTTTCGAAGCGGAATCTTTTATTGTGAGCAGTCTCGACGAAGGTGAAAGTGACGGTGGGAACTGTAGCTTCTTATGAGACAAGAAGGAATGCTGACAATGACCTTGTGTGGAGTCGTGGTGTCGATTATCGTCCTGACTTTGGGGCTAACAAGTAGGTCGTGGCTGAGTGTTGTTCCGGTCCAGCTGCCGATGCACGATGATGGAAGAGCGTACCTCACTTCGAAGTGTTCCAGCCATAAGTACTCTGTAGTGCGTTCTCCTCATGTGCCCCGCTGATGTTGAAGGAGTTCTTGATGGGCGATCGCCAAATGGTTGACAGACGGAAGGAGCGAGGCAGGTTGCCCAGAGGTCAATGTTTGGGTGGTTGATGCGTCGGGTCGTCTGACCTGCCGCTAACTGGTTGCTAGCGCGGGCCGCCAAGCACCCAGCCTTACACGCTGCCAGAAGCGGTTAACTAACTTGGCCTCGTAACCTGACTTTCTGCCTTTGTTTGCTAACCTCTTCTCCTCCATCCTTAAGCCTTTCCCTCAGCATCATACTTCTTTCACCCCCTCACCATATCATGGGATCGACACATACCCTCGACTAGATAGAAGCATCAATCGGTCAGCCCACTCTTCTGGATTCTATTTATTTCTTCTTTGAAGACTCTTGTTTTGCCTTGGATGGATCATGGATGTCCAGCGTCTTTCGGAACCCGTGACGCAAATGACTCTTCAGAAATTCGGATTGGACTCGATTCCCTTCATCTGCCAGGTGATGGTATGTCCCATGTTGAAACTTTACACTGCTGATCATACCTAATGCACTGATAAGTATAAAGCGAGGGCCGATGTCTAGGCACACCGATTCATAAAACCGACTTCAAAGCTTCAATCTCTCCTACCCATCGTCAGAGTGGAGCGACAAATTCCAGTATGGCAAGGAATCTCGAAATGTTACCCCGCTTCGTCTCTTCAACCATCGCACGAGACGCTGGGAAGACGGCAGATCACGATTCTCTGGCTCCAGGACCTGGTAGCGAGATTCTATCGCTGTGTATGGACGCTTTATCTACCTCGAGATGTACCAACCGGCGCGACTTTACGTCAAACTGGCCTTTTGGGTCACCCAAAAGTTTTCATTCCCACCAACTATCCGGACCTGCAAATCTTCTGGAAGATCCCGTTGCTCTTGATGTGGAATGACTTGCACCAGCAACTCCTTGCGCCTCAAGTAGAGGCCGCTGTAGATGGGCGGCTATCATTTCGAGCAAGTCGAGACAGAAAAGCTTGTTCAGAAATGCACTTTTCAAGGAAGGAGTTGGTGGAAATTGCAGAAAGAGCCTGAGGACATCAGAGGAGGCAGTTGGCTTGTGTTCCAGATTACCGATCTCTGTATTCGTCCGTGCCTTCTTCCGCCCATGGTCTGGGCTCTCTGAAAACTGGATGCAGGCAGGAAGGATAAGATAAGCAATGAATGAGAGCTGTGTTTGGGCTTTTCTGGCTTCGGGACGGACAACAGGCATTCCATCTGGGGTTGGTTCATTCGCACATGCGCTCAACTGTGCTGGATCGCGAACATTGGATGATCTGAAGAATCCTTTCGGCTTACGGTGTTGGCATCAGCGCCTAAGCACAGAAGCGGTACCGGAACTCCTTGCTTGGTTATGTGCTGTCGACCTATGTGCAGCAGTTACCGGATCATCCAGGTGGCTTATAGATGATCCCATGTCATGCATGGATTCATCAACACTTAGCTTATGGACTCATACTGACAGGTTGCAGATAAACTTTTCCCGTCAACAAAAGCTGGCAGCTTATGATCTAGTTGAACGCCTGTCCAAATTGTACATTCTCCAATCCCGACTTCTCCTTAGTACGATCGGGGGTTATCAGTTCTCGAGGTGGGCCAGGCATGCACGTGACTGCGCTGGCAAACGAATACTGTAAGGAGAGGATACAATCTAGCAGACCGTGAGCAGCTAAAATTCACGAATTATTTATTGTTGAGTAAGTCCCCACCCTACAAGAAATACATACTGATAGGTCATTTAGGGAGAAAATCATCTATATTTACGAGATGCAGCCCCATTTGAGAATCGAGAGATAAGAGCAATGGAATTTTCGACGTTGTCCAGTGGAGAACTAGAACGTCCACCCCCCTTCACCGAAACAGTAGCAAACCAATTCTGCAAGGAGTCCCCTTAGAAGGAGGTGTGCTGACCTGTGTTGATAACGGAGAGTTCTCCGAAAAAGAAAGATGAAACTCAGGCTGCTGGCCTGAGTAAGTTATTTCCATTTGAAGTAAAAAAGGCACTTCTAATCGTCATAGACAAGCAAACAGACTGCTCGAGAATCTCGGTCAAAGCCAAAGAAGGTGTGATGATTTGTGTTAGTAAACGATTTCTGCAAGGAGGCTCTATTGTAACAAGGGCATGACAGCATTCGGTGAGCTCATGATCTGTTAGATCAGGGTTCGAGTGATCGGGGAGCAAACGATGGAGCTCATGGGACCAGATTGAGAGACACTTGCGGGGTGGAGGTTCCTACAGTATCGGCTCGTTCTTGCTAGAAGCTGCTCTCTCTTAGGATCACTGCGAGTGTTCCAATAACACTTGCTGTCCTTGGTCCGCATGTTTCCTTGGGTATAAAGAGTTATCTAGCCCGCCCTTCTTGGGTCTGCAGTCCTTCCTCTACCCGTATCCATTCTCGAACCAATCCGACAAGATTCGACCAGATAGCCAGCAAGCTCTGTCCATTTCCCGCTTCGGGCCCCAATTATACACCACATACACCCTCACAATAAGCCCAACTCATCTCAGCACTCTCAAAACAGCTCTTGTTATCCGGTCTGCTCGATCGTTTCTTACTACTTGTATCACCGGCCATGGCATACTACAAAGATGCTTGGGCGACGTTTGGACAAAATGCTACGAAGCAAGTTTCGGAACAGAACTTGCAAGCAGGACCAGGTAAGGAGAACCCCTCGGAAGCTTCGAAGACGTCTATTCCTGGTTCACCCCAGCTGATGCACACTTTGCTAACTACCTACTTACCGACATCTCAGACGACCCAGACTGGCTTCGGATGTCCAGTACTGATGCTGGTGGAAACCTCCGACGCCCAAGAATAGTGCCTTTCGAAGAACTGCGTCAAAAGCACGAGATCAAAGCGAAATACAGCACTTTCTTGAAACCGTTCTTGTTCCGCAAGCCTGGGCTCGTAGTAGGGGCTGGAAATAGTAGCTCCAGTTCGACACACGAAAATAATATGCCGAAATATTTCAGTATCACGCCTGTAAGAGATCTTGATGATTCGATATACGGTTACTTTCGCAGCAACGCTTCGCCGAAAACCGGTTACTTTACGGCAGGCTGTCAAGCAAAATCCCCGTGTAAAAACCCGGCTGGCGATCATCTCGCTATTGTGCTGCGTGTTCTCGTGTGTGATGGGCCACCTTCATTAGATGCAATTGAGGAAGTTAGTAACCCAGGTGGTACGGTCACAAAGCTTACTGGGAAGCCTCCCTCGCGGATGCGTGAAGAACTGGCCAAAGAGGAAGAAGATGAAGTTGATCCCAAGGTGGAACTATATATTCCCTCATTCATTACAGACGACCTAGTAACAGATAACCCCGACTCCTACATTACCAAGGAGTTTGACCATCTGTTCTACGCGGTAACGATGGAGTCATATACGCCTCGGACCGTTAAATCTCGAATCTGTCCATGCACTGGAAATATCCAGCCCTGCAACCGAACTCAGTTTAAGAAGTATGTTTACGAAGTCACTTGCCCCAAGGTGTGGCACTTGTACTGGTACCACATGGTTCCCCTTGCTGAAGAGGTTCAGAGACCAGGTTGAAGAGGCACTTGGCTCCGAAAACATCTCGGAAAACGAGAGGGAACATTGGGAGAAAGAGCTCAAGAAATTGATTACAGAGGAGGCATATGCATCGAGAGTGCTATACATAAGCGACGATAACGATTCCACCGCTGGGGATACCGGATATAAGCATCCTACAAAACGTACGAAACCGAGTCGATTTATAGCTCCTGCTGACAGTGATGAAACCGCCCCGGCCCCGGAGTCGTCGGTTGAGCTGCCAGTGCAGGATAACGCCGAACCGGCTGCGGAAGCGCAGAGCGACAACTAAACTATTTTCAGCATGCATAGGCGCAGTCGGTCTTGGTACTTAAGTACTTAGTCAAGCATTCCAAGCCGCCAAAGAGCATGTGCGTTGAGAAGTCACTACTACACTGCATACTGCATACTACCCATTTATTTCTGCTTCCCTTACTTGTCATTTTGCTTTGTGCTTTCTTGGATTACTTGCTTGTCGCGGTATAGGTAGTACTGGAGTACTATCTTAAGTACTTACTTGTTATGCGCGCAGTACTAGGACGTACGCCCACAATAGGCCACTATACTACGGTTTTCAGGTTTGGTCATCTCTTTTGTGGTTCTTTTCATGATATCATGGCGGATTCGAATGCGTCCGATTGCTTATCTTTCCCCCATTTCCCTCACATGCACAGGAAACTCCATTCTATTTCGTCTCGTTTTAGATTCCCTTTGGTTTACCGCTTACGTTCTCTTCTCAGTTGGATTTCATACGGATCGAAAGTAAGTAGAAAAGTACGTAGATAGAGGTAGATTAGAATATCATAACGTGTTAACAATGCAAGGTAGAAGTACTTTGGAACAAAACTTGAGTAGACTTTATTCAAGGTCGAGCTGAGCAATGTGTATATTTCATGTCGCGTCTCTAAAGTGTATAAGACGTGTATGCATGATTTCTGGGCCTGTAACAGTTCAGCTACTATAGCGATTACTAGTGCTTAGATACTCGTAGAGACATATCGACATACTATTGAGGAATATGCGGGTTGTTATTTATGATTGATCAATCATGGATAAATCTGGTGGTCTGCACGCATGTTCGTTAAAAATTACCGATGGACCATTGATCAATAGGAATAAAAAAAATGAACGCTTGGTGGGAAATATTCCCGGTTTTGCGGCGCATTTTGGCAGTTTGGCCCACTTTGTGTTTATGAATATGCATTGGAATTTCTACTTGCCTAAGTACTTCTATTGATTCTACATACTATATACTAGGAAATGGGAGAGGTGGAAAACGAGCCAAACATGTCGATACCAGTGCGGGGGGGGAATGAGCGAGGGCAACAAACCAAACGAGCCATCGCTGGTCACGGTGCGCGTAAATGAAGGGGGAACGAACCAAATGACACGATGCCGACAATGCGAGTAGGGGGTGGGAAAGAAGCTAAACGAGCTGATTAGCTGATGCTGGTGTGAAGAGAGGGAGGGAGACAAGAGAGGGAGGGAGACAAACGAGCCGACACCGCTGCGAGGAGGGGAGAGGATACAAACGAGACGGCGATGATGCGAGGAGGGGAGGGGAGAGAAAAGAGCCGACACCAGTGCGAGGAGGGGATGGAAGACAAACGCGCCGGCGCCGGTGCGAGGGAGCGAGAGAAGGGTATCACGACTTACTTGTACTGTTTGTTGTACTTCTTTGTGGTTCTGGAAGGTGTCATCACCAGATCTGTAAAGTCACCAAAACCGTCAGCATGAACCAGTCAAACAACGCCGCAGAGACACCTAGAAGGCTAGAACTTACTGTGGCTAGCTACTAGCTCATGGAAGCAGCCCTAGTAGACAGTATGATAAGCAGAGAGGAATTGGTGATGTCGTGATGAGAATGGTGACGAAGTTTGTTAGGTTAACGGCTGGTGCAGATGTGACGATGGTAGAGTTGCGGCGATGATGAAAAAGTTGTAAAGTCAGAAAAACAAAAGGGCGGGGAATCCCCCACCAAAAGCCCTCCAGCTGTTCAGACTTGGCGGATATAACGCGCTGAGAGCCTCAAGAATAAACTTTGATGGGGCAGAAGGAATTATTTTGCCCGTCGCTGAGTTCTTTTTATTCGAAATTGCTTTCTCCGGTGACGTTACTTCCCTTTTGGGTTAAGCGCACACATTCCTCAACAGAAAATGCGTTAAATGACGAATAAAGAGGGCTTACATCATTGATCCATCATCATCATCGGGTACCGTTTGCCTCAATAGTACTTCTTCCCTTCTGAAAAGTTTGCAAGAGATTCAGGCGGGGCTCTGGCCCTCAGGTGCCTGCAAGATACATACTCCTCAAGACAACCCAACGTCCTCACCGCGTGTGTCCATAGTACATCTCTTCTGACTTCCGTACTGGAGAGCTGTTCGTAGGATTTGCGTGATAGATATCGATGCACCGAATAGATGTGATCGAAGTCGCTATCTTGCTTTGCGTTTTTGCGCAGCAGGCACAGAGTAGAGTCAAGCATGCCCGGCAGAGTAGCGTGATAAACTCGCCAGTTAAACTCGGATTCTTCGTAGAGTTGAATATCAAAGTATGTGACATAACGATGATCCTCAAAGGAGAAGTGAACAAGGGATGCCGGAATGAGATTGACTGGTAGAGGTCGGGGCAACTCTGGATCTTCTGGGTCTACGTCCGGCCCGCAGTAGGAAAGCATTGCTATCTCACTAAACTGACCAACCTTAACGTAATTCCCAGACATTCCAACCTTGACACCATCTTGCTGCTTGTAGGAGTGTTTCTGAAGGACCTCGATAGCTCTTGCGAAATCTGTATCCGCAATGACGTAATCCACAGTTTCCAGTTCGGGTTTCCAGTATGGTGGGCATCGGAAGGCCAAGTGTAACGCGTAGCTTCCCCAGAGAACATAGCGAATCCTTGAGTTGTTGAGTGGAATGGCGGCTGTGGTGTAGGGTCCAACTTCGTCGTGCACGCATTCTCTCGACCACATACCGGACATTCCCATCGTGATGACTTCCTGACCAGAGACTTCCTGAATACTGACAGGTAGGATGTTTGGAGGTTGCTAGAGTGTCTCGATTGATATGTCGGAGTCAGGCGTTGAGTTGGTAGATACTTGATCGCTTTTTCGATGTTGATTTGGCGGGAAGAACTATATGCTTGATCAGCTGAAGGTTCGGCCTGGGGTGTTGAGTGTCAGGAAAACAATGGCCGAAGGGTGCACTTCACGTTTGTATGCAATTCGTGTAAGAAATTTGGCCTCTTTCTGTTCAGCGAGCTGTAATAGTTCCGTGGAGGATAGTAGTATGATGAAAATGATTTTCCTTGTAGTTGTATGGGAATGGCGAGATCTCCTGCCGAACGGAATTCGCCTGCTTCTTAGTGAGCGCAATCGCGAATGAAGCACCACTTCTAAACTCTCCACAGTTTTGTGTTTGCGTCGTCCCACTCGCGAACTCCCTCTCCAGCTATAACAGCGATATTTGGGCGTCGCCTTAACATGCCGCGTTTAGCAACCAGGAGATCTGATTAGATCTTCAGTATGAATTTAGGTGCATTTCAGAACAAAATTGCTGATCTTTTGGGCAACGAATTGTAATTTATGGAAATCGCTCTGTAGGATTGTAGATTTGCTATGTTAGAGCTAATCTCGAAAATATCACAGGATTGCTCTGCATTTTCATGGTGCTGATAGTTGCCAAATATCTCTCCGCGTAATGGTTTGAAATCTTCCTCTTGCTCGACCTTCGAAGCTTCAAAAGTACGTAGCTTAGTGCAGTCGTACGATGGGTCAGTGTGAAGACTGGAAGACAGCAGATGCAAAAGAAATAGCAAAGAAAGTCATACAGCACCGAGGATTCCTGTGTGGTCACCCACCACAGTACTGACTTGGCGATCTGAAGCTTGACTATGGGAGAGCGGACGGGATCCCGTATACTCTTCAGTCTATGGCCGTATGTGTATGCACTGTAGAAAAAAAGAAACTATAAGGGTCTTTTGCAATCAACGACCTGCCATAAATGCACCAGCATACGCAAGAACAACTCCCCAGAGTACCCACATAGCTACCCGAATAGCCTCTTTGGTCTTAGACGCATCTGCTGAAGCAAGACGTGCCTGCTCCTCTTGGAAGGCGGCGACCTTGCAATTGTGTAAGATCTCTTGAAAACTGCTCTCGTTTCTCTTTGTCTCCGCTTGAGCATTTTTCTGTATCTCTGTGAGCATTCCCATTAACGTCTCGCATGCGCTTCCATCGTCGAACTCCAGCTCGTCGGAGAATGTCTTGTCTCCGATCCGGTTTCTCTCTTTGGCAACATAGTGCACTTTATGCTTCAGCTCTTTATGATGAAGAGCCTTCAGCTCTTCGTCAAGTTGCTCCAGTTTGTGGCGTCGAACGGCACTGTAGCACCCAGAATGAACGTTTGCGAAGCCGCTCTGCGGGTCCCAGTTGCATTCAGAGTCGCTGCAGCGCGCCACCATGATTTCAACTGTATCTTTTGGTGGAATGTAAAACTCTCCAGCCCTGTCCCGTTGTCGGATCTTTTCAAGAAGATACAGCTTATGGCGTAATTCCTTGCTGTAAAGTTCTCTCTTCTCCTCATCGAGGCTCCTCAACATGCCCTGGTAGACATGTTTGAAACAGTCATTACAGACATTCGCGAGACCTGTATCTGAATCCCATTTACACTCCACGCAAGTCGCAATTGGTACCGGTTCTGGTATTTCGAATGCTCCTGTTCGCTCCAAATCGCAAAGTTGTTGAACTTGATAAACCATTGCAGCAATCTCTTTGCCGTGGACATCCCTCTTCTTTTGATCAAGCTCCCGCATCTTCTCAGCGCGGACTTGGTCGTAGCATTCTTCGCAGACATTGTCGAGGCCTGTGATCGCGTCCCACTCGCAGTGAAGATGCTGCCCATCGTCTTTCGTTCTATAACTCGACATCGCTGTCGTCGTGGGTGAAATTCGAAGTCGAAATCGAGTATGAGACTAACAAGTGGTCAATTCCAGCTTCGTATGGGAGTGGATAAGTAAGTACTTAATATAAAGACTTTCTCTCATCTCCGACCTGGTGGAATCCACGGGCGCAAAAAAAAAGGCGTGGTGTTTGCTAAAACATACAGCACCAAGGATTCCCGCGTGGTCACCCACCGCAGTACTAACTTGGCGATTAGAAGCTTGACTATGGGAGAGCGGACGGGATCCCGTATATTCTTCAATCTATGGCCGTATGTGACTGTTCAAAATTTAGAAAAACCTAGAGACAGAGCAAAACGAGTGTAAAGCATGCTATCTCCATACCCTAAGGCTTATGTAGAACTGGCAATTACTACAAGCTTGACTTTTCGCCCTCCCTCCACCCCCCACCCGGTCCCCGAGAGCGGACGGGATCCCGTATATTCTTCAATCTATGGCCGTATGTGACTGCAAAGGAAAATGCAAACTCATAATGCCCAAAACGTTCTTCTCGAATAACAGCGACTCGCAGTGAGAATGCCAACCCATAAAGCAAGGATTATGTACGTAAGTACCGAATCGCTTGACACGAGGAGAATTATACCAAGATCACACATCCCATCACCGCAACAGCCGAGATGACCAAGCGAAAACGTAGGCCGACCGTATATATCTTGACCACTCGCGAGGCCATCTGGGAACGGAGTTGGTATGCCGCCGTGTGTGTGGAGCTCGCAAACTACCGTAAGCCTCGCCCAATTTCTTCTCCAGACAGGGTAAAATGGTAGTGCTGACAGAACGGGGCCAACTTGTCGTATATAAGTCTGCTCTATGCCCTGCATGGTTCACCATTAAAAGCCACACCGCACTCCAGCATCCTACGACCTCTCAAAATGTCCTCCGAATCATCTTCGCCGGCCAAATCGTTGGTGACAGAGGATTGGGTCGGTCAGGTACCCAAAGTCGACACACCCTTCGAAACACTGGCATATCTCAAGAGACATGCACCTTGGGCTTCGGTCCTAGTAAACGCGCCCGAGAAATACATACCAGTCCTTGTCCCTTACAAGCTTCCTCAAAACACCACCGAAAACACGTTCCTTCGAGAGATCATGCCTCCAACTGTGCCGCATCACATCGCGCTCTATCACGAAGGGCTGTCTTCTTTTCCTTCTCCCGACCAACCATCAACGCAAGTGGTAGCAGCGACAGCAGCGCGAGAATTCGGAACCATTTTCACGCTATTCGCTCTTACCTCCCTCTCGAACGGGTACGCCGACACTGCTCATGGTGGTCTCATAGGCGTTCTTTTCGATGAGTTGTTGGGGATGTGTATTGCGTGCGAGATGGAGACGTTTGCGTTTACTCTTGAGACAAAGGTGGCCTATAAGAAGAGAATTGCGACGCCGAAGGTTGTGCTGGGACGTGGAAGGATAATCAAGGAAGAAGGGAGGAAAGTGTGGGTTACTGCTGAGCTGGTGGATGGTGAGACGGGGGAGGTGCATGCGACGGCGGAGAGTTTGTGGCTGAAGAGTAGAGAGGGGATGGCGAGACTGTAAGCTTCGCAAATGACAGGAAGATTCTTTCTGATGAAGAAATTAGTACATAGATACCAAGAACCGAGTACCATATGAAGCTGAGAAGTGTTTGCGCTGTGGTGAAGTAACGGTCGAAGTATGTATGAAGAGCGGGTGGAGCCGCAGAGCCTCAACTATGATTCAAAATCGGGCGGACCACTCCCGCTAAACCCCACTGAGCGAGCTTGACATCACCAACTGGACCACCGCAAGTTCTCCGCACCAACAAACCAAACACCAAACATCCTCTCTCACAACCATCACGATGCACATTCTCGTAAGGCTACCGCTCGGAAAACCGTCTACCCAAGATTCAGTAACTAATCGTTCCCGAAAACTAATTAGGTAACCAACGACGACGGCCCTCCATCTCCTCAATCCTCCCCTTACATTTCCACCTTTGTCTCTGCCCTTCATCTCGCAGGCCATACCACAACAGTCGTCGTTCCCTCCTCACAAAAATCTTGGATTGGCAAAGCTCATATCGCCCATACCACTGCCACGACTCGCTCAAAACCCTTCAAGACCGACATATTCAACGCCTCATCGGCCGATCAGCATCCTGAGGACTGGATCTTGGTGGATGGAACACCTGCGACGTGCACCCAGCTGGGTTTGGGATACTACAAGCCAGGTGAGAAGTGGGGAGAGGGATTTGACTTGGTTGTTTCTGGGCCGAATTATGGACGCAACTCGACAAGTGTCTTTGCCTTGAGCTCTGGCACTCTGGGTGGGGCGATGGAGGCGGTGACGGTACGTGTTGGGACCCCTCTTCCCTTACCGGAACTTCAAGATTGGGCTTACCATGGCGTATGCTGACTGAACGATCAGTGCAAGAAGAAAGCCATAGCTCTCTCCTTCGCCTTCAACTCCCGCGAACACAACCCAGCCGACATCATGGCCGCCTCAAAAGCATCCGTCACAATCATCGAGAAGCTCATGGCCTCGTGGCCAAAGGATGTCGAGATCTTCAGCATCAACGTGCCTCTCGGTTCCGAGCATTTGCGCGAGGGTGCTACACCACAGGTCGAGTTCACCAAACTGCTCAGCAACACCTGGCATTCAGGACCATGCTTCCAGGAGATGAAGGGTGAATTCTTCGATGAGGAGTCAGACGGGGCCGACGAACGGGAGCACGAAATCAGAGAGAATGAGGAGAATGCGCAGAGAAGAGGTGGAGACGGGAAGGAAGAGGGTGATAAAGAGCCCAAACAAGAACGACCGAACAAGAGAGTGAGGAAGTTCAAGTGGGCGCCAGTCTTCAAGGATATTGCGGACAGTGTGGAGAAGGCAGGGCCTGGCTATGATGGATGGGCTTTGACGCAAGGAGTTATTAGCATAACGCCATTGAGGGCGGCTTTTGAACAGGTGCGACTGGCAGATGCAGAGTTGGAGGGGTTGAAGTTCTTTTAGAGAGATATGGGATGACCAGAATACTTACGCATGCTTGCATCGGTATGGTTGGTAGAGGTTAATGAAAGGAAGATCGGAATGTAACAGAACTACTGATTTGAGAATGTGTTTCTTGTGATTGAGACCTAAAGATATGGTTTTCTTCGTCACCATGGGATAGGATAGAGTGTTTCTGTGTCTAGGTATTCCTCCGCTGTCTACTTAAAGCGAGCTAACCCCTTCTCCTAGCTGCACTTCTCGGATTGGTATACGTGGCCGCGGGCTAGCGGCGCGGAGCGGAGCCGTACCCAAGTTTGGCGTTTTCTGCCTGCTGATCCTCCATGTACTCTGCTTCCATCTGACGTTTGAAGCCTATTAGTACCCTACGCTTCTCGGTCTCCTCTGCAGATTGTGCACGGATACGGTACTCTTCAACATCCCATTCCCATTTTGCGCGGCGAAGGGCACGTTCCTCATCTGTTTCTTGTCGGTTGGATGACATTGTGTGTATAGAAAGGGTTTGTTGGATGACCGGTTTGCGAATACTGACTGTTGTGGAACTACTTTGGCGGCATTTTATAGGGATACTTCTGAGATCGGACGAAACGGGACCAGCATAATTTGGACACCAGCAATCTCACCATTTGTCTGCAAGACTGCAACTTTTATAAGGCAATTTTGAGATGATGCCATCAACACATCCGTCACAACAATGCCGCCTCAACAGCCTTTACCCTATTCGGTCCAAGTACGCTATGATGAGATCAAGGCAGAACTCAATTTCTACTACAACCACCTCGAGCCTCCTCGATCTCCGACACCAACGGTCAAAGTTATGGGAAGGCCATGTCGGAGAACTGACGCCAGATCAACTGTATGAGGAGATCAAATCGAGTCTGGAAGCCAGTGCGTGGCTACGAGCAGAAGAGGAGGCCGTGGGAAAGGCTATCCAGGTCTTGGAGGCAGAGGCGAGATGGAGAGGCAGCCTTGAGGAACTGTCCAGAGATGTTGAACTGAAGCATCAGGCTGCTGTACAGAAGGCGATGGAAGGGCATGCTAGACAGAGGAAGCGAAGGTGGTTTAGGATTAGGGGTAATGAACAGCCGGCGGGAGTAAGCGGAGTTGCGAGTATTAGTGGGTTACCTGTTCTGGAGGATGAGATGGAAGATGGTGGGCTGTATCAGCCGGATTAAGCTTTCCCTAAGAGAAAGTAAAGTGAGAATGGCTGACTGTATTATACATGAGTCTCCTTCCATCCAGCACTACTTTTGCTCTGTACTTGCTCTGAGCAAGCTGATTTTTCGTAGAAGTCGGACGTATTCACAAAACCAGTAAATACAAATCAAAGTCCAACAGCAATACACGTTGTCAACCACGACACTCAACTGGATAAAGTTGATTCTCGACAGATGACAATCAAAAGCATCCTCCCAGCAATACGACCCCACAACTCGATATGGACGATACTGGTATTTATTACGAAGATCCCCATGGATATACACCAGCCGACGCAGTCTCCATCTTATGGCGGGAAGCAAATCGGGAGGAGATTGATAATTTGGCGCTAGAATTGGTGAAGTTTTTAGATGAACGAGATTTACTGCTCGGTATCAATGAAGATCCGGGCCTTCCTCAAGGGAATATGGTGGCACAGAAAATCACCGAGAACCTTGATAACATTAGGATGATAAGACAACAAGAATTGGGCCTTGCAAGAAGACTGGAGGCTCTGGCTCAAAGCGCTCCCCATGGGAGGTGGAAGGATTTGTTTGGGGAGCTGTCTTGGCGGATGATGGAGGAGTAGGATCTGGGATGCTTGTATTCTGAGAGAGTTGGCACACTACATTGTGTTGAAGTGCGCTGTTGAGGATTTAGTTGATCTCGTATCGGTGGTATTTGGCTTCTGCTGCGTTATGCTTCTGGTTCTTGTTGAGTGGTGACCATGGCCAACTGTTTGGACCCCAAGCTTATTCACCAGCCGAAAGTCGGCTGATGTCGGACTTTGCCTTCCTTCTACTAAAAACGGAAGCAGCATCCACCAACGGCAAACTCGAAAAGGAAGTAGGTACTTCACCACCTCCTTCCCCATCTTCCATCTTGGAAACCCTGAGCCCTACTTCGCCAAGCTGACAGGCCCATGCTCGTTCACCTTATAACCAGTCCATCCTCCCATCCATCGTTTCCTTCATCCGTCTCGCGATCGCACACTCGGACCCCAACCGCAGTGTTTGCCCTGACAAGGCTACAATCTGTTGCCTTCACCAGGCCAAAGGTGCTCCCTGGTTTTGGGTTACAGATCGTTCACACTCGGACCCCTCCCGCAGTGTTGGCCTTGACAAGGTCTAAATATGTCTGAACTGCCTTGGCCTAGGTCTACAATAATAGCCACTCCACCTTGACACAGGTATAAAGGTCTCAGCTCCGTGGGCTAAACTGCGAAATTTACACCTGGCTAGGTTGACAGGTCTTAGCACCGTGGGCTAAACCGCGAGATTCGAACTGCCTTGGCCTAGGTCTACAAGAATAGCCGCCGCACCTTGACACAGGTATAAAGGTCTCAGCTTCCATGGGCTAAACCGCGAGATTTTCACCTGGCCAGGTTTACAGATCTCGGCGCCGTGGGCCAAACCACGAGATTTGGATAAGTACTTTGTCTGCTCTAGACCAACTACAAGAAGCAAGATGGCTAGCATTTGTATGGCTCTGCTTTGGGTAGTGACCGCCTCTCGCGTGCCCTTGTATGAATCTGGGATAGCATTTCTAAGCAGGTTCTTTGTAATGGTCGGTATGGGCCTTTTTCAATGCACTTTACAAATGTTTTATCCAATTGTCGCTGATTGGCACTAGAATCGTTATGCTGAAGCTTGGTCGAGTCACTCAATATACGACGCTTGCCTTTGGATATCCATCTCATCAGCTTCGCCTATAAGGTCTTAGTTGCGCGCGCTGAAACAAGTTACTTGCCTGCTGGTCTTGCTTCGAATTACTTATTGTGTATATTAACTGTATTTTGTTCATCGAGACAACAGCTGGGGGTTTAGCTCAGTTGGTAGAGCGCTCGCTTCGCATGAACAGTTGTCTAAAATGGCATCTACTGTCCTGAGCTTGCGAGAGGTCGCGTGTTCGACTCATGCAGTCTCCATTACTTTTGTACCTTGGAGGTGTTTGTAATTACTTATTTTTAACCGGATGGGTTCGTGATTTTGAGATGCCATTATCCTTTCCAGATCAACTCCATTTGGGGAAGGAGCATACCAGAGTGGAGAAACTCCATAGTTCCAGTGTAATCCACCGAATTTGGTCGAACGGCACACCTCAGAATTCCACCACAACATTCCCTCACCTTCAAACCAACCCACAAAACACCATTCCTCAACAAACAAACATGGCAACAGTCCTAAGCATTCCAACAGTTCTCCCATCAACCTTTACTCTCCTCTGCAACCGACTCAACCAACTCAATGAGCAAATCACCGATCTCACGCACCAAATGTCACCCCTCTGGCTGGACAAACCCCTTGCCGAACGACAAACGATCATGTCCCTCGAAGCCTCAGGCATGCCTGGTGGATGGGACTCTGTCATCAGCCAATTCAGACGCGACATCGACCTGATGGAACAAGTGGAGCTACTCGAAGAAAGAATCTCAACTCTGGAGGAAAGTTTGACGTTCAATGAGTGGCTTCGATGGAAATATGATCAAATGTGGGAGAATATTCGGAGATATCCAGCCTCTGCAGACGAGAATCAAAGGGCCGTTTGTGAGCGCCGCCATAGAGTAAACCAGCAGCGTCAGTATGAGATAGCTGCAGCTCTCGCCGAATCCGAAGCATTATCGTCATTGTCTGTTTCTTCGGATTCATCAGACTCGTTTGTCCTTCGAAATGCTAGGGAGATGTTGGCTTGGAGTGGAGGTGAGCATAACGGGCAGGAAGAAGAAAGAGATGAAGAATTCTCCTCATCTTCTGAAGAGGATTCATCAGAAGGAGAGGCGGCATCGATTGACGACCAACTTAGTATCTACCAGCCAGATTGAAAGAAGGAGCAATAGAGGAGATCAACAAGTCGTACGAGGAGCACTGCATTGCAGAACTTGCTGGATAGGCTTGGAGCACAGTGCGGTTCTACACACAATGTAGATGTAGATCTCAGTACCGCTGAAACAATGCCAAAACCAAAAGAGTCGCTTGATCGAGGCCAGGCTTGAACTGGCGACCTACCGCGCTCCAGCCTCTCGTTAGTGCGTTTGACTGACAAGAGCTACTGTGAAGCGGACGTGATAACCACTACACCACTCGACCGCTTGATATTGATCGTGTGTTGTTGCACGATATATTCAACAAACGAATACTACACATCCAGGAACGGTGTATTCCACCGCTGGAGATAATATGCTGCCGCATGCTTATAAACATATCGGCTATCCTAGCAAATCCACCATACAGGTGTCCCATCATGAGCCACACCGTCCGCTCCATACCATGTGTCTGGTCCAAGGAGGCCATCACAGTCAGACTCAACCTAGCCAAAGCCAAACTCGCCTACATTCAAGACAACATGCATCCAGATTTCAGAGCCCTTTACCTACAACTTTCAGCCATAGCCCAGATGTTTGGAGAGGATGTTGCTGTTGTCCAAGATTTCGATGAAGCCGCATCTGAGCTATATCCACAAGATATGGTGCTGAAGAAGAAGGCTGACGGATTCGCCCAGGATATTTCAATACTGGAGAAAGCGTTAGAAGAAGCAGGTGCAATGATTACAGGGCCAAAACTGCTGTTCTTCTCTCCACCTGTCCGAGAATACCTGCTCCGAGAGCTTGACAAAGCTTGGAAAATCAGGGCAAGGGTGGCATCTAGGCAAAGATTCCACGACATGATTCGGAAGAGAATTCGAGAGCGTGTTAGGAAATTCATTCAATCAAGAACGACGCTAAGGAGACAGATGGAGGATGCATATCGTCAGAGCATCCAACACCAGCAAACGCAGTTCGATTTGTTATAGCTTGCTACAACCTTTATTATAACAGCACTACTATACAATTAAACCCTCAAAGAACTTATTCATAGGCCACTTGTTAGCGAGTTCGCAACTTGCTGTTACCCACAAGTTGACAGCATTCCGCTCAATTTCTACATAAGCCAGTCTCTATTCTCAGCTATCTCGCAAACCAGTGTAGAACCTGTACCGAGTCCCGAGCTTTCTCCCGGGGCTTTAGTCACCAAACAGCCAAATCATCAATCAGTATCTCCCCCTTACGCATCAGGCCCCACTACAACCATGTCTAACCCTCCACCCCCACTCGATGACGAGCCTGTCTTCCCTGTTCGACCTCCCACCTACCATACGCGCTATTCCTCCCTCTCCCTCTCAGTCCGAACGGAAATCCTCAGCAAAACTGACCGCGATCTTCACCGTACCCGAGAAGCTCTTCTCGCTTCTTCTCTTCGAAACCTCATCAAGAGGCGTCCTCGGACCCCCCAAGAGGAGCACGACCACAAGACTCTTCGACTCAAGGAAACAGAGTTGATGATTAAACGAACCCAGCTGCTTGACCCTTCCATGACGGATCAAGAGGCGGCGTTGCATGTGCTGAGGACGAGTGCTGCTTGGACTGGTACAGAAGGTGGTGTGAGAGGACAAGGTCCGACAGCTCCGGTAATAAACACGGCGAGGGATTTGGTTCGGTTTGGGGGTGATACGACGGGCGATGATTTGGGAGAGGAGAGGAGACAGGCAGAGATGGCAAGGCAGAGAACTCTGAGAATGTCTGAAGCAATTTCGACTGAAGGGGCATCGAGCTATGCTAATCCGGGTCGTAATCGAGTGGTCCACCCTGAAGGTCAGAAAAATAGAGATGGTGAAGGCATATACTCGCCAGATTAAAACAAGCTGTTTTCTTGACCTATGCCAGCAAGTACTCGTACATTCAACCAAGAGAGGACATGGGAATTCAACGCTGTAGTTGTACGAGTATCAAAACTCCCTTCGGATGTCACATACGGCCATAGATTGAAGAATGTACGGGATCCCGTCCGCTCTCCCATATTCAAGCTTCTGATCGCCTAGCTAGTACTGCGGTGGGTGACCACGCGGGAATCCTCGGTGCTGTATGTTTGTGTGTGGTTTGTTTTGCGATTCGGAAAATAGTGACCTCCATTCGATCCGTGATCCTCAAAGGCGTTTGGGGCTGCATGGCTCGAGAGGATAGCTGGCAGCTGAGGATTCGATGTGAGGCGACTGTAAACCCTCCGATTGCGCATGGCGAAAGGGAATTGGGCGACGACGTCGAGCTACCGCTGAATCTCGACGGCTTTGATATTCGAAGGAGACATCTTGAAGATTTTCACTGCAAGTAGGTTAGCATCAACTCAATTCTCATCGTCCCCAGGATTCAGCTACGGATAGGTCAAAATGCCAACTCATGAGCGGAAAGTGGGGGACAAACAGCGAAAATGCAAACCCGGGTGGAAGATATGGAGCGAAAGCGGAATGAAGGGCTAGAATCTGGTGTCAAAAGTCTTGAATCATAAAACCAGGTCTGCACAGGTGCGAGTTTGATTGTGGCCCATGGTGCCAAAGGCAAGCTAGACAGAAGCAAAGCGCCTTTTTTTTCGTAGGAGTTGATGTGGTTTGATTGAAAGAAAGAGCTGTTCTGCTGAGGAGAGGATTCTCTTGTTGCTAGACATCCAGGTCGATCTAGGACTTTTGAGTTGCTGTCAAGACCATACTGGTGACCGACAATATGGAAGGATTGCGCCCAGTATGTTCGAAACTGTCATAACTGTCATCGGTCCAAGTCTCTCGACATTCGTCACTGAAAGTACAGTGTCTAAAATTGTATCGCTGTATTTGAGTTAGGGGCAGGAAGTCCTCTCCACTGATGGGCGGCACATAATATCACGTGTTCTTAGCTCATGCTACTCACGCGGTTGAACAAATATGTAATGTCACATGATACTTTCCACCGAGAGATTCTTTCCACTCCACCTGTCCATGCGCTTGGCGGTTCCAAAAGACATTACATACGACACCCTACCGGCCATCATTTGCAACTGGCTGTCATCAACCCCGCCATCACACACAAAAGCTTTCAACCACGTCTTACCTCTACCATTCCGATTTTACTCTTCAATCAACGCTCGGAAACTGCTTGGCTTTACTATCCTTGAACGAGCATCTACCGATTTGCATGATTACGCGTGGGACTCTCGATCGACATATGTAGAAACCAAGGCGGCACAGTGCAGTAATGGGCTCCCTAATCCCATGATTTGTCGAAAGCTGACATGTACTGACAAAAGATAGAGATATCCTGTTTGCCGTACGATGTTTGCCGTACGAAAATTTCAGTCCCTATCGAACTCCTAAGACGGTACACAAGCCCATCTCTGGGTCGGGTCTTAACTGCACTTCAGTTCCAGAGAACCATGCGCATCGGACAGAATCTTCACCGCCAACGGTACGGCGCCAAAACCATGTCGACTACGGCCTTCCTGTTCCGAAAAAGTAAGTGGGGCTCCATTAGAACCCTGCAGTCATTTGGAAGGGTTATTAGCGTTACGCTGGCAAACATGGATGCTATGATGCCGGGAATGCTTACTTCTGCGTCCGGTTCATGGTTGGACTGGGAACTCTTGGATATCATCGGCTCCATCTGCAAGGGACCGTTCTTGGGCAGCAGTTGTGGTAGGGCTCGACGACAAAGTACTTCCGGACGTTTGCATGTATGCTTCCTCAGGGCCTGGTTGTGATGAATTCAGCTGCTAACGTGAGATCCAAGGAAACGGTATCGATGCCTCTCGTGTTATATTCAAAGCCGCTCGGTCTCACGATCAACCAGATTGTATATCGGTAGGGCTGATGAGTCGCCTGGACGAGCAAAAACTTGAGTTCCTGCTGCTTTCCACCGCTGTTCAGGAAGACGAAGCATCTAGTCTCTTCTTCGCCCTCACGAGTTCACTTCTATCCTCAACAACTTGCTCGTTACTCTTCTCCGCAAACTGTCTGAGACTACGAAGTATACACTAGATCCAGCGCTGCACCAACACCTTGGTGTAAGTGTATTGCACATGCCTTTCGGTCAATCTGGCAATCCTTAATGTGTCTGGACATGGTGTCACCTCTCCAAAAGGCTGCAACCAATAGTTGGGCGGTTCGAACCTTCGATGGTTGATGCCCATGACACTGAAGGAGGCTCTGAAGCTGTCAACATTGGTTTTACAAGTGGCCCTTGACACTGCTTTCTCTGCCTCGACCTTTGTCTTTGTCGCTGATCATAAAACTTGTGACAGTGACCAGTCTGGACCTGTGGTGCCGTCTGGACCAGTCCAGGCTGTTGAAGCACTATAAAAGCATCCCCTGATGCACCCAGAATAATCATCCACCTCAGCTCCTCCACATCAACACATCTTCTCCAGTGCAAACTTTCCCAATCCACAATCATCTCGGGCATCTCAAGCACAAATACCCCCAAGTCATCTCGTCAAAACCACTTTCGATTTCAACATGAAGTTCAGCACTCAAGCACTCTTGTCCACTACCCTTACAGCTCTTCTTTGCGTTCACGCCTCCGCCGATCCCTCGAAAGTTCAAGCCGACCTCCTCGCGTTCGGTGCCATTGCCACCTCCGAGTCTCCCGCCTTTGCTGCCGCTACAACAGCTGCTATCGCCCCAATTTCAGCATCCCGACTTTTCCGTCGAGCTGGCGTCGTATGCGAAACAAGCGATGCATCCCCACACTACTCCGGTATCGACTACTGCGTGTTCAAGCTTGCCGGGAACGGCAAGAATTGCGAGCAACAGAACGGCAGTGGAAGTTTTTGCACTCGCATGTGTGATAACAAAGGGGCAGATATTGCCATCTGTGGGCCTAGGGGAGACAGCATGTCCTGTCGTCAGGCTGCTGAGTATGCACAGCAAGTGAAGAACAGGTGCAAAAGAAACTCGGATGGAAAGGCTGGGGGGTATTACGCTGTCAATAGTTTTCGTTCGATTGTCATCTATTAGTTCTTACTCGAGCTTGTGGTTTTGGGAGCTTTTATGGTATACTACTGTGGGATATGGTTACTCGGCGAGCCGGAGTGGACGTAGCAAGTATGAAGTAGTCAAGATCGAAAGTTTGTTGAGTGGTTGTCTGTTTGATTCATTAATTCTACTTTCGAATGCTAAGTATAATTCTAAGTAAGTTTTTATTTACGATTCTGGATTTGTATTTGAGAGACTGAATTCGAATGAATTCGATTGAACTAGGACACAGAGTTGAGTATCAGCATGGCTGACGTGATGGCGTAATGATGGTCAATCGATGTTTCGTACGGTGCTAAGCAGTCGGCGCCTTGAACTGGTCAAAGTTCTACAAAAAGTTGTCTGGATGTCGGATGAGTTTGGCGATGTGGAGGCAACTCTAGTAGAAGATCGAGTGCACGTGGTAGTGCTTCTGGATGTTCCAGAATTCGGATAGCTGGTCTCTGTGTCTGATGTTTCGGGTGAAGCTGGTATCTGCCTGGAGCTCGAAGAGCGAGTAGTATAGTCTCTGCGGTGCATCGTGGCCATATCTTTGCAATCCGTCTTTGATTCCAACCTAAAGTTGGATGAAGGATGGAGGTTGTGGGTTGTAGCTCCGAAGGTAGTCGCATTAAACTTATAGTGAAAATGGCAGGATACTCACCACCGTCGTCACAGCCGCCCAATCAGTCTGCTGTACAGCACTAGTAACGTTGATCAATCGAGAGCCGTTGAGACCGTGTTCATCCATTTCGTGCCATAGCGCCAGCTGCTCGTTCAGGCTTGAGCATGAGCTGCCACTGGCAACTTTAAACCTAGCTGTATGTCAGCATCAGAACGAAAAAGGGTTTACAGCAATGCAATGAGAAGCTTAATTAGTTATTGAGTTATCGAGTAACTCTAAATGTCCAGTTTGATCTTTGTGCTCATGATGCTGGTGATGTTCTGTTGGAGCTTGGAAGCCTCGAGGTGTCCATTAATGTGCAAGCGCCGGCGCCTTCAGCGCCTACTTGATCGATTCGAGCAATTGATTGAAAAACTTCTAGGAAACTGGGTTAGTATCGATCAACATGTATAATTCTGACAAAAAAGGAAACTGGATAGAGCAAGTCGCCTAGAAAGAGATACATGGAAATAAAACTTGAACAAAGTAATGACAAAACAGATAAGACCTTGAATTTATCAGAATAAAGTACAGTGCAAAACGGTATGGTGTACAGCGCATGAGAACCAGTAAACATTAATGCATTTGAAGAAATGGTGGTAACAAGGCAAAAAACGGACAAAGACAAATGAACAGAAGCTCAGAATGCCAGTGGGTATGTGCGAAACTTGCTATGCATGGATATAATAAATAAATGGAAATAGAGGCCCTGCAAACTTGTTAGTTAGTGGAAATACTAGTAGTAGGGACGAGCAGGCTTACTAGTGAGCAAGTTATACTTGCGAGCATCTAAGGCTGTCGAGAGCGGATCCCGAGGCGAGGTGCCGCTAAGCTGTGGCAGGCATACCTCATCTCATCTTCTCGATAGGCTAGTTCTGCCTGCTCTCTTGCCCTTCGTACGGAGGCTGGGTTGCGCTTAAACTCCAACCATCGATCGTGATTAGTGAATACCTCCACGATATAAGCGACGTCTTGAACCCTGATTGCAGCCACCCGTAACATTGGCTCTCTGCTGTTTGATCTACCCTTCTTGAAACAAATAAGCAACATACACGTTGGTAAGAACTTTATCCTTCTTCTGTTAAGCAATGGATACTTACCTTACTTGAACCGTACTCGCTCCACTGATCCACGGGGAAGATCAATCCGCCGGAAGCTACTTCCTCCTCGCGCCTCGCAATCTCGGAGGGCGTGAAAATGGCCGGTATCACCGAATACGTGAATCCTGGACTCGCCCGCCATCTTGTTATCAGGAACGTTCAATCCCCAATATGTGTCGGGGTCGGCAGGGTCGCCAGTCGGTAACTCGAGTACTCGCCCAAAGGAAGTGGTCGGTTGCTCTGGCTCGACGAGCCTTTGCTGTTTTGGCCTAATAAAGCATTTCATTAATCCCCATACAAGAAGAATAGCTAGTAATTTGGTTTATTTTCAAGAAACAATCAAGACGAACCCTGCTTTCCCGTCTTCCCGCCCGAACCACCACTTCTTGCACTGGACTTTCCACGTCTGGGACGCTCACGAAACCTTGTTTTTGCAGTCAGCACAACGCGGTATCCTCTTCTAAACAACAGTGCTTACTTGTAGTCCCGGGTGAGAGGATCTACCGGGAGTTAGTGTCATGGATAGAATGAGAGATTGAACTTACCATGTGGATAGGGTCCAGGTTCCCATGGGGGTAGATTTTCGCCTTGGAGACTTTGGAGCATGTATCTACGCATGCAATCGGCTTCAACTCTCCCAACCGGTCGTCTGGTACCAAAGTACAACTCCGTAAGCATCGGGTCGTAGAAGCCTTCATCTTCAATGATTTCCCTGATAAAATCATCGGTTCTAGCACGGCCAATTAGAGCCTTAAACTCTTTCACAGTAATCGTTGCCACAGGATGCTTCGCAAAAAAGGCATCCCGCTTTGCCTCGTAATCGGCAATCATTTCGTCAAGATCAGCCAACTGCTGCACCCTCCTGGCTTCCCATTCAGGTGCCAACTCTTTCGTCTTCGAGCGAGTGTGTGGTACTCTGATAGGGTCATGAGGAGGGGGGCGGGCGCGCTGTTGCTTCTTGGAATGAGCCTGTAAGGTGTTAGATTAGTGAACAGAAAGAAGGGCTCGGGAGAAGGCGTACCATTGTTTCTGGAAGCTTTGTTTGGGGTGGAGGTGAGAGAGATGCCGGTTTGGGTGTGAGAGGCCTATCAGTAACCAGTCAGCAAAGATGGAACAAACGTAGGCGGTACAATGGCGACAAACGAAGGGTGGAGGTGGTGAAGATGAGTGTCGGAAAGGAGGGCTGCAGCAACGAGGGCGACGACGTATTGTGGCGGAGAGACTACCGGAATGACGATCTGTGGTGGTGTTGGTGCTGGTGTCTTTGGCGGCGACTTGTCGGGCTTGGGGATCGGGAGCAGAGTGAGGCCTGAGGGAGCAAGAGGGTCGATGGAAGAAAGAAAAGGATGCTGTGGGAAACAATCAAAGATATAATCAGCACGCTCTGAAGAGTGTGAGGGGTTGGAGTCGCAGATTCTGCTCCTCTTTGAAAAACAACACCGACGGAAGAGAAAAGAGAAGAGGGAAGAGAAGAGACAAGAGACAAGACGGATGTCAATTGGGGGTTGCACCAATCTGGCGGAACGTTCGCCAAGCGAACGTCCGGACAAAGAAGATAGCCTCGGAGAATCCGGTGCACTTCGATCACCGTCAAGTTCAACCCAAAGCTCGGGCTATGTAGGAAGGAACAATCAATACTTGAGACTCACCAAGAGACCGAGTATTGTAGCCACTACCATAATTCTTTGCTTGTATCGTATGGGATTATTTGTCTGAATCAAAGGGTGCTGTTGAAGCCAGCACGGTCTTTGTGGCTTTACCTTACTCAGCGATGGTCTTGACCTAGCCTCGTGGGTGTAGCTAGGAATACGTACCAGCAACAAATCATACATGTTGAGCAACTTGGAACATTGGTCAGAAAATAAATGCATTCAAGCCCAAATCTATGGAAAGCTAAACCCTGAATGGTATGGAATCATAGGCCTCATTCAACCTCCTCGATATCGTCAGGCTTGATGGGCTCAACTACCTTCGCCGCATGCTTCGGCTTCTTTGCTTGCTCAGTGGCTGCTGTCGCTCCGGTCTTCTTCTCAGAATCAACCTTCTCGGGCACGGAATTTCCGACCACTGGCACCTTCTTCTTTGTCTTTTGCACATTCTTCTTCTTTCCCTCACCAGAAGTCTTCACCTTTTGTATCTCCGCCTCTCGCTCCTCCTTTTCCTTCATCTTCCTCGCCTCCTCCAACTCTCTCTCAGCACGTACAATCAATTCATTTTTCCTCCTCATCTCTTCCACAAACGCCCTCTCACTCTCCTCAAACCTCTTTTTGCTCTCTGCAGCATCCTTCTCGCGCTGTGCAGCACGCTCCTTCCTCTTTCTCTCGAGTTCTTCTTGCATCTCTTTGCGGATTCTAGCATCTTCTGCTTCTTCCATGGCACGCTCAACAGCCCGGTCGGCTTCCCGCTTTGCTCGAAGAAGTTCAGCCTCCATCTCGGCGAGACGGGTGGCTTCGACGGAAATGTTTCGGACAGAGCTGCGGATCATTCGAGATCGGTAGCGATATATGTCGCGGTCGCGTTCCTCGGCTTCATAGTCGTATTCGTCTTCTGGGTCCGAGTCGGAGCTGTAGTAGTGACCGTATCTGTATGGCATTTAGGAAGTAGATTGCCGTTTGATGGTGCTGTAGAGAGTAAGTTTTAGAGAAAAGGGAGTGGTGTTTATAGATCCATATCCTGATACTTGCCACGATACTGCTCAGCATAGCGAGATGTGCGTGGATGACAGCAGAGCTGTTCGAATGTTCGGATGAGAAACGTCGGCTCGGCGAGCTTCGTTTGCTCCCATCACGACTGAAGAAGCAAGGCTCCTTAAATGGGGTGCCCACGGAATCGGACGAGATCAGGCAACCGTAACCTGTCCTGCAAGATTGTTGAATCTATCAGTTTTGCTTGCCTTGATAAGGATTGTATTCCTTTATTTAGCAATGTACTTAATTTTAGGATATAACTCACTCCTATCTAGATCGCTTCCCAGATATCCAACGCCTGAACGACCTTGCCTTCTTCTTCTCCCGAGGCATTGCGATTGATGAACTGGGAGCAGTTGTCTGTATAACCTCGTCTTCATCGTCTTCCTCCTCTTCATCGCCGCCATTATCATCACCATCATAATCGTCATCATCGTCGTCTTCATTCACATACTCATCCCCATCTTCATCCTCTTCCTCATCCTCATCCTCGTCAGCATTTAGAGCCGAGTTCTGCGTTGTTACACTTGAAGGATCTGTAGGGACATGAGCAGGAGTAAATGGTACAGTCGTGGAAGCTTGCAAAGCCGGCGTGGTTGAGACGGTGGCTGTTGCAATAGGGGCGCTTGTTGAAGCTGTAACTGGTTGAGGCATCTGAAGTGAAATATCTTCGTCATCGTCTTCATCGTCCTCATCGTCTTCTTCGTCTTCATATCCGAACACTGGCGAGTATGCACCGCCATGGTAATCGGAATCATCGTCATCATCACTCTCTTCGTCCCGTCCGCTTTGAGCATCCAGAAGCCGCTGCCTCTCCTTCTCATTCTCCTCCTCGTCCTGGTCAACAACCTCCGAATCTTTCCACAGCATCTGATCAATCTCATCCGTGCTCGAAACCGAATCAGCAACAGAGAACGCCTCGTCTGCTTTCCACTTCCAACGCTGCTCCTCGCGAAGTTGGCGTTTATGCACTTTCCAGGAATGAGGATCGTACCCAGGCTGAAGCTTTTGTTCGTCGTGCGTTCGCCTGAGTTCCTCATACTTTCGAAGTTCCGATCGAAAGTGTTCCGCTGCTCTGGCGGGAATGATGCCGGCTTTGACGTCGTTATCGAGCTCTGCTTCTCGGAGTAAATACCAGTCGAGGTGGTGGTCGTAAAGGGACATCCTCTGGGAGGTATATGGCAAGCCGTATAAGCGGCGAGATCGAGAGTGTAGCGCTGAATCTTTGAGCTTCTTTGGGGCTGCTTTCGAGGGACGGTCGAGGTAGGATGGCTAGTCCGTTGGAAGGTAAAATGAATTCAACATCACTGTTGTGAAGATCCATTCTTTAAACCATGCGAGAAAAGACACCCGACAGTCAGAAAATCTGTGGAATACAGCCATAGAAAGTACCCACCGACGAATTGCTTCGCGCACGGAATTCGAAGAAGAGAAGGCTTGCAGGGTTCTGTCTGAACATTGTAAACTGCGCTGCAGGGTTGTTAGAATCCTATTTCAGCAGCCAAACTGCGAGTGATTTGCTGCCGGGGATATGGGGATAGAGGAAATGCGAGAAAGGATGTAGGGTGGACGATGTTTGATCAATTGAGGTCTGCCTTTATTCCTGCCTTTGTCGTCATCGCAAAAAAGTTCAGGAACCTTCCTCGCCGGGAAGCTCCGTTTGGTCACATGATGACCATTTCAGTCCTGAGGCTTCATTCTCCTCTCATTCCTCAGCAACCCCCAACGAACAGATCCAGAAATCTTCAACCTTCAACGCTCAGCTCGAACCAAAAGCATGTCTTACCGGCGCACATGATACAAATCCACCACTTTTGCACGTCTATCAAAGTCCACCAGGTGGCCACGTTCATGAATTCAACACTCTGGTTTCTTCACGAACGACATATCGATTGGACAAGCAAAGCAATTTTCCGTCCTGTCAGTTCTGTGTAGAGCCATAGAAACAGTTCCGCAAGCTTGAGAATATGTATATGAGATGGATGGGTGATATTGAGGTAGCCTCGAGACCAGTCTGTTGTAGGAGAGCGAGGTGGAGTGTCTATGGAGGGGTGGGAATATTTTGTATGTAGAAAGCGCTAACCTTTCTGGTAAAAATATTCATATCCCTTGGCAGCTTGGGTGGCATTACGCAATCGGCCACTCAAGATTTTTACCAAAAAGGTTAGCGCATTCTACATCCAAAATATTCCCACCCTCCCTCACAACCACTTCTACAATCACCGCTCAAACACTCACAACAGACTGGTCTCGAGGCTAATATTGAGGTTCGTGAACCAATCGGCTGGTTCCACCACATCAGGCATCTTCAAGGCCTTGTCAATTAATTTGGGCGAGCCTCGATGGCTGACATGAACTATCCCTGAATCGGGCCACGCGAGATGCTGCAAGATCCAAATTTGCAACCCCTCTCTTCTCAGCTCCGACAACGTCGCCCAAAGACGGATCAGCTTCTCGCCTTGCGGAATGTCGAAAAACGCTGCAGACGAACTGGCTCGGGACGACACTTTGAAACAGAGTGAGACGCCCTCCTCGGAGCTTTCGGAAACTGTAAGGAACCCCTCTGTGGAGCTGATTTAGACTGCGCTGACCGCTACACCGCCCAGGCGTATGGCGACGACTGGTACGAATCCGATAGAAGCGACGACCCTGTCTGGTTGGAAAAGGACGACATAATTCCGACTCTCTCCATCATACATCTCCAAGGATGTCCACGAGATCATCAAGAATCATTTCTCAGATTTACCGAGCGACTCGATACGCTTCAACCCTTCCGAAAGCTGGGAACATCAAACCGACCCGGATGTCGATAACCTCTTTTACGAATACTTGGGCTTTTGCGGGTATGGGGAGCGGGAATTCCACGATAATTTTCGCTCAATCATAGAGGAATCATTGCTCTTCTATGTCCAGAAGCTTTATCCATATTATGCTTCCCTCAGCGACGACTCTTTGTTTGCACATCGTCTGTCATGCACAGGACGAGCAGACTATGAATTCGAGGATAGTATTAGCTGTGACCTCATCTCTATGATTATGTGCTTGGGCCAGCGCTATCTCGGAAGTCATCGGATCTCTATCGCTCAGAGGGCAAGTTGTGGTTTAATGCGACGGGAGCAGTTTATGTTGCTTGAGATCTCCTTTCGGAAGCAGATTGACCAGCTTTCTGTTCTTTTAAACTACAATGAAAAGAACGTGGATATGGATGAGTTCCTATTGTTACGCGAAATGGATCGAGTAATGAGGAGGAACAAAGAGTTCTTACTGCTCTTCGTGGGTAATGAAAGGTTCAGATCAGAGCGGTTGGAGCTTCTCCTCCTGAAATATTTGGCCGAGGAAGGTGTCAATTGGGATGTTGTCAGAGGTCTGGAGGAGGCGCAAAGGTATAAGGAAAACGAGGCGTATGAGACGTTTGAAAGAAAACGGAGGCTAAAGATTGAGTATTATAGCGAACCTCCAGAGAGGTACTTGTTAGAAAATTTTGAGGAATACTGCGAGAGGAAGGGGTGGGGAGTTCTTTAGACGCACGTTTTCCACTCCAATGGTTTGTAGTAGCCATTTCCGGATACGTTGGCCATGGGCATCCTACTTTGCTTCATCAAAATTCATGCTCTAGTGTCAAATCTTTCGATGACCTTTTGGGGGTTGATCGAATGGGGAGCCCGGTTTCAACTTTAAGTAGTTTCTGGCTTACGGCATAGATCGAAGAAGTACGAGATCACCTCCGTCCTCCTAGTATACAGTAAACTTCCTCGCCAGATAACTACTGCGGTGGGTGACTACGTGAGAATCTTTGGTGCTGTATGTTTACTATTTGATCAATAGTAAGACCAAGTAGCGTCGAAGAAATGCTTGTAACCATGTTACGCTCGAATTTTCGTATTGGATCTGGCTCTAGTGGGCCAGTATACTTGCCAATTCGAATGTGTCTAAATTATTTGCGTCAGTACCGATGACTAAATGGAACCCAGTTGCCTGACTCCAATTCAAATACCACTCGAGTGCTCGCAAGATTCCTAAATAGCTGGGCTAGGGCGGATCAGATTCTTGAAACAAGTTTTATGAGAAGGATGGATAACCCGGGAGAGGCTTTCTGACATGAGTTCAAGGCTTGACGCAGTTCCAAGTTGAGAGTAAACGAGGCTGTGAGTCGTGTATGCCTACTGTGCTGGTATCTTGGTTAGTTCCTCAATTGGAACGCCGAGACGGGAAGAGGAGTCCGGCTCGCTCGTATCTCCCGTGCCCAATGCTACCTGAGACGGGATATAGGATGAAATATGTCAGAAGTGACGTCGATTCATAACATAAGATAATATTGCAGTCAGTAAAGCCTGAGCGATAAATGCTAACAGGATTATACATTTGCTAAGAACCTAAGTAAATGGGGTTACTATCATGGGAATGTATCCAACACTGGCATGCAACTGCGCATGACAGTCGTCTAGTCCGAATATATACCACCGAAACCCATACTGGGGGTTTTCATGGATGGCTATACACCGCCCCGCCGGAGGCTTGATAAGCTTCCGTCGATCCGAAGGAAGCCAGAACCGACGGTTGCTGTTCATTCCATTTCTCGGTGACACTGAAGTTGTCGAGATACTGCATGATTAGGGCTCGACATCATGACCGTAGTGAATGATTGGACTCTAGGTGTTGATGACGGCGACAATGGGGTATTCCAGTTCGGCCGGTAACATACACCGTCTCTCTTGGCCGTGTTTCGAATCGAAAATAAGCTTTCCACCATCATGTTCAACGTTAGACGTTAAAACAAGGTTGATGTTTGCCGGACCGTATGCAGGACGACACAGCCCACCGGTCGCCAAGACCACACCTCAGCCCAACTTTGTACGGCCTAGAGGCTTGCAAACACGACTGTAAAAGGAACGAATGATTGGAAGAAGCTTCCACGATACCAGGAAGAGACAACTCGTGTGCTGGTCGTGCGGTAATCTCTATCACAATCAAGCATTGCCAAGTGTATGATGGAATCGATCGTTAGGATCTAACGAAACCAAATTCGGGTCGCTCTGAGGCTTGGGGAAGCTATCGAGATGCTAGTGCGTCTTGTCGTGAGGAGCAGCAACTCCTGCATAGCTAAAGATAGGTCAGTGTCGAGATACTTCATAATGACAGTGCCTACCATTTGATGATCTGGTGAGAGACAAGTGGGGAAATTCGTATCGTCGCCTTTGAGCTGCATGCAGGAACAGATAACGCCGAGGCAGGTCTTGTAATGATCAGCACAAAAGTTGGAATATTAAAGGGACATCCTGTACCATATATCAGCTCCAATTCTCATTCTGACCTTGATAAATCTTTGTACACTTATATGAACCTCCTGGATCCGGATCCAGCTGTCAGAAAATACTTCTCTTCAAAAGACCCCAACTCACCATTTCCCATTCAACATTTCCCATACAATATCGTCAACCAAACTTTCGACTTCATCCTGAAACGACAAGGCATCGGCCAAAGCAGTCTCCCGCAGCAAGCACCGCCATGTCTTCCCTACCAAGCATCATCCTTTGTCTCCTATTTCGACTACTTTCCGTCGTCTCTACCACGGTGGCATACCCGAGTTTCACCAACGGGACCTTCATACTACCACCAAACATCCAAACGCCGCGTCAGCATGGCCTCGACGAGGACAACGAGGATCATGAAGACGCAGACCATCACGACGACGATGACGAAAATCCACACCCCTATCACATCCCGCTGGGAGCCGTCATATTTCTCTCCATTTTCGCCGCCTTTGTTGTTGCTGGCATGCTCTGGCTCGCTTGGAAGTGGAGAAACATCGTTCTCAGGCGCAAGAAGGAGGAGGAATGGTTCGATCGCGAGATTGGCGACTCATCGGAGACATTTGGCGGTATCTTTCGAGGAGATATGGTGGAAGTTATGATGAGCGGAGCTCAGAACCATAGCAGGGTGGAATTGGAAAGAGAACCAGAGAGGGATACAGAAGAGGTTAGGGCGGGTCTCGTGAGGTCGGGATCGGCGGGTGTTGGTGACGGCGGGACTGGTGGGGATGGTGGAGATGTGAGCGTTGTTTGTGATGGGTTGTATATTCCCGGGAATCGGCATACGTTGTAGTTAATTTGTTGTGGTTTGTTGTTGTGGATCAGGCAAGTGGTGCCGGGAACCAGCGAGTGCCGAATTCTGCTGTACATTTGTTGTTTTGTTGTTCGAGCCTGAGGAGCGCTACTACTTACGAATAATGTTATTTCATGTCACACCAGAAGTCTTTCTGCTTCATCAACATGTCTACATAGTTAATGTGATCTACTCAGTACTAAGTACTCTTCGTTCGAGATTTTTCCGAGTGCCCTTTTCGCCTTGTTGCATCTAAAGTTGATGAGGAGGAGGAGGTCAGATGGGCAACGTCAGGAATTCGGAGCACGATATTTGGAGGCGGAACATGCAGGATGATCGCATTGCAGGCCTTTGAGCAATACATATCATGTAACAATGCAAGTACGCCGATCCGGTATGTGTCAAAGACAAGGACGACCAACCGGATATCAAGCCCGCGACAAAATATGGAAAGGCGCATTTCGAAAGAAACGTCCAGCAAAAGGATTGAACTTAGCAACACCCCGTTTCGATCGGGGGACCTCCGGGTTATGAGCCCGGCGCACTTCCCCTGTGCTATGTTGCTGTCGCTTGAAATCAGTCGCTTTACCCCTTCTATGACGTTAAAAACGCTGCTAAGCTATGCTACTAGCCGTGACCGAGTTCTCGGCAAACCTTGCTTTGTTTGAAGCTCTTACAGACGCTGCAGCCCACTGGTCCATGGACATAGCAGTAAATGGAACTGTATGAAAGGCCCTCCGCGGTTCGTGCTTAAAGTAAACAGGTAATAGGAAGTACTGTCTGTTGAATTCTCATCGTCGGGGGTTTAGCTCAGTTGGTAGAGCGCTCGCTTCGCATGTTACCTTGTCATCGAAGAACTTGAATCGAGGTACTGCCAGTGTGAATCTGCGAGAGGTCGCGTGTTCGACTCATGCAGTCTCCATAATCTTTTGGTCTCCTATATAAAGGCGCTATTTTGCCTTCGCGCTTTGGATTGCAACCGATCTAACTGGTCGTCCGTTCAGGGCTCTAGGGACTTGTCCAGTCTTTAGCATAAAGGTTAACGAAAACATGAGGCAGATGAGATAACTAAACATAAACCGAGCTGTTGGATTCAAATACAATACAAAAGGAATAAAACTAATACATATAAATAACCGGCGATATCCACCCAACGTCTCAATCTATTACTAAAACAAAAATCCACAAAACATAGACAGATATCAGCTTCCATCATCCTACTCTTTCCGTTCTCTCTCTCCCAAGATTGCTGCAACCTCTTCCAATCCCTCCACGACCTTCTTACAAAGCCCCTGCTCAACCTCTCTCACACCATCCTTGACCACCAATTCTTCTTCCTCCTCCACCGTTGTCGCCACCACCAGCGTAGCAAGATACTTCTTGTGTTGGAGCAGATAATCAACACCCTCCTGTACGGCTGTCTTGTCCCATCCAGCAACAAGATTTCCCTCAATAGCATCCAGTGCTCTCAATAGGACCACGAGTGTGGTAAGTTCCCGAACCTGGGAGACGGTCACGTAGTCGGGCTTGCCTTCCCAGTGCTTGACGACATCGGCGATTTGCTCAGTAAAGAAGCCGAGTACAGTGTGTAAGTCTGGGAACATCCGACGACCAATGGCAACAAGAAGGTTGACGCAAAGAGGAAGAATTCCGCGGGCCCAAATGGCGTAGAGTCGAGGGCTTGTGATCGGTGATAATGAGCTTGACTTCAACTCGTAGGAAACGTCGGAGGCGAGGAGCGAAGAGAAGACGTTCTCCTGCACCAGATGTTCTGCCAGCACCCTTGAGCCCGAGAGCTCGAGGAGGAAGATAATGGCGATTTCTCCGTAGATTGGGTCTGGCGGTGTAAGGGCATGAGACCACGAGTATAGTGTTGTGATAGCAGCCACTGTATTCGCTTCCTGAAGATAAGAGACGAGGGAGGTATGCATGGTATCGAGTTTGGGAATATGAAGTGCGGCTTGGAGGATGGCAGTGATGAGGGCAAGATCTTCCGGCTGGGCGGATTCGGAGTGTTGGAGGATGGCTTGTGACATTTCTTTGGCGCCTTGAGCGACAACGAGAGAAAGGATGTCGGTTACGAGAGAGGCGAGGGCAGGATCGTTGGCGTCATCTCGAGAGCCAGTAATAACGAGAGCCATGTAGAGGATTCTGAGGAGAGGACGGAAGTAGCCGAGTTGTGAGTTCCGGACGCTGGCTTCGAATGCATGTCTTGAACTGTAGATGCTCTTCCATACTGTTGGGAGAACGTCCGAGTATAACCCATAGTTCTCCTTCTTGTACTGTTCCTGGAGTCTCCTAAAGAGCAAGAAGGCAAATGAAGCTCTCTCGCTCACAACGCTCTCAAATACCGGTGCAGGAGTCTGGCTTGAATCGCAATTGGCATTAAGGTTGTCAATGACCACCTTTACCAAGGCCTTCTCCAATCCCGGCGACTTTGGCAAGAGGTTGCACAGCTCCAACGCCAACAACTTCCAGGAGTACAACAGCGTCACTTGTGAATCGATGATCGACAAGTTGACATTTGCGTTTTCCAGTTCCTTTTTGAAGCTGCTACCAGTCATAGCCCAACTTGGATGGAACCCGAGGATCTTAGCCGCCAGTCCCAGGTCATAGACAAAGTTTGGCCCATAGTTCTGATTCGTGAGTTTTGTCCTCCGCAGGTTGGCAATGTCCAACTTCGGCCATTTCGACTCGATGTTGCTCTTTAACAGCCCGTGTAGAGAAGGCCTGTATCCGGAAATACGAACTGCCGAATCGAAGTAGAACTTGAGATTGGGTACAAGCTTCCCAATGAATCCCGGATCTCGTGACTTGGCTCGCCGTGAGTGGATGTACATTGTGAACAGCTTTGCGATCTGCGAGCAAATCTCAATCTTGTTGGCCTTCTCCGTAAGTGTCTCGATGGAATCGTTAACTGGGAAGTCAAAAGGAACTGTCGGGATATAGTTCATGAGACTGTCCAGGAGTTTTGGATGATTTCCCAAATCAGGCATGGCTAATGACCAGAAGTTGTGAGCAAGGACCACTGTCTCCAACATGGCCAATGCCCGGCTGGTAGGAAGCTCACGGATGTTTGCTAGTGCGTCCAAGGCGGTGGTGATAATCGAGTTCTTCTTCGCCGGCTGCTTATCCTTTCCCTCTTCACTGCCCTTGCCCTTGAATCCAGCAAAGGTGATTGTCTCACCATTGAGGATGAGTATCGACATTCCCTGTTGCCTGTTGCTTACCACAGCGGAAATAAAGTTCCATATCCGAATCTCCAAGTTCGGTTCTGGAAGGTCTAGGCCAGAGAACGAAGCAATTAAGCTTGAGGCGCAATCAGATCCAAGATGGCCCAAAAGTGAAGGTGGCTCCTCATTAGGCGCCGAAACTGAGCTGCCATATGCTTCGACCATTGTTTCCAGTAACTCCAATGAAGGGATCCTATAGGCTGGATGGATGGCAAACATCTTGGCAATAGCATATGACTCCTGGTAAAGGCGGTTCTCGAGCAAGGATGGTGGCCTCTTGAGGTACATCCGGACACGGATAAGAGCACTTGCAAACTCCAACATAGTGGCCGTGTGGGCAACCCATGCCTCAAAGGTCTTTGTGTGTAACGAGGTCTCTGGCGTATCGACACCATCAACAATAGCACCAGTAAACGGAGGAACAGACAAAGACCCAACAGCATCAGCAAGGAAGATTCTGACAATCTGTTCTGTAGCAAGTTCGAGAACAGCTGTGATCTTTTGGCTCTCTTCTGACACCTCGCCGACACCATAGACCGAGTCGAGCATTATGCTGAAAGTCCTGGCAATCTTGCGGCCTGAAAGCGATTAGTAACCGTAGTCAAAAAAACTATCACAAGATGCATACCAATTTGCAACCTATGGTTGATTCCCGTGTTATATCTCCATCCACGGTAAGACTCAAAGACCTCAATAGCCCATCTAGTAAACTCCGCCAAAATTTCAGCCTGCACGCTCCTGCTAACACCCATGTTCGAACCATTTTTACCAGCAAAGCCATTATTACCCGACAAGACCATAAGGCTTCTTCCGGGTGTTCTCTCTGAGGCTTGATCATTATGTGTCGACACACAGGTATGCAAAGCTTCTTCGACGAGATGATGGAAGAGATCCAAAGCAGCCAATGTAAAGGAATAATCACCCTTGCTGACCTCAAGAGTTGATACAATGGCAGACAGGGCTCCACCATGACCATGGCGCTCCAAGAGGGCGGATCGGGCAAGGAATGGCCAGACACGGCCTGGGAGTGATCTGGCAAGGGCAGTGGTGAATTCGATGCCGGTCACAACAGCGTCCGTTGAGGCGGCTCTTCCTTGCTGTGCTTCACAAATGTCTTGTTCCAGAATATCGAGGACAAGGGAAACGACATCCCTATTCCTGCCAACGATATCACTTGCATCACCCAATAGGAGCATGATCTCCTCCGATACCTGGGCGGTGACTCCATTCGCCAGGAGGTTATTCATAATTGATCCAAGGATATGAATAATCTCGGTGACCTGCTCCTTCTCGCTGAGTCCGTCCGAGATCCGTCCATAGGTGACAACCTCACCAGCACCACCAGCAGGAGCACCAAGAACAGCAACCTCCAAAACTCTTCCAAAGAGACCAAGAGGGCTATAACGGTACTCCCACATAACAACAAGAGGTGTCCTACCTTCCGAGATGATTTGACCCATAGTTCCAGGCGGGATGATCACGCCGCTTTGCTCATCTGTGATACATTGAACATCCTGACGAGGGGCGAACAAAACCAAAGGTGAGGCGAGGTAGATGATATTTTCGTTCGACGCGTCGTTTTCATAGTCTTGAAAGCGTGGTGGCAGGGTTTGTGTGTAGGTTTGCATTTCCCGGAGGTATCCATTCCACAAATTGGGAATACCGGACAATGCTCGGGCTACTCTTAAGAAAGGAAGAGACTCGTACGGGAATCGGAGGCGCACTGGGAAGAGAATCTTCTCTCTAACATGTTTTGAACTCCAGAACTCGGCGACGAACGCTGGTACCTTTCCCTTCTTGTGGCTCTCAGACATGGGCTCGTGAACCGCCAAAGATGCCTGAAACATGGCAAGACCAAAGTCAACGTGCTCAATCGACTGTCGGATAAGAATGGAAAGCACCTCCTGCATCTTGACACAGTCCTCCTCAGAGCCAATCCAGAATGATTCCGCAATGGGGGTCGTGAGACTGAGAACCGCCTCCCACATCTGCTTGCAGGAAGCTTCCGCCATTTGGATGGTAGCCTTTGATCCACCTTCAATCTGCTTTTCCATTGCGAGAACGACTGCACCTGGGGCAGCGTGCTTGAGGTAAACGGCATTTTCATCCTCCTCGAACGCATCCTCATCATCTGTCTGTATTGATCGTCCATCGTTCTCCTCCTCATAGCTGATTTGGCAGTAGGTCTTGATTCTTCCAACGATCAAGCTCCAAGCGAAAGCAACAATGGCAACAAAGCCTGCTCCAGGGGCATTGTGAAGGGCCCTGTTGATTGTGTTGACAGTCTCCGAGTTGTAAATGTAAAGATTCTCATCCTTCGATGGCCCGTCCTCCTTCCAGTCGTCAAAGAACTTGAGCGAGAGAGATTTGAGTGCAATGAGGGGCAAGGAGGTAAGAGCTGCGAGAGGGTTAAGGAATCTGTAGAGGTTCGCGATGTCCGGGTTGAAGCGGTAATATTGACTCTATGATGTTGTTAACAATGGGTGGGCGAGCAAGGATGTGCATCTTCTACCTTTGTGACCAAGCACATGAATTCCGTTTCCTGCATCAGCTGGAACCATTTTGAAACAACTTCGGGAGTCGGTCTTATCGGCTTGTAGAACAGGACAAACAGTAGCTGTATCAGGTGAATAGCCTCCAACATTTCCTAAAATCCCAGTCAGTCTGGCTTACAGTCTTCCCTTCTTCTTGTCCGTACCTGCTTCTCCCACTCGAAGAGCACTTCCTCGCCAATAGTTTCCCTGAAATCGCTAACCCAGCCCGGACACTCCGACCGTTTTCCCGTCGTTCGTGATTTCAATCCATCGATAAGTCTGCCAGCGGATGCAATCCCACCATCCTTCTCCAGTATTTGCTCCAGCACCTTCCTTCCCAACGAAGTCCAAGTATTCGAAGTCTCGTCCTCCTCTAACGCGGCGCTAACCAAGTGCTGAGCGCAGCGCAATACATACCGCCGCTCAAGGAAGTAGAGCCCTATCCGCTTGAAGAGCAGGCCCTGTTCCTTCTCCGAATCTGTTTGTTCCGCTTGAGACGCCTTCAAGTTGGCCTCATCACCGTTCCCAAAAACCGTATCTATGCCGTTCTCAATCTCATTTATTGTGCCAGACGAGCTGCAGTTGATGAGATCTGTCTCGCTCTTGTTTTCATGGTCGAGGATAATGAGTCGTAGGGCGGAGAGTTCATCGATACCCAGCGTCTGGGAGAGGGCCAGAGCTTCCTTCTTGAGCTGTGCAATGTCGGGCAGATTTGTTCCGGAGGGAGGGGAGTTGACGGCGGCTGTTGTTCGCTCGAATGCGGATTTGCTGGCGGGTGATGGGGCGGGAAAGGCTTCGTGAGGGTTCTTGAGGGCCGCTAGAGAGGTGGAAGAGGAGATGTTTTTTGTGATGAGCTGGACGGCAAAGGGAGATGGTGATGGTGATTTGAGGGTGGCATATATCCTCCTCCACGAGCTGGAATACCGAGATATGTCAGTAGGGCCATCAGGCCGCCCGGGAAGGACACACTCACAGCAAACGTGCCTTTCCATCCAATGTCTCTAGTAACGGGTCGTAAACTGAAGCCATTGTGGAGGCTGTGGGTCGTCGAAGCCGATCGGATTTCCTACCAGTTGTAGCTACGTGGTGCCTTTATGGGTATTGTTGCATCGACGGTGGTGAGCGGTAGGGGTATGTGTTGGGCTGGCTCAGGTTGAATTGTGGTTCGGAGTGTTTACTCTCGCGTTCATGGACTTCGCAACAATTCGCGACGGAGCCAAGCACAAAGGCCGCTCCAAACTTTGTTTTGCTTTAGCGTATGTTACACGAGCAGATCGATCGTGATAAGATACCAAGCAATGGCATCTTCTTCCTTCTGCCGTTTTTATCAAGAAGGTGAAATTCTGGCAACATCCTTTCAAATCTCTACTTGGTATTTTGACTTTATCTTGTTGGAAAAGATTCCGGATTACCTACTTAGAACCGGTGGCCAATGAACCAGATGAAAACACTTCTGTTTGGATACGTATACACTGTCTTTAAGCTGAATTCTGGCCGCGCAATGTCTGAGCTTCCGGATTCCATGGTCCAACGGTAGGATTATTGCCTTCCAAGCAATTGAAATAAATCGATTTCCAAGGGCAGACTGTAAAACGCGTATGAGAAGATATATTGGAGAAATCAAGAAAAGTATGAAGTTCTCTCCCATACCACCTACCCCTCTCTTCTCCATCTCAACACCATCGTGAGATCCAAGTAAGATGAAGACATGGCATTTTGGAGACAACATGGCCTTGTCTGCGCGAGTCGAGAGAGATGCCTCCTTGCTATTTCGTGGGCGATTAATAAGGGTTCGACTCTCGATGGATGCAAAACACCTAACAGTTTGACTTTTTTAGTTTCGCCTGAAGGATTGAATGGTCATTAGTAGTCCGAAAAGCTTTCGACTGCTCACTCTACTCATGAGAACAAAGTAAGACAATTTTTGGTTACAATTTCACTTCCTTCCTTCTAGGATCATCCCAGATTAAGTACATAGTTCTCCAGAGGCATATCAGCTGTAACAAGAAAATCAAGTAAGAGGAGTGGGTATACATTTCGTCCTTCAATTCGTCCGGGTCCCATACCATCAGCTTCCACGTCGGCCGCTCTGCTTCACCGTACAACTGATTCCTAAACTCCAACACCATATATATCCGCCCCAATAAAAACAAGCACGCAAAAATGCGAAGCAATAAAGAACCAGCCCTATCCTCGCTTTCCATACCATCATCCTGAAATCCTGCCACTCTCTACCCTCTAAACGTTACAACCTTTACAGTCGTAAACTCCCTGACACCCCAGCTTCCTCCAAACCTCCCCCATCCACTACCCTTCACTCCACCATGCGGTAGCAACGGAGAATCATGGACGGTTCCTCCGTTGATATGCACACTACCCGACTCTACCCGTCTCGCAATTCTCAATGCCTTCCCAAGGTCTTTACTGAAGATAGACGCTGACAACCCATACTCACTCTCATTCATGAGTTCAAGACCCTCTTTTAAGGTCTTGAATGTTGTGATACACAGCAAAGGGGCGAAGGATTCGGTGTGGAATATTGAGTTTTGCGGGGTAACGTCGGTGAGAATGGTGGGCGGCGCGTGTATGTTATCGGTGGGATGAGAGAAGAACTTTATAGCGCCAGAATCGATAGCGTTGGTGACGAGTTTGAGGTAGGAATCGAGGGCGGCAGGGGAGATGAGGGGTCCGGAAGGAGGTGGGTTGTTTTTCAGGTGGAGCTTTAGCTTTTCGCGGAACTGTGAGGCTACTGACTCTTGAAGTATCACCCGCTCTGTCGACATGCCTGAAGCGAGTATTAGTAAACAATATTGAGAGAATAGGGAAGGAAGCTCACATATCTGGCCAACATTCATGAATGCTCCCCTCACGGCTTCTTCAACAGCAAGATCCAAGTCTGCATCTTCCAACACAAGCAACGCTGCCTTTCCACCAAGCTCCATCAAAACAGGTTTGAGATGCTTTCCAGCTTCAGCAGCCAAAAGGCTGCCCACTTTCGTGCTACCTGTGAAGTTTATCTTCTTCACTCGTTTATCCTGAATAATTCTCTTTGTGATGCCCTCTGGATCTCCCGGCGGTGCAAGCACCATAGTCACAGCACCTTCCGGTAGCCCGGCATCTAGAAGGAGCTGAACCATAAGATGATGTGTCCGAGGACATCGTTCAGAGCCCTTGAACACCACTGTACAGCCAGCTGCAAGCGGATATAAGATACTCCTCAGCCCAAGCACTATTGGAGCGTTCCATGGTGCTATACCAAGAACGACACCAACGGGCTCCGTCCAGACCAACTCTGTCAGTGGTTTCTCGCCACTGTTGCCCTCTTCCAAGTCATCAAGGCTGTCGTCGCCGCCAAAGGGACCATTCCAGCTCCCGTTCATTAGCTCCTGACTAATCCGGCCTGCGACTTCTCTCACGAGTGCGGCGCCTACAGGAACGTTGAAACCCATAGTCCAATCATTTGGTGCGCCTGTTTCAATCTCCATGAGTTTCGCAAGAAGTGGTCCATTCTCTTCAATCAAAGTCGCTGCCTTCAGCAGGATGTCCCGACGAGCTGGATAAGGCATCGAGCTCCATTTTCGGAGAGCGGAGGTTGAGGCGGTGATGGCGGCATCGACCTGCTCCGGGCCAGCAGAGCTACACTGCCAGAGTGGAGAAGCTTGGTCGCGGTCAAGAGGCGAAAATATTGGGAAGGTTTTTGAGGAGGTGAATTCGGCAGGGAGGAGGAGAGGAATGGTGAGGGTCGGATCGGGACGGACTTCGGCTGGGGACGACATCGGAACAAGGTAGCAGCTAAACCGGGAGGACAAGAGACACCGGCGGGGTATCTAATTTGGGAACTGGGATCGGATGTTGCCTGTCGAGTGATTGCCGAAGAGGCTGATAGGCTACTAATTTGCTGACTTGGTAGAAAGTTGGATAGTTTAAGTTGGGCTGATTCGATTAGGGTGCCGAACGAGTTGCCGACAGCTTTTAAGATGTTTTAGAAGCTTCGTTCGGGGGGTGAAGGACGGTTCGGTACGTGGGTTCGGAAGAGAGGAAATGTTCGTCTGGGGAAGTCCGAACGAAGGAAAATTTTGAGTTCTGGAAGCGACGCTAGGTGGAGGGCCGTTTCCTGTCAACTGAAATGGCGTGCCTGTTCCTGGAAGGAGCCAGTGCGTAGATCCGACGATACCCGAAAGATAAAGCGCCAGACGTCGTTGAAGATATGAGCTGGCTGACTTTCTGTCTTTTCGAAGTGTGTAGGACGATGGTGATGTGCTGCTTTGCTTGTTGATACTGTGCTAATTGTCTGCGAATTAGTTTCTCGATATGTTCTTCCGGCTGGCTTCGATGGCAGTCTTATATCGGGAGCTTTGGTCGACTTGTCAACTTATCTCAAAGTCAATGTCTGTTCCCGTTAACGTTGGATTCCATAGTCGGCGCTATATCGGCCTCTATTCAGAATATGGCTGCCCTCCAGAAGATCTGACCTCGCAATCCAGCTTCAAGATCAACCAACAGACCCATCATCCAATTACAAAACCTCTTCTGAAACCCCTACCCTTGCTCTACGCCGATGCCGGTTGTGGAGGAGCAGTCGGAGGTCGCATTTCTAATCGATTTACAATCATTCACCTCGTCTAAAGCTGCAAACAATCAGGAAGCTGTGAACCGGTGGGGCAGCTGGGGTACCGAAACGGATATCATTTTCCGGACCCTATTTGAGGGGAAACCACAATCATCAAGGTGCCATCCATCACACAAAATCCCGAAAAGAGAAACGGCGCCCAATGACGAGTCGCAAAGCCCTGTCGAAATGTCGAAATGTCCGAGCAAGTTGTGGCGTCCGGCGGTATGTCTCGCCGAGTTCCGCGGAAACAAAGTTTGAAAAGTTTTCGAAGGTTCATTTCACGAGATGCACATGACGATTCACGAGCGTGCATCGAAAGTGCTGTCTGTGATCTCTAGTTGCTGCAAGGGGGATTCACAACCGAACCGCCAACGTCGGTGGACCGTTGGAACAACATCGTACATGCGATAACCCACAACCATGGTCAACTCTTCACTGAGAAACGTCTGGAACTCGTGTGGAATATTGTATGTACATACTGATCTTGTATGAAGTCATGTCTTGATGTTCCTGTCGTCGCACTCATAGACTTCGGCTCTCGTTCTAGGTGGAACTAATCTGAAACACAAGCGAGAAACGGTAAGGCTGAATGATATTGGTGACTATCTAAGCTTCAGCTAAAGTGCATGTTCGCAAAGCTTACCTCCTAGACTGCACAGGTTCATAACTTCATATCCTAACTACTTTACCCCGCAATTCAGCAAGCAGGTAGAAACACCACATCGGTGGTTTTTCTAATTCGGGCCTTCATTGCCGCAAGCGAGGATTAACAGGCACATGAGACAGTCTTCTATCGCTTCTCTTTGTACTTATGTGGAACAAAAGAGACTTCTCGCAGGGCTTGGATACTCGCAAGGGCCGGCCGGAAAGCTGGGCCGATTGAGAATCTTGTTGCTGGTGCCGATGATTCATGATGATATCCTACATACCACCGTCAAGGACGTTCACCGAGTTTCGTATAGAAGGAGAAATAAAAAAGATTTCGAATCTCTCCTCGAAAAGGTAGCCAGCCGAGTGCTAAAATTGTTGGTTGTTGTTGTTATTCGCCAATCGGTTGTTGTTCCTTTCGGTTTCGTTTCCGACTGCATATGCAAGTATTCCTTACTCAGATCTGACAAGTCCGATTTCGCCCTTCGCTATGCTGGAAAAGGCGTCAAATCCAAGATGACTGTAGTTGACGACAAAGGTTTCCACCAGGTGTGTAGTTGTACACCGTCCTGGTTTTCGAAACCAAATCCTGGACTCAAGTCCCCCTTTGAGGTTTGAGAGTACCGATTAACGTGGGTTCTCCGATGTTGGAACTTCCGATGGACGTTGGTCAGTCTTCAAGTATGATGCTCCGAGTCATCATCCGTCTAAACCGTCTTCCAGAAAGAGCACCTCCTCCGGATAACCCCTTAACAATCCTCCTACAACATCCTTCAGATCAACCATCCTCCAAACCATACCCCTTGTCCATCCTCCCAACCAAGTCAAGAATGTCATCCTCATAAAACGTTGCTCCATGATCCAGAGATCCTCCTGGACCATCAATCCAAAACCATTCTGTGATTTACCATGACTCCGTCGTCTTTCCGTTCACGATCCCATGTCTAACAAGTAGAACAGAAGGACTCTGAAATTTCAGACCCGGTTCCCTCTTTCCTGGTGTCTCTATCTCGCCATACCACCCTCGAGGAATGTCAACATACCTTTTGATAAAAATCGTGCCGCGATGCCAGTGGCAATCCTTCACAGCCGTGGCCTCACGCATCCGTCTCTCCACTTGTCAAAGATCGAAAAGCTCTCTTCCCTCATCACTCCTTCAAGTCGGCTCCTAATCAAAGCAATGCTTTATCTGCACCGTCCTCGACAGAACCCAAGTCCATCACCGGCATACTCACCTCTTCTTCTCCCATTAACTCCATCACAAACATCACCACTCTCTCCACCAGCACACAGGAAAACTCTGTTTGCATGACTCCACAGGTCATCATACCCCCTCTCAACCCACTTCTCCTTTCCCAACGGGCCCTACCAGACGACAGGTCAACTTGACCCATGACCCGGAAGGCTCGTACGTCATGGTTCGATACCGCCTTATGGTACCTTACAGAGACGGGAGCTAATGTTTTGGCGCAGTTTCGGTAGCGTGCCGGACTGGAGTACTGGGCGGATGGGACGGCGAGCGAGCGGGTAATCTTATTGTCTAGGCGAGCCTGGGCGAGGTAGACAGGTCGAGGTGAGCAAAGATGGTTGGATAGGGCTGAAGATGTTTGAAGGTAAGCAGGAGGTAAAGGAAGGTCTTGTGAGTAGTGATGCTGGAGTTCCAGAGGTCGAGAGGTAGATGCGAAATGGAGCCGAAGAGTTGAATGAGGACGAACGAGTACTGTTCCGGGCCAACTGGACGGCGTCGCCAACTGGACGGTGGGTGGTGACCGTCCAGTTCGCCCGGGCCAACTGAACGGCGAGGGTGTAAATAAGGTAAATGCGAAGTACATCTATGATACAGGTAGAGTTTTTACCTAAGTACTTCTTAAACCATAGGTGACTGGACTGGATCTGTTTCATAGAGTGAAGACAGCCTGAGGGCATGCGATTAGCCCGCTGCAGCCGAAACCGGAAGTAAAGACTGATAAAGGACACTGCGAGGACACAGCTTCAAGCTTCGGAATTCAGTTAAACCATCGCCATGGAATACTTAAAGTTGGCTGTGAAAAGTAGGAGGTTCAAGATTATTATCCAATGCTTTCGCTGATACGCTGATGGAATCGCCAAGTTAGTGAGAATTGATTGCTCAATAGCCCAAAGTTTAGCAACATGCCACTAAAGCCTCACTGAAGTATGCGACATGACTCCCAAACACCTGAGTCGCTTATATACTTAGTACTTGCTACTGTTTTCAGTACACTCTGCAGCGCTGATAAGGGCGACAGGAAATATCCGGTCGCAACATGAGAAAATACCCACTATCGCTCAATTTTGTTCCCTCCAGCTAATTAGTTTGCCGTTCTGAACAAGAAGTGATGTGAGCACCCCCCGCCGTTCAGTTGGCCCGGGCGAACTGGACGGTCACCACCCACCGTCCAGTTGGCGACGCCGTCCAGTTGGCCCGGAACAAGTACTTCTGTGGAAGTCTGTTGGTTGGTGAAGATGAAAGGCAAGCTTTGGTTGCGAATATCGTTCGAGGAATCTGGAAGGTGCAGAGTCGTGCTGCACATGATGAGGAAGGAGACAAGTCTTGGCCAAAGACTCTTCCACCAAACAGCCAAAGATAATCGTCAAAGCCTCTGAAGCCCTCGAATCCCAACAAGTTAAGCGATATTCGAAGGGGAGAACTTTGACATCCGCGCGCCTCCCGACTGTCGGTGTTGAGCAGATTCATTCCCATCATGGCAAATCCTCTGCCGAACGGATCTAGCGGTCGAACAGATACACCCCCCCTTTGCCATCACCGGAAGCGAACGAAGGCAATTCGGATGGCTATGCTGAAGTCGACGTTGAACGTTCGGAAGCAAAGTGCCGAAGTCGTATGGCACATGGACCGGTCGTGGATGCATGCAAGACGGTCGTAGCGGAAACATGCTGAAAAGGAACACAGGTATGGATCACTGGATGTTACAAGATGCTGAGTAGAATGAAGCAAATAGTCAGAGGATAGCAAAATAATCATCGTATAGAGTAATATTCCCTAATAGTTAGGCCACGACAAGAGCCTCTGTCCGAAGATTGGATAACAAAAACATAACAGCAAAGAGGGGGGGCTTCCATACACACCCTCTGTCGAAATGTTGGGGACCGGCCGAGGTTAAAGAAGGTTTCTCCCGTCGATCTGCTCCAATCCTCGATCCTCCAATCATGTCTCCAAGCCACCGGTGCCTTCGAAGAATTGGTGCAAACCGTTAGAAGGGAGGAACCGAAAGGATGTGTGGAATCTGCTGTGGTTTTCAACCTCTCCTCCATCTTCACCCGGTGGCAACTTCATCAACTGCAACTCTTAAGAACCGGTACTTGATAGCATCTCACAGATCCACATGGAGGCGGTAGCAACGTGCCAACGCAGCTGGACCCTACCCATCACCACCATGGGCGTCAGGATCATACTGAATCTGACAAGAACAAAATCGAACGTTTTCGTGCCTTAAACTCATTCCTATCATGTTCCACCAATCACCTCCTCATATCCAGCATAAAGTTTGCATGGGCCCATAAGAATATCCGTATGTATGATTTTAGCAGGAAATCATCCGATGCTAAAAAGTCTGCCCATTTTTGACATCCGTCGTCGTTTATTCCAGACAGACGCAGATAATCGAACACGCCATTCCTGTAACAGGCAGTGTATTGCGGAGTAAGCAGGCATGGGTAGTGCAGGAAATAGGGCTCCGTGGGTAGATCGTGGATTGTTCCGTTATGGGATTGTTGGATACGTTCTCCGGGACTGTGCGAATGCGATGTTCCGTACTGCGCCGTCAGTACCCCCCGTTTAAGGAGACTTTGACAGACCCAAACGCCTCGCGATCTCGGGGAAGGGAGGGAGGAAGAGTGTGCCTCAGTGTGGCTTTAGGGAGGGCGCGGATAGTGAGGTTCATGTTCGCCAAACTTGTTGGGCAACATCGGATCCAAGCTGAGATCGTTTAAGCCGGAACTCCGCGGCCGCTTCCGCCATATTTGTATTGCTTGTATGGAATCGTTCGTGAATTTGATATCAGAGCTGTAAGATGTCGTTAGCAAATGATTGGATCATAGTTTAACGAGGAATGCTTTTGCTTATGCGTTTACGGAGATGGCTATCCGCGCGTACGAATGCGGTTGTCGAAGCTGAGTGACCCTCACCGGAGTCGACTCCGCTTGGACCCCAAACGGAACAAAGATCTATCTACATAGGTCTCAATTACCGAACGATGAGGCTCCTCTCCATGTAGCGAGTTGTCGATCGAGTAAGTAGGCAAAGTCGAGTCGGTAAGTTCCTTATGTACGTAGCATACATACGATCCCCAATCTGAAATTGACCGTTTCTCGAAGGAATGCATGGAAAAACGTCGAGAGTGTTTAGAGGGGACAAGAAACGACGGCAGATGCGATAACCGTGCGATTTTCACGTGGCCGGGATCGGGATTGGGCGATGACTTTAGCCAAGACATGAATTATCTAAAAATTGCCGGCATCTCCAGCAACTCCGTTGGAAGTTTGGATGTAATTTTTGCAGCAAAAAGACACGGGAAAAGCTCGCAATGATATAACCGTACATGAGGCACTCCAAATGTCAAATATCGACAATCCTAAATGGCCATATCTGACAGCTCTTCCATATGGCAAAGTTCCTCTCGTCATGAAGGCGATTGGCGATGTGCGCCGAAAAAGGCAATCAGAAGGTCTCGCAAGCTGAAACAGGTTTAGCGTCGTCGTGAGGGGCGACACGACCAAAAGTGGACTGATCTTTATGGTTTCCCTCAGCAAGAATCAGACCATCACCAACTCACCTCAGCCCATCTATCCGAACTGCGACGAAAACCGGCACGGCTTGAAACCTTGGGCTCGAAGACTCAGCGCAAACCCTTAGTGACCTGAGCGAACCACTGTCTCCTGTCTTCCCCTTGACTCGATAGGAAAATTCATCCGCACACACACGCACGCACACACAGTCTCCGTGACGAACGAGAGAGGCAACTGCGAAACGAATCTCTCAACACCAAACAAAGCGAAACGAAATCATCTCGGTCTGAGCATCGAGACGGATTCGGTCAGTAATGCCCCAATGTGGACGGGTGGTTCACTTTCCCTTCTCGATCCCCTACCTACCTACTTCCTAGTCTTGGTGAAGGCGACGGTTCAGCGTCTAACTACGGTGTGAATAGTACTCGAGCCTCATCGCAAGCTTCTCTTTCTCCTTTGGGAGTCTACCAAAGACTCCACAGTCCTTCCTTTCTGCTTGGTCTTTGCCTTTCGCATCTTTGTCGCTCTCTATCTTTTACTTTTGTCCCTCGCTGACGTCTTGATATCCAAATTCATTTGGAAAAGTCTGACGTTTGTGTGTGCTCAAAGCTACAAGATATAGCAACTTGATATCAACCAGACTTTGGCAGCTTTCTCCAGACCTTCATCGCTCTCTCTCTCTCTCGAATCTCTCTCTACCTACACTACCATCAATCCCCCTTTTATATCTTTATTTCTCTCACCACCACGACACATTCGACGATCGTTCTTTGTTGCTGCAAGCAATAACAGTTTACCGTTCTTTTTGCCATCATCATCACCATCTCTTTGGCATCAGGCATCGAAAAGCTCATCGTCGGGCTCGATTCACTACACAACCTCTTGCAGAGCGCTTCATTCAACCCTTTACTACTCAAGGGCAAGGAGCAAAATTAAAAACCAAATTATCAGGCTTGGTTTTTATTATTTCCCCCTCCCTCCAAAGCGCATAATCACGCAGGCTTTCACTCGTTGCTCTATCCTAAATCAACCCCCCAGTCATTGCGTCCGCAACATCAGTCCACTTGTACGCCGATAGTGCCTCCATCTGCAGTCCCCAGTCCCACCAACGACCTTCGGGTGCCACTTGGTCCACAGCCTGGACGCGCTGACTCTGCAACCTGATCCTCATAACATCTCACCTTTTCACATCTTGCATTCTTCCTCTCTTTAACAACAACTGTCGTTAAAAAGGTCAGCCATGGAATATACCGACTCATATTCTCAGTTTCTGGCTCGACTAGATTCTGACGCCGAAAACATCCTATCCGGATCTGATTCTCAAGCCTCACTCTCACCGCTTGACGGTCATTCTTCATCCACATCTCTATCGCCGGACCCCCTTCGATTCGCTCAATACGACGACCAAATCCTGGGTAACGGAATCGACGCCAACTTCCAGATCTTCAACCCAGATCAGATACCAGTCTTCAACGATCAGTGGGACCAGCTAATGCAAAACGACCTTCCGTCTTCCACCGTCGCCTCGCCCATCAACATCAAGGCCGAGCAGTCACCCTACTCGACCTCGCAAAACAACAACAACAACTACAACAGTAAGAGTCTTCCCACCCTCACCTTCCATTGACATCACCTCACATCTTCTTCTTCTTCTTCACCTTCCTCATCCATCTTCATACTTCCTCTTTTGGTCTGTCTGTCCTTTGCCTAACATGTTTTCCATCTCAGGCCCTTCCACACAACAGTCTGTCCAAGGTGACATGGCTTTCAACAACAAGAATGAATACAACTTTGACTTTAACGACCCCTTCTTTGGGGCCGGGTCAAACAACAACCTCTCTGCCCAGGGTCCCTATTGCTGGAGACAACCACCACCAGACATGAGCAGACAACAATCCAACCCTCTCCCATGGCAACAGATGCCTCCTCCTCCACAGCAAGTCCAGTCAATGCATCATCAACAACAGCAGCAACAACAACAACAACACCAACAGATGCAGGCTCTCTCACCTGTCCAGACTCCTCCACCACGACGGATATCCGAAATTCACATCAAGCAGTCCGACTCACCTGTTTCCTCAACACGCGAGACTAGCAGTCCCGAAGCCAGCAACATGTACGAGGAACAACAAAGGATGAGCAAGAAGCGAAAGACAAGTTCTTCATCGGATGACGGAGGATCAACTCAACCGGGCAAGAAGCAACCAAAAAAGACTGCACACAACATGATTGAGAAGAGGTACCGAACAAACCTCAACGACAAGATTGCCGCTCTCAGAGACTCTGTTCCATCGCTCAGAGTCATGGCTGGTACTAGCAAGTTGGGTGATGATGAGGATGAGGACCTTGAGGGCCTTACTCCAGCTCACAAGCTCAACAAGGCCACAGTATTGGCCAAGGCTACCGAGTACATCCGCCACCTCGAGAAGCGCAACAAGAGGCTCATGGAGGAGAACGACGCACTCAAGGGCAGACTCAGCGCCTTTGAGAAGTTGGCTACTATGAGTACCATGACCTCAATGCAGGCTGGTCAGCAAGTGCAGGGTGGCATGACAGGTGACTCACTATTGTCGAGGATGATGGTTGGTGGATTGGCGGGCTTGATGGTTGCCAATGGATTGGGACACGATGACCCAAGCCGTGGTCTCGGTTTCATTCCATTCAGCTTTGAGTTCATGGGAGCCAATGTCTCTGCCGATGCTGCCATCCTCATCATCATCAAGCTCGTCCTCCTTGTTGCTTCCTTCATCTTTGTCATTGCTCCTCGCTATTTTGCCGCTTCGCAACCAAAGACCACAAAGGGTGGCGTCGATCCACACGCTGCCGACTTGTCGAGTCCACCATCTCTCGCCTCTCCATTGGAGGTTCGCCGCAAGGCATGGCTTACCGCTGTTCAAACCGTCTGGGTCCCAAGAAACTCTGTTGGTTTGGAAATGGCTGCTCTTGGATTGAAGACTGCTAAGCTCGGTGCTCGCAAGCTCATGGGCTGGGATACCTACAAGTTGATCACTGGAATGACTCAGGATGCTGAGGCCGCCCGTGTCAAGGCCTGGGAAATTGCCGTCGACGCTCAACTTGCCGGTGGTGATGCTGAGATCAATCACTCCAGATTGCTTCTTACGCTCGTTGCTTCTATGACCACTCCCTCTACTGCCGCTCGTCTTATGCTCAACGCTCTCCACATCCGTGTCCTCTTCTGGGACTTGTCTTCTCGCTTCGATACGATGGCCGACAACATGGCTAGCTATTATTGGAATGAGGCCCGTCGTGCTCAGGAGGCTGCTCCTCAAGGATCCCCAGAGGCTCTCCCAGAGCACCTCGCCAAGCTTCTCGAGTTTGACTGCAACCGTGTCTTTGTTGACAAGATTGTTCAACGCGCCTACAACCTTTCTCACAACCACCCAACCGACCGTGACTGTGATGGCTACGATGAGGGTATGGACTCTGTCGTTGAAGACTTCTCAATCCGCTCGCCATTGGATGCACTTGCTGGTTGGTTCAGCAGCATGAATCTTCATGATGCTCTTCTCTCTACCATCAAGACCTCGGAGAAGCAAAAGGAGAAGGAGTCCAACAAGGTCAAGGAGCTTTTGGATATCGCCATCAAGATTGCCCCACCAAACACTTCCTGCCAGCTCCGTGCTCTTTCCGCGAGAGCTGTCTTGGAGTACGATGCTACTGGAAAGTATCTCAACGAAGCTCTTGCCATCTTTGAGGAAGACTTCAAGCAGATTGCCAATGGCGATTCTCAGGAGGTTCTCCTTGTCCCACGTACACAGGCCCCACCAAACACTGCCGTCACCGCCACCACCGATATCCGCATCACCCTCCGCTGCGCCATGATTCTCACTCGTCTCTCCTGCAACGACCAGGCCGGTGCTGCCAAGCTCCTCGAGGACCTTCCTCTTCCACTTTCCCCACCAAAGTCTCCAAACTCAAGCAAAGAGCGTCGCTTCCTTCAACATCTTGGTCTTCTCGGCTTTGTTTCCAGCTGGAAGCTCTTCAACGTCATCTCCAAGGATGACGAGATGGTCCGTACTTCAAAGGACTCTGTCGACAAGTGCGCTGGTATGCTCAGAACATGGCTCGGCTTGGACGTCTTCGCCAAGGAGGCTGGCTTGAGCAAGGCCACTCGCACCAGGTTGGTCGACAACTGCTTGAATGTGCAAAAGAAGATTGGAGGTTACTCGCAGGAGAAGAATGTTGACGATGGATATGTGTCGGGTGAAACAGTCCGCGGTTAGAGGATTGTTTCTATGCTATATCTTTTCGTTATAATGCATTCCATCATGGGTCGGTGTTTGGGTTATTTCCTATTTATTTATTTTCGCATTTTGTTTTATTTACCTCGTTGCTTTCTTTCTGGGATTTTACTGGCGTTCTGTTTTGAGTGGCCGTTGATCTCTCTCTGCTCCAGCTCGTGCAGCTTTCTCTTTCTTCTTTTGTCTTTATATATTTGTGACTATTATCTTCTTTAGTTGTGTTTTTATTGCTTTGCTTAGCTTAGTGGTTTGTTCCTCAAAATGTGTTTTTCGTCATCGCAATATCTGTTTTGTTCTGATTTCAACGGGGAATATATCCTGTTCGTTCGCTTCCCTTTCTTTTTCCGGTTCGTGGATACGAGTTCTAGTTTAGTAACGTTGTTGAATTAAGCTATCGTTTCCTGGCTGATTTTATTCCTTCGTCTGGTCTTCCAAGTTTCCTTTAATACTTTTTTAGGATATTAGGATATTGGTTGGCGATCTTGCGTGGACGATCTCGTCTTTTAATTCGGTATTGACGATGTTTCGGATTCCGTGATATCAGTTGGTTTGGGTTCGTGTTTTTTGATAGACGGAATGGGCTTCCTTCCTGGGTGCGTTAGCTAGTCTTTGCTCGTTTGAGGAATGAACTGAGTTGAATTGATAAAATCCGGTGCCTGATCTCTCTTCCAGTTTGAATGTCTCGCAAGCACGACACTCTTTTGGGTAACTAGATCGTTTGTATGCCATGCAGCTGTGCATCTCGTCTGACTAGACGAAGAACGTCTGCAACATGCCTGTTGTCTGACGTCTGTCTCTGTCGCTGTCCGTTCGCGAATCTGATCCTTTTTGTTTGCTTCCAACGTGGATTTTTGCGTCAGCCAGTACCTGCATGGCACGTGTTCGGTTGTACTCTCCTTCCCTTCTTCTTTCGTCTCCACTTTCTTCTGGAACCGATCAGCTTGCAAACAAACAAACCTTGAGCCCCATGTGTGGGGGTCCACACCTATACACCTGCAAAGTGAGTCTGGAACCTGCGGAATTCAACGTTAACACTAACGGAGTGTACAACAGCATGTTCTCCAGTATTTAGCACCAACGGACAAATGACGGTGGACCTGAATCCTCTGACTATTCCTCGCAATCAACTGAGGTCAACACATTTGCCCTACACCCAAATTCAGCAGACGCAAGGATACTCGATCAGGTACGGCTTCATCCCCCAGACCAACCCACAACCTCACCGAGCCGCAAAGCACCATGTCCACCTACCCCCGCAACCCACTCCTCATTCCCATCGGTCCTTCCCTCCCTCCAAAACAACAATACACCGCCCACATCCTCGACCCCACCATCCTAACCGGCATCCAAACCGGCCAAATCCACCACCCCTGCCTCGCAGGCAGCATCGACTTTCTCCTCGCCACAAACAACTACACCTTCCCCTCCACCGCCGACTTCCAGCTCGCCATGCAAGTCCCCTTCCACTCGGGCCCGAGGCAGGCAAGTACTCTCCTCCGAGCCATCTCGAGAATCAACCATGGGAAAACCGGGAACCCTATGCCTGCTCGACACGTTGGAAGTCGACCTGCTTTGACGCAAGGCACGGTGGAGTGGAAGGTGGGGTTTGAACATGGCTGGGATTTCTTGCCGGATGTTGGGCAGGGTTGGAAGATTGAGGTGAGCTATGTCAAGGTGGAGCTAGTTGGTGGGAGAGAGGTGATGACGAAGGTCAAGGAGGTGGGGAGGCTGTTTGTGCCCGGGAAGTATAATCCGGAGCCGGTGGAGTGTAGGAAGGTTTATAGCAATGGGATGGCGGGGAGGGATACGGAATGTGTTGGGATTGAGGTTGTATGGGCTTTGGATAACAGAGGAGGATAGTGAGCTTGCATAGGCGGTCAATATGATTAGATGTTGGCTCGTCATGGTACTGGGTATTGCTCCAGCAATGCCTCAAGAGTATGAGAGTAGCTGGTGTGCTGTGTTCTGGTACAAAAAATTTGCTTGATTTATAACCAAAGCAACATAGCACAGGGGAAGTGCGCCGGGCTCATAACCCGGAGGTCCCCCGATCGAAACGGGGTGCTGCTAGGGTTCGAGTCTTTTGAGCGTCGTTCTTTTGCCATTTCTTTTTTCTATATATCCTCCGACCCCTTCAAAGTATAGAATAGCTTGTAAATACATCTCCAAAACATTACCAAGCAACATAGCACAGGGGAAGTGCGCCGGGCTCATAACCCGGAGGTCCCCCGATCGAAACGGGGTGTTGCTAGAGTTCGGGCCTCAGTAGAGTCGCTTTTTGCTGTCATGGATGCTTTCAGTATCACTTTGCACGATGAAGCCACGGAAAATTCAAGAATGCAGATAGAATTTGGACACTTTGCATATGCGAAGTAAGTATCTTTCTACTCCCTCGGTCTCAAGTGCTTCAATTATGTCCCGACCACGTGGCCCAAGCCACTTTCTTCGCATCAGTTAGATACATTGAGAGTACCAGTCGTTAATCTTTTGACAGGTTGACCCAGAAACGCATCCGGTTGGACCGTTGTAACCGTTGCCACCACCTGTTGTTCATTAGCATTCATTTAGAAGAAAGAGGATTCATCGTGACTTACATTGTCCCCACTTGGCGACGGTTCCTGGTGTTGGCTGGACTGCTGTTGGAGTTGGGGTTTGGGTAGGCTGGCTAGTTTGAGTTGGTGGAGAAGTAGTAGTAGGTGGTTGAGTTGGAGTTTGGCCTCCGCCCAAGCTGGCTCTGATGAGAGGAAGCAATACTGGCGTCAATCGCTGGGTAATCAAGGCATCTCCTTGGGCATTTGGATGAACACCATCTCTCAACATGCCAGTCGTGTAGCCAGTTGCGGTGTCGGCAATGTAGATTGGGCTTGCAGTGCTGTTGAGGTTTCTTGCCCAGTTTGGAATCTGGGCGTTGATTGCCTGGAGGCCATTGTTGCTGAAAGTCGCTGGGATGACGAGGTCGACCTTCGGAGATTAGCTCCGGGGTTCGGCCACGGAAGAGGGGCAGAAAACTTAAAAAAACTTACAATAATTTTCATGTTTGGATTGCTCGCTCTCATCAACTGCACCATCTTCGTGTACGCATTCATAATGTCGTTGGTACCACGTCCCTGGAAAACATCATTCGTTCCAAGCATAAACATGACAATGTCAGGCTTGTAGCTCGCCAACCAGCCTTGGAGGTAGTTGTTTGCGATGTCGATTGCGAGCCATCCTGAGTGACCTTCATGGTTGAGGTCAAAGCTGCCGGTGGCAGCACGACAGTTTTCTGGGTTGTTGGACATGCTGCCGACAAAGTCGACCTGGCTGGCGAGACCGGCATTCACCAAATTGTCCCAGAGAGAAGCACGCCAACAGGTAATCTCGGTGATGGAATCACCAAGGGGCACTGGAGATGTTAGATGGGGCCATAAGGGACAGGAAATGAGGCATCCTTACTGACTTTCACCTTGGTCTGACCAAGGGCGACGGTGCCAAAGAGGGAGAGGGCTGCAAAGACCTTGGTGAAGTGCATCTTGCTGTCGGTTTTGCGAAATGGCTTTGGAGATGGATGGGTACGCTATGGAGCATATGGGTAAAGCTGCCTCTTTATACTGCCACTTCTTGCTAATCAACCCCACAGATTCAGTCTCGACCAGCTTCCCTTGCAAGAAAGCATGCCAAATGCCCCGCATTTCTTGCTGTCGAGGAACATCTCTTAATTCGGAGCGTCACCGGAGCAGGCATCATCAAACGATCGTTGGAACCATTCCATTCGACCGGAACAATTACACTTTCTGTATAGCTTCGGGGTATACGGCTATATTCCCACAAACGTCATGCAGCCCTTCAGCAAGCAGTTCGTGAGTGGTTCAGCGTTGAAACCGTAAATATGGCTTTGTGGATGAAGAACTTGGCTCTACCAGCAGTGTTCTTCATATCATACTTCTCATTCGAGAAGCACACATGGAACTGTCTCCGCTGAGTAGGCCTGTTCCTTCAGACGGAAGCATCCAAGTCATGGCTTCAAGATGCCTGTCATTTCGTCGGTGCTGGCATCTTGAGCACGGGCCACAGTTGATGGTTGTCAGCGAAGGGAAGGTAGCCGGTGGAGGAACGTGCTGGAGTTCCAGAATCTGGCAAAGAACCGGCTCAGATCAGGTATTTAGTCCCAATACTGCCAAATTGCCTACTCACCTTTTATGCAGTTGGCTTCGTTCTTGAGGATGTTGCAAGGTTTTGGAGCAGATTCTCTGAGCATGAGTCCGTTGTGCATGCACTACCTACGGCATCGGACGGCCCTCCCCGGATTTGGAGGCCATGACTAGAAATTTAGCAGGATTTCAGCATTGTTCAAAGCATTGCTTTTTACTTTATACCGTGAGCAGTCGGAGGTGCTCATTTATTTTTCTGTCCCCGAGATTCTCTGTTACGGCTTCTTCGAGATGGCAAGGAGTCCGCTTCTACTTTGTTCTCATTCGGCATCCCGAAACCGTTACCCGATGTTCAGATTTCATCCTGTATTCTTGTGGATGATGCATCAAACTTAGTATCTTTTCGGAATTTTAACAAGCGAGAGATACACAAGGCTGGTAGCTCCATCTGCTCGAGTGCTCTAGAGCCTTCAGCTTTCTGAGTCTTTCTCTACCTGTATGGTGTTCATGCACAACCCTGTTCAAGCGCACCGTCGTCGATCATTACCCTTTCGCCTCGCTTCACTTGTTCTTTGACAGGTCTGGAAGAATGTCACGAACGTTGTGGAGTGCATAAGCGCGACGATCTTTCCTCATTCAGCTTCAGCTTTCGGCATGTCGGGTGAAATGGTTCATTTGCATTTGTTCCATCCACAACCACAACAGCTTCTCTTTCTCTTCCAGACCTCTTCCAGAACTGCAAATCCGTTCCATTTGAACCATGAACCATCGGTCAAAGCCCCACTGTAATATGTTGGGCCGAGCGACATATATGATCGTCGTTAATCCCAATTATATCGGCACCGTTATATGCTTTCGGAGGTTAATACGTCACGGTATAGGCTGATGTTCGCAATTCTCCGGTGCTTCCAGAATACCCCGAGCCGGTTGTCGCAAATCTCAGTCCACACGAAAGGTATGAGACTCATACAATGCATATACACAGTACAGGAAGCTGAAATCTCAAGGTAATTGCTCTGAAATGATACCCTGTACGAGTACAACAATGCCGAGTTACAGAACCGCTGAGCTCATCAGCTGCAGGTGCACCTCATGGACCTGGAAAGCCACAAGTTATCTGATGCTAAACAGTACTAGTAGCTTCTTGAGAAGGAACAACTATATTGCCAGTTTTATCTACCACCTTCAATGCAACAACTGGTTTCCCATAAAGGTTCCTATCCCGTGATACATCAGAAAGCTCCTCAAACATCTGATCGGAGTCTTTGGGAAGGATGAAATACGGATGCCCCCATTCCCACTCCGCTAGAGTTGGATATTCGTTACTCCTCTCCCTTTGATTCTCCCTTGTCATATCCTGTCTCATCTCAGCTTCTCTTGTTTTGTCTTTCTGATTCTGCTTTACGAGTTTCAAGAACCTAGAGATTACCGTGCGCGTGCAGTTAGCAGCAGATGACATATCTTTGTCCCGAATGTTGATGCTGAGTTCATCGCTCGTAAAGACACTCTGGTTGAGGCCTTTCACTTTGATGGTGAGCTCGAGGTAGTGATCTGTTGCCAGTTTGTAATGGTCTGGGTCCCTGGTGAAATGGACTTGCTCAATGGTTGGTGATTGTATGTCGTTCAGTGAAGGGAGTATTGCTGAAAGAGTTCCACCAAATGGCTTCTGAGTTCGCCTGTCCTTGGTATCGACCTGACTTTCCTCTTCCACCTCAACTTTCTCGCAGGTCAATTGATATCGCTGCAAGCAGGTTTGTTCGTTGAATTCAAAATCTTCTGGCTCGCGTTTTCTATCCTCAACCAGTGCCCTTGTCAGTGCTCTTCCTTTGCCTTCACTGGCATCCGTGCTAATCCGAGCTGGTGTTTCGTTTGGCTGTGCCGATGAATCTGGAAATATCTCAGCTTCAATTACTCTACCCATGTTGATGTCGAATCCCCGAGTTGATACATTTGTAGAATCAGTCGCTACTTCATCTGAGAGATCGGTGTCTTTAGAGTCGATCGAGCTCAAGTCACTGAGGACAGAGTTGAACGAAGGGACAGCCGCAAACCGGACCTCTCTCGCTTTCAAAGGAGTAATGGCGTCTCTCTTCTGAGCAGAAGCAACAAGTTTCTGCCTACTTGCTTCGATTCTCACACCAGATTTTCGAGATCCATTGATAACGCTCTTCGACAACAACTTCGGTTCGCGAGGTTTCTCTTTCAGTACGTTCCACGGAGAGCGGTTGCTCCTCCATAGCTTAACTCGAGAAATGAGCTCCAGCTTAATGTCTTCGACCTCGATAGCCTTATCATTAATCCCTTTGAGTTCATGTGTAACAAATGTATATGTAAGCTTGATTCGCTCCCCGGGCGCAAAAGCATCCCGCAAAGGTGTCAGCAGTTTCAGTACCAGATTCCCTTTGTGATGGACTTGGATACGGGTAGAGCCACTAATTGTTTCTGCAACCGAGAGTGATCGACCAAAACCGAACGGAGAAAACTTCAACGGAAACGGTGGTGTCTCAGCATTGCGTTCGACTTTTAACGGAATCTTGCTACTACCGGAGTCTGTGGCGGGGATTCGTAATCCAGCTCTAAGCTCGTAATATACTGCCTCAACGGGCTCCGCGAGGTTATCTTCGTTTGTCTCGGATTCAAATGTAGCTTCGCAGGAGGGCGGCAAATTCAGAAATGGGAATTGGAGCATGAATGGCAGTTCTACTGCGTCTGATATTTTCATTTGGTCAAGTAACCCTGGCCCTTCTTAAATATTTCGATTAGCGTTTGTACATCTTCTCTGGATGATGTTTGACCTCACCTTTACTGCCATCAAACAAGATCTGCTCCACGGAGAGAAAATGAATAGGCGGTTTCTCAGTGTATTCTCTGAGATACCCGGCAAACTTGATCCATATCTCTTGTCCTGCGAGGTTCCTACTCAACTCGTACGGCAGTATGACCTTCCCTTACATCATAATTAGCTTAAATTCCGCCTGGACCCACTTCAACCAGGAAAAGTCAGAGTCTCAAACTTCCATGAGACGCAGGGGGATATGCATACCGTGAAAGGCCATTCCAGGCCTGAGAACAAGGGGATTGGTTCTGGAGTCTGAGTTGGCGATACAAAAGTCGGAAGGAGAAGAAGAAGATTCGGACTCGGACCGGACTCCCCGCAAAGCTCTAAACTTTCGCTTGAAGGAGGCTTCGTGGCTCATCGTAAGTTGGTGGAGGTATGGGTGATGTGTACAATTCAGTATCGTGGCTTTGAGAGGTATCGGTATGTTGGGCGAGTACTTGTCAAGTTTTGGGAATGACAAAGTTGGCAATATCGGATTGCCATCATGGAGGTGCTTGTACATTGTGGATAACAACCACTACTCCTTGGTCATCTTGGAACTTTCCAGGACTTACAAAGTTCTTGTCGTAGCTCGCACAGAATTGCGGCCTAAAAACTGACTTATTTTGACTAAATATTTGCCAGACAGTATGGAATCGAGGCGACGAAATCAACTCACCAACGAGAGCTCTATAGTATGGTAGAGCTACGCATCATGCATCAGCCATGTGTCAAGAGCAGAAGCGCTATCGTTGGAAGAGATCCACGAACACCATAACAATGCGTTAACGTCGGTAAATACACTCCCACAAGACTTCAATCCACACCAACAATTGTGATCAGTTGAATTCTCGGAGCAAAGTCAATGGACCGTACCTGAACGTAGGACTGGTATACGGTACGCCTATATTAGCCATATACAGTACAAAACGGTAGACCTCACGTTGTGATAGTGGAGCTGGTTACTTATGTAGGGTACATAGTAACACAACGAGCTCCTCAAGCAATTGAATCGACGTATTTTGCAATTGCATGCATTGATTCGTAAGGAGCGACAGACGGTGACGAATGAGCCAGCATTTAAATCTCCACACGGTTAAGGTATGCACGCTAGCTCGAACAAGAAGTAAAGTGCTCATACCCCATCACAATTGTAAGAAGACAAAAGGAAACCGGCAAATAAACTCATGAACAGCACGCGAGCCTCTACACGACTAAATCAAGTCTGTCATCTTCTCCGAACGTTAACCTGCAAAGCTCATAGACCAGTAAGTTGCTATATCCCTACTGGAGCCGACTTCTATCTCTAGATCTGCCCAGAACCGTTCCGGATTAAAGTTTCTCAGAAGTCGTCAGAAAAGAACACAGTAATTCAAGCAGTAACAATACCAAGTAAAAACGAAGCTAGAAAAACACGGGAGACCCGGAAAACACTGGAGCATCGGCACGAATAATCTAGTAAATAATATTCTGCCATCAGTCCATTAGCATCGGCATGTATTGATCCGATCAATCCCGGAGGCTAGCCCTCACTAGTGACTGTGACAGTTTCCGCTATATCCACCATTAACAGGGCTAATTCTCATTCGAATTCAAAACGGTGATCCAAGTCTGCTCTAACAGCCTTTTCATCTCTTCTTCTTGGGATGGCAGTGCTGGGAATGACCATCCTTTGGCTTCGGCGGTTTGAATTTCGGCAGCATTCAAATTGGCATCAGTACTTGGGGGCTCCAAATTAAACAGGAATTCATCATTGTCGCCCATCTCCTTGCCTCCGCCTGCATAACCGTGATACTCATAGCCAAGTCTTATTGGCAACTTTGCGGTGTTCTTGTATGGGACGGAGTTTTTGTGTTCTTTCTCTGCCTTCCCATTGCCAAGCAGCCTTTGAAAGACCAGCTCAAGCGAATACCCCACAACAATCGTGTGGTTTCCATCTCCAATCGGATACTCTCCTGAGGGAAGGAGATACTCTTTCGTAGGCAGAAACTTCGTGATATCCGAATACTTGCGATCATAGCTGGTTGGCTCGTACAGCCTGAGGTTGAGTGGTATGGCTTCGGATACTATTTCCTTGCTTGATCTGAGAGATCCCTCGTCCGCGACATGCCCATCGGAACGTTCAACAATCAGCTTTCGCTCGAGCGACGCAGAGCAGACTGCAGTCTCTTCACTACTTCCAATCGTTAACGCAGCTAACGCAGCCTCCTTTATCACCGAAAATGGTGTCCCTGAAGAAGACAGGGAAACCTGAGATGTGACGTTTTGCCGTTTTACTCTGATTCGGGTGTCTAGTAGAGCAGCCGCATGATTCAAGGTAGTTCCGTTATTAACAGTTTTCTGGATATTTTTGCGAGTGACCTCTTCGGCTTCCCTCTCCCGAACCGGAACCAGAGGGCAGAGCACCGATGGCATGAAAGCGATCTCGTACGGTTCTGTTTCCTTGATTGGGATATCGTTCATGCCAGATGCTGACGTCGCTACTTCGAGTTCGCCTTTCAGTGTGTACTGAAACTTGATTGATCCAGTGTTGCATGTCGGCGGAAGGTTATACTCGGGAAAATGTAGAGAAAACCGAATCTCTTTCTGCTTGCCTTTCTCCAACTCTATTCAAAAGTTAGCATTCTACCCAGGATTATCAGAAATCTATGTTGAGACATACTTCCAGAATACAAGTGCGCCTTCTTGACAAAGGCAGTGATGCTGTGCGTTTTCAAGTTTTCTTCAGCATCGCGAGGAGGCTCGTCGTCCTCCTTTTCTGCTTTGGAGTACACCAGGCATGCAGAGAACGACACCGATACTTTGCAGTCCATGTAAGTGTCCTCAGGGGAGATTAGGATAGCACCTTGTAGCGAGTAACATAGTTAGTTTGTGAAACTTTTCGGAATATGCCAGTGATGAAGGGGAAGGACTCGGATAAGTCACCTCTGAATGTTTCTCTCGGATGAAAAGGGCGACCTTTTCTCCTAGCCATCGTTGATTTATCGGGTCGTATCTCAAACCTAGGTTCGGTCTGAAATATCGACGGGAGGGCAAACGTAGGGAGATTTGGGAAGAATGGCATTTTGTGTCCGATTATGCGCTGGGAGGAAGTGTACGATAGAAGAGGGGTTTGGCGGTAGACGTGGTTGATATAGGCTGGGGCTGCTAGTCCTGACAGATTAGCTTTCGTTTGCTCGAAATACGGACAAGATGCGCAATGCTCTTTTTTTTTTTTTTTGTTTAAATCATGATCGCATTCAGCCTATCTAGATGCGCAATGCATTTGCACAGGCCATCTTGAAAACATACTCTGTGTTTTAGTACGACTTACTCAAAATCAGCTGAGTTACAAAGCAATGCAAACATCATGTAAAAGTAACTCTGGACCCACGAGGCACGTAAACAGGTGTAGAACGCAAACAGTCCAATTTAAAGCATCATAATCTGTCCACATTACAACCAAAACAAACCGGTCCTGCCCTTTCCCATCCCTAATGAAGAACAGCTAACTACGAGGTTTCCCATACTACAGCCCTACGATCAACCAGCAAAATCTTGAAATTCCCATCAGCACGGTGCATTCATGACTACTTCAGTTGTACCGTTCCATCCGGATCCCGTCAAATTATTTATCAAGCCCAAGATAGGAACGCGCTTTCCTCTTTGCGTCATTTCTGACCATGTAGTCTTTCGGTAACAAAAAGTAGGGCCTCACCTCAGGCACCTCTCTCTTTTTCTCCCCTTTTTGACGGTCCTTGTTACTTTTCAAAGCCAAACGTCTCGTTTTATCCAACTCATCGATAAGCCTGTCCATTTCAGCAGCCGTGCTACCAATCTTAGCAGTAACTCTCGTGACTGGGCTTCCAGATTCCCTTGGCCCTAAGTAAAGATGAATGGGTTGCTCTGCTACCAGAATTTTCTCTCCGTCCCCACGGACACTCCCAGACCGTGTTTCCCTACCCGTATGCGTTAGAACCATCCTGATCTTGATGAGGTTTACACGTGAGCACTGGCAAGCACCCAGGGAGCCTTCAGATCCTATTTGAAAGGCGCCTGAGTGCCGCAGTGACTCTCGTCCTGGTGAATCCGGCACTGCCATCGGGGCTGCAAAGTCGGCTGTGATGAGTTTTTCAAAGCGAAGTACTTGAGAGCGCGCGGGCTTTAAAGCCACCGTCCTACTGCTTTCAGGTTTAGCCTCAGGCTGAACTTTGTTAGATGCTTCCTCTTCTCGTTTTCTTTGTGCAGGGCTTTGCTTATACCGTATTTTCTTGGGACCCGGCCTGCCTGCATCTTGTTCCTCGGACACTTCTGGTAAACTCCATAGGATGCCCGGAGAAAGGACTAAACCAAATGGTAGCGGGCTTTCTGTAGAGTACCACTTTCGAGCACGGAGCGCTACAACTTCAAAACGCTGAACAAGACTTACCTCAATTGCGCTAAAAAACCACGGGCTAATGTCACTAACCACGGTAGGCGCCGGCCACAACACTCTGTATGAAAAAGAGAGTTTGACTGGATTACCAGGCTTAGGGATGAAACCTCTGGCGGGCTGGTCTACGATCTCGATGGAAAGGCCGTAACTTTCTTTACGGCTCTCCGGTTCCAACGACATCGAATAACACGGTTCGACTTGAAGGTACAAGGCTGGCGTAAAGCATTTCGCTTCTTCCCGATAGACTGTTGGGCGCCCATTTGGGCCCATGGCGTGGCGTAGTTGTCCGACAATTTTGTAGGTTAAGCTGAGCCTACTTTTCGCTCGCGCATACCAGGATGGAGGAAGAGTGACTGACGGAAAGCGGAGCTCAAAATCCAGACATAGTTTCCGGTCTAATGGCCCAGATGAGATACCGTCTGCTTCTCTCGTAGGTTGAGACACTGAGTGCAAGGGTTAGTGATGTTTAGACCAAAAGGGACGGACGATCTGTGTATATCACTACAGCAACCCACCTTTGAAAGCACTCTTATCAAACTTTAGCAACCTTCTTTCCACAAGACAGAAAGCACCCTCTTCTGGAGTCACCAGTTTTTTCCATGCCTGAATTGCCCAGGATTTATTGCTTTCCTCCTCATTTTCGTCGTCTCTGTCATCTTCGTTGTCGCTCTCGCCCCGAACCTCATCTGTTCCCCATTCCTCATGCCTATACTTCTTCGAGTACTCCGAGGCTTCATCAATATTGAGCAGCCCCCAGAATGACACCCAAAGCTCAGTGCCTGTTAGCTTCTTCTCAGAACCTTTTTTCAGCTTCACGATAAGCTGACCTGATACACATTGTATGTTAGAAACTGCGCATGACAAAAGATATAGCGATGAAACTCAAGCCGGTCAATCAATATGCAACCATATCATCAGGCTTCTTCGCTTTGCTGCACCTACCGTAAAATGAATCATCTGGTCCAACGACGCCGGTTTTCGTTTTCGACTCGTCCCTCTGAACTACGAACTCGTCAAAAAGACTTCCTGCATCTAGGACCGGCGTTTCTCCGATATCAATATGTGCCAACTCCTCCACGGCCTTACGTGCGACGGTGACTATCTTCGAGACAGAGCAAGAGGCTCTTCTCTTGATACTTCCTTTGAGGTCCATGGAAGAGATAAGATTGGCGAGGGCGTGAAGCAATTCCTATCGATAACTTAGCCAAATGTCGTGTATCGTGAAAACGCTTAGAACTGAAGCTCTTGTTTTCTATCCTATGTGCTCTTTTCCTGTCGTGGAATGTTATTGTGATTGGGACAAACCATAAATGCAGCAATCGCATCGGTATTTATAGCAAGAATAAAGGACGAGCTGGAGTCTTAGTATTACAACGAACAATCTCCAAACCAATTTGACCAGGCATTTTAAGCCAGAGCCAGCGAAGGAGAGGGTTAATATACACAACAATTTTCAGCTGCTGTGCTGTCCCAGCTGATGGAATCATCATGGACAGAAAAATGACAATGCATGCCACAAGACACGCGTGCGCGCGCCATTTAAACATCTCGCGGTGTTTGATTGCGAAAGCGACTTTGTGTGGATCGATCGGACGTTGTCATCTTCTAGGCATCCTGAAGAAGGTTTGGGGGGTCTTGTTTGCAGTATAATCCGACGTTCGCGCAGTGGATCGGTATTGTCATGACTCATGGAGGGCATCTTGTTCACCAAGCAAGTCCCATATTACACCAAAGCCATCAGCGTGAGTCTGTTAAGCAAGTCAGTTTCAAGATGCAACCAAAAGGGCGAAGGTTTCCAGTGGCCAGCGTACTTACCTTAACTATGTTCGAGTGAAAGCCCACGTTAATCACTTGCATGAGCATATAAGAACAACACTGCAAACAGACTTCGGAACCGAAAAGTGATGAATTTGATATCCATATATAACCCTCCCAATCGCCCCAGCAAAACAAAGGGAAAAATAACAAATACCGACAAGTGGAATTAAGCAGCACAAGAGAACAATAAGCCAACAAAAGAAACATGGGAAATTGAAGGAGGAATAAGGAAAGAAAGAGTAAAAAAAGTGAAGGAAAGAAGAAGAAAGAAACAAAGGGAATAAGTACGAAAAAGGAAGGAAAAAACGAAAGGAAAGGAAACCCTTGAAAGTACAAAAAACCCACAACCAATCCACCAGAACGCACATCTAAACACTTTTCCTCCACGCCACAACCACTACATCCTCCCCTAAGCCTGCGCACCCGCAGCCGCTCTTCTTGAACCCAATACATACAAATTTCTCCTACCCAATCCACACCCTAATGCCGCAGCACCTAGCCATAGGACCCATCCCTAATACCTGCCAAAGCCAAGGAAACTTGTGATGCCTCCGAACCAAGATCCCCTCCTAGTCTCGGCAGCCGGCTTCTGCTCCTCCTCATCCTCCTCGATGAGATCCTCTGGGAACTCGCCGGGTGTGGAGTATCTCTTCTTGAGGTTTCCTGGGCGTGGCTCGTTTTGGGAAGCGGTGGCTTCCTCGGTGGTCTCGCCGTTACCACGGAGGGCATTTTCGGCCTTGGAGATTTCGTCTGACTTGGCGGGAGTCTCTTCGTCATCGGAAACAACTGGTGGTTCGTCGGCTACAAGAGTCTCATCAGCCTCAGAAGCAACTTCTGAAGGGGCACCCTCACTATCTGCGATCTGGTTGGAGGATTCTGCGGCAGGGATTGCCTCAGCAACCTCATAGACCTTCATGTCCACATTCTTGACGTCCAATTCAACAGCAGTAACTTCAGCCTGGTCGATGGACTGGCCTTCAGCGGGCTTCTCGGCTTCGACAATGACGTCTCCGGTGATCTTGGCCTTGACAATCAAATCACCCTCCTCTGCAAGATCCTCGACGGATGTCGAGGCGGTCTGGACGGCGGTGCTGTCGGCGGTCTCGAGCTCATTGGCAGGGGTCTCGGTTGGGGTAGCCTCCTCCTGGTGCTCCTCCCTATCCTCAGTGTTGACAATCGAGTTTGGAAGGAGTTCCTTGACCTTCTCAGCAGCCTGCGCAAGAACACTAGGCTTATGCTCGGTCTCTGGTTCGGTGGCAGGTTCTTCACTGGTCTCTGGAGTTGCCTCCTCAACCTTCTCCTCAACGGCTTGGGTAGTGTCCTCAGCCTTCTCTTCAACGTCCTCGACGACCGACTTGGCCTCCTCAGTTGTCTCCTCGGCCTTCTCTTCAACGTCCTCGACGACCGATTTGGCCTCCTCAGTTGTCTCCTCGGCCTTCTCAACAACCTCATCCTTGACTTCCGCGGCCTTCTCGACGACCTCATCCTTGACCTCCACAGCGCTCTCAACAACCTCATCCTTGACCTCCTCAGCCTTCTCGACAACCTCATCCTTAACCTCCGCAGCGCTCTCAACAACCTCATCCTTGACCTCCTCAGCCTTAGACTCGGCCTCCTCAATCTTCTCTTCAACCTGAGGCTTGACCTCCTCAGCGGTCTCGACAACCTCGTCCTTGACCTCCTCAGCCTTGGATTCAGCCTCCTCAACCGTCTCCTCAACCTGAGGCTTGACCTCCTCGGCGGTCTCGGCAACTTCCTCCTTGACCTCCTCAGCCTTGGATTCGGCCTGCTCAACCTTCTCCTCGGTCTTCTCCTCAAGAGCCTGAGCATCCTCCTTAACCTCCTCCTTCACCTCAGAAGTATCGACAATCGAGTCAGGGAGAGCCTCCTTAACCTTCTCAACAGCCTCCTGGGTAGACTCAACAACCTGCTCGACGACGGATGGCTGGTTACCGGTGCCTTGGGTCTGCTCCGATTCTGGGAGCTGCTCCTCGGCCTGCTCTGGCTGCTTTTCCTCGGCCAACTCTTCCTGCTGAATCACCTTCTCCTCCTCAACTGGTTGTTGCGCCTCGGCCTCGGTCTCCGCCTGCTTCTCCTCGCTGACCTGCTCAGGAACCTCCTCTTCCTTGGCGGCACCCTCAGCGGATTCCGAGGTATCGACGATGGAGTCGGGAAGAGCTTCCTTAACGGTCTCGATAGCGGTCTCGGCAGTCTCGGCGGCCTTCTCAGCGACTTCCTGGGCAGTCTCAGTAACCTGCTCGGTGACGGTAGGTTGCTCAGTCTGCTCCTCGGTGTGCTGCTCCTCAGTGGTCTCCTCAGTTTGTTCCTCAGGTTGCTCCTGAGCTTGCTCCGAGGTATCAACGATGGAATCGGGAAGGGCCTCCTTGACAGTCTCGACAGCGTTCTCGGCGGTCTCGGTAACCTTCTCAGAAACAGTCTCGGCGGTCTCGGCGGTCTTGTCAGCAACAGATTCAGCAACCTCAGTAGCCTGCTCAGTGACGGTAGGCTCCTCAGTCTGCTCCTCAGTCTGCTCCTCTTTAGCAGCAACCTCCTCGGCAGCCTCCTCGGGGTTCGAAGCCTCAACACCCTCCAAAGCAGCGAACGAGTTCTCATCAGCTGGTGGTGCTGGAGCATCAAAATCCTTTGGTTGCTCGGCAACTACCTCGGCATCTTCAGTAGCCTCAGCCTGCTGCTGAACCTCCTCAACCGATGGCTCGGGGGTCTCGTCGGTCTTTTCCTCTGCCTCCTCAATCTTCTCGGACTCCTCAGAAGCGTCGATCAATCCAGATTCAACAACCTCCTCGGTCTCGGTTGGCTTTTGTTCAGCAGCAACAGAAGCCTCCTCACCTTGGGCAGCTTCGGCGAGCTTGTGAATCTCCTCGTTAGATGGCTCGGCAGACTCCTCGGTGTGCTGGGAGACGGTGGTGTCGGCTTCGGGCTGAGCTTGCTCTTCAGTTGGAGCCGGGGCATCCTCGACGCCGGTGGCATCCTTGGATTCGGCGGCAATCTCCTCAGCCTCAGCTTGGGCCTCTTCGATTGGCTTCTCCTCAGTGGGAGCAGTTTCGTCGGTAGCGAGTGGTGGTGATTGCTCCTCAGCCTCGTCGAGTGGCTTCTCGACCTCACCCTCCTTGACAACCTCGGCGAAAGATGGTCCGTCGGTGCTGGCGGTTTGTTCTGGCTGATGTTGTTCCTCGGTAAGAGCTGGGAAAGCCTCCTCGGTCTGGGCTGGAGCCTCCTCGGTGGCTGGTGCTGATTCGGCAGCTGGGGTAGCCTCCTCGGTCTTCTCCTCCTCAACTGGGGCAGGTGTCGATTCCTCAGCAGCAGCAGGAGCCTCGGTCTCTGGGGCCTTCTCCTCGGTCTCGACAAGAGCGGCGTCCTGAGCAACCTCTGGGGCAACATCGACCTCCTTCTTCTCCTCAACGACGGCCGAGTCCTCAGCAGGCTCGTTCTCCTTCACGACCTCGGCGTAAGATGGCTCTTCGGACTTTTCCTCAGTTGGGGCAGATGTCGACTCTTCGGTCTTCTCCTCGACTGGGGCAGGTGCTGATTCCTCGGACTTCTCTTCAACTGGGGCAGGTGTCTCCTCGGCCTTCTCTTCAACTGGAGCGGGTGACGATTCCTCAGCCTTCTCTTCAGTTGGAGCGGGAGCATCGGCAGTCTCTTCCTTCTTCTCCTCCTGGACAGGCGCTGACTCCTCGGCCGGCTTCTCCTCGGAAGTCTCCTCGACTGCCTCCTTTACCTCTGGCACAACCTCAACCTCCTTCTTCTCCTCCACGACGGCCGAGTCCTCAGCAGGCTCATTCTCCTTGACAACCTCAGCGTACGATGGCTCCTCGGCTGGTTTCGACTCCTCGACTGGCTCCTCCTTCTTGATGACCAGATCCTCGGGGTGAAGCACGTTGTTCTCGTTGCCGTGCTCGTCGCGCTCGATAGGTGCAGTGCTATCCGTTATCCAGTCGCCGTTGACGACAAACTGTAAAACAACAAGTTAGCATGTGATGCTCAAGTCTCCCAAGCAGTGTCGATCCAATCAGGGTTGGCAAAAATGGATTTCGGGAAAAAAAAGAAAAAGATGTCATGTTGATCCTTGCGGATCACCGCCAAACTCTGAAGGGAAGCGGAAGAAGTCATCCGCAGCAAACTGACATGGTGGGGATAGGAAGAAAGAGTCATACCTTGTAAAGAACCTTGTCATCTGGATTCAAATCCGTCTGCTTCGACATCCACTCCTTGTCGGTATCCTCATCGAGCTTGATGCTCTTGCTCCAGCCATCGAAGGTGCCTGTGACAAACACTTCCTCGCCGTCCTGTCTCTTCTTCCTGTACGAGTGCGTCAGTTGTGTTGGTTCCCACAAGTTGTTCCTTTCCAGTAATCTCCACGTCGTAGTTGTGCAAGCCGAGTAGTAAGAGCGGAAGCAAAGAAGACCTTACCATCTGAATGTATATTCGACCATTTTGACTGTGTCTGACTATGCGTTCTTTACAACAAAGTAAAGATCTCCTCTCTCAATCGCGGGTTGTCCTACTCGTAGGGTGATGTCGCGTTTGTGCTGCTGTGATGTAGCGTAGTGGTGGTGAAGCTTCGGTTCGTCGAAAGAGTGGGACGAATCAAAAAAAGTGAGAAAAAAGAAGTACTACTAGGCACTTTCTTTGTGTCGAGGTAAGAGTTAGGTGTATCTAGGTAGATGTTTGTACAAATCAACCTCGTCTACTCGGGATGGGTCGAGGAGGGATGGAGGAGAGATAGTGGTGAGTGGTTGGTGGGTGAGAGAAGTTGGGTGATGAAGTAAAGAAGAGAGGATTGGTGCCCAAAGTATAGGTAGGGGGAAAAGAGGTGGTGTGCGAGTATGCGTGTGTGTGTGGAGGGCAGCCTTGAAGTTTGCTTGTGGTTGGTGGTGGTGGTTGTGGTTGTGTTTGGATTTCCTGGTGTTTTTGGCGGGGTTGTCAAGGGAAGTTGGAACTAAGAGCGGGGCGGGGATAGATGAAAAGTGCGCTAGTGGGAAAGTGACGAAAGGCACGAGAGAGACAACAACAGAGGGAGGAACAGCAGGAAAAGATAAGACAAAAACACCAGACTTTGAGTAGGAGCTATGGAAGGATTTGGATAGCTATGAATGAAGCTGCTATGAGTAATAGAGAAATCAAGAAGCTGAAGAATAGGCAAGTATCCTCAGTAGAATTAGAAGCCTTCATATCACTTGTACAGCAGCGGTAGACGGCAGAAATCTCCTGTGAGTCTTTGCTGTGATATCATCCATCTTTCCAACGGCCAACTCCAAAACAACGGTCGCTTTCTCGCGCCAAACAAACGTGGTTGCCCGGTGAGCGTACCTAGGCGGAAAAAAAGGCAACCGATCAAAGGGGAGGGGCACTTCCAACCCCCCGACCCTCCAATCAAGAAGCTCCAAACACCTCGAAGCGAGTCCCATAAACGGTCGATAAACGACTGGAAGCTGCAATAGAAAGGCTAGAAGCAGAATGTCGTCTTTCAAAAGCGAAGACCCTTTGCTTTCTTCGGCTTCCCGTTGGCCGGCCGCCTTAACTGGCGAGAAACATATCACTGCCTGAAGCAATTTGCTTAACGGTTGCTAGATACGCAGGAGGCCTCGCGATAAGAGACGAAAATGACATAAGGTTGATCTTCTGTGAGCAACCGTCCCGACTTCTCTATCACCCAAAACTCTATCAAGCACACTGCTCAAGGCGGCTCTGGCAAAAACTGTGTGATACTTCTTGAGGGACTTCATGATGGCAAAAAGGTTACAGTCCTTCTAGAATCAACCGCCAGCGAGGGATTTGTACTTCTTTCTTGATGCGTTGTCCACCTCCACCTCTGCGCCGGGGAAGCGCTACCTGAATTCTTCCACGGCTACCCAAAAGCTTTTACTGAAGCTAGAGCAAAGTGAAGAAGTTCTTCCGGTCAGAGAGGACAGAGGAAACATCAACATGCATTATTTTTAGATTATCAAAATGGAAAGAGTGTGAGTGCCTCGGTCTCCTGCTATCGCTGATCATGCTCAAGATTGGGATGTGAATGCGAGAAGATGTGCAGCGCACTGCAGGCTTGTGCAGTGCCGATGCTGCACAGTGCAGCCTTGCAGCTTGAAATGCCGTGAGTGGAGGAGAGCGAACGAGAGAGGATTGGCTACCCTAACTTGATAACCCTAGATGATTTGAATGCTGAAGATGAGATAGCGAGATGGTTCATCTCATTCTTGAAGAGTCCAAGCAAACACAAGGGGGCAGGATATTTGTGAGGCTACAATTATAGTACAATTAGTATATAGAAAGGAGATTTGATCCCAAACTAAATATTCACCATGACCATCCATCCATCTATTTACCGATCATCTCCCGTCACACTACCAGGTGGGATTGGCGAGCCTCTGAATTCCCATAATTACACTCAGTCCCGATTCTACCCTTGGGCATCATCCTTTCACTTCCTCTTCAAAACCTCCCTTCCAACCCTCTCCCACCATTTCACCAACTCCGGCCTCTCACCCACGACCATCACTCCCCACTTACACCTCATCAAGCCCTCCACAAACCCCCAAACGGCCGCATCCGCCACCCCCGGCTCCTGTCCACCAAAGAACCAGCCCTCCCAACCCCCACTGTTGAGTAAAAACTCCTGCAATGCATCTAATGCACCTCTAGCACCAGCCAGAACCTCATCCGCATTCCTGCTATACGCCTCCCTCACCGGCTGGGAGTTTCCAAGCCACGCCCCCGAGCTCTTTTGCAGCGGTAGGTGGTCCTGGAGGAACGGCAAGAATGGTGTTGGGTCGGGGAAGGTGAGGATGCACCAGGCTGGGTAGAGGAGAGTGTCGCAGAGGGCGAGAAGGGCAGCGACTTGAGGGTCTTTGAGTGGGACTGCGTGTCGGGTGGAGCGGTTGAGGGAGGTGATGTAGGTCCAGAGGCGGGTGGAGGTTGGGACGATTGGTTTGGGAGTGTGTTTGTGCGAGATTGGGACGGTTTTTGAGGTCGAGGATGGGAGAATGATGGGGAGCGTTAGTGTAGGAGAGGCGGCAGGTGTTGCGGGATGCGTGCTGTAGGGAACGGAGAGGAAATGAAAGTAGATCTGGGCACGTTAGTGGGCTCCGGTCCGAGGGATGAGGAAAGGTGAGGAAGAGGAGGTACCTGATACTTTGCGCAATTGGGGTCGCCACTTATGCCATCGACGAGGGGAAGGTCTGAGGTGATGAAGAGAGTAGGGACATTGCGAGGTTGGAAGGCTCGGAGAGGTGGAGTGTTGGGTGCATAGGTGATGAGTGGAAACTTGTCGACAAAGTTCTTGATGGGTGTCGGTAAGGCAGGCCACCAGCTTCTTCGCTGACCTGATGTCGATGAAGATGAGGATCGGTCGGTGTTTACTGGCCCGTTGAGAACGTCCGCGGCCGCGTCTATCGAAGCCATTGTTTGTGATGTGGTTGATGTGGAGATCGAGATCGAGAAGGTCTTCGGGTAATTGTTTTTGTTAAAACGTCACTCACACCTTTGTGTAACGAGGAGGCTCTCATGCGTTTTTGACTCGGAATTGCCTAACCTATTCAAGTAGTAACTTCTCCTTCGCGTTCGTTATACAAGCACTTGAGCATTATAAGGAAGTAGTCAGTAAACATTCGGTCGGACTCTTCTATCAGAGAAAAATACTACTATCAGATTTCAATAGTTAAGTAACCACAGTTCTTGAGCTAGGTACCCAGCGTTTAGCTATAGGAGCTCTATGGAGCTATCCCTGCCGCCTTGGTTGCCTCCTTCTGCCTTTCCTTTTGCAACTTCTGTTTCGCCCTTTTCCTTGCCGCCGGGCCCAAAGTCAAGAATGCTTTTTCCTCCTCAGATCTCCCACGCGGATTCACCCCAGAACTCTCCTCAGTCTTCTCCTCAACCTTCTCCTGAACCTGCTCCTTATCCTTCTCCTCAACCTGCTTCTCAACCTTCTCCTGTGCCTTCTCCTCAACCTCCTCCGCCTTCTCCTCAACCTTCTCTTCAATCTTCTCCTCAACCTTCTTCTCAACCTTCTCAACCTTCTCCTGGTTCTCAGCTGGAAGCTCCACTACCTGCTTCGTCGCGTTCTCCCTTCGTTTCTTGAATGCAGCCACGGCCTTTTCGGCAGCTTCTTTGACGGTTTCGAAGTCGGGTGCTATATACTTCTCAATGGCCGCCGAGTTGATGGATTTGTCCTTGATTCTCGTTGACCACTTCGAGTGGCACTTGACAAGACCTTGCATTCCAGATGCCCAATCTGGTGGCAGGAGTGGATAGGCGCCCGTCGAACTTGCACAGATGAAAAATTGTAGGAAAGCGACTTTCGCAAAAGGTACCTGGAGTATTGGGTGGCCAACCTCATTCCGGAACTGCTTTAGCTGGACCGCTGCAAACCATGAGGCGGGTTCGATGTTCCAACTTTCAGACCTCATCAGCCCAAAGAGCAATTGGTATGCTGGATAGGCGTCATTGTCGAGCAGTTTCACGCATTCATCGACACTGAGCCCATCGAGTGGGTGACGAACTTGTTCGAATTTGATTCCTTTTTCTAGGGTGAACTTGGCGCGTCTCTCTTCTTTATTCAAGAACTCTCTTTTGAAAATGGTGTAGTCCCAAGCACTGTTCTCACCACTCAACTGTTTTCCGACCTTCAATCGTTCCTTGATCTCCGAGTTATTTGAAGCCCTCAAAATCTTCTCCATTTCGACCGACAGTGCCTCGACAAAATCTGTAACGGGACCATCCGCGAGAAGAACGAGCTGTAGTTCCTCACGAGAAATCTTCTCCAAGTTTTTCGTGTCTACTTGTTCATAGATGGAGTAAGAGGGTGTCGTCGAAACTGCTGGCTCTGAGGTGCCGCCTGAAGGCTTTTGCTGCTTCAAGTTCCCGGTTTCCTTTCCACGGAATCCGCTCCAGAGTACCCTGGCTTCCTCCACTGTGACGACCGGTGCGTTACGATCCATATTGAGCTTTCAAGTTCGACTCTGCGGTAAGAAGCAAGTCAGTATTGCCATTTGTCGGAATCCATCTTTGGGCGGGAGCATACTCAGTTCGGTTGTTGTTGGTGGGTGAAGGCGCAGGTGTTGTTTGATCGATGCTACAAAGCTTGCAAAGCTTGCAAAGAACAAAGTGAGAGAAAGATAACGATTTGCGACCCAATCTCTTCCAGAACAATCTTCGCCCTTCCATTAGGGAATTAAACAATGAATGCTTTTTGAAACTTACTTGCTGCGGAGGTTGAAGTATCCCAATCCAAATCAAAAAAATAGACAGCTTCCCTACTTGAGGGTACTAATTAAGCACATTACTGGACTGACAACCAAGAACGTTTTGAGATTGGTGGGCTAGGAGTAGCCTGACTACTCATCCGCGTTCGCCGTGCAAAGAATATAACAAACTGGCAGAACTTGGTTCCGTTAAAGATGGAGCAGGAACTCGGAAAAGAGTTAAAAAGGTTAAAAAGAAGTTCATGCGGTTGTTCACGAATACAAAGGAAGACACGAAAAACCTCAAGTTACTTCACAGTACTGCAGTAAAGAAAAAACAACTGCTGCAGAAACGCACAGCTTCTGCTGTCAAATCAATTGCATCGTTAAAGAGCTACTACTGGCCTAAAGGTGTATAACCTGCCGAAAGCAAACACAGCCTAACTCTACGAAATATATGAAGGATGTGGCCCGTCATTAGCATCATTCATGGAGGAATGGTCTTAATGATAAACTCAAAAGCATCAACGGTATCCATGAGACTGGTCGCAAGTTCTGCTGGAACATTGCCTTCCTTGACGAAGAACCTCATGACAACAGGAAGAAGCGTGACATCCCACCTATAAGCAGATGCTGGTATCAGATCAACAGACCTACCCTTGTAATAAACTGCGGCACTCCAGGCAGCTGGCTTGGCGCAGAGAAATGCAAGTGCCTCAAAAAGGAAACCATGAGCTGGGTACGCCAGAGGATCGTTGCGGAGACGAGCGATGGTATCGTTGTTGCTCAAGTACCTCCAGCTCCCAGGTGCTGGCGGATCGAGCCACTCACTGGAGCCGTCGGACCATTCGAGATTGTATTTCTGCGCCAAAGAATGATGCTCGCGTGCCAAATCCCTCTTGAACTCCTCATAGTCGGGGTAATAGTCAACGTTCTTGCCTGTTGTTGCAAGTTTGTCGTAGGCGGTTTTGTAGACGGCACTCATTACGGTTCCAACGAAGATATCGATACCGTACGAAAAGTGCAACCATAGGTCTCTCAAGTATTCGGGTCGCTGACAATGTTAGCTTCTGCACATAAAAAGGGAGAGAGATATTATACCTTAAGAAAGTCTGCTGCTCTCTCGCTCTCGTTCTTTGGCCCTCCTTTCGCCTCGGTACTCCTCGGGATCGTTTGCTGCATTCTGATGATGTCTGACGGGATAGTTCTGACGCTTTTTCTATCGGAGGCGGATATACGAGGGTCGAAGCAAGGTAGAGCGTGCTTTTTCGCGATTTACTGAAGGTATTGGTTGCTGGGTCGTTTATGTGGTAGAGCAGAGTGAACGCAGAACAGCGGGGAGACTTTCAACCGAACAGTGGCGAGCTTCCGTGTTTGCCAGGTGCTGTCTTGAAGAGTGTCTAGTTATCTCCAGCGCCAGCAGATAAGTATGCGGTTGTTTGACCGTCTAGGAACGGTTTTCTGGATAACGTCGAGGGTACGGAGCGCGGAGGTGGTCGTTTGCAGCGATTTCGATTTGTCAAAACAACAAGCGCACGACGCTCGCCGCAGATCTAGCAGATGCGGGGCTCAGCGGCTCGATTCTAAATCTTGATGACTTAGAAGATCCGTGTCGTTCTCGCAGCTTTCTGATATGAGGTTTGTTGTTCCGGAGCAAGCGATGCAGCAGTGGAAGTAGTTATGTACTATGTCCGTTAGCGCCAATGTCACGTGCGTAAATTCTCCGTTTCTAGCAGCGAGACCACACCGAAATTCAAGTACAGTTTAGTTAAGTGCTCAACGTTGCGACAAAGGCATAACAGAGTATGAAGGTAAGTGAGTAAGCTAAGTACTTAAGATGAAGTACTTTTTAGAAACAGGCAGGTTAAAAGATAAAGATTGTGGCGGTTCGATTAAAGGAAATGTTTCGGCTACCAGACTCCGCCCATGATATTCGTTTCGGTTCTGCACAACCTTCTCAACACCCAATCCCATGATCATGATCCGTCTTAGGTCTTCGCTGCAGCGACCCTCACTCTTTTCTTCCTTCAGTTCTGCGTTTTGCTGTCACTTTTTTGCTTCTGAAGTAAATGCTCGAAGGTCTCCGAGTCGCGCAGAGGCGTTTCAAACTTGTTAATTTCGAAGCTTCCCAGACCTTCCAACCGACCTTCCAACCATGTCCAGTATTTTCAAATCCCGAGGCACTTCTTTCAGCTCACTCATTTCCACCCCTAAAGCTTCAAGTTACTCTTCTCTTTTCGCTCTGTTGAGTTTCTCCCTGATGCCAGCATATTCTTCCGTAAGATGCTTCAGAATCTCTGGAATTCGGTTTAGCCTCATTCTCAGACTTTCTGCGTGTAAATCGGTCGGGATGATCATGTTCGCTTGACGGGTGGGGACCTAATTTTGGATTCGAGAGGAATGTGCTCGCAGCTCTTGAGTCGTAGATATGATTTTGCAACTCTTTGATATGTTTGTCGAAATGTGTCGGCTGCTCGATTGAGGGTTTATGGTTTTGGAGTCGGCGGTTTTGTGGGTGAAAGTTGGTTATCCGTATTTCAAATCCGACGAGTACCTGAGAGGCGATTCGGGAAAAACTTCTGGAAACTTATCTGGCAGATGTCGAGGACGGATTCTGGAGATCCTGTCGGCAGCTTCTTGGAGTCGAAGGCAAAAAGCGAAAGAGCAAAGTTGCAACTCCGTGTACATTGTGGCTTCCACATGGCCCCGGGCTGACATGAGGGGTAGATCGGCGCAATTAACTTTTACTGCCGCTAATCAGGTAGCTCATGAACTCCTAATGAAAGTCCGAGAAGAAACGGTATAATGTAATTACTGGAACTGAGTAAGTTAAATACCTAAGTACTTCTTATTACTTATTCTATCTATTAATTCTGAATTAGCAACCTATATAGTATTATGCAAGAGACGGCCACAATCAGAACCAAGGAAGGGAAACAAGAGGAAATAATACACCCCCGGATATCTATACAACAAAGGAAATACCACCCAATATTCATAAGCTCATCATAACTTCTCCCTAACACCCTCCTCCTCCGGCACACTCTTCTTCTTCTTCTTCTCCTTCAACCCCTGATCCGTCTGCAACTCAACATCGAGGTTCTGTTCCCTCGTCAAAAGACTCACTATCCCCGCAAACGCCGCAAATCCAGTCATAGCATACCAAACCGGCTTCAACGCCTCCGAGTAACTCCACATGAGTTGATCTCTCAACTCGCCCTTTGGCATGTGCTTGATAACCTCGACAAGGGCAACTGCATCCTTTGCGTATTCCCCGGCAACCTCCTTGAGAGCCGGGAACTCGCTCAGCTTAGAGACCAGCGCATTCTGGAAGATGACACCACCGATGGCAACGCCGAATGCCTGGCCGAAGGCACGGAAGAAGGAGAACATGGCAACAGAGAAGGCAACGTCTGCTGGCTCGGCGCTGGACTGGATGGCGTAGCCCAAAGATGGGAAGAGCATACCAGTGCCGACACCACTAACGAGATTCAAAAAGACCCATTCGACGACAGTTGTATCCAGGTCTAGCAGCGCTAGAATACCGCATCCGAGTATCGTGAGAACCCAGCCAACCCAAATGAAGTACCGGTATTTACCGAGGACGGTGATGGCGATACCGACAACAACTGAAGCAGGCGCGACTGTGAACGTCTGTGGGAAAAGGGCAACGCCGGACATGATGGGGGAGTATCCCTTGATGGCTTGATAGTAGAGTGGAAGGTAGTAGAGGAAACACCAGAGCTAAGCAATCGTTAGTTGCCATTAAGAACTCGGATGAGAAAACTTACAATGATACCGTGAATGAATGTCCCGAGATAGTTGGCAGAAGCGGTACGGTTGTAGAACAATCGAAGTGGGATCATCGGCTGCGCTGGGATGTAATACTCGTATGCGATGAAGGCGATTAATCCAGCAAATCCGATAACCAAAGGAGCAACAGTCTTTGCATGATCCCAATCGTACATGACGCCGCCCCATGAGATGGGGATGAGAATGGAGGTGACAGAGCCGATGAAAATAAAGGCACCAATCCAGTCAACTTTCTTCAGCTTCTCTTGAATTGAGTGTGGGACCTGCTTCAGCCGCAGGAAGATTGGAACAAGGATGAATCCGGCACCAGCAAAGAAAAGATTGAAGCTATATCGAAGTTAGTGACAATCAATGCATGGGCTAGTTGTGGCATACTAGAAGATCCATCTCCAGCTCGCCTTCTGAGCAAAAGCTCCACCAATGACAGGTCCGGTTACTGTGCCGATTGCCCACATCATGCTGAAAAAGCCAAAGTATTGACCCCTGAACCTCAATGGCACCAGATCTGTGAGAAGAACCTCCGTACAAGTGATAACACCACCTCCGCCAATTCCCTGAATACATCTTCCGATGAGAATGATGGTAAAGTTGTTGGCAACTCCGGCCATGATTGATCCCACCGTAAACAAAAAGAGCGTAATGTAGATCAGAGGCTTCCGCCCGAAGATTGTCGAGAGTGATCCGGTGATTGGTTGAAAGACGGTCGAAGTGAGAAGAAACGAGGTACCGGCCCAGAAAGCCTCGATGGCAGTACCGCCCAACTTCTGCGCCATAATCTAGAACGTATTTGCTAGCACCAAAATCAACCATTGCCGCCAAAGGAGTAACTTACAGGCAGAGCCACGGAAAGAGAGGTAGCATCGAAAGCCACTGCAAGAACAATCACACACATGGTGGAGATGATGATATACAACTCCTTGGTAGGCTTCCATTCTTGAACGGGAGCTGCATCGTTCTTCAGCCCATCTGATTCTGACGATGAGTCCGAAGGTATTGTTATGGTGGTCGTATTGGCGTTCTCGTCAGGCATATTGCTGTGACCGTACGGCGTGTCTGTAGTCATGTTGAAGTCGTCTGGATTATAGGGCTCGTAACGATTGCTGATGTGGTTGAGGCGGTAAGAGATATTTAAATACGAATCGTCTCGGTGATCCAGTGTGGTCTCGAAATTAAGAGCCTCCTGATACCGGCGTGTTCAGCCCAAGAAAAAGCAAAGCGGGTACGACTGTGGTTGCTACTTTGAGACTCGGTGCCTGTCCGCAATAGTGCAATCTAGACTTGATCGGTAAGTATGTCGATAGACGAATTACAGCTGAAGTCTCGTATGAAGCTGGTGCTGATGGTGGTTTCCTTGTGGTGCTGAGCCGATGATGTTGTTGTTGAACGAATCACTTTCCTCTTATAGCACTGTTTGGGCACAACTAGCTTCCCACGTATATCAACATCTCGAAGCCTTGTAGCCTCACTATCCACCAAGTAGATACTGCTTTCCTCTAGCAAAAGTTAGTCGAAATGGACCTTCACGACTGTCATTGGAGCAAACGGACGAACCCAAGCCTCCATCCCAACCGTAGAGATCCTCTGCAGCCCGGTATCCAAATGGTTTACGTCTGCGTTTCTGACCATTGCATCAACAAAAAGGAAGTTTGTTGACATGTTAGGACCGAGAGGAGGAATAGGTGACCGAATCTCAGGGTCCTGATGACTGTTTTCTGCCGACCGAGCCCTCAAATTGTGCCGGTTCGATATTGAGCTGCATGTCGACTTCTCCGAGCCCGTTGTCCAGTGTCCAGTTTGTCGGGAGGTGTGGCCGTGCAGATCTCTATGCGTTCTTCGGTGGGATCGTGCTCGTGTTGCGGTGAGGCTCTTCTTGTGCCTCGTTGTTGGGTTGTGTCGGATTGTTGTCGACAGGACGGAGGAAAGCTGAGCCATGACATGCAGCCAAGGCAACAATTGTTCCGAGCTCCGACCCTCAAAATGTTCCGTGCGAACTGAGCGACGCTAATGAATCGAACGGCCGGACAGTTGGCACACCTATCTGAAAGATAGCCGCTCAGCTACACGCCCGCTCAGATAGCTGTACTAACTGAGCGAGTGCATGGTGATTATCAGTAACTCATCCAGCCACTTTCGGAAACGTCTGGGATTGGACTGACAGCAGTGGTTCGATATGATGTCAAGTCAAACGAGTTGTACATGCATTTGGAATGGAGTCTCAAGAGTAGGAATAGTATCATTGATAGTAATTTGACCTATACTCATAAGGATGTTAAATTGTCTCACTTTTCAAGCTGTACAACAAGACTTTACCGGGAATGGAAATGTAATATTCGAGAACGTTCTAAAGGGGTGAACTCATTGCCATGCTCGGGAATGGGACTTGCTAGTCCCTTAAACACTATGGGCTCGAAAGAGAGCGATCAGGGACATGTATAAAAGGTATACATCTGCTCTCGCCCCCCCCGGGCCGAACTTATCATCTTCAGCACCTTTAAGAACTTGAACATCGAATCCTCTAGCTTTCAATCCCGTATCTTTAACATGGAAATCAGCACAACTTCAATTCCTGATTCTTTAATTGACCCATCCCTCCTTTATCAATCCGCTCAATCGCCCTTACGGAACGAACACAGAAGTAATTCGACCACACATACACCCTCATTACCGCAATCTTCTTTTGAAACAGACGAGTCGGATTTGCTTGCATCAACGCCTGGATTCAGTGAAGCAACAAAGGCAAAGTTCCAAGCCTATCTCGAGGGAAAACCAATACATGGCCGGAAGCTTTTTGATAGGTATGTAAAGTGTAATTGAAGTTCAGTAATATTTTATACATGGACACATGACAGCGACTTCGTAATGGTAGTACTAGTATATAGCTAACTGATGTTTCGTATTCTCTAGGGTCAAAAAAGCACGTTATACGCTTTTTCTCCTTGACAAATCACGACGAGGAAAGGAGAATAAGTACCAGTTTGACCATGCATGGAGAAGCTTTGAGCTTGGGTCAGATGGTGCCCTATTTCGAAAGGCCGAGCCAAAAAAGCGTGCCCATGGACAAGATCCTGGTACTTCTGTTGGCATGTACGGCCCACGGCGGGTTGTATGTTTAGATGACGCATTCAGTATAATTTATAAGGTTCATAAGGAATGTGGTCATGATGGGATTAATAAAACCTGGGAGTCACTTGAGGAGCAGTATTATGGAATTGTTAAAGATGATGTGAGTATACTTTCAGAGATATCCTATATAAAGCTAATATTAGAAGGTTATAAAGCTGCTACAAGATTGCGAGCTGTGCCACATTAAGCGCCCAAATCAATCTCGTGAGGAATGCCATCCCATAGAATCAAAATATGTACTACACCGAGTAGTGATAGATTTGATTGACATGCGAGGCATGCCTGATGGGCCTTATAACTGGATACTCCATATTAAAGATCATTATAGCAAATACTCATGGCTTTACCCATTACAAAGTAAAGAGCCAGAAGAGGTTGCTGATCGCATTATGGAGTGGATAGCAGCTTGTGGCGAGCCTCCTTATATGATTCAGTGTGATAATGGCACTGAATTTAAAGGAGTTTTATTATTGGTGCTTAAGGCTCTTGGTATAAAGATTGTTAATGGGGCTCCTCGCAAGCCTCGGGTCCAGGGAGTCGTTGAGCAAGGAAATAATACAGTCAAGAAAAAGCTGTATATTGCGCAACAGCTAAAGGGGCATATTGAAGGCTGGGTTCGCCTTTTACCCATTATTGCCTTGTGGATGAATCGTTCCCCACATCGCACATTAGGAAGAGGTGTTAGGCCCTTTCAGGTGAGTTAACATTCCCGACAATTGGTAAGCCAATACTAATTTTATCGTACAGGTCTTATACAATCGAAAACCACGTTTCGATCTAGTAGATACACCTATTGGTGATCTTACTATTGATGATATTGAGGATGTTGAGGTTGATGATACAATCGCCTCGGAGCATGATACTGATGACGATGAAGATGACGAAAACGGCGAATTCGACCACCAAAACGACCCACTAATTACATCAATTACCTCATCTTCAATATCCAATCAAATCGAGCTCACGGATACCGAACGACATGTTATTCCAGCGCAAGTTCGAGCACGGGAGCATATGATCGCCAAGTATAGTAATACTCATCAGGTTCGACGCTTTGAGCCTGGCGAGTTTGCTACACTCAGTCTTACTCGCCCGATGCTACCTTTGTCCAAGTCATTACCTCGAGTTGAATGTCGAATTCTAAAGAGGTCACAGAGAGCTGGTTCTACAACTTACACCGTCCAAACTCGGTGGGGAGTGTTAGACCATGGCCAGACAACTGATGTTCTCAATCCATTATCTCCATCTACCGACCTAGCGCAACGATTGCCCCCTGCTCCTTTCGATTTTGAGAATGAAACAATAACCTTGAGTTATCTCATATCTCAAGTACGGTTGGAGACTTATGGCACTACTGAGTCGACCTCTATATCATGCAATTGCAGAGCCAAATCATCTGGCCGCTGTCTGGATCGTTATTGCCGTTGCCGGAAGGCTGGATTCGCTTGCACAAATAATTGTCATGGAGAGAAGGGTCATCCATTGGCTCGCCAGCCAGATTGTCGGAACCGTACACAACAGAATGAAACGACTATCTCAAGGACTCGGGCTTCTGCTAATACCAGCAGAATATCGATTGACAATGATGTATTTCCTAACAGAATCACTGCTACCTCTTGCCATTCGAATACACCATGCTCTTTTGACATCTCGAGGCAAGCTAGTTCACCTACAGACCAGACACCTGTTATTGGCTCGGAATCCGAGGAATCAGGGTTTGCTGTTTCGAATCAGCTTCTTCAAGAGGCGCAACAACAACAGACCGTTAGTACTGAGAGAGTCACATTTGAAAAAAGGGTGACTAGATCCTCGAATAGAGCTACAGTACCACATGTAGTAGACTCTATCGGCATGCTTGATGTGAATGAAGTAGGTTCGAGGAAGCAAAACAGTGGTGGAACAAGTAACCAGAAACATACAGGTAGGGGTAAGGTACTGCGAAGGAAAGCATGTGGAATTTGTCGACGCAAAAAGATCAAATGTCGGCATTCTAAGTAGATCAGCAGAGTAGACAGACTGTCGGCTTCTCCGAGTTCGTAATAGACTATGTACCCCATCCCGGTCAAGCTCCCATTCTTAATATTCTCCTCACTCAGTATGCTTCGTGCTCGAGCAGCGCTCAGTTAGTACAACTATCTAGACGGGCGTCTGAATTGGCGGCTATCTTTCAGATAGGTGTACTAACTGTCCGGCCGTCTCGTTCATTAGTGTCGCACCGTTCGCACGGAACACAAAACGGCAATTGGATGCACCATAAAAAAGAAAGAGAGCTCATGATGATCCCTTCATTGAAACGCACAAGACCGACGGTTTAAGGTTTCACCCGCCTCACCTGGTGGACGCGCGTCTGCAGTCAAGTTAAACGAAACGTCCAAGTAGCAGAAGCATTTCCATAGCGATACCCAGCCTTAGTTCAACTCTTCATTACCTACCTAGGTACAAGTTATCAAGACGCATAAAGCATTCCGGGACCTGGTCAGTCCGATCGGCCGCCGGGCCTGTTGATGAAACAAGCTTTTTAGCACGAGGATGAAGCGTGGGTCGTTGTCAGACTCGTTGAAGCGTGGATCTCGCAAACCGATTCGGCTAGAGGAACCCGTCTTCAGCCGCATATGTAGATTCTTTGTAAGTAGAGGGCTGAGAAATGAATGAGCCTTACAAAGCTCGATCAATTCACTACATGTAGCTTTCACTGGCGACGGTGCCAGCTGGCAAGCGCGACCGTCTGAATGATTGGTCGATGGCTTGTTCTATTCGCATACCGTACTTGATGTACGGTTTCCTCTCCAATTTGACCATAGGAGAAGGGTCAATCTCAACACCCAATGGCCTAATTATGTAGGGGACAGACAGTTTTGTGTAAGAAGTAAGTTAGTTGCGGCTCTTTCAGCTCAGCCTCTGAATGATTTACCTATAAAGTACCTATGCATGTATTTATTGGAATCGGCGTAACATCAGCCCGTCGCAGGCCGTTGCATGGCACTGTAGTAAGAGTCAGAGTACTGAGCCAACCATGTTGCTTGACGCTCGGTGAGGATCAACCAGTCAACGAGAAGAGCGCCCGATCGAGTATCAAAGTAAAGTCATGAACGAGTAGCACGACTTGTAAACCTTCGCAAAAAACCCCTCAATAGTACTCGAACACATTCTCAATATCATATTGAAGAATTCCTTCTTTAACTTGCACTCCACCTTGGTGATCCAACAAAGCAAGCTTATCCTTAATCTTGAACTCGCTCATGGTTGTAAATAGATAGCCCTTAGCAATAACCTTGACAGGCTTGGCCTCTGCTACCTCTTTGGAAGCATCGTCAGAGAAAACAACTGGCAGGATACAAGCCAGTAGCTTGAACTGTTCGTGTAGTTGTTGAGACCCTAAGCATTTTGTCAGTACTAATCTCTTGGGATAGTGATAGAGCTGAATAATTACCTTTTGAAGTGCCACACGTTACCCGAAACTCCAAAACATTACTCCCACTAGCTTTATCGGCTCGCTCTACAGACATTATAGCACCTTGAAACTCGACATGTATAGAATAAGGTGGCAGTACTGCGCCCAATTCATAGAGCGAATCTGCCGCCAACATTAACAGTATAATAGACCCTGGCTGCTGAACTAGCCAGTCGTAATTCTTGTAATTTGTTAGGTTCTCTGGCCGTCTCTTGGTGTGAAAAGTTGTGATAGTTGTAAGAATTGGCTTGAGGTATGTCGGTGCTGATAGGGCCAAACGGCTAAGTACCTTGAGGAAGTCTGCGTTCATCTTTCCATTGGTATTGACTTTGTAGAAGTCGGGATCTTTCTCGATAACCTGCCGCATTCTCTCCCAGCATTCTGAATCGGCATCATGCTCTTGAGATCTGGTAACAACTCTGACGAGGAGTCTGATAAATCGGCTTACGACCGCCTGTTTCAGTTAGAAATCTGTCCTCTGACCTCAGCTGGTTTGATACTTACCGCCTTCTTGAGCTCTGAGGCTACCTTCTTCAATATCCCGTCTTCCTTATCATTACCACAAGTATTCAAATTCATTGCATCACAAACCCACTCAATTGCATCTTTGACAGATTCAAGCCGGCGTGATTGTGCCCACTTTGAGCCCTTCTTTTCAGTGACCGCTTTTCTTAGCCTGCGGGGCTCCTTAATCAATTCACAGATCCTCGGCTTCATATCTCTCAACAGCGTCTCCATCTCTTGGTTGATTCGAATGAAAGCTTCCAATTTCTCATCGCCATTGTAAATCGAGGTATCGGCCTTTTCGTGGATGCGTGCCAGTTGATAGTCAAAGTCATCACAAAGCTCACCAACCTCTCTAGAGAAATTGACTTGTTTTGTGAGGTCTGAGATGAAGTTGCTGGATGTTGACTCGGAGTGAGGATCGCGAGACGGCATCGTAGGCGTCTCTGAACTTGCTGGTTTCCGGTTTCTGGTTTCCGGTATAGCGAGATTTGTGGTTAAAATTGCAAAGAAATCTCAAGTCGCCAATGCTTGATCATGAGGACAGCCTGGAGCCTTCTTAGGGCATTACGCAAAGTCTGACAGAGATAGTTGAAGGCCCGAAGCGGAAAATGCGGGGAACGTGCCGCCAGGATCTCGCGATCACGGCGGAGATGGTGACGAGTGACGAACTCCGATAGCACGCTTCACTACCCAGATCACAGGCTCTACCAAACCGTTCTCATTGAACAAACGATGATTTTCATTTCGCACCTTTTGAGAACTCCAAACGCCGTAAATAATCAAGCCAGAAATCCATCCAGAACATCTCGAAAATCGTCCTCCGGTTCCTAATCTCTTGTCCACATGGTATTGTACTCCAGTAATCGCCTTCCTCAAACCCTTTGATACACGCGGAGGAGAAATCTCATGCTCTCCAGCTCCAGCTGGTACTTCAATCCAGCGGGGATTCTGTACCATTTTGAGTCTTCCTTCTTCAGCAGTTTCCATCCATTGCTTCTAGCAGCGGCAGTCTCTTCGTCCTTTCCAACAATCGTGTAATCGAGGAGCCAGCCCATTGGATATTCCTTATCCTCACCAAGCTTCACGGTCGAATAACTTCCGGCACTCTCCAACACAAGCAGGAGGCATCCAGGCGACGTCTTCTCCCTTAAGGAACCAAAGAAGGCGGTGGTCTTTGGCAATGATTGGGTGTAGAGCTCGTTTGTCGTAAACAGTAGCGTAATGAGGTCCGTCTCCTGGTTGATAATATCTGCTGGGAAATCCGAAGCAAGAACATCATGTTGCAAGAACTCACACTTGACATTGACAACAGACTCCTTACTCAAGAGTGTTTCCTTCGATGTCTTGAGAAGACGGTCGCAAATAGGTCCCCATGCGGCAATGTCCACTGCCTTTAAGCAAAACTGCGATTTGTCCTCGTCTGTAGTGCCCTCCTTCAGGTCCTGGTCTCGGTTTATTTCCTCCACCGCAGCAATCATGCCAACCAATTCCCCACCGGCACCGGCCCCAATGGAGACGACATTCCTGACCTTCTTATTTCTTCGCCCTCCAAACTCAAAGACCCTACTGATCTCGTCGCAAGCGCCCTCCATGAATATCCATCGGTAGCAAAGTGCTCTTGCAGGGCTCCAGCGTACGACATAGGCCTGGAGGTTATCCAATTCTCCGAAAGCGGCGAGGTAGTCTCTGTTGTATAGATGTGACTTGACGGTCTGTATCCTCTCTTTGAGTGATTCGGAGGTGAGTAATGGTGAAAAGGCATTGGTGAAAAGGTCGACGAGGGCTTGTTCCTCTTTTGGTGCTACGATCTCTTCGGGCTCAACAACGACGGGAGCCTTCGGCTTGTACGTCTCCTTTTTGGCTTTCGTGGGGCGTTTAGCGGTCAAAGAAGCGACGGTCGTGTCATCACGGCCCATATGGCCTTTGCGGGGAACTCTGGGCTTTGGAGGCATCGTGAAGGTTGTGGTGGTGAAGTTTTTGGTGTTGAGGATGGAAGACTCTGCGGCGCTCAAAGCAAAATGTTTTGGTGGGGTTCTCTGCAGGGCTGACGCTAGTCTAAATGAAGCCTAACGCGATTCGCTAAACATGTGTAAGTTGGCAGGGTCCTATTTGCAGCAACGAGGTCGCTCAGGATCACGAAAAACAACAACCAGCCAATTCAAAGGTCTGTACATATCTCCAAGCCAACTTTCGGGTCCCACCAGTCTTCTAGGTTCTGAGTGTGGATTATAAGGGATTGCTAATAGTCAGGTTGGGTCAAACTCTCCATTTCCCGTCTAACTTTAGCTCCTGGTCGACCACACCCATTCGACTCACCATTCGGAACGACTAGCTGCCAAATTTCTGCCACCGTTTGGTGCTTGGACCCAGTCGGTATGCGATATGATGCTCCCCGGAGGATCCTTCTACTCGCCGGTAGAACTTGCTACAAACTAACAGCCAATTCGCTGGTTGACATGGGTGTTTTTTCGTAGGCTCTTCTCCCCATACCAATGTTTCGGCACTAATGGTCTGTAGGCTCTAAACGACTTGGAGTACTTGGCTACACGCCATTTCCAGCAAACAGAAAGTGTACGAAGGAATGTCTATAAAAACACGCGCATTGCACAAATGGGGAACTCCGTCGATATTCGAACATTTATATGTTACTCCTGCATTATAAAGAATCCGGCAAACCTTATCGGGATCATACGAACATGATTTATTGTGTTTGTGTGCGTAATATCGATGCTTTCTCGCTTACCACGTTTCAAAGGAAAGGAATAAACCAATGCACCGGTAGATTCCTGAGCCAGGGACTCAGAATTATCACAACAATCTAGAAGCTTTTGCAGGAATATTACATGGGTCAACAGATTATGTTACTCAACCCTCGGATACTCCGTCTGCCACTTGCAGGCACTTAATGCATACAAAGATGAGGACTTGTACGGGCTCATGACTGAAAAGGCCATAGTCTGTAAGGGGTGAAGGGATCCGAAGAGCTACTGATACCACTATCATGATAGCGTCTCGGAAAGTCGGCTTCATACCATTACTCTGTCAGCCCTAACGTTGCTTGTTGCTGAGCTAGCTTCCTAGCGTGAAGGCAGGAGATGGAACGGTTGAACATCGAGACTGGTACTCAATGTGAACTCTTGAACGAAGTAACTGAGGTCCACTTTGTATCTACGGCCGAAAGTCATTGCATTGTGGTCCGGTGTGCAATAATGGTGGGTCCCTGATTTGGGAGTTGATGAGGTGCGGTCAGCCCTGCAAGGAATACTTCTAGCCGATGTTCCTGACGAATCGACAGGCAACGATGCTCTAATCGAGAGACATTAGTTAGGACGATTTAACCGCAAGACAATCCTTGACAGGTTACACGACATGCTGTTACGCTAGAACTCAGATTCACTGAGAGAGACATTTCAAAGGTATCTCATGCATGCTTCGTAGCACCCCACTTCATGACGCTTAACGTCAAGGACTAAGGACCGGGATGTCAAATTGTAGGGGAGTTGCATACTGAATACGGATATCTCTGCTATCAAAACTCGCCATGGCGCCACCAACCTCTCGGGCTCAATCTATGTGGAGTTTGGACTGCATTAACACGACATATCTGGCAGTGAATACGGCAGTTGGTCTGGCAAGCAAAACAAAGGCTATATAACGGCATCAGGAGCCACTCTTGCAGATCAGTTGCGAGACATCCTTCGAAATCTTTACACCTTCTAAAATGCTTTCCAAGTGGCTTTTTACCGCGGCTGTTGCTGCTTCGACCTTGATCGGCTCAGCCTCTGCTGCCCCTCCTGCTTCCAAGAAAGTTATCGATATCGAGAATGCCGCAACTGTCAACCTCTTAGAGGAGGTTCTCCCACCTTACGATGCTAAGAAGGATGTGGATGGGCTTCTGAAGCACACCTACACTGCCGTCGAAAAGCTCATTGAGCTCGAGAAGAACAGCAACGCCAACGGAAAGAGAGCTCCAGGAAAGTGTAACCTCAAAAAGGTCACTGTTCGTCGTGAATGGTAAGTTCCATCAGCATGCTTCTATCTCTCCCATATTGTTTCGGGACCTTTTCCTCAGAGTGTCTAGATTGCTAACGTCTTTCAAGGGGTGCTCTCACCAATAACCAGAAGAAATCATATACCAACGCCATCAAATGCCTCATGACCAAGCCTGCCAGAAGCGATCCAGCATTCGCACCCGGCGCAAAGTCCCGTTACGATGACTTTGTTGCTGTTCACATGGTGCAAACCGTCTCGATACACGCAACTGCCAATTTCCTCTCATGGCACAGATGGTACCTCCATCTCTTCGACAAGGCGCTCCGTGAGGAGTGTGGTTATGCCGGCCCAACACCATACTGGAACTGGGGAAATACCGCCAACAAGCCATACCCATCCTACATTTTCAACGACAGCGAATTTGGCCTTTCCGGCGATGGAGAGTATATCCCTCACAACCCTAATGGTGTTCCTCTTGGTGGTGGTCTCATCGTGGTCCCAACTCCAAAGAACGGAGGAGGATGTGTCACTACGGGTCCATTCGCAAAGTATGTCCTTCTCCTTAACTAGGTCTACCAAGTACGCTCCAGATGCTAACATCTCCCTAGTATAACTGTCAATCTTGGCCCAATCGACGCCTCCAACCTCGACATTGTCTCTCCAAGCCCCGGCTTCCTCGAGCATAACCCCCGCTGTCTCCGCCGGGTCATCAATCAATACATCTCATCAAGATGGGGAACTCATAAGGAGGTTCTTGATCTCATTGTGAATCCCAAGTACTCGAAGATTGGGCCATTCCAGAATCGATTCCAGGGTGAGTTTGAGAATGGTTACGTCGGTGTCCATGCTGCAGGCCACTTTACCATGGGTGGTGACCCAGGAGGAGATTTCTTTGCTTCGCCTGGTGAACCAGTTTTCTGGGTCCATCACGGACAGGTCGATAGAGTTTGGTGGATGTGGCAGATGGCAGACCCAAGAAGAATCAACACCATTGCTGGGACCATTACACTGTTCAATGACCCACCTAGCCGGAACGGAACTCTACAGGACGAAATTGAGATGGGTGTGCTTACTCCAGAGATTGTTACCATTGGTGACTTGGTTAGCACGACCAAGGGGCCATTCTGTTACATCTACTTGTAGAGAGGTGTCTATTAGATTTGGGGAGGATTATATATATGGAGGCGTGTGGTGTTAATGAATAGAATTGTTTGTGCAATGTTTTCGTATTGTTTAAATGGCAATGAGACGGGAACCTGGACTGGAGTAGCAAAAATGCGATAACCCCGGATTGAACGGAGGACCTTACGATTTCCTGGTGATTGCCGATTGTTGTAGAAGCATGAATCAGACTAGATCTGAAGTAACTCTTCAGTCGTACGCTCTCCCAACTGAGCTATTACCGCTTGCTGATAGTGGAGGAGACCACCTTGAAATCAATACCGAAGTCAGGCATCCAATATTAGGTAATATGCAGACGAACATATGGTGCTCTGAGGCGCAGTGCCAGGATCCCTGAGCACGAGTAGACTGTGGCAAATGGATTCTTTTGCGAACCTTAACTTCAGCAAAACGATACTGCCAGTGGTTTTTGCATTCTGGAGTAAAATTTAGAACTCGCAAAAGTAAGCCTTTGCTTTTTGTCCCAGAAACACAGGAGGGCGGAAGGAGGACAAAAACTTTGACAGCTGTGGGATTTGAACCCACGCCCTTTCGGACCAGTGATTTCGGGTTTGAAATAACCTAAAACTGGCGGATTAGACCACTCTCCCAAGCTGCCTTGCATGTGGTGCTGGCTTACTTTTAGCTTTTTGATTTGATTTTCAAAATCCAATCACTAGGAAACGCCATTGTTGGCGGCGCAAAAGATAACCTAACGCGGGGGTCGAACCCGCAACCTTCAGATACCTCTGCTGGTTAATTTAACCGAGTAGAAGTCTGACGCGCTACCATTGCGCCAGCCAGGCATGTGTGTTACGCTTTGGCAAAATGCATATATGGAAGCCAAATGAGCATTTGAGCGAGAGATCGATTCTACAATTTATTTGTTCGTGCACAATATCTAGGCTGCTTTCATGCTCACAGGATTCCCCTTCTATACCGAATGTTTCCTCAGATCTGATGGAAGAAAACATTTTGGAGCCGTGCATCGCCATACTGTAATTTTGACGGTACTTTGACTTGCAGTTCATTCTTTTATTATTGTATACTACTGGCCTACCGTTCTCGTCGTAAACAAAGTAAAAACTGTCCATCCTACTACCAGCCTGCAAATAACTAGACCAAATGCATCACCCACTGTAGTGACGCCCCACATATATCGAGATCCATGCTATTCAATCCTGCTGTCTTAATGTAATTAGTCTTCGATCGACGTTGCAACCAAGTCAACAAGGGGACCGGCATGTTTACCATGTAGCTTCACAATCTCCTCTAACTCTTCCTCTTCCCATTCATTCCAAACAACCCCTTGAGATACCCCTGATTATAGGACCCATCCTCCGCCTTCTTCCTCCCGCCCGCATACTCCTCAGCGCCCTTCTTTTCCCTTCCGGCTGCTTCCCAAGTTAGCATCCCTTCAAACCAACCAACCAAGCCCCCAGCCCCAACTACCTCGGTCAATCGTCCCTTATTTCCAACTGGTGAAGGACAAAAAAAACTTACGAGCACCCCCCCTCTCATCCTGCATCCCAATCGCCGCCTCCCTCCCAAAATACGTCCCCAAACGATCATCCCTCATCCCCCACTCATGGACCCTCGCCTCGCCCTGCCTAACGACCTCATCATGTTCGTCCTTGCCCTCATAGTAGTACTCGGACTGGACGTCGAGACGTTCGGTCTTGGAGGCGGCGGAGGGCTTGTCGGTGGCGAGGCCGTCGGAGCAGTTTCCTGGTGGGAACATGGGGATGGGTTCGTTTGGGTCCGGGTTGGCGTACGAGTCGGAGGGTTTCTTGGAGGAGAGGAGGGTGGGGGAGGTGTGGAAGCCGCGGAGGGAGGTGAAGGGGGGGGGGCGGAAGAGGTGGAGGAGGCGGGGGAGGAGGGTGGTGGTGAGGGGCATGGTGATGGTTGGTTGGTTGGTTAGATTGGCTGGGGTTTGTTGTAGGTTGGTGGAGGGAGAGTGGTGGGGAGGTGCATTGGAAGTCGAAGAGGCGGGGTCGGAGCTGGTAATATGGTGGTGATGTCGGAGATTCGGGAGCCGGCCGTTGGAGATGAGGAAGCTTCATCACGGTGATGTCACTCTGTTCTACTTGGTCAGCAATGGTCCAATGGAGGAGGATGTATTGGTATGGCATTACGATGGGGAGTTAATCTAGAGGGTATTCGTCCGTGGAAAGGACTTCTAGGTAGACGGAAAAGGAAAGAGAGACCATGCGAAACATAGGAAGTCTCAGGGAGCATAAAATAAACAAGACCAGAAGAAGTATGAGGCATGAAGCAAATATTTTACAGAATGGACAGGAGGTCCAACTACTCGAAAACTATAGGAAAGCGACTTATTTACAGAAGCGCTCAAAGAGAACGCATGTTTTATACCATGTGCAGACAAACCAGAATGACCGGGTCATAAAGATGAACAGTTACAGAAAACCGCAACAAGAAACCGTACAAGAGGATATCCCAACCAAGGAAAGCCAACGACGACAAGATAGAACAGAGAAGAAAAAAGGTAAAAATAAAACAAGAGATTTTTCTTTTCTAAGAGAAAGCAGCAAGCACCGCCAATATTATCTAGTCCAACAAAAGGCCGAAAAAACGTACTGTGCTCTCAACCATAAAACACGGGAGGCATTATAAAACCAAAACGACATTATACCCTGACTCCAACTCCAAAGCAACCATAAAACCCAAGCAAGTGACATGTACAATCTACCAGTATCCCAAATACAACAAAGTAATGTGTTACGAGCAGAACAAAGCCATATTCCTCCCACTTCCACTCTGCTGGCTGCCTTCGCTGCCATCAGCACTGGATAGATAGACGCCCGAGTCGGTGTCAATGTCAAACTCTTCGGGCTCATCACTGTCGCCATCCTTGCCTCCATCCCAAGCCTTTTGAGCAGCTGCTCTAGAGTTCCATCTGAGAGTTCTAGAGACTGCTTCCATCCATTCGTTCTTTGAGCTAAGGATGGTGGGGAATGGGTATTGACTGGCAGCGATAGTGACCATGTCGCCCTGCTTCAACTCGACCCTTCCCTTTCCATCAAAGGCACACCAAGCAGTCGCTCTTGAATTCTTTGGAACAACAATCCTCAACAACATCGAGTCGTTGAACAACATTGGTCGGAAAGAGAGTGTGTGCGGACAAATGGGTGTAAGGAGGATAGCGGGGATGTCTGGGTGCACAAGCGAACCGCCAGCCGAGAGTGAGTAAGCGGTGGACCCTGTTGGGGTGGAGAATATGCAACCATCCGCCTGCACCGTAGTCAAATGGTCGTCATCACCGTACAGTTCGAGCTGTGAGACATATGGCGATGGTCCTCTATCGATGACGAGCTCATTGAGCACTTCAAACTGCTCGGCTTCTTGATGTTCGCCGTGGCCTTGGTCTCGGTAGACGGTGCAGGTGAAGCGCATCTTGAGATTAACACGGACGCCATCGTTTAGCACTCGGTCGAGGTGTTCTCTGTATCGCTCAAACTCGAAATTTGTAAGGAAGCCGAGACTGCCGAGCGAGAAGGAGAGAACTGGCGGGACGATCCTCTGGAAAAGCCATGACGTGAAGAGGACGGTTCCATCGCCACCGAGCGTGAGAACCAAATCAAACAACTCTGGATTGGACCAGCACAAGTCGGGAGTCCAGTAGTTGAGCATTCCTGCAAACTTTGGATTCTCAGCGACGATGCCTTCTGCGTCGAATCGCTTCGAGTGTTTTAATTTGAGGTCGACATAGACGTTGACGCCGACATCGTTTCCGTAACGTGGTGTCCTCATCAACCATTGAGTCAACTCCTTTGTCAAAGTGACCAAAGTATTATCCCTAGCCTTGGTGACAATCATGATGTTTTTTCCCTTCATCTTGACCGTCCTCCTCGACAACTGTCTGGCGACTTCCCGAACTCCAACGGCTGTCTGTACCAGTCTCGAATGTGACACATACTCGCACTCTTCCGACACCTCCTCAAGAACTCTGTCCATGTCGACGGCCGCATCAAACTGACCATGAAAGAAGCAAGGGCTCTTTAAAGGATTCTCCTCCAACCAATGTGTAGCTGTGCTGGGAGCACTGACAAAGTGATCACTCCCGCCAGCTGGTGAGTCCAAGTAATCAGCGTTCGTCGAGGCCATCCCGGTGCCGTTCGTGGTGAGCTGGGCGGCAGCCTGATCGTCCTGGATGTGCCGGAGAGCTTCGGCGATAGACATTGGGTCAGGATTACCCGGTCGGAGTCTTGCGCTCAAAGGGCCAGAGAGCTGTCCTCGGGAGCAAAGAGCCTTTATGATGGTCTGCTGAGGAATCGTGTCAACAGACGCAATGGTTGCGGATGAGCTATTGGATCCAGTTCGACGGTGGGAAGAGTTGGTCAAGGAGCCGTTGTTTGCGTTTGTGCGTGGTGAGCCAACCTGTAAACGGGGAGATGACTTGGCTGAGAGCGTCTCTCGTAGCTGGCTGGGGACGAAGGCTCCAAAGTTGGAATGATTCTTGAGATGCAAAGGATTTGGCTTCTGACTCTTTGGCGAGGTTCGCTTGGGCGATGAGTAGGTCGAGTCGGGGGTGAGGGGAGAAGAGGTGTCGGTGGTGGTGATTGTTGGGGTTGGGTTGTTGTTGTGGAAGGATGTTTGTAGAGGGTGGATATTTGAAGAATTTGGTTGTTGTTGCTGCTGGGATGTTGTGATGAGGGAAGCTTGCTTTTGCTGTTGTTGGGGGAACGGAACCGGAGATGTTGCTGTCTGGGCCGCCATCGTTGTAATTGGGAATATTCGCCTCTATTTGAAGTGCTTCCTCAACGCTAGACAAGACTCGAGAACTTGGGAAACTTTCAGGCTTTCGGCACACAGGGTCAAGATGGCTGGCTCAAGATGTCTCCTGCAACTCCTAAGACACTGGTGCTGTCGTTTTACGTATGACCTTTGCTTTGTGTGAAATGAAGTCTCTCAAGCAGCTTGCTTAACCTGCAACAAGGTAACTTTAGGCAGAGTTGGGTTGAGTTCGATGATCGAAGATAGTGACTGAAGCTCGGTAAGAGTTGTCCCTTTTTTACCACGTTTGGCTGTCGTTCGGCGTCCGGATAGCTGCAGAATACAGCGATGGTCGATATGAATAGCAGGTGGTGAAGCTTTCTCTCAAGTCTCCAAGCTCAAAGTCTTCCAGCTAGCCGACAATGGGTTACGGAGTAGACGGGATTGCGGGCTTAGTAGTGGAATCTCTGCCCTGAATTTCTTCCGGAGCGGGGGAATCAGTGGGTTTCGGCTGCTACTCCACGGAATTGAATCTGTTGACCACGAGTCGCTGTTAGTAACAGATTTCGTCCAGAACTTTTTTTGGTGAGAAAGAGATGAGATGCCACATGGAGACACGAGGCAACCAGAACCAAAGGCGATGAGGCTGTCGCTTGGCCACTCAACAACACTACCAATCCGGCGATAAAGATGGCGAAATAAGATCCGAAAGGGGGGATAAGGGGACGGAATAGGAGTGAGTGTGATGAGGTCTACTTACAGATTGTGTAGCGCGAGGATTCGGAGGTAGCAAACGTCAAGTCTCAATACGATTTCGTCCTACAGAATCGAGAGGAAATATCCCAAAGATGTGGTCGAACGGGTCGTCTTTAAGGTGCAGCCGTGCAGCAACGTGCTTATCAAATTCGATGCTGGGTCCTGGAGAGCGAGATGAGCCGTTGAAGTGTCTTACTGGTGGACACGAGATGTCTTTGATTTTCCGCTTATGCTGTTGGATTCAATAGACTCGGTCGGTGTCTTTGACTTTCTCCAGCTATCCAACCGACAACAAAAGGATCTTTCGAGGAGATTAATGCAGAGCAGATGCGAGCGACCGGACGGTAGAAGCGAATGAAAGTGTCCAGAACCAGGCTGGGCGTCTACAACAGAAATACAGCTAAGTACTCGGTAGCAGCAATGCAGGTCGACAGTGATCGAGATGGTGTTGAATAACAGTCGTTGGCTGGATCCTGAGATAGGGCGACGAGAGGAATTGCAACAACACTACACGCTAACCAGAGCGTCTTTCTGTTGGATGATTACGAGAAAAATAAAAGATGGAGTTATAATTCGGCCCCGGTGAGGAAAAGAAAGAAAGGCAGCAAAGAGAGCTGATGATGCAAGATGAAGAAGTGAAAGAACGCAAACGTTCGTCAGTTGCTTGCCTGCTGCAATGGGATAGAGGATCTCCTGATGATGAGGCTACCGTTCGACTCTGGGGCATCACGACATATTTGTATGCCCGTCGCTGGGTGTTTCTCTTCAATCCAGGCCTCGCCCTGTCCCGAAACCAAAGGAGAAAAACCCCAGTCAAGCAAAAAGTGCAGTGGGAGAGTGATCTCCGATCCGTCCCTGCCCAGCAAACCCCACCGACCCTCGTTGCATCAAACCGCTCCTTAGCAGCAACCCAAATTCGGCACCTCCTTGACGACAAGAAGGCTCGTTTAGAGATGCCAGTTCCACTGTTGAAGCTGCAACGCTCGGAACCTCAAGCAAATTACCAGGACTTCATCCACACAAACGTTGTGACCTCCACCAACTCGAACCAACGGCTGCCGAGTTCTTGTAACGAAGTAGGTTATCTCCAAAAGAGCTATCTTGAGAACTAACAAGGCCTGTGATGCAGTTATGGACCAGGCCTCTTTCACCTACTCGGCTTAAAATTTTGGATTGAGCGAGAACGGGACGTATTGACAACAGTATTACGAAGCCGGACCAACTGCAACTCCCCTGCAAAGAAGGCATCGAAGAAAGCGAGCAGGACGCTTCTGCAAGAGCGGAAGAACAGGCATTCCATCGCCTCCCGGTTCAGGTCAATGGTTATTCCGGCCGATTCTTCCCGAGTATTCGTCGAGAGCCTGTGCCTGGCAAGCTAGTGTTTGAAGGGGTCGCCAGGCACCGTGTTACAGGCCGGACCAGTGTTTTCAGCGTTGCAGGCACCAAATGCAGCTAACTAGGCGATTTGATTGCGCCTAACTAGCAATAGCGAGGTCGCTAGCGAATCGAAGCGGATAACCGCTTTCGCAGCCTGCGATGAGAGATGAGCTCTGAGATGGAGCAGAAGGGATGAAGGTTTCCAAGTCGGGAGAACAAGACGGCATTGGTGAGTTTCTCTCCTCCGGTAGAAGTTGATTACTCGATGCATAAGACTTCCCCACAACTTGCGTTCCGCAGTTATGGTTCAAGGTCCTATCATTTCACCGCTACACAAACCGTCTGGTCTACCGCCGCCGCTCACCCACATCTTCCCTGCAGCCTCTCAACCTCTCCTCAACCTCGGGCAGGCTTCTTCAATAGGGCATCCCCAATCTATTCTCGGAGAAATTGTTGGATCATAAACAAAAGCAAGCCAAACAAAGCAAAAGCAACCTCAACCCAACTCCACTTGACACCGATAACGTGCTGATCACAAGTCCAGCAACCTGGTTGGCAGCCAATCCATCGATTTGACAGCCCTCCCTTACATCCAGGCGCCGCGAGGCAACATCCAACATCTGCACCTCCAGTTATCAATACGAAGGTATATGACGGTAGAGCAAACATCCATCCACTGGCGACTAGATACTAAGTAAACAACTGTAGTCAACATGCCCCAACAACAAGCCGCCAAAATGGCATCGACAAGGGCCAGTCCAAGCTAGCCAAGCCCTCTCCCAAACGGAAGCTTTGACACCCACCCCCTTCTCGCCTCGACGTATGAGACTTTGTCAGTTTCAACCCCAACAGCAAACTAAAGGTGCAAACATGTTACGACTTGGCCCCCCTCCTCTCCTTCATGATCGCAAGGATGCCTGTTCTTAGGAGTGGCCTGATGTCTATGTTATCCACGTCTTCGCTCTTTCCTTCCCTGTTGATGATGCGGATTGAGGTTCAGAGGGACAAAAGTAGAGACGGTTGTCGCGGAAGGAATGGTTGACTGTTTGCTTTTTTGGGATGAAAGTGCCATTGCCTGGGGAAATGTCTCTGAACGTTTGCAAGGTCTCCACGTTCTGTAGACGCCGGGAGGCAAGAGGTGAGAGATGAGAGATGAGCTGATGGTCCGTGCATACTTTTGCAGACTGGCTCGGAAAGGAAGTTCCGGATAGGCCATCACCACTGCTGCTTATTCACTCTTCATGTCAGAATAATAGACGTCGAAGGGTTTTAAATATCTCTCTTAATGAGCAGTGAATCCAATTAAGAAAGACTTCAACATGCCAAATAGTTTAATTTCCCCTAACGCAATGAATGCCTCCATTAATTAACTCCATCCTTCTCTCCAGAAGCCCTTTGTAATCCACAGGATAATCTCGTTATCTACTCCCATGCCTATCCATAACTCCCTATTAGCTCAATCCCAACCGCCCAACAAACCAACAGCATGCACTTCTACCATGCAGCCTGACGGTTCTCCAACCATGACCCAACATCCAGCTCCGGCATACCTCCTCCCGAGCCTTCCACATCTCAGATCAACCTAAACATATTCTCCCTCACACTTCTCTTCATAGCAACCGGCTTTCCATTCTCCAACTCCAACCCACTCACACCCCCATCCCCTGACATTTCCTCCAGCTTCGCCATCAGCTCAGCATCCAGCTCTGCCATCGTCTTCTTGTGCGGTTTCTCCATGCCTGACGTCGTAGTAGCGGACGTTGGTTCCTAAAAAACGAGTTTGTTAGAACCACAAGACTATTGTGCCCGAGCATGTCTACCTTTGGAACGGCAGTCTTGGCTTGGTGATTCGTCTGAGTGTAGTCTTTTGAGACTGTGGAAGAGAGACGGTTATGGGTGAGGACTGGGGTAGCGATGGCGGCGAGGGTGGTGGGGGTGCGGACGAGTTGGGGCGTGTGTTGGATGGCGAGGCGCAACATTGTGAAGGGTGTTGGTAGAATGTGGATATGTGAGGCTTTGAGATGCGGTTTCGATCTTTTCGATGGTGGAAAACAGACAAGTTTTGGCGGTTTGAAATGGTTATCTGGTAGATTGTTAGCACCAACAACGAGTACAGAAGGGCTCTTATACCAATGATTCAGGAGGTTATCGGACGCTGAGATGATGCGGCAAGGAGATCTAGAAAGCTCAAGATTTGGTCGGGGATCGGCGAGATGTCCGCCAGAAGGTTGACGGACGTCATTGTGAGTTTGAATTGAGCGGGTTCCTTGGCAAACGGTTGTTTAAGGGCCGTCAGTTGCGTTATCTTATCGATCTGGGGATCTTAAGCTTGCCAGAAGTCGTCAACTTTTTGAAATCAGCAACTGACTTGAATATAAATCAAACTATTCACGAGTAAAAATGTGAGAAGTAGAGTGAGGATTGGAATTCAAACTGGCATTTGCTCTGCCTGTGGGATATTCCGCTTCTTTGGCGTTTGGCTTCTCTCGCTCACGAGTATGCCAAGACACTAGCGTATGCTTTCTCTCCTTCCGCCTTGAGCCATCTCCTTCGATACATCTCGACCTCAAGCCGACAAACAACACATGGACTTCATGCATCAACCTCCTTTGTCATGAATCTCACGGTATCATCCTGACTGACAAAAAAAAACACAAGAGCAGAGTACTGACCTTGGAATTTAGTGAAACCCTACACCGTCGCCAACCTTTCAACTCAAACACTTATCTGCTTTTGGCCTCAATCTTGAACCATGATGAACGTTCGAACTATGTCAACATGAACCTGCATTCATTACCAGCAGACCTTTGTTCTCGTGTTTGTACCTATCTGTTCAAGGTGCAAGTCAGATATGACTATTCTTAAGGAAGTCGACTGAAGTATTTCGTAGAAAGAAATTTCAACCTTTCTTCCTCAAAGGCTTCTCCAACCAGACTCGTTCTCCATTACTCTTCTTCTCAGCGTCACTGGCACACAACTTTTTCCATGGATCTATCCACCAACAACGAACCGAGCCCACGCGAGAACTTCGACGAGCTCATTGCCGTTTCCGAGACAATCTTGCCGTATCTCCAAAGCTACGACCCCAAGACCGAATATGTTCCTATCTGCATATGGTACCAGGAACCAACACATGAAAGAGTTAGGCAGTTGAGCGAGTGGATCAGTTGCCTTGCCCCGCTAAAAAGGGAGGGGGTGGATGTTGTACCTCAGAGTATCCAGATAGGAGAGCTCAAAAAGCTGCTGGGATTCTTCAAGCAAAGAGAACGGGTCATCGTGGCCCGGGAGGACAAAAAGGTTACAAAAGATGATATTGATTTTCTAAAAGAGGCATTACGAATAGTTCCCTATTCTTCTTGGTTACAGAGGCAAAGCTTGGGGTTAGAGAAAGTCGAGCTCATGAAGAACGGGAATATGTTGAAGGAGAGTTCAATGGAAAAAAAGGGAAATAAGGAAGATGCATCTGGGGAGAATACACCGGAACTCGAACTGGAATGCAAAGCTTAAGAGGATGACTCGAAGGCTGTTGCAATGAATCAGGATGCGCCGTTGCAGGAGGTACCCGGCCCAGATCATTTTAATGGACTTCCTAATAGTACTTAGTACTTATTATAACGAGCTTGAACCTGAAGGATGGAAGGCTTTGCAGTTGGGAAGGGGGTGGTTACATTACTTACGTAGTTGCTACGGGCTGGGCGTAATATGGTGCAGAAAACTTCAGTTTGATCAAATAGTACTTGGATTCGGTTACCAAGAAGTTCCATTGTATTCCGTGGCCCCTTCCATATTGACAATCCATGAATACCACAGAAGTAGTACCAATGTTCTAGCATGCTGAGTCCAAAATCACATTAATACAATCCCAAGTCCCTCAAGTAGCAAGCATCTAGATCTACCACATCCTCAAGACAATAAGGCTAAGATACCATGGTCCAGTGTTGAATCCGGACCCATTGACGCTGAATTCCCATCACCACCGAATGGCCATGACCTCCCCGACCCATGGCGCATACGGCTCTAATACCCCACTGGCAGATTTGCATTCCGGTCCGGATCCATGAGCACCCATGCAGTGTCCTCGAGGCCTCACCAACGTTACAAACACTCGGTATCTGCACCACCATCCATTCAAAGAGCTTCTAAGTACTTCTATTCAAAAGGTCTCACAATCAGCAAGACGGCCATATTTTGCGAATGCAAACTGACACTCCAAACTGCTGCGAAGTTCGTTCATGTTGGACTATAATTTTCACCCTTAAATTCGAACTCACCTCCCTGACTTCGACCTGGTGCTTCCTTCCCACTTCATCGACAGAATCTCCGAGGAACCTCACGCAGAAGCTTCTTAAGCAACCCCAAAACGTCGCGGAGTAATCATACAGTTCATCATGGCAGCCGGAATCGAAGTTACTGTAGACCCGCCTCGAGTGTCCCCGGAGCAGAAGAGCGAGGATCTCAAGCAGGCCTGTGAGGAGATCAAACATGACCTCGACAGCGCAGTCGAGGATTGTTCCCGTAAGGCTGAAGGAGAAATCGACACTTGTAGGAAGAAAGAGTGGTTGAGTGCTGAGAACGAGGCAAATACCACTATTAGTATCTTTCAGCAGTGGTACACTCCCGTAAAGGAGAGTGCTGACGCCATATGCAATCTCGGAGGTGACTGTATCGAACAAGTCTTGCTGGAGAAAGTAGAGGCACTTAGGGAAGTTGCTGAAAAGGCTGCGACTTGGAAGGAGCATGATACGCCTCAGCTTTTATTGGCGTTGGTATATGAGGGGAAGGGACTTATAGAGACCATCTCTCATCAATATAGCCCAATTCACTTTAGAAAGATATTGGAAAAGTGGCAAGAAAAGAAAGAGATGGAAGAAAAGTCACAAAAGAAAAGGCTTCCTTCATTTTTGGGGTGGATGAAGGGAACGGGTGGGAAACCAACTGGGTAGCGTCGTACTTTAGCTGTAGAGATCGAGAGCGAAAGGCGGAGGATGCGTAGATGAATTATCGAATACCGAACCATTAAATCCTACTTATCATTATTTCCTACACAAAACCCACTAAAGGCAAGTATTTGCCCGAATATGAGAATCGCAATAGCCTCCACCTAATGTGCAACACCATTACCATTCACCTCCCCATTCACCTCCCCATTCTTTCCATTAACCACCACCTTCCCCCTCAACACCTCCAACACCTTCCCCATCCCCTCCACATCATACCCCAACTTCCCATTCCTCCCCGTAACCATAACATCCTCGGGCTCCCTCGGTATCTGCACACTCTTGGGCACATCCGTCCCCACCACCTCCTCCAGCACCCTCCCAGCCGCAATCTCCCCACTCCAATAAGCCCCAGTTACCGTCCCCAACCCAACAAAAGGCGCAACATGCTCACCAGCCATAAATATATTCCGGTCTGGCATACCTTTCCTCAACTCAACCACATCATCGGCACCACGTTCATTCCCGACGAGGAAGTTGGTGTAGGAGCCGTAGCCGGTGAAATGGTCGTTGTACCAGTTGCTCCTTGTGATGGCGACGGGGGTAACGACGGATGGGTCGTAGCCGGGGAGTTTGGAGAAGTAGGGGGTGAGGAAGTCGTAGATCTCGTTGAAGGCTTTGGAGCCGGGTGTCATGTCCAAGTCCAAGCTTGTGATTCTCCTGCTTAAGTCCCCGTAGAGGTAAAAGAGGAGAGTAGGACGAGCAACGGGCTCGGGGAGAGAAGACATCGAGAAGGCGGTCATTGGGAAGAAGTCGGGGTTTGTCGAGGAGGCGTAGGTGGGGGATTGGAAGACGATGTGGTCCCATTTGGAGTTGGCGTCCCACCAGGGAGTGGTGAACTTGATGTAGATCTTTTCGAGGTGGCCGTAGTTCATGCCTTCTATGGCTTCGGCCATACGAGAAGGTATAGGAGGTGAGAACGAGATTTGTTTGTGTTTGAGGCAGCCAAGAGGTGTAGTGAGGATGATGGCGTCGGCTTCGTAGGTTTGGGTGGTGCCGTTTTGGGTGTAGGTTATGAGGTTGGTGGAATGGTCTGTAGTGGCGATGGAAGTGACGGGAGAGGATAATGAGATGACACCGGCTTCGAGGACGGGCTCGGCTATTTTGTTGACGATCTTTCGGTAGGTGCCGGCTACAAAGAGGTTCTCTGAAGAGGGTCAGCAAACGGTATTTGGACTCGATCTAAGAGTCTTACCTCCAGCACAATTCTCTTCCATGAAAAAGTGCTTCAGACTCTGTTTCCTCACATCGTCACCCACATAATGGCCCCAAATATGACACTGGTCCAAAGCCAACTTTTGCATCCTCGGATCGTCGGGGTAGTCCAGCTTGACCTTTTCAACCATAAAGTCGTATAATGAAACCTCTGGCGGAATATTGTCATAGTTCAGCCTGGCGAATTCCTGTGCATACTCGATGTTTTCCCATAGCTTATTGTCAATATTCCAGCTGTCCCTCTCCGTCAACATCTTTCCTGTCGAATCCACATGAGCTGGGTGAAGAAAGTCCTTGAGTGGAACGGACAACTCTTCTGCTATCCGAGTGATGGCATGTGTATCGCTTGAACCATGGATCCAGTTGGCACCTCTGTAGCTCGTCAGTATAGTTAAGACTCGAGAGGCTCTGGATACATACTCGTCGACCAGATCTCCACCGTTTCCTTCCTCTCCTAGCGTTTTCTGGCGGACCTGGTCCAATTCAGTACTGCTTCTTGAGTTCAGTCCAGGAGCACCTTACCCTTCCTCCAATATGATCCGTAGCCTCAAAGACCTTCACTTCCAAATGTTCTGTCCTTCCTAGCAACACACATGCTGCTCTGAGGCCAGAAACTCCGGCTCCGATGACTGCAACTCGCTTCTTGGTGGGTATAGTGGTACTAGCAGGCATGACCGAATGCTGATGTCTTTGTATAGTGAGGAGAGAAGATGTCGTGGATGAGAAAGCGGGAGTGCCGGCCAAATTGTAGATGTAAGCTTATAAAGCTTCGAAGGCGTACAGTTTTCTGTCCGGTTTGCAATTCCGTACTGTCGTGCAATGTCGTTGGTATCGAGTTGGAGGTGTAGGTGTATAAAGTTTCGTGGGACAATAGCCTTCCCTCGTGAACCCTTCGATCTTTGATCAACAATGGTTCGGCCAACGGCAAGTGTTTCCAGATAACGTTTCGCGGTAGTTGAGATTTTGACGGAACTGTCGGATCCAGCGGAAGTTGCAAAGTTGAAATGTGTCGTGGAATGAAGCTCGTGAATAGGGAGCTGACTTGTCTTTTGAGGCGGGATCGGAGCTTTGCCCCTCGTCGTTTTGGGGACCGCGGTCGAAGCTGAGACTAACGACTCTGAGGTTTACCACCCTCCCCCGCCAACGCGTTTCCCCACATCACCGGTCGAAACCCCCTATTCTCGTGGTCGCAGAGGCAGTGCTCGTGTTGTCGATAGGAGCCCATTCTAGCGATAAGGGCCCGTCTAATCGCAAAGAGACTGGCTGGTGGAGAGGCAAATCAGAGAGGGAATCGTGCCATTTTTAGATTCGTTGAGGGCGTGAACGGAGGCATTGTAGGTCGGCAATTCAGGTACCGACAGTTGGTGAGACTTTGAGCGAGCAATCGGGCAATGAGCAGTAACCAGATGGAAAGTCGTGATGTGGATTGACTGCTGAACGAGAGGCGAAAAGTGCTGACAGATTGTGATTTGTCTTGTTGAGCCGAACGGAATAGTGAAGGGGACAAGAGTTTGGCTGGGCTCTTTCTTTCTTTCCTCACGAACCGCTCGTTTGTTCGTCACTGGGGAGGCGCCAATCGTTCTCCTTGGAAACCCGTGACCACACAACGTCAAGGAGACAAACCGGCGTTCCCAAAAAATCAACACCCTCGGTTGAGAGATTGATCAGTTGACAGAATTATATTCGGGAACTGAACTGCCGTCTTCAATCGAGCTGAGTCTCAGATACCAGCAAATCGAGCATCTGGATGCTGCAGCACGCAAAGCTCGAGTGAAACAATGTTTCTCGAGCAGTCTGAGGAGCTCCATCAACTCTTCGAATATGGTAGGATTCGAAAACTATGTACTCTGAAACTTATGAATAATAGAGATATATTATATTTTCTTATACAGGTATAGCCGTTCGTCGAGATCTATCTGTGGAGAGTACAGTGCAGAATGATCAATGACATCTGGTGAAACTCTTATACTTGAGACAATTGACGGCTTTTAGTTGGACCTCCTCACCGAGAATTCTCGTTTTCGATGTTGGAGACCCTGTGTCGTATTCGGGGATACTGAGGGGGAAGGTTGAGCAACGACGTCGTGTTGTTGGGACTAACTAACAGCAGACCGTCGTTCATCATGACTCGGCCCGAAACGACAACCCGAAAGTTGCGGCCGAGATGCTTTTTGAAGGGCCGCGCAACACGATACGAACTCGTACTCGGAAACTTGTCTCGACCGGCTTGTAGAGAGGATGGCTTAGAAATTGAAGGTTCTTCTCCATGGCCAATCTGCGCCTGCTTTGTAATTATGGCTGGTTGGTCACGGAAGGAGCATACTCGCTTGTCCTCCTTCCTCCGGAACTTTGGGGTTTCCGGCGAGTGAGCAACGAACCCGGAACACCAAATCCGAAACACCACCCGGCACAACTTGCAAAGTACCAACAACAACACAATATCGAAGTCGAGACGGTTTCAGCTGCACGGAATCTACTGATCAATTGTCGATAGGCACGTCTTCAATCAGTAACCCAGTAATATTGGGCGTCATCTACCGAAAACACTCCATCTCACGTCTCACCACAACATGGCCAGCACCACAGGCAATCTCAAACTCCAACTCTCAATCCGCAACGCCAGAACAATTCCCATCCAAACCGCCCCATCCGCTATCACCAATGCCTCATCATCTCGTCCTCCGCTCCTCCTCCAGCAGCACCGCCAACGCCGCTCCTCGCACGAAACCCACCCTCAAAATGGCGCTCTCCGCTGCCCGCCCTTCTCCAATTCGTCCATCCGCCGCAGCATCCAGCACTCTTGAAATACGAATCCGATTCCCTTGCTATCTCTAACAGATAACCTGCATCATCACTCCACACTTTCCAAACTACCGGCCTTCGCCCTGCGAGTCCCAGCTGCCTTCCTACTGGTCGATACTGGAGAGTGTATGGATACCAGGCAATCACTATGCCACCTCTTCCTGATTGGGACCAATGACTCAATCTACACTGCACTGCATTGAAACGCAGAGGGAATATTACCAGATTTGGCAGTTTCCAGAATGTTTTGCGGCAGCTGCGGGTGCTTGAATTGGGGACAGCAGGTTTGATTTGAAACTGCAAGATGATGGAAGGTGGCGGCTGGGATCGGGATGGAATTCTTTCGCCCAAAGCTTGCTGTTTTGAGGTAGCTGGATCTCGCTGTTTGGTTTACTAGACTCGAGGATGCCTGGTGCTGTTTGAATGGGTAGAAGCGGGATGCACCTGAGGGATTTCTACTGCTTCCTCAGGTATACTGCGTAGCCGTGAAGGGAAAATTGCTGATATGGGTCTAGGGTAGGGCTGTGGGCCTCATTACTGCTAAGCTTTGGGCGAGGCCATTGACATTGGGACTGGAAGAGTCAATTGTACATACATTAGTATGGTGGGCCTTGGGACGAGATGAGTGTTGTTTTGATCAATGATCGTTCACCAGCGTATGTTCTGCTCATCATTATTACCCCATTGAGCAATTCACTAACAATGGGCGTCCTCGGACTATTCACAGCAAGACTCTTCATGATCTTCAGTTAATCCTCAGGCAGTGCACTGCTCATCACGATAAACGCGGTTTCGACACAATTCTCGCTGCTTCAGAGAAGAGCAGCCTCCAATGCATGGAAACGTCTGGCGGGAGATCGCAATTGCGGAGGTTTCCAAGAAATATTGCCAACACATCGTGGTGTCACAACTCACATCACCAGCTCACCACCAACGACCAACAAAGCAAAGCGTGAAAAGCCGCAATTAGACCCGCAGGTGGCCTTATCAACACCCAATTCCTATGCATACAACGCATACCCCAGCTACCCGTCTGCACCCCAGGTCCACCACGGTGGATGATGGTGGTGAGGTGGAGTGTGGCGCATTGGCAATTGGGTTGAGCACGAGCCGCAAGGTTGGGACCCAAGAATGCAGAGATGCATGCAGGAACGGGTGGCCTTGCTTGGCAAATGCTTGTGTTATTCCCAAATGGGGCTGGATAAGATGAGCATTTCGGGCCTTCGAGTCGGGCATGGACGACATAGGTGAGATCGAGAAGCTTAAAGATGCCTTTGTTCTGCCACTGAGTTTGAAGTTCAGACACGATATTGAGTATCCTCTCGCCATCCCTAAAAGCATCTCGAACTTGAACTCTTTGACCAACTGCTCTGCGCTCTTTCCACTTTGAACTTGCATTCCTTAGCCTCTCGCCCATCCCTCACATCATGGACCCTTGGCACGGCATTCCAGAAGACGATATCGAGTACGAATACTTCCTCGAAAACGGCTGCGGATGCTGCCCTTACTATATGGCAGTTGGCGAGGAATACGCAATCAGCGATTACTGGAATGCATATTACAGCCCCTCCAACTTTCAAGACCAATGGCTCGCCCGAGATCTTCGCTCCGTCTCCACCCGCGCCCGCCGAAACACAAACAAACTCGCGAAATACGGCCTCAAGAAGACATGGCGCCATATCCATCCACGATATAACCTTTCGCCTGAGTCTCAGGAACAGCATCAACTTGGAACGTTGCTTCATACACAGTACCCGAGTCGTGGAAGGATGAATCCTCCGAAGGGACATTGGAAAATCCCACCAACTCAGCAAGTACAGTACTACGGTATATCCAACAAGACCGTCAAGGCACACCCTACAGGCAACTGGAAGCGGAAGTTCCGCAAGGATTGCCGGTACGAGTCGAAGCTGCAGCGGTGTCGAGATTCTCTCTGCTGCTTCAGGCACAAGGTGGAGAAGACGAGCAGGAAGGGGAAGAGAGCGGTGAAGCGGGAAGGGTGGGAGGCGGGGTTGGAATGGAGAAATGGGGAGGTTGAGAGATGGGAGGATGATGAGAAGATGAGAGCTGAGCTGGAGGAAGAATGGCAGGGTGAGCAGGGCAAAGAGGACCAGATTGATGAGAGAACTCGGAAGAAGGAAAAGCGTATGGTGAGACGGAATTGTATGCCGTGTGGTTGTTCGGATAGCGAAAATTCGTGGGGGGAAGATGTTGACGAGGAGGCTGCTGAGGAACATGACAGGAGACTCCAGAGTTTGAGGCCTGGATGGCGCATGTTTATTATAGCGGGATATGGGGGCCGTGAGGATGAGATTATAGTGTATAAAGTGGATACGACTCGGAACTGGGTTGCGGGCGTGAGTGGCGTGGAAGATGGTGGTGACGAGTCGGAGTGGGCTTTTGTCGATCTGGATGAGGCAGGGCTCTTGTCGGATGGGGAGAGTTGGCAGGCGGACTTTGAGTCTGCTTTCGACACATCCTCGGCAAGCTCTACATCTGAGTGATTAGTAGCTAAGTGGGAGTAGGGCCAGTGTCTTTTAGCTCATTATTTAAAAGTATCTAAGTACTAAATACTTCCAGTTGAAGATGCAATCCGAAGTTGTTGCACTGGAAAGTCAGATCCGATACGTCTAGATAAAGTACCATGGCGGCATGGCCAAAAAAAAGTCTATAACTGGCTGAAGGAATGACGCCCATGCGGGTGGATAGACACACCAAATACTGACACATGTTGGCCCTGCGCAATGGCAAGTAGGCAGTGTTTAAAGGTCAATACTTGTTATTCACTTCGAAGTATTGCATTCACTTTTGTAGAGAAGTATGGATGCGAGCTGGTAGAATCACAAAGTCAACAGTTCTAGGGTAAAAAAGAATTCATGGCATGTCAACAAAACCTACTGAATGTAGTACATGTGCCGCACCAAACTAAATACGACTCGGAGTCCGTTGAAAGTTCCATCTGAAGCCTGAGAGGGGCGTTTCCCATCTCCACATGATATGACCTGTACCTGTATCTGAACAAAGGAAAATGCTTGACGAAGAGATAAACAAAAAAAGGAAACCAGACTTTGCAAATTGCAAGCAGTCCATCGCTACCACTGGTACGGAATGAAAGGAAAACATTGGGTACTGACGGACAGGATAGCAGCTGCAAAGCTGGTTCTCAGATGTAGTAAAGCTTCCGCCTTACTTCGGCACACCGCTTGGTTTCTTCTCATTTCGGAGCGCCACCAGCCCCTCCGAGACCTGCTGCGCTATAGGCTTGACAAGAGCCGACAAGCCGCATACAGCAGCTAAGTAAAGAGAGCAAGCAGAAACATTGAACTCTTTAAGGCCTTGTAAGTCTTTATCGTCTTCAAAGGCCTTGACATCCTCCTTCGTAATATGTCCAATCTTCTCCTGCATGGAAGTGAGTAATTGCCCCGGGAACAATTTCTCCAATTTGGATCTCTCATCGCTAGTTGCAGCCTGATAATCCCTTTCCAGATCACCAAACCACTTCACAAAATCGTCCTTCTCTCTGACGAGTTTGTCTAGATCCCGATGAGCATCGGCCTGCGCTGGATCCTTTAGATGAGCGGCAACAAGCGTGGATGTGTCTAGCACGACTCGATCCTCAATAATCTTCCCCATTCGAATGACCTCATCGAAGTTACTATTACCAGTAGTAGTGCTTTCCAGTGTGGAATCGCTACCTCGAACGGCAACGTTTGACATCGTGAACTTGATTCCCGGTGGACTGAGATTTAATGAGCAAACAGCACTTGTGTCTGATACTGAGGGAGGCCTTCCAACTGGTCGTCCAGGTGCAGTAGTGGTGATATTCTTCTGTGAGAGGACGAAGCGGATTAGCAAGTAGACACGAAGTGCTTGTGCAGAACGGATATGGAGGAAAAATGGAGACGGACTCGAATAGTGATTTGTTGGACAGGCTGAAGAGAGAAACCTGAGGGCATCTGTGCCCATTTATATAGTCCTGGAGCAGTTAGAATCCCATCTCCTAAACCTAGAGTACTAACTGGGGGGGGGGTACTCGAGTACCTACTTGCTACCGACGACAACCTTCGGCAATTCTACTTGGACTTGGTCCACTTGAAAGACGGGTTCTTTCGTTTGTATATCAAGGGGCCGCTCTTAACAAGGCAGCATATGACGAGATATTGGGAGGAGGAGCGGGGTACCAAGGCACGGCCGTTTGCCAGTGCGGGGTCCTCTCGCCACTTCTGTCCACCGGTGTACCTTTAGTAAGGCGGTAGTGAGGACTGCCGACAAAGGATTCTGCTTGGTAACCCGTAGGACTTGAAAATGCCCGTTTGTCAAGGGAAGAGACTGCCTATATGGGAATTCACAGGACGGGAAACATAGAGCCACACCCTGTGTATGGCTATAGATTCCGTATTCGGAATAGGAATCTTCCGGTGAGCTCCATGGCCGTTTGACACGGGAAGGGACTTTCTATTCTAGTGTTTATCGGTAATGTATTTGTAAACGCTGATGTGATTACAGATGGCAAGAGTTCGGTAACGGAGGAGGGGACTCGGAGCATTCTGACTATATGGCAAAGTGTGGGACTTGGTCATCTTGCGCTGGTCACCTTGAATGTGTCGAAGTGACGTCTCCCGCGGCGGCCGCTCGAGCGCTCCCACAAGTCCGCCTCGTACGCCAAGGCCAGGCCTCGCTCGGCGCCCTCGAGGCCTCATGCTCGAGGCCCCCATAAAGGACCATGCATGTTACACCATGTATAATACCGAATAGCTAAGTATATAGAGAATGTGTTGCTTTGTACTTACTACTAGAATATATCGAATAGGAAAGAGAAGGAAATGAGATAACCATAGAGAAGAAGTTGAGGCTAGTCTGTAGAGATCGAAGGCCTGAGCTGTGCATGAGGCTGTAACCAAGCTTAGGCGCGTGCCGTCGTAACAAGATGAACCCGATCCTACACTTACTGAGCATACTTTAATGAAGCAGATGCTCCTTGGGAGAGATTCTGATCAGTCTGGGTTGTCAGAAGCTTACATGGATGGAGGGGATTCAATCAGAGATTACAAATGGCCATACTTATGCATGGGCTAACGGTTTACGAGTTCTAAATTTCTTTCCCTTCCCTTTCCGGACTCTTCATGCCAGTGTCGAACGCTAACACTACTAATTAAAGTAAGTAAGTAGATAACTTTCTTTATAAAGCTACAACAATCGACCGCAAGAAGAAAGCCGATACAACTGACAGTCCTGCAGCCTGTCATTCTTAGCTACTTAAGTACTATAGCTCGAAAAGAAAACGGTAGAATTCTAGAAACATGTGCAAGTCTTTTGCAAGTTTGGCATCCTCGCCAGGCTCGCTCAGAGAAGTAGATTATAAAGCAAAACGATAGGAAATCTAGAAGAAGTAGCAGCATGCTAGCAGAATATTCAATACCTCAAAAACAAAGCAAGGTCGGCTTTACTACCGGTCCACTACTTGAGTACTTCAGTAAGTAGTTTAATCCACCGTATTCATATGACTGGCGGTGTGTGAAAATGAAAGTACTTAGAAGTAGGTTCTATGAGAAAACAAGGGATGTCTCTTCGCCGCCTCAAGAGTAGAAGAGCTAGGAGAAAAAGAGTACTTAGTAGGAAACAATGGTAAAATGATACTAAAATCAACTTTCGCGTGCAAACGAAGCACCTGCCTGGGAAAGTGCTACCTCATTCGTGCCAGCTTTCAGGTTCCAGAGCATAATCGCGCTTTTGCTGCCCATCTAGTTGTGGGCTCGAGGATTAAACTCTGACTCGGACAGTTGTGAGACGAAAGCATTCAGCTGAGCCCTATCCGACAAGGAATTTTATAACACTGTGACTTACTATAGAACTGTCAGTGACATACATGAGTTTTCTCGGCATTGTCGACAACATCGTGAGATACAACATCTCCACCAGCAACACACAAAGATACAGCGATTGTACTTGTAACTCAACCCTTCTGGCAAGTAAAGGGCAATTCAATTTAGCTAAGTATGCATGACTAAGGCGCCCACCATCATAAATTTCAATCGAGCAAACTTTTTCTCCAACACAAACAAACAAACATCTCCACCGGCACTCAATTCCAACTTTCACAACAAACCACCCCCTCGCACCCTATCTTTCATCGCCATTTATTCTCACATCACCCTCCAGGCTCAGTTCAGTAAGTTTTTGCTTACAGAATTGACCCCGCTGCAAACAGCTCCCTTCTTGCCGAATTTGACAGCTGAAAATTCTTGTTTTGTTGTAGGTTTTTGCTTTCTCTCTCCTCGACGACGCGACTCTGCCTCTGCTTCTCCTCAAAGCTTGCCATCAAACATCGCTCCTAGTTAAGGTTGGTTACCCTCAATTCAATTCGCCTTCCCTCGGTCGCTGTTTGACATTCTCATTACTAACCCATGGATAAAACTGCTGTCACTTTTTTATCGCACGACCGCAACAATCGCACGATCGCTCTCATCAGACTTTGTAAACTGGCCTCAACTTCGCCAGAACTCACTTTTGCAAGCAGACAAATGATCAAGCAACCTAGTAAACGGTATATATGAGCAATAGACATACTATAGCTAAGTAAATAGATGTATGAATAGAGCAAACAATAAGAAAAATACGACCCGTAACTCACCTGAGCTGTGGAGTGAACAATTGCATGCAAGTCACCTAAAAAGGCTCGTGAAATGGGCACTGTAAGTCACTTGAATAATATTTCAAGTCACATTTAATGCGGGCTTAATCGAAGCAAGTCACCCGCCCAAATGGCGTTGCCCATACTGGAATTAGCCAGTAAGTCACCGGTTTATCAAAAGCCTTGTCGTATAGGGTGAGTGGTAAACTGTGGGAGCGCAAGACCATGTAATGCTTTCGCTTTCATGACAACTGCCATTCGAACCACCATTTCTTCTATTGCTTCGACGCTCTTGACGGTAAGATCGTCCTCTTTCAAGTCCCATTCTTTCGCTTGTTGCTCATCCATCCATTTCTTATACTCGTCAACGCTTTTCTTGACATCGCTCTTCTCTAATTGCTTTGCGACCCAATCATGTTCGACCTGCTGCCCGTAGTAAAATTTATAGATATAATCGATACAGAAGTAAACTGCATTACTTGCCTCCAAAAATCTTTTTACCTTCGCCTCACTGGCGCCGGACCGACGCAGCAGCTTTTTTCCTGTCTTTTTTTCTATCCAGGACAGAAGACTGTCGTCGTAACTGACAAGAATCGAATTTGAGTCTTCATCATCAGAAGAAGAAAGGGAGACGACCGAAGTAGTGAGTAGAGATCTCGACGAGGACATTCTCAAATAGGTTGATTCGGAGTGCGAGAGTTGACAGTTGCAGAAATGGCTTCGGCGCTGTGAAATGTGCGGATGGTGCCAATGGGAAACGAGGATATGCGGTAGTATGATCGTGACTCGAGGTATTGGATGCCAGTGGAATAGCTTTCGATTTCGTATTGTGGAGAAGATGCAGGAATGGTGATGGTAGATTCTGTGTGGGGATTTGGGTGTCTTATATACCCAATTCCCACCCACATTTGACCCGGACGAGACTGTACTGCAGCTGTTCTGATAGGGACAAGATGATCGAGGCGATAGCGCCAGAACTCGTCATTTCAAGCGTACGTACCATCAGGGAGCTTCGTTTGTTACAATGTTTCGGCCTAACCTACTCTTAGATTCACCCCATGTATACTACATCGAAGCTGTAGTAAGGATGACCGTTTGTCGTGAAAGGGACTTCTGAATCGGCTCGTACCTTCACCGAGCTTCAGAGACGGAAATGTAAGCCATCGATCTCAGACTAACCCGAATTCACAGCTACCGAAACAGTAGCAGTCGACTCATCAGAGAACTGTTTGGCATTGCAGAAACCTCTAGGTCGAAAGGAGTAATGCAAACGCCAGAATACACGAACAGAGTCGTACGATAGAACTCCTGAAGGAGGTTATCTTGTTTGACCGTTTGCATGTCACTTCTTGGTACATTCGGTCAACTTGGCTACCCTCAGTACGTGGCGGTTAAAATTCACCCCGGGGGAAAAAGTGGTCTGGTTGTAGGCAGTGGAGGTCAGTAGAGGCGTAGATACTTGGTGAATAGATATAGCAGCTTTATGAGACCCCGGAGTGCCGTAATTACTTCAACGAGGGACACAGAATCGGTACCGTATCGCATCTCTTCAAAGCTTCTTAACCTGCTTTCTTAGAAGCCTTCAACTTTGAATCACCATGCCGGTATTACAACGTGTAGCTTATGGCCCGGTCGCTATTGTATTTCCTTTGCGATTTTAACTACGTCTTCTCAAGATGTTCATACCAACTATTCTGTCCTAGCCGTAGAGTACCCGAGGATCTATGTCAGTTTTCTCCAGCTGTTCTAATATCTGCTCAAGGTAGGTTCTTACTCATGCTCTTCCTATCCCAAAAAACAAAGAAAGTTTTCCTCCCTTGTGTCCTCGCTCACTGATTGAACAGTCTTACCAGCACTCTGAACTCCCGCCATTCCGCCTCCGCTACGAAGCTCTCCCGTCCACTTGTATACCGATGGGAAGCCACTCTTCATGGACATAATCCAATATTTCTGTCATTCTGCCGAACGTGGTAGCCCCGAGGCTTCTATTCCTAGCCCTTGGAGCATCATAGGTCGTGGGAGGTAGAGATGGCGAGGCCATGGCGAGCTTTGAGTCCCGTCAACACTGCGGTTTGTACTCAGCAAAGTGCCCGCGAGTCGATCATTGTTGCACATTTCCTGGAGACCCTCACAACAGTGAGTATTTGGAAGCTAAGTTGAAAAGTTTGTGCTCTCTGGTATCCCTGCTTGAACGTTATCAGTGCTCCGACTGACATGAGCGGTCCATCTTGAATCGGGTCGTCAATTACCTTTTGGTCTTCGAACGTACACGCATACTGACAAGAAGGAAACTAACTGCTTGTGTCGTGGGCCATCATCGAATCGGTGGCGGTACTATGACAAGTCGTCGTTGAAGAGAAACGACAACATGGTTGCCATTTCCGCTTCTTAAGGTCTGTCGTCCCACCGCATCTGGCAACCTCTCTGTCATCTCATCTTGGCTTCCGTCCATTCCCCATTCAGCACCAGAGATCGATCGACACTCCAAACTTCCAGGACAGACGTTAGCGTCGCTCGCCTGTTCCCTACGCCATACCAATCCGAGACAATCTGCTGATAAGACCAACAAGGGACACCCTTATCGCGTATCAAGGCAGAGGGCGCTCCCCAACCTCAAGGATAACAGGATGACTGGAAGGGAGGTGGTGACGTGGTGGGTCTAGGGAGTTCAAGTTGGACTCCTTTTCTTTGACCGTTGGACCCTCTTCATCTTCCATCAACCTCACTGCAACTTTGCTGAATCCTCTTTGTCGACCACAAGCCTTTGAACGAACAAATCCCTTATCACGACTGTCCTAGAACCTTATCAGCCTCACTTCACTCAACACAAACGCACCAGCAAGAACGTTACCTTACGAACCACACGATAGCAATCATGGCCTCCGCCGCAGTCGAATCCGCAGACCTCCGCTCCTCTTCCATCCCTCTCCTACGCGCCTCGGCTCACATTTCCCGTTACTCTCCTCACCGCTCCATGCACGCAACAAAGACTCACTTTCCATCCTACACAAACACGCTCTCCAATCTCCCGAGCGCATCCGGAATTCTTCCATCCAAGGGTACCGTCAGGGGTGCAGTTGGTGATGCAAACAAGCCAGCGACACTTGCTCAACGCAAACGTCATCTCCTCCGACTGTCTCGTGCCTCCAACACGGCGCCATCCAAGTGCTGCGCAACCTGCGATGCGTTCACCACATCTTATCGCGAGGGATGGATCCGCAAGAGGAGAGAGGAGGTGAAGAAAGAGGTTGAGGAGGAGAGAACAGTGCAGGGTTTGTTGCGGTGGATCGAGAGAGATCTTGGTGAGGGGTGGTATCGAGAGACGCCATTCGAAGTTGAGCAGGAGGGTGAAGGCGAGACGATGATGCAAAGTGTTTTGGCGGAAGGCCTCGTAAGTGAGTTGCCGGAGGCTGACTGGGGTTGCTTGGTTGAGCGGGCAAAGAAGATGAAAGAGAAGCAGAATAAAGAAGGAAAGGAAGACAGTCAAGTGAAGGAGATCAATACGGCCAAGGGAAGGAAGGTGTTGTGGCGGATTGACGATGAGGATACGCTAGAGTGGGAGTTTGTTGAGGACGAAGAGGACGGATGGGAGGTTTGCACCGAGGATGGCTGGAATGTCCTGTGAGTCGAGACAAGTGCCGGTTTCGGGCCAAACATTCCTATTGCGAGTGATTAGACGGGAACATATTGTGAGAGACGTTTGCGGGGGGATTAATGATAGATACCAGATAATACTTAATGCGACGTCATGCCACTCAGAAAAAAGGTCATTTCTCCGCTGTGGTCCAACATACATTCGTTTGCTTTTCGTTTGTACTCATCAACTCTTCTTCAACAAGTACCCACGAATCCTTCTACATTTTGGCCAGGGATCAGAACCAGACAAATATTCACCAACATCAGAACGAAGCTTCGAAAAAGCCGACACTCATCGAGTCCAGCCATGTCTGATCAGGCCGAACCCAGCTCGCCTTCCGTTACCGGTATGAACAGCAAGTTCTCGACACTGGCACTCACTCCAGCGAGTCCAGATCTTCGACCAGCCTTGAGAGCACCGATTAGCTCGCCAGCCGAGTTCTCTGATGTTGAGGATCCCAAGTTCCCTTACACAACCCTCGAAACGCTTGCTATAATTGTCGAACAGTTGGCTGCCCTTCGCGACAAGGAGTCTGATTCCGAGGGTTCAGCGGACGAGGAGAGGTCACCCGCTAAAACACAATAAGTTGGAGCTTTTCAACCACTTTGGAGGGAGCCTTGACAAGCAGGATCGCAAAGACGGTTAGAGAAGGATGTGATATTGCTCGGAGCCTGTTTGGCAGTTAGACTAGACTACCTGAATTCTATCATAACCCAAGCCCACTCTCTCTGTACTTCGCTCATTATTCTGCGTAACCAAAATCCTACCAAGCCACCGCCACAGCAGGCCCACTGAGTAATTCCTAAGGCATACTTGCGTACACCTTTCGTAAATAACGACTTCTCGTGGCTTCAAGTCGTCCGCTCAAGTTAGTATCATAACTGAATACAAGGCAGCATCTTTTTCTCAAAGTCTTCAACACTAGCGCCAGTTCAACTTGACAAATACCACCGCTGTATCAGGCGGAGCATACGCTCCAACTAGCAGGGTACTGCACGTCGTTCTATCGTATCTCGATCCGTAGATATCCTGTCAAAGTCCTGGCCCCATGGTACATGTTGATCCTGTTATCACGTCAAAAAGTCAAAGACCCCGGTCTTCAGCTCTGACAAATATAACATGCTCCTCCCAGCTATACCCGATCCTGTCCAGGTGCCCTCCTCCTCGACCTGATGGCTGCAGAAACATACCTGATCTGACTTTGCTACCATTTTAAACGGAACCAAACGGCTGTAATGAACAAAGGCCCATCATCCTGCAACTGTCTGCGTGACTGTTGTGTTATTGCCATATCTGGGAATTCTGTAGGGCCTTCACTCGTGTAGGCAACGGTCCTAAGCACCGATGAGGCAACTTTGCTTTGTTTTGCCTTTACTCAGATCCGGTGGGATCTCGTAGCGAAGTCGTTGTTTGCCTCTTGACTCTATGTTTGTGTTAGCTTATATCTGCTTCCTGAGGATTTGGGGAGTCTTACGCCCACACTCTAGCTTTCAGGTTTACCACTTTCGGAAGTTTGACAAGCCGATCGTCCGATGTCTTGAAGTACGCAGACTTCGCATGGCTATGTTTTGCTTTTGTACCTTCGTCTTTGGAATAGTCGTTCTTGTCGATGGGGGGTGTGGAGAGGACCATCTGATCGGGGGGAAGACGCCCCAAAACCGGAAAACTCAGGCAGCCTTTTGGTTGTTGAGCTGCAGGCAGAGACCATGGGATCCGATGGGGGAGGAAAGGCTGATGCTTGGGTGTAGCAGCTTGGGGCGAGGATGACGCGGTGTGAGAAAGAAGAAAGAGAAAAAGACCCACTTTGGGAGGTGTGAAAAAGAGGAAAGGTTGTTGAGGTGCAGAGTTTTCTTCCTGCTGAAAGATGTAGGGAACCGATGGGATGGGTGGTGCATGTGGGAGGAGGAAGGAGGTCCAGGTAGCGTCATGTGATGGTAACTCTTGATGCCGCCTCATCAGAGGTGCAGTTCCTCCACACGAACTCGGTCATCCTCACCATCTTGCTTTCGACTTGCCGTTTTCGTTTGCCTTCGTTTTCCAAACTCCTCTCCAAACTATCACGAACTCGAAGCGACATCTTCAGTTTCTTTCTCGAGACCTACTTCCTCCTTCACATCGATACCTCATACAGCAGTCCCGCTCTTTCACCCCACCTGCCGTCCACCGTCACGATCCCTCGATTCCAGACGCAATGTATGTATTTCTCACAGGCCACATCTGTCACCAAGCCGACCGGAGCCTAGTTCGTCCACGGTCCTTACCATACGGGTGCTAACCTTCGGTGCTTACGGCGAGGTGCTGCGGGTGCTGCATTACGATATCCGCACAAAGATAGAATCATCATCAGTGTGGCACTTGCAGCGGCAAACAGGAACACTCGCATATTATCGCTGCGGTCAACCAAGCGCTAAACGGTACCTCAAGATCCTAACTTCATGTTGCGTAGTCAAGGTACGAAGCTGCTTGACTTCCCCCCCCTCGCTGCTTGCACAGATCGTACAGATACCCAGTTTGGCAGCCAACTTACTCGATTCTCTCTCCCACAGGTTTACTTCTTTGTTTGCTTGCCTCGACATGATGACCTTACTTTGGATACGAAGAACTCGGCATCTGAAGTATGTATGATTTTTGACTCCAACATTCTCACGCTGCACAGTGTATGCAAGTTCAGCATCTAATTTCCCAGCTCCGCCAATGGCATGCTGCGATTTAGAACAGACGCTGATGGAGGGATGCAAAGAGCATCAGCCGGGTAGGTGGAATCATGGTTGTTTGCTGAATGGTGACCTCGGAGTACGGGAGATATTGGAAAGACCTGCTATTGGGCAGTCGGATTCGTGAGCTCTATTCTTTGGGAAACTTGCGGATTACAGAGACGTTGAACTGAGCTAAAACCTGGGATCCATGAAGAAACATCCTTGATGCGAGCATGAGGTGACCTTTGTTTCTCTGCTTTGTCGGTGTATGAACTACTGTAGTCCATCACTTGAAAAATTCGGTACAGGAAAGGTCGAAGAGCTAGAGACGTTGGTGCGTGCATATTACGGAATGCCGTCGAACGCCGATGTTTGGTGCTTATCGAAGCTAGAGAAACAAATTGGGGAAACATATCGTTACATTAAGGTTTAGAACCATCTTGAGGTTAGTGGTCTCTAGTCTAGCCGTCGGAGACTTTTCTGGTAAGGCCGACTGGGGTAGTAGCGAGCCATGCTAACTTGTGGGGTTAGGCTCGCGATGAAGACAAGGATCGATACCAACTGCCGAGATTCACGACTGTAGCTTTCAACGTTTCGATCAGTATCGCTACTTCAGACATACGATATCATGGAACAATAGATGCTGCGCGCTGGACCACCGCAACAAACACTGCGGTGCAGCTGCTGCACCCGTCGTCCGCGGTTCGCTTGCTTGATACATCGTCCGAATGAAGAGATTCAATATAGCTGCTGGTACTTCTTTGTATCTGCAATATCTACGGAGTAATACTCTCGGAGTTCAAAAGCAAGCCGAAGCTATGCTGGAGAGAAACATATGATCGAGTACGGAAGTTAGAAAAGTACTTTCCTTTCAAGAATATATGAGGAAGCATCCAACAGGACTGCTCCGATGCAACACCGCAGAGTCTTTCTCAAGCCAATCGCAGAATTCTTCTGCCTACCACAACCAGGTACCGGCACCACTATCGATTCTGCTGTTCAGCCCTTCGAGGCACGCCGGGTTTACGGATACAGCTTTCTAAATTCGGCATCTCTGGTCTGTTTTTCATTGCCCTCTCTCATTCGTCAAGATCCCGAGATACTGATTTGGAATCGATATCTTTGGGATGTCTCTACTGGCATATTGCAACGGACGTCCGGACGATAGGTTCCCTATTTGAGGAGTGGGATCATAGCATACTACGAAATACGGAGTCCAATATCGCCCGTTACAATACATGTCCAGTCTCCATGTTCCACCCTGCGATTATGTATGGAGAGTATCCAATTGATACCCCCTCCTCAATGGTTGCCTTGCATACCGAACAGATTACAGCCTGTTTTTAATTAGAAAGCGCAGGAGGAGAACAAAGAAATGTAGTCGGGCATGCTTGAGGATGCGCACGATCTGATCGCGCTTGCGTGCTTGTGTTGGGGTAACTGCTTGCCTTACTACCTGCTGGTAGCCTTTGATGACCCTAAAGTTCACCGCGAAGACTCCCTACCGGTAGGCTGACCTTACATACTCCTCCTTTGTGTATAATCGATGTTATACTTCCTACACCCTAGTTATGTACTGATCAGTCTGCTTACTCTGACTATGCCGCTTGGTAGTCTATCTGGCTGCTTTGAAGATGCTTCGCATTTCTTTCGATTATGAACTGGACTGCTCCCACATGCAGCACTTACGAATCATTCCCTGAGGAAGGCTAACTTTGGGAAGAAGGGCAATCATATGAGCTGCTCCCACAGGTTCGCTTCCTCAGGTAACGGGGCGCCGTCGAGCTAAGAGGTGGCTGCGACCAGATGGGCGTCCTTCACCGCGGATCACAGAAGGAAGATAGACGGCACTGAGGTATCATGCTGTACGAAGTAAATGAGACGTAGTTATGTCTGGTTGTTATCGACGACAAGCTTGGTTGCATAGGGTTATGGCAGCTGATCGAACCGACGTTAACTTAACCCCGACGTACAGGAATGGCTGTCGATATCAAGATTTCTGACATTCTGCATGCACGAAATGTTATTTTGGTGTTGCCTTGGACTTGCAAAAGCCCGCTGAGATTGCATACATACCTTTCTTGCGAAGCTCGATTCTTTGGAAGTGGTGGGTAGGGAGGACAGGTAACTGGATGAGGCCCTTGCTTAAGGTCGCATAGCGTTCTGTCGGCGCAGAAGGCTTCCACTGTGGCCTGCCTGTGAATATGTGGGTAATATGCTGGTTGATGTAGGTAAACGACGCACATGAAGTGTAGAGATGGTTGTTTCTGTACTGACATGTCAACAGGAACCTCATGAGAACGGCTCATAGCCGACCCATATCCTAAAGTCAGGTCTCCTATGATGGTTCTTCACCAAGCCGATGGCTTTACCATCACACGCCAATAGTCGTTCCGGCCTACTACCGTATTGTCGGAGGTATCATGCATCGTCTCCGGAGCTCCGACACCGACCCGGAACATTACCATTCTGACTGGCTACCACCTGAAAGAGTGTCTCTCGGTGCGGAATACTTGCAGGAACCCTGATAATCCGGACGACTACCTCAGGTACACCACATTCAGCTTTCTTTGTTCAGTCTCAAAGCATGCATGGCACCAAAGGAGGCTGTCTACCGGAGGAACTCTGGGAATCCATGACCCTTGGATCTCAAAAGGCCTAGAATAAAAGATGAGTATTACCGGATTAGGAAGTAACAGGCAGCCTACAGTGGATATTTGGGATCATGGGGTGTGCTACCTGTAGTTAACGGAGGAAGGAACATAATAACTGGACGGAAACACTGAACACAAGGTCACATCCAGTCACGATTTGAATGCCACAGGAAGTACAAGTACAGGTACGGAACGGAGGAACATAATCCGGCTTCAGACATACTTGGACTTGGATGTTTCTTTGTTTAGTACTGAGCGTGTGACTTGTGGCTTGCAGTAGTGCCTGTCATCAGCTCGTCGGTGGGTCGAAGTGGCAGGTAAAGCAATATGCTCTGACAGAATACTCCGGAGTACGCATGCTTATGGACTGGGTGCTGATGGGATCCAGGTATGTATGCTTTTCAATCCGAGCGCAGCCTAATAGAGGCTCAAGAAGAATTTCTACTAATTCGGGTCTAGGCTGCCATATTAACAAACTGCAGTCCTTTCAACTGACATCTCGATCAACCAATTATCGCAAGATATGGCACGATATGTTATATGCGAAAAAGCAAAGTTAACTTATACGGTTGATTATGGATCCATCCTCCGAGGCCCTCTATTGCATACAGTGCTATCAGCAAGTACGATATCTACCAGAGACGACCTTCAAGGTTGTCAGGTAACCTGACATCTTGATAAGATCAACTCCTTAAACAAAGTAGTGTGGAGTGAACGCAATATGAGCGTTTATGCCTTCGCTCCCGTTGCGCTGGGTTGTGGACTGGATTCGCCATGCGTGGAGGGGTTATCTCATCATGTCACCCCAGAGGAAGTGAGATGTGGTACTGGATATCGACATCATCGCAGAGCATGGTGGTATGTATCTCCACATTCAGGTTCGTATCACAACGCCGGTCATGGAAGGCTACATGATAGCTATGTAACCTATGGTGTGATGCTGGGAACCAGAGAATAAGAGAGCGCCGTGAGCCAATAGGCCGCTCGGAAAGCGAAGCCTGGAGAATTACCGGGTTTGGTCCGGCAAATGCCATCTCTTGTAACACGAGCGGGAGGAGGGTGTGGGTGTATTATTGATGGACAGTTTGGGTGTAGTGGGGTGCTTTGTGGAATGGAGGGGATCGCTGAGCAGATCTGAGCAACGCCAGAGAATCGCCATCAAGGAGCTGGTCCGGAGTATGTCCGGAGAATTACATCCGTCCGCATTCCATTAGACAGGTTTCGCTAACACCGCCGTATTAATTCACCACAGCAACCGTCACAAGCTATCCAACTTGGTGTTGGTGAGAAGAAGGAAAATAGCACCAGCGACTTAACACCGCCGTAATTACGGCAGGTCTTAAAGCTGCCGTGTTAACGTTTTGGGAAGTCTGTTTACAATTCAAGAGGCTCCAATAGCAGACTTTGCCCTTCTCAGCACAGCTCAGCAAAGGAAAAACTGGATCGTGAGAGAAGTCACCCACCAAACTTTAGGACGTGCATAGTACGGCGGCCGTAGCGAAACCTGTCTATTCTCAACTTGAGCAGCTCAAAGTGAGGGTGGGGCAATCGAAGAAGCTATGCAGGAATCAGCAAGAGATTAGGAAGATGAGATGCCGCGGGGGAGGGGCAAGCGTAGGAATTAAGGTAAGAAGTTGTTTGATAAACACAGCCAGAGATCATACCTCCCGCCTCCTCCAGCGGCTCCTCCCAGGTTTTAAACGGAGGAGGGGGGATGCCGTGCGGTGCGCGGTGTGCCATGTTCCTGTTTCCCCTTCTCGTAACGGAGCTGATAAGTCGAGTAGATAATGTAGGTTGACATCTGCGCGAGATGCTGTGGAGAACACCCTCGAATCGACTGGATACCTGCTCATCAAATCCCCAGGAACCCGCTCGTGAGATGGGCTAAAATCTGCTCGTTGCGCAACAGCCAACGGAGAATAACGGAATCAGATGTCAAGATTTCTGGCGACACACCCAGCAGGATTATGTTTCCTTGAGGTTCGTCAGCCTTGTGCGGCGGAGGAAACAATTGTCGACACAGGGAAACCCTTGCTCGCGGGCGGAAGAAGGGAATTGTGGGCTGCTGGTCTGTATGAAAAAGCAATGCGGGTACCTCGGGCTTCTAGACGCTCTACGGATTGGTTAGCAAAAGGATACCTACATGGCCTCTTTGCTCTCGTCCTCCTTGCGCTCAAAGTCGACTTTGTTGTGTTGCAAAGGCGTACCGTTGGTTTGATTCACGACGCGGCACCGGTCAACTTTAACCAGAGTTTCAGTTGTTGCGACATCGACGATCGATGGAAGTGTGCTTTTGTGCCTGTCAAAATGTAACGCTGGGTCGCAAACGGAAGGGAAGGAAAATCAAGGAGGAGGGAGGCAAGGAGGGGGAGGGGTAAAGCTCCCTTGGCGATATTTGTTTGTCGAGGTGAGCTCTCTCAGGAAACTTTGACAGGAGGAAGTCGTGCTGCAACCAATTATCAAATGCTCTTGGATTACGGAACCTTCTGGGAAGGAAACAAGAAGCCAAACGAAATCTGCCGCGACTTGACGGAACCAAAAGTAAGGGCACATTAGATTGCAGCAAGGCTTTAGCTGGATTGGTGATGGACGGAAGCTTGGTGATGGTTGCATGCTTCGGTGGGTTCCTGGCCTCCTTCGATCAACCTCTGGTTCTGGCGGAGGACCGAGAGACAGAGAAACGATATGGAGTTGAGCCGGTATCATCGACATCACCACGCGCGTTCATCCCTATCTCGCAGAAGGGCTTTGCTGGGATGTTGAGACCTTGGGAGTAGCGTGAGCATCTCCTTCTGCAATGTTTCCCCACAAAAGTGTTTGAAAAGCGCTCATGATGAGCATCTCTACTGGGATGAGCCCTTGATTTCTTCAGATAGGAAGTCCAAAGTGCTGCGGACGGTTCCAAGAGAGCAGACGGCATCCAAATTTCTCTATCTCTATTGGCCTTTACCCCGCCCGAGCAACTCTCCACTGCCACTGGTTCGGTTTGTTGAGGCTTGACGAATTACGACTTTGAGCAAGAAGGAAACGAAAGAGGTGTGTGTCTCCTCCAGAAACATCAGGAAAGGCAACACAAACACGAAGACTTTCCGGGCGCTCAACGGAATACTAGACGGAAGGGCATCAGAAAAAGCAAGCATGAACGGAGGAAGAATTTCAAGCTGTTGCCGGCTTTCCGTCAGAGAGCAGAGGGAATTTACGGACCTAGTGTGCTTCTAGGACTTGATATCCTTTCCATACCCTTGTCAAAACCGAAAAGCCTATTCGTAGGGTTCATTTTTGTGGTTTCACTGAATCATTGCCTATTCTGGTAGAAAATTCCCCTTGCTGCTTTGACCGTTTGCTTGCACTACTAGCAGCTGGGGCGGCGGGTAGGGAGAAGTGTCATGACGATTGTGGAAACAAACCTTTGCCATCAAACGGCCGCTATTCCACGTTGACTCCGGCTCCCCAGGAATCGCAACTACGTCAAACGTCAAAGCTTCATTCTTCAACCTCCCCTCCTCCACCGAGGGCGACAACATCGCCAACACCAAAACTTCAACCAACCTCTGTCTTGGAGTCGAGATGGGCATTGAAGTGTTGTCCCCATACGACCTTTGAATCTTCACATTTACCCCTCCCGCTGCGCCCCAACATCTCTTGTCCTCAGCTCTCCCAGGGCGCAAAAAGATTGAGATCATGTCATGCACAAGCCCAAGGAGATTCAAAGCGTCGGATAACTTGACACTTGGGCTGTCGCGATACCTGTTATCCGCCTACGACAGGTTGAAACTACCTATTACGGGCTGGATTGCCTGGATCCTGGGTAGAGTCTTAGACTGGACCGCCAAAGTCTCAAGAAGCCTGCGGATTATGATTGATGGAAAAGAGATGAGAGGCTTCTTGTGGACATCTCAAGTGCGTCATCCCACAGTAAAAAAGGTCGTGTTGGTGTTGTTGACGGCACCAATTGTGGCCTTATGGACGGTTACTGGAGATTGACTTGGATTGGTCCCTTTCCTCTGTTTCTAGCTTGCCGCCCCTCCCTAACTTTTGCTGCGACCACGCTATTTGTCCCTTGTTGGTGATCTTCCATGCCTGTTTCCTTCTTTCGTTCGTTTGCGTCGTCGCCCTGCTGGGACTTTGGTAACCATGTCGCCCTTTTTGCAAGGGCATCGGAACCAAGAAGACCCTTTTGGCTTCCTGTCAAGCCCGTCTTCCTAAAAGAAGCGCAGGGTTTTGGGTCGATACCGAAGCTAACGGATTGTAGCAATTCGCTGGGTAAACCACCAAATGTTCTAGCTGCTTGACATTTCAATTCCGACTGGACCTAGAAACGGATACATATTTTAACGACTGTTATGCTTCTACGAAGTACTGCACGGCTCTCGTTTCCTTCTAGTCTGTACCTTAGTTTGGCTCCTCCAGCAGAAGCAGAAGTGCGAATTGCAGCGCAGGAGACGGGACGACTCGAGACGAGACAAGTTCCGGCACGAATCTCGATCGCGTCCTTTCCTTCTCAACGGTCAACTTGTCCTCAGTGAGGATAGTTTGAGATGTGGTCAAGGGTCTATGGATGAGCCTTTGGTAGATGAGTTCCTGCGATGGCAGTGTCATTGCAGCTGCTTCAGGTTGAGATGAGTTGAATGGCCTTATCATCTTGTATGGATTGCAGGCGTCATTTCTAGGGAAGTCCTTGTCGGGCTGGAAACACCGGGCTTCAGTCCCTAACAGAATCCTCTCCGGCGCAGTCTCTCCACCAGCATGTTGTCATGGCTCCGTCCGTATCTGTTTCTCAACCATTTCTTCCCTTGCGTTTGTGGTCAGTTGCCCGTCATCTGCCTCCCTCACTGCCTGACCGTCTCTGAACAGGACTCCAATCAGGCACCACAGTAATGTTAGAATGTCAAAGTCGCCTGCTTTTCCTTCTCCCACTGAAGATTCAAAGATACCTCGCGACCAATTAGGATAATCTTCAAGGGGACAGAGGAAGATCAACACACCGCGGAATCCGTTCCTCCTTCCCTTTAATCCTGGCAAGGCTTTACATTCGATATTACGGATACGGCTTCTAGCTATCCAAAGGTTGTTTGGGAGGAAGAGCCTGCGCTCCATGCCAAGGATGTTTGTTTTGCCAGAAAAGGAAGTACTATAACAATACTTGACTTGTCGCTGCTTGCTTACCTGCAGATTTTATGTCCCTGGTGGTGTAAAACAGCGTGGAAGAACAAGAGCAAGGTTGAGCAAGGGTTTGGGATACAGACATCTACAAGGAAGGCAAGTCAATCTTTACTCAGACCCTCCACATGAATGTTCTACGAGTACGTGTAGAAGCATCATTTTGTGGAGGTATCCGTAGACGGGAGGGTCGTGCGACGAAACACTCGTCAGGGGATACAGGTATCAAAGCCCTCGAGGACGAAACATGGGATCAAAACTTACGGTCGCAAAGCGTTATCGTCAGGGCTTAATGGGCGCCTGCTAGGCGTACTGCCTCCTGGGTGTACTTGGGAGGTTTCGGAAGTACATAGCGACTGTGGTGAATTCGTTGTGGCTCCATTCTTACTACCTGACAGTACAAGCCGCCCACGCTATTAGAAGATGACAAGTGGTGCAGAAAGACACCTATCGAACCAATGGCTGTATGGTTGGTTTACGCACCGCCACAGTCTCCGTTTAGCCCATGCGATTACAACACCGATGATCACCACTTGCGAGCATGGTATTGGAGAATCTAGCTACCTGATATCGAATAGGCAGGAGTATGACGGTTGCTGTCTTTAGATCATGGCTCTGTTTTGAAGATTACGGCATATCGAACGTTGAAAGTGCAGTCGCCCGTGATGGGATGTTGCCGCCTCGTTCCCATTGGCACCTCCGTTTAGGTGGAAGTTCCTGCATTTGCTGTTTCTGACCTCGTTGATGCAGCGCTCAACCTGCACTTGGAGATCGTGCGCAGCATGCTTTGCACCATTCTCACTCGAGCCCTTTTGCGGCACGATGGGTACAAGCGCTAGAAGCAAGGCAGTTGGATCTCGTACTTACTGGCCAGTCTCCTTTTCTTCACCTTCTAATGATGGAATAGGACCACGCTCATGCATCGCTATGCTCTCAACAGGTCCTGAATTTGATGTGGGCTGCCGCATGCAACGCGCTGTCCTCAGGAAGGCCCTTACAACAGACTTCTAACTGATACAGCAATATTGAGTACTGCTACCCATCAAATAATGCACTACAAGCCCGTTTGACTTATCAGGTCTATTATCAAGACCGTCTGCACAACTTATGGCGGGAGCCTATTCCTGCCCCCGGGATGCTTTGGGGAGAATCAAGAGGCTTGTTAGGGGAGGTATGACCGGATAGCCTGATGCTGTAAGCCCGCGCCAGTCAGTCACTGGGGACCCCGGCGGTGCTGCACCCAGCCAACACTTCCATGTCTGAGTGATGACTGAAGATTAGAGGGGTGTCTACGGATACAAATGGCTCTCTGACGAATGAGAGCACAGGTTCACCAGGATCACTGTCAAAAACGGCAAGGAAGAAGACCGAGGCGGAAAAAGTAACGAGTGTCAACGAAGGCCTGAAAGTGACGGAAAATGTTGCTTTTGAAGAATTCATCTTCTTGTTTCTGTATCTGTACTTAATGCTGGGGGAAGCCTCCAGGTGTTTCTACAAGAAACAAAACTGGCCTCTCTTTGCGTGCGTTTGCTCAGAATTCTCTTGCTTTTATTTTAGTTGTTGCGAATTTTGTCTTTTTTTGCTTGGGTGCCTTTTATTCAGGGCGGTATCGTCAAGCCTTCAAAAATAGAGGCATCTCTAGCACTTTGAGGTGGAAGAGCATCAAAATCGTCGCCTCTTTAAAGTTAATATAGCATTTATCCCCCCTCCCTTGTATTTTATTTAAATCCCATAGCCACAAACCCCGGTCTTTTTTTTATTTTGCCTTTTTCCCTTTTTAATTTTATTTATTTATTACTCACAGTCCGGCACACACCCAAAGCCTTCCTTACCTGTTCCTTTCTCTACTTTAACGTTCATTTCCCCTTCCCTCCCTCTTCTTCATCTTCCCGATATCATCCTCACCAACCCACCAGAATTCGTCCCCACGAATTCCTCACTAAACAACACGAACAAACGCCACGAACATCATCAACAACTCGACAAATTTACCTACGACCGACAAGTTGGAGGAAAGCAAGCAACGGTACCACAAACGAACAAACGAAAGCCTTCACCGCACACCACCCAAACCCGCGATAGGAGGAATCCGACCGATAAACATCAATATTGAGCTGAAAGTCGACATAGTTTGTCGAAGGTGAAGAGGAAAGATGGTTGTCCCAGACCCATCGATGGTGATGGCGACCATGATCTCGCCGCACGAGGTGCAACAGATCCAGGCCAATATTTCGGCACCACACCCTAAGGTACCGCGGATAGTAACAAAGAGCTTTGTAGAGTTCAATCCTACAGATCCAAAGTATGCATCTGGTTCGAAGAGTGAAAGGAAATGTACTGACAGAGACTCTAGTTCATCACTGGTTTCGGTATACCGAGTAGGAGAGGAACGGATGGTAATGGCGTCTTATGATCAGATCTTCAACGACTACGAAATCTTCAACCAATACCTCGAAGCACCGCCGAGAACCGAGCAGGAATGGCAACGATGGGCGGCAAAGATGAGGGATCTCGACAATATCGACCAGGAGCTTGGGTTTTCGGAGGACCAGGTCATCAGCCTGTTGGGATATGTCGCCATGGCTCGGCCAGCCGGGCCTGAGGGCCGGAGGACTTTCTCCTTGAGGAGGAACGAAGTCAACGACATTCGAAAGGCGCTTTTCATCATGACTTCACTGTGGAACAAGGACCGAAAATGCCACTTGATGAAGAAGGATCCAAACTTTAGGCACCCACAGTTGAGCAACCGTTTCAAGGAATGGAAGAGGACTTACAACTTGGGCCGGTCGAAGGAGGTCTGGGTTCATAACATGGTCAACCTGATGCAGAGCCAACACAACTACTCCGTTTGCGACATGCCAGAGATCTACGACTTGGAGAAGCACGACTTTCACTGCAACGTTAGGGAGAGATACATGGTTTTCTGGGAGGCGGGACCAAACGAGGAGTTTGTGCTTACCGACAACTCTTTCGGAGGCTTTGAGGAGACCGAACTTGGTGGTGACCCAGCCATCAACGTTGATTGCTCGCCAGTAGAGGTCGCCGAAAAGTACTACAGCAAGGATCACGCCTGGCATCAGCTTTTCGTCCTCACACCCAAGCTTTGCATGGCTCTCTGCCACGGGTCTTACATTGACGGGGCCATCAAGCTGGAGCACCAAAAGCGCTGGGGTCTCAAGCCTTCAGTACTGGACACTCTTCCACATCCTTGCACCGAGATTACCTTCAGGGATCTTACAACTGATGAGGCTTCATTCGTTCCAAAGGATCCAAAGCTTGTTCAGAGAATCTCGAACCGCTTTGGAAGGCCGAACCAGTTTGACGGACACGTCGTTGCTCTGGAAATGAGAGACAACGATGAGCTGGTCTTTGAGGTTCAGACTTTGGATCCCAAGCAAGTTCATCTTGTCAACAGCGTGCTTCTTCAGAACCAGACTGGCATGAACCCAGTCTCTGAGGTTTGCTCGCGTCTTCGCGCAGCTGGCCATTGTCTTTACGAGACCGTCCAAACCTTCCAGTCCACCGAATGGGCTGGAAGAACACAGGAGCGCCGCAACAACTACCAAGGCCTTGCTGGATACGTCCGTCCTCCATCAGTCCAAAGGATGTCCAGAAGAAACACCAACCCAAACATGACCCTTGGCCCAATGGGCACTATCGATGATGGCATGTCTCCTCCACCGACGCCTTCTGGCTTCCCACTCGCTCGTCCTGGGCCAAACCCAATGCAACCCAGATTCCCAACCACTCCACCAATGGTTGGCTCTCACAGCACCGAGACTGTCAGCACTGGAAGATCTGAACGTGTCAGACGTCAGACTCAGACCCTCCCACCTCTAGTTGCTGTTGAAGGCCGCCCAGTAGCCGCTCCTCCTCTTCAGCACACTCGCAGCCATCCAGCACCACACGCTCATCACCACGCTCACGCCCATGCCCATACCCAACCTCTTGCTCCGGCTGCAGCTCATCCACAAGGAGAGCGCCCACGCTCCACTCGCAACAACACCCTTCAACACACTCCACCTGCCTACACTCCACCACCACCAGCCGCCGCTTCATCAAGAGCCCCATCCGAGACTTCGTATGACTCTTCTCACAAGCAAGCATCCATCGAGTCGCTCGAGAATGACCTTGAAGAGGCCAAGTCTCGTCGTTACCATGCTACCTGTCTCCAGGACCCGATCGCGCGCGAGGCAGGCGTGAAGACTGCTGACGATGAGATCAAAGCCATTGAGAGGAAACTTGAGAGAGCCAACCGCGTTGCAGTCTCCGACCAGGAGGCTGAACGCCTGGCCGTTAGCCAACGTGAGGATCTTGTCCGCCAGAGTGAGCTCCGTGCTCGCAGGTTGAAGGAAGGTGAGGCCAGACAAGCTCAGCTCCGTGCTGAGCAGATGGAGCAGGAGCGTTTGGAGAAGCTCCGCAAGGATCAAGAGGCAAGAGCTGCCTTTGAGGAGCAGAAGCGCTTGGAGGAACTCAGGCAACGCGAGGAGGAGCAAAAGGCAAAGGCTGAGAAGGCCCGTCTTGAGGCCGAGAAGGCTCGCATCGAGAAGGAACGCCAGGAACGCCAGGCTGTCGCTGACGCAAATCTTCTTCGGGAGAAGGAGAAGCTCGAGGCTGCTAAGAGGGCTGCCGCTGCCGAGAAGGAGGCCAAGGAGGAGGCCAAGCGCAAGCAAGAGGACGTTGAACGTGAGAAGGCTCGCAAGGAGGCTGACCAGAGGGCAAAGATGCTCGCTGCTATGGAAGCTGAGAAGACTCGCAAGGAGGAGGCCGCCCGCAAGGAGGAACTGAGGAAGGCCAATGAGCTCGATGCTCAACGCCGCTTGGAGCAGCTTCGTCAGGTCGAATCCACCCGTAGTCACCAAGTCGTCCAGTCTTCGCGCCCACCAATCGCCCAATCTGCCAGCGATATTGACCCACAGGAGCGCTTGAAGAAGCTTCGTCGTGAGGAGCAAGCCCGTGTCAAGGGTGGCTCTCACAGCTCCGAGACCGTCGGCCGTCAGTCCAACTACCGAGCCCCAACTGTCGAGGACGTCCGCCCCAAGTCTGCCCAGCCAGAGAACATTCGCCACAACCCGGCCCATCCTCTTCCATCCATCCCAGTCGACCAGTCGGAGCTTTCCACTGTCATTGATGGTGATGATGGAATCACTATGATCTCTGATAGCTCCAGCAAGGCTAGCAAGGTCTCCTCCAACAAGTCGGACCTTAATGGTGTTCCTTCCAGCAAGACCTCTTGCTCTGAGCACTCTGATGGTGAGGAGAGCGGAACCGTTCGTGGAAGTCTTCCAAACATGACTGGCCGTCAACTCGACACTGGAAAGCCACAGGGCAGGTACGACAACAATGCCGACTTGAGCAGCATGGTCAACAATTACGATATGAGCAGCATGGTTGCCAACCGAGACGATGATAGCGACGACGACGAAAGCTGGGAGGATGAGCGCAGGCCTGTCGTTTCCCATTACCCTCTTCCTCATCATCAACAACCAATTAGACAGCCACTCTATGCCCACGGCCCTCCTGCTGTTGGTCAGCGTGTACCAGCAAGTGCAGGTGGTTTGCTCCCTGCCGCCAACATCCGCCCTTCGGCGCGTCCAAGACACAGCTCTTATGGCCCCCAGGGCATGCACCCAAGAAGATTCTAGGAACACCCTCTTGCTCTAGCAGCTTGCTCGTTATGGCGATCTGAGCTGTTTCTGTTCCTTTTCTTTACATTCTTGCTGTTTCTTTTCTAATACCCTTTCATCTCTTTCATCCTCTGTCTTATTATTTCACGATCTCATTTTCCTTTACATCTCACGACTCTTGCATTTTCAAATCATGTAATTTCTAACGACTCTTTTTTTCTTTTTGTTCTATTTCGCGGTGGACTCTTAGGGTGGGATATACAAAAGCAAGGTTCTCTTTGTACGATTGGTTGGTTTCTTTTACTGTTTGACGACTCTTTGTTCTGTAGTACATAGTTTAGCTAGTCTTTGCGTTTTCTTCGGCTCTTCCTTTCATCATCATCATCATTCATCATCATCCTGGAGTTGTCTTTCTTAAATTTCATTGGTCGGAAAAGTACATTAACGTATAGAACTGGGTTTCTTCTTTCTTCACTTCTTATTCTTCGCTCGACATTGTATCATATACACTGTCACTTTATTTGGATGAACCAATACTTGTTGTACAAAAGCTGGGAATCTTGGGTCGGTATTCTTTTTTTACTTTGTTTCATGTTATAAAAGGGAGGCTGGTATTTTATTGTCTTTTTGTTGTTTCTCTTTATTAATATTGTACGGAGTACTCTATTGTAATATCCTCACCCTAAGGGGCCAAGTTCTGTTCTACTTATCATTCTTCACTTCTTTCACATCTGTTGGATGTTGGATTGCCGTTCTCTTCCGCCGATGCGGAGAGCCTCCTTTTTTCCCTTCACTTCTTTGATGCGATTTCGATGTGCTTTCGATCTCTTTCATTGCTTCTTCTTTTAGGGCCATATAAACTAAAGTCGTATTCGCCTTGCTTCCTGTATGGGGATTCGGGGGGGTACGTTAGTAGATGGTATGATAGTATAGCGTTATGTAGCTGTTGCAAGGGTCGAAGATTTCCCTTCGTTTATAATGAATATGGTTGTACTTATGTTTTGAAATGATGTGTCTGGATCTCGTCGATCGTCTGAACTTGGGTGCTTGCCGTGATACTGTATGGTGGATAGTTGGTGAGGATGATCAAGTGGGCTGCGAGCGCGTTCGCAGATTGATGAGAAGAGGACAGTTGGGATGATATATATGAATCTGGTGTGTAGAAGATGATGGTTTTCGATTGGCCTCTTGATATTTCTGTGGGCTTGGGCTTTCAGGGTCAAATTGTGAGTTTGTGGTTTGGAATCTATGGGCTTGTCAGGGATATGGAGCCTGCATAACCCTACGTTTGATGTGCGCAATGGCGACACATGATGGGAAAGAATCCCAAAGTCTCGGATTAGCCAGAATTAGACACAACGAATTTGCGAGGCAAACCATCTTGTCAGTTGCAGAATCTTACTTTCTGTTTCAGAGATCACTCATGGGCGTGTTATCTATTGAAGAAGCCCCAATACCCCTCGTTCGTGATAAATGGACTGTGACTTGATGATTGAAGCCTCAAGAGGCAAGATCGACTGCAGATCTTCCCTCTCTAGGAGACAGTCTTGCCTTCCAAGGCAAGTGATCTGCATAAATGGTGAAGGAATGGTGAAAGCGTCGTTATATTGGGTTCGTGCCTTTTCTCAAATAAGTACGAAGTACAGTTCATCTCATGTTGGACTTGAGCAAAAAGGACACGCTCTCGGCTCGCAAACAGCTCGCGACTCGAAATGGCAAGTGACAACCCAGATTGAGCGGATTACTGAGGGTCCTTCCTTCTCGTTCAGGAAAGCGACAGTTCGGCTAGACGACATCTCCGCGACGTTATGCGAAGCGAACGCCACAACGCCACATGTTGTGGTAACCCTAAGCCCTTAGTACAGCGCACAGACCATCCCAAATATCTATATAATCAACAGGCCCCCACACCCTCTCAAAAAAATCGCTCTCTTTGCCTCTTGGCTTAGATCATGTGTAGTAGTACGTGCACCTTCCTTGGCATCTCTCGGCGAACCTTGGCGCTAACTCTTGGCAGTCTGTTCTTTTTAGTTTAATCACTAAAATGGTTCCATTGGAACCGTTTCTTGATTATACTTATTTTTGTACCCCGGAGGATTGTCACTGGGCTTGCTTATACTTTCCTCCACAGTGTCTCTGGTATTACACTGCCTCCAGATGACGCGAACTGCTTTTCATTATTGCTCAGCTCTCGAGTTGAGCCCTAAAGAATGGCTTTGGATCGGTCCCGTTGCACCAAATAGAGCTTTGAACGTCGTGCATGCCCTGTTGCCATCCAGTCAGAATGCTTGCTGTCCTCGAGAAAGCCTCTAAACTAGAACTCAACTGGACCATGCAGGATTATGCACAAGCCCAAAGAGTTTGAAACATTTCCGTAAGCGTCGACTCCTTCCATGGATCTCCTCCAACGTGAAGCAATTAGGGCTCGTCCGTCTACACCCATTTCTCCAGCTTCGTCCGCCGTAGTTGCTGTTCATTGGTGAGAATGTCGGAGTTCTAGTTTCCTGGCCGAATCCCGAATTCACACCGCCAATGATGCTCCGACAACACATTTTAGCTAGTCATGCAGGATCATTTGTCCATCATTCCGAGTTGATGCCACACTTTGAGAGTCCTCGCTCACCAATTAGTATCGAGTATGGTAGAAGTAGAGCTCTGAGTACTTAAGTTATGTTGACCTTTTTCCGGCCTTCCAAACATTCTTCTTCCTCGCTTCCACCTCTCACAGCTGGAGATACGTCAAATATCTTTAAAGGTGCAACCTCATTCATCACGGAGCCCTGGGCAGTATCAGTGCTAATACTATCTTCAGTGTTGCCAGTGTAGAAGCAAATATGGCCGTCAGACTCTCCACCCACTTACGGATCGCAATCGCCATCATTTTACCTCTCCTGCTACGAGTTGCTCTCAGCATGCCGATTACCGATGGCTTGAACCTCAAAGTCAGAAATGAAGGCCCTTCCATCGAGCCAACCCGCAAAGACATCAAACCTCTCGGGACTATCATGTTCCAACCAGAACCCAATGGTCGTGGAACTTGGGGCATCATTTTCAGCTGTACAGTTACTCTCATCTTTTGCGTGTGGACTGCAATTCATCCAAACGTATTTCTCGCCCATCACGAGTCTCTCAGGACCTTTTAAAAGATCATCTGGATGGTTCTAGCCCTCGGGCAGCCTGAGGCTATTCTTCTAGTTGCGCTGGGTCAGTTTAGAGAAGCGAGAGAGGTGCAGAAAGCTTGGAGGAAGAAGTTCAACAAGGATTTGGAGGGTGATCTGACCATGACCGAGGCTTTCTTTGTCGTCATGGGAGGATTCGTTATCGATGAAACGACAAAGGAGGAGAATTGGACCGAGATGGAGCTGAGACCGGCTCAGACTATGCAGCCACCAGTTCCTTATAGGCGTCTGGATAACCTTGTAAGGAATGGTAAGGGCAAAATTTTGCCGAAAGTTTGGGTGGGGATCTGTAGATGTTTTTCGGTGGTCTTTTGGACAACGCTCGTCAGGAAGGGTATGGGCAAGGTCAAAGATCGGCGTGAAAAGAGAAGCCCGAAGCCGAACTCGAATACCTCACCTCCAAAAGCATCCAATGACCTACCATACGATACTTCCACCACTGCCTCATCAAGCCAAACGACTCTCGTCAGTAGCAAAAGCATGGACTGCGAGAGCCCTAGTCCGGAGCAAAGCGAGGTTAACCTGGCAACAACGACCTCGATTGCAAGCCGTGGCACTGAAAGTGTGAGCACAGTGGCAGAAGAACAGCAAACACTCTTGGAAAGAGCCGGTAGCCCTGCAGCTGATCAGCCCGAGGCGCACGAACGGGTCCCTACTCAAGTCAAAAACCCCGCAAACCAAGAGCCCTACCTTGCAATTCTAACTCCCGTCGGATTCATCAAATACCTCGAACAAGGAGGTATTGACAGGAGCACATTTCGAACGGCAGACATTGTGGACAAGGGAAAGGCAGATGGTTTGAAGAAGCTAATTTCTGGCTTTCAGGCCGTCTGGTTTCTTGTTCAGATTGCCCTTCGTTATAGTGCTCGACTTCCGATAACTCTGCTGGAAATTCACCTGTTGATCCAGGTTATTTGCAGTTTGGCGATATACATCTGCTGGTGGAGCAAGCCGTTGGATATTGCAGAGCCATTGCGCATCACCATCAAGCACAAGGTCGCTATGCCACATACGAAGAGTGATACCACAGCAACGCCTTCCATGGAGAGTCCTGCCACTGACATATCCAAGGAAACGAAAGGCAGCCTGGAAATGGATGCTCTTGAAGAATTCAAGCCGCTGCACACTGCTAACCGCAAGGATCAAAAGCAACTCTCGATAAACGATCTGGTCCGGTTGAAACATGATCGCAGACCGCCTCGGAACCGACCCTTCATCGTAAAGCAAGTCACGCCTAATCGTCCTTCCACCATGGGCCGCGCCTTTTTCGATATTGCCACATATTTGGAAATGACGACAAAGTTAGAGGACGATGAGCAACCGAATGAGATGAGTACTAAACCGAAGACATGGTCTTCATTCGCGGAGGCACTTCTCAGTGGAAAGAACGTTGGAATCCTGTGCGAAATATTCCTCGTCATCGTGATTGCTCTCCTCCACACTTTGGCTTGGAATGCTCACTTCCCATCCGACATTGAAAAGCATCTTTGGCGAGCTGCCTCTCTCGGTCTTTGTTTCTTCTCCTTGATTATCGTGGCCATCACCGCCTTCTCAAATTTCCACGATTTCCTCATCGAAGCTCTATGGAACTTCACTGAGAATAACGCTCCCATCCTCAACATCCTCGACTTCCCAAGAGTTTGGAGGGAGATATTGACTCTCGCCTGCTCAAAGCGGAAGCATTATTACGACTTGACGCTTGTTCGACGCACGCCGACACTTCCTGAGTTCAGTGTTAAGGATCCGGCGAAATTCTTGGGCTATGCAAGATTTGTCGGTAGGCTCATCTTGATCCTTCTCAGCATCTCTGCTGTTTTTTGCTACATTCTCTGTATATCATACATCACTGTTGAGAGCTATATCGGCATCAGGAACGTACCCGTCGAGACCTTCCAGACGCCTGCTTTCTCAGACTACTGGCCTCATCTGTGAGATCTGCAGAGTTAATCTCGTTCGACGTCGTCTCCTCTTCCTGTGGAGTTTATAGAGATTCCGGAGGTGTGGTAGTTATAGTCTCTCTCATTTCCCTTTCATCTTTCGATGTTTGCGCGCTGTCCCCACATACGTGCTGCATTGTAGCAAGAACGAGTTTTCGTTAATTGAAATAACTACTCTCTTCTTGCATCCTAGTGCGCAACTGCATACACGCAGCTGCTTTAGGTTCTGCTCCTTGTTTCTTCCCTTCCACGGCTTCCAGCTCTAGTGGCTCTTTTCTGCAGCATGAACACTGGCCCTCAATATCCCACTTCTCGGCTTGATTTCTTCTTTCACCCTCTTTACAAAGCCGTTCAACATCCTCCCACAAGTCTCCCCAGCAATTCTTTGCCGGTTGTAGATGCACCAACCGTTCAAATGTTCTTCGTTTGCGCCCCATTGTTCTCTCACTGCTGCCTTCTTCCGCTTCCATATTGCACCCACTATGGTACTTTTGCCGTTGGTGCGCCGGTCTGTTCCTCTTTGGTGTAGCGCTAAGCTCATCCACATTCGTGTATAAACCAACTTGGGCCATCATCCTGATGACTTCCAATGCGTGCACACGGCCTTTTGGAGTCGTACTCTCCCGCCCAATCTGGTCGATAACGGATCTCATGGCTGTATGTCGATCCCGTTCGTCAACATCTTTCGAAGATGTCAAGGCCCCGATCTCGGTGCACATGGCTGCCTGAATCATGGCCTCAATGAACCGCCATTTAAGCTCCGAGTACCGTTTTCTGCTGCTTGCCGTACTTTCAGAATTCTTGTATTTCAATGAGTCTGACTGGTGGAGGAGGGTTGAAATGGGAAAGAGTGTGAGTAAATCAAGCGTCCCCTTAAGGTCGTAGACTTGTCTGTAGTCAAAGTTATACGCGTAGCGTTCGGCAAACTTCCTATTGATGGCGTAAATATAGCTCAAGATGTATGTCTTTTTGGCTATCAGCTCGTCCATAGAACATGTTGCTTGTTCGAATGTTTTCGACTGCTGAGACTTCCAGAACTCTTGAGATATTAACAAGACTTGGTTCAAAGCCAACTCCAGAAGGAGCTTCGTGGATGCGGCCCACTTTTGCCTGCGGGTTTGTTAGTTGAAGTCTCGAGGAGGTATGATAGTACTGACAGAACATCTCTCATGTACCGATCTCCATACAGGCGCCACTGATTGTGCATTTTAAAGTCATGGAACAGTAAAGTAACGAGCTCGACGTTGCCATGTTCGCATGCTTTCACCAAAGGATGCTCGTATCTCAATCCAAACCAAGCATAAGGAAACCCCATACCCCCGAGGACTGTACGAGCACAGTGCGCACTCTGTGAGTCTGAAATAGCTCTACCAAGTGCCATCCATTGCTTATCGTCCGAGAGGTACAGACGTTTTCCCTGCCCGAGTCCGTGGAAGATACTATCAAAGACATTGAGCATATCGTTTGGTGAGGGTCCAATGTGCTGAATAGCCTTCAAGAGGCAATTGATTTGCAGCCGGAGTTGGTATCGGTCGTACCATATTTGAAAATCTCGACCTTTGTTTGAAACGAGTAGGGGGTCCTTCCAGTCATTCTTCCGCCAGCGGGCCAAGAACCGACTCAGCCCATCCATTCTAAAGTGACTTTCCATTATGATATCGCTAGCAGTATCCAAGTGGGCAAGTAAGCCTTGCAATACCCTCTTTACAAGCTTTCTTCGAAGTGACCTTGCTCTGGCCTGTTTCTTGAATCTTTGGCTTTCGACGTACCAAACATGGGTTCGCGACAATTCCTCGTGTTCAGCAGCGAGCTCACCTGCATCGCAAAGAAGCCTTTTGAGCTGGAGGGGCACGGCTTCGATGTAGAATTCGTTGAAAGAGCGATGGTAGAGACTGTGTAATTTCCGACAAGTTTGCTGCAGCGCATGGAAAGTTGGGAGCGAAAGATCATAGGAGGATATTTGTAGATGGATTTCGGGGGGTAGGTCCACAAACGTCCTGCTATTGCTGGTATCGAGTGTTGACTTCAGTCTACCGCTTATTAGCAAGCTGCCACGTTCTACTCCACTAATAGGTACCTTTGTCCACCATTCGTACCCATACTGCTTTTGACGTTGGTTCGTCTCATGAATGAACAGTCGAAGCCCAAGGATGGCCACCGCTTCTCGAATTGTTGCTGTTTTTGTTTCTGATGAATCCAACCTCTTCACTGCGTTTGTCAGAGAGCAAATCGCAGTGGAGTTGTATCGGTTCGGTATACCTTGGTATCTCTTCCTAACTAGTAGTCGTATGTGGTTTGTGTGAGTCGGTCCTTGGAAAGTTTGGTGTTGTCAGCTGTCAACTGGTACTGAACATTCCCGCCGTTGAAGAAAATTTCTGATTCCCGTTGACATTGTGATGAGCAAAAGGCCGTGGTTAAAATGTGTGGCAGATCTGTGATCGTGAGTCGTATATGAGTCGTTGTGGTGAGATACGTGCAAGGGTTGTGGCAGTGTTGGTTGTAACGTATCACGAGGTAGGATGTAGAGGGAGGCACCTTCCTTATGTAAGCATTGGGTGGGGCTAACGCTCCTCAACCGATGACTAATCCACCAACGCGACGAAGACTGGGATTGAGGCGATAAATCAAATCTTCGCTGCTTACTAATCGGATCGCCGGGAATGAGGCTAGAGGCTATGAGGCTACCAAGAGTGGTCATCCAAAGCGACATTCTTCCCCAGGATTGTGACACAAACCAAACAGCCTTCGCCAACTCAATCCCCAAGTCTCCAGTTGAACTGTCAGGCTTTCAAAAGTGCAACGAAAGGACACGATATCGATCTGGGCGGTCTTGTTTGCTTCGATCAGACACACGATGAAAGCTAGAGTTGCATGAGCTGGTGAGGTGTCCTTGTCATGCTGGAATGGTTGCTTTTTACTGACAATTTGGGAAGATATAATGGATTTGAATCCCCTCCACAAACCGGTTGGGACCGCAGAAGTGCGCGGCAGAGAAAATCCGACTTCACAGTAGTTACCAACAAACAACGCTTTTGCTCCTACTATTGTCGGTTTCTGATCGACATGAGACCGGATGAAGAGGTAAACAATCTTCATTCACACCGCTTACTGGCTGCAGAGCCTGACCGAACTTGTTACTGACGATGCACGGTTGCTTTCTCAGTATCTTCCACCTGTAGTGGCCGCTTTCTTCAGCATTTCAGAAACCGCCACAACTCATATCTCCATCACCGAGAAGGAAAGCATGGAGAGCTCGGCTGCGAAAATAACGTGCTCAAATTCGGAATCCGCATCCATAGCGATCGACCCGTACCAACACAGCGAGACAACCACCCAAGACTGGCTCGAAGAAGTCTCCATGTCGCTCGGTTCTTCTCATCACACTCAACCGAGTCGCACTCAATCAGAAGAGCACGATTGGCTCGAAGATGTCCGAGACCATCTCGAAAATCGAAACATTACGGAAGTAAGCCACATTGGGAATGACACTCCAAGTGCACCAGGATGGAACCACCATGGAAGCGTCCCCGAAGAGGAGGCAGATTCGGAGGAGGAGAAAAGTCTGAACAGGCTCAGTCTTTTGATTCAGAGGCTGCAGAAGCAGCAAGCGGAAGAGGAGGCTTTGAATAACCTCGCCATTTTGGTTCAAAGAAGGCAACTGCAAGAGGCACTCGCTGCACAGCAAGCCCTTGAGAGGCAAATGCAACAACATGAGTTGCAACAGATGCTACAAGCAAACGATTTTGCAAACAGAGTTAGGCAGCGGGCGAACGAGAATGGATTGTCTTATATTACAGATGAACGAATCGAGAGGACTTATGAATATCGGTATGTAAGTTCTAGTACCTCAAACTACGCGGACTACATTTGAATGGGTATGATTTGGCGTATTCAATTCTAGTAATCGTTCCTGTCGACATGTCAGCTATTGTACAATTGTGGGCATTTGGTGGATCTTCTTTCTGTTGATTTCTTTGAGCTCTTGAAGAGGATGCAATTTTCCCGTAGCATTGGCGATGAAGGAGTTGTTTGGAAATTCAATTTGTTGTGAACGTAACTGGTAGGAGTTGAACTGGGAATCTTCAGCAAGTGTACTCAGAGTTCTTGCCTGGCAATCAAGCGTGATCTTGATAAGATAAAGAGGAGATCATCATCGCAGCGCACCTAGGTCTTGTCCCGTCCTTCAGCTCCCGAGCACTAATGCTTGATCTAATTCGGCAAGCCGTTCCTCAGGCACTAGTTTAACGGCAAGCCGGACCCATCCGAGTCTCAGTTGATGAGGTCATCATCCCTTTCTGGCCTTTGTCAACTGGTAGTTCCTTGAGACGTCACGATCATCTGCGACATCACGATACTTTCGACTTGAGGGCAAATGAAGCAATTTGACAAATCACGATCACGGTTTACCTGCTTTCCGGACGTTTGTGAGCCGGTTCTTCATTTCGGTAGGAACGTGAACCGATTGTTTCGGAGCTCAACGACTCAGACGTGTTATCCGAGCGACACCCCACTCCGCTCGCTCCAAAAACATCGTGATGCAAGACAGTGGCAGAGCCTGGGATACCACAACGTTTGTATCCTGATCTCACGTTGATCAGTGAATAAGGTCGGCGAAGATCCCATCTAGGGATAACAAGCATGCAGCATCCTGGGTGTTGCGTCGGGGATGGCATTCTGGAAGTGGTGATGCTGAATTTCGTGTGCTGGGGAGACGATCTTCGCAGCTTGACGTCTTTGCTGGGGCCCCGGCGTCTTTATCGTGAGGATTTGCCTCTGTGGAGGCTAAATAAAAAAATAACGGCAGCCAGGACCAAAAAGAACGAGGGTTTATGTAAACCTGGAGCTGCTGTACTTGAGATAACGGAGAGGAAACCCGGGTGGGAATGGCTCACTACTTCGAGGATTCCATGGGGTTTGGGAGGCCGCCCCCTGTAGGCTGTGGGAGGAAGCAAGAGGGTTGATGTAATATAGGATCTTTCGATGGTCATCTGATGAAACATATTGGGACATGTGTATCGTATTAGGGTGGAAAGTAGTAGAGATGGATGGGCAGCTGCTCTTTGCAGCATACTTCCAAACTTTTGCTTTTCTTTTCGCGAGGAGCTCGGTTGCAAACGAGTTGAATTTGTTTGGGGCCCTCTCCAACTCTATAGTCGATAACCTTATAAGCCTTCGCTTTCCGTACCTTAAAGACCCTAACACTCTCAGTTGACATGTTGACCTCACGAGAGCAGAAAAAGTTTAAAAGTTCGTGATGGTTATGGGAGCTGCATGTGGCACATGGAGGTAGAGCCAGCTTGGCTTGCGCAAGCTCACACACTGGAAGCCTTTTGATCCTCACAGACCAGGCCAATTCGAGCTCCCAACGGCACCGTCTGCTTCGGCCACTTTTGCCGCTCGCAGCTAAAGCGATCAATTCTTGGTTGACTTCCCCACAATTGGGGCTGCGAAAAAGTGGATTCCATCGTTGTCGCGGAAACTTTTAAGGTGCAACCTCGTATACTTGTATTAGCGAGCGTCCCTGTTTGTCTGTGCTTTTTTACGTGGTGACTTTTATCAAGAAAGTTAAGTATCAAGTACAAGGCCGTTCGCCTCCCTGGCCCTCCATTAACCTGGACATCACAAACAAACAATAGTTACTTGGTAACAAGTATCGTAACTAGAGGCCTCTCTGCTTCTTTCATCCCTTCCTCGACATCTCCGTTCCCTGCCAGCTACTTCTCTACGATTTTTCTGGCGTTAATCTCATACCATTATTCCCCTACACGCTTAGCATCGTCACCTTAAACCAGCCTATTCCCGTCCCTGCGAAACATCGAGCCATTAGCGACAGCTAGCCTCCTTTCGACGCCTATTTCCGCGAAATATCACGACCCGTCCTCCCCTTCAACAAGACAACTGAATTCGCCTCTTCTTCTTCTCCTTCATCCCCACTGTTTGCGTTGGCAAGTCATGCTTCCACCAGCGATCAATTCCTACGCATAATATATCACCAATACTCGTTCAATATTCGCCTACCTTTTCGGCTTCACACAGACGACATCGACTATTCCAATCAGAAACGGTGACACGCTGACCGATCCCGCCTTGCATTCCCTCGCTCTCGATTTCAGAGGCCGCTTCGTCAACTCATTCTCTTTGTTCGATACCCGAGAGTTTGCTCAGCATCATTGAGTGGAGGAAAGTGTGGGATTGCTTCAAAGCAACGGATAAACGAAACGTGTAGAGCCGGACGGGTACACAGCAATGAACGGTCTCCCTGCTGTTGACCTGAGTTGGATGTCGGGCAGCACTAGAACAGGTTGCTACCTCCCACTTTCTCTTCCTATTCCCACATCCCACATCCCACTCCCTTCCCACTCCTCTACAACTTACATGCCAAAGAGAAGATCTCCATCTCTTTGAGCTTCCCGTCTCCTTTTTATCTTTTTACCGATATATCACCACATTCAACATCATCATGATGGAGGCTAACCGGACAGACAATGGACATCGAGAACGTCGAAACTCTACAGATGTTACTAATGCCGGCCATCACCACAGTCCCACCTACGTTCACGCTCATCCAACGGCTGCAACCTCCACACCGGCTCGTCGCCCAAGCGTAGGAGAACGACAACATTCACGAGAAAACATTGCTCCTGCCTCTACAAACCCCCTCATCTCGGCCCTAGCCGCAACAGGTGGCCACTCAACACCGGCACCTCCAGTACAACCTTCCTCCAACAATGCCCCAGCACCACCTAGAAGGTCCGGGTCCTGGCTCTCCAACCTATCCTCCAAGATCTCCGCTGCCACACACCTAACCTCGCACAACAATAATACTCCCAGTCCCTCACCTGCGTCTCCTCATCCAACCTCGCATGCCGACTCACATCCCCATCCTCCGTCGCCGCACACGGAGAAGCCGCCAAACTCGCCAGGCTTCTTTATTCAGACCCTCCGTCGTCTCTCTACCCCCGGTTCTGCATCCCGCCCCGCGAAGCCGGTTCCCGTGGTACAATGCGAGCGAATGGTTCTGAACAAGAATCATACCCGTGAGCGCTGCAAGCTGCCCGATCTCGACGCCTCCAAGCTCCGCAAAGTCGCATTTTCCCTGGATGTCCAAGTCGCGCCTAACAGTCTTGACGAAGAGGAACGGAAACGGGATGCAAAGAAGACGGAACAGGAGCGTCAGGAGCGGAAAGAACGCCGAGAAAGGAGAGAACAACGACGACGAAGCAAGGATGCGGAAGCAACATTAAAGGAGGTGATTGTGAGTGGATTGGATGCTCCAGTACCAGAGGCTGTGGCTACACCGGATGTGGAGAAGGTGTTGGAGGTGGTTGAAAAGACTGTGACAAACGGGGTAGTCGATGCGGTCCCCACAACCAAGGATTTGGCGGTGAACGAGGTGAAGATTGAGCCAGCAATCGAGGTCGATGATAGCGCAAAGGAGATGGCTGTGGCTGCCGTCAATGGAGATGATGATGTTCCACCGGCGGTTCCTGAGAAGGATTACCCACCAAATACCGTGCCAAAAGCGAAACTTCCGACACCGACCGGAACACCTAAGAGCTCGAAGGAGGATGTCTCGAGGACTTCCAGGGAATCCAGCGATGCTAAGGACACCAAGGACGAGGCCCCCAAGGAGGAGACGTACCGCAATCGTCCAGTCCATAGGAAACGGACCAAGAATCCGGCTCTCATATATAAGCGGTGCTGCGAATTGCGAGAATCGTCGATTCTGGATAGCATCCTGGGGAAGCTCTCGGAGTACAACGCTGACGGTAGCATCGAAACTCTGGACCTTACCAAGATTGAGATTACCGTTTCGGATGCGCCAGCCTTCTCAGATTTCCTTACTTTGGTGCCGATCAGGAAGTTGATCTTGGAGAACTGCAAATTGACAGACGAGGCAGTTCGTGTCATTTTAGCTGGGTTGTTGGCCGTCAAGAGACCGTCGTCAGAGAGATCTTCAAAATCCTCAGATATCAGGAAACAGGCCACTGGTACCGAGAAGACGAAGCCGCAGAGGAATGATTGCTACGGTGGTTTCGTCGAGAGCCTCGTCCTCTCTGACAACCCGAAACTCACCAAGCAAGGATGGAATTACGTCAGTCTATTCGTACACATGTGTCATTCCTTGAAGGCTTTGGACATGTCAAAGATTCCAATTCCAAAAGTATTCAACGTTAAGGCACCAACCACTACGAAAGCACAATCTGTCTCTGGAGATATTGCTGGCTTGTTCTCCATGGCTCTCTGCGAAAGGTTGTGCAAAAGGGGCTTGGAGGAGCTGAATCTGAATAATTGTGAGCTGTCGATGGAGCAGGTGCTCAGGATCATGCAGGGTGTGGTCAAGTCGGGTATCATAAGATTAGGTCTTGCCGGGAGCAAGCTGGGTCTAGAAGGTTTGGAGGCCGTCAGTAGGTGGATGAAGACGACCGAGGGATGTATGGCTCTGGATTTATCAGGCATTGATTTACGGGTTTGTCACTACCGGATCTGAAGTGGAACCTGGCTAACAAAACGTAGGACCATTTAGATATGATTGCTTCGTCCATCAGACCCAACTCATCATTTCTATGTCTTGTACTTAGCAACTGCAACCTGAATGCTCAATCTCTTACGGCCCTTCTCCCAACACTCGCACGGCTACCGAACTTTCGCCTCCTTGATCTCTCTCAGAACCTCAACCTCTTTGCATCGCAGCCTGATGCTCTTAGCGTCCTCCGTCGATACCTTCCAAAACTCCCAGTTCTCAAGAAGCTCATGCTCGACGGAACCTCAATGGATGCCGACCATGCCATTGCTCTTTTCGAAATAATTCCCGATGTTCGACAGCTCTCTCATCTCAGTATGCTCCAGAACCCTCTCTACGCCACCGATCGATCCGGCCCAGCCACACCCTCCTATCAATCTGAAGCCCGAGAAGAAAATGCCGCTCTATTTACCGCTCTGGTCGCCATGGCCAAATGCTCCCGGACTCTTGTTCGTGTCGACGTCGACAAACCACCCAAGGGCGATGAACTTGTCCTTCGAGCTCTCGCCAAGCGCATGCTCTCCTATCTCCTACGGAACATGGAAAAGGGTGCCTGTGACGATTGGATGGCCGACACTGTCGACTCCACTCCCTATGCCTCCGACGGTGGAGACGACGATGACGAAGATGGTGCCGACGGTGACCCCGACGACGAAGACTACGTTATTGGCGGTACTGGCGTCGTCAAAGCTCTCGGTGTCTGTCTCACCAATACCCCCAACCGAAACTACACTACCTCCCCCTTCGACCCCACTCAACTAGAGTCTGCCCGAGCACACGAAATGTCCAAGGCTCTCCTCTCGCGCGCCCGCTCTATCAAAGCCCGTGTGGAAGGAGCCCTTACTAAAAGCACCACCCGCGACGAAATGGGCAAAAGGAAGCTGCTCTTCCTCGACGATACCCTTAAGAAGGTTATTGCCAAATTCGAACAGGAATATCCCGAATGCCGTCTCCCTCCTCCCTCTCCCACACCTTCGCTCACTGAGCCAGACCTTGTTCCAGAAAGTATCGAGTACGATGACGCACTCGATATCGACCCTGATTCGGACTCTCTCGAGGATAGAGATGCCTATGGCCCTACCATTAAGCCCTCCCTGAGTAGAAGAGGCTCAGATATATCGTTGGCCAGTAAGAAGAAGGTTAATGAGGAGGCGCAGATGTTGAAGCTTGGTAAGCTGTTGATTCAGGGAGAGGAAGCGGGCTGTATATCGTGTGAAGAAGGTGAGGGAGTTGCCGACGACGTCGTGAGATGTCCCGAGCTGGGGAGACACGAGGTTGAAGGGGTGGCGGAGTGTGTGGCGCGGAAGCTTGAGGCCGAGCAGAAAAGGAGAGAGGAGGTGGAGCGGTTTGGATTGAATGGTGTGAAAAAAGAGGATAGAGTGGACTATGGCGCAGGGGCGAATGAGAAGGCACCGGTTCAGTTGAATACGCTGGTGAATGCGCAGTCGAATGGTGTTAATGGTGGTGGAGTGACCTGGACACACGGATATCTGGAGCCGGTGGTGGAAAGCAAAAAGCCCGAGCCGGAGGAAGGCGTGCACAAGGTGAACGGTGTTGTGAGACAGAGCAGGAAGGAGTAGGTGCTAGTTGCTGTTCCTGCTGTTGTGGTGGAAGTGGTAATGAAAACTGTCGATGTTTGGTATCACCTAATGATTGCGTTTTTTCTCTACTCTGTTTACTCGTTTGCGGGCCTGTATTGAATTGCCCTTTTCTTCTCTTCTTGTCTGTTTAAACTTTCATTTTATTTTTTCACTTTCGATTCGAGCTTGTCTTTCTGATCAAATTGAGTATACTTTTCTTGATATCTACTTTAGCTTACTTGACTACTTCTTCTTCTTCTCTTCTTCTTGCGCAGTCGTTAATTGTAGTTGCGATTACCCTACGTTCGTTTGGATTCGTTTTTCCCATTGTTACCACTTTCGTTGATATCAGTAGGAGATGGCGTTGGCGTTTCTTGACTATTTTCGTTTGCTCTTTATAGTTGGTCCTAATTATAACTGATGGGTCTATATGGGATCCCTTTTATGTACTTACACTTGCCCTCGGCCAACTGCTTGCCAGTGCTATTGTAAATTTGCTTGTGAATGATGTGAATGGCGTGCATGTTCGGCTGTGACGAGGTGAATGCGTGCGATATTTGTTTAAGATTGGGAATCTCGGGCCTGTTTCAGTTGGATGAGGATAAGGTTTCGTTTAATGAATCATGGTGGGGTGAAATTGGCCATGAGGCTCGTAATAGGCAAGGGAAGTGAGTAGGAAAGGACAACAATTGTTGAGTAAGAGGAAGTATCTTCAAGTTGGAATTGATGAGGTTGGATTGGAGAACACAAAGGCCAGTAAGCTGCATTGACACTCTCGCTACCAAACGGAAAATAAGTTGCGATTGCATACATGTGTCAAGACTAACGTCCAGTTCGTCCGATCAGTGAGGCTATACCACTTTTCTTACTCATCTTTTAATATGGAGAGATTCTGTCTTGGAGTCTTGGAGATCGTAATTCCATTCCGGTGTTGCACAGACATGGCGGATTCTCTCCCTTTTAACGTCATTCGCCCATTCCATCCATCCCCTTCCTCTCGCTTGACGCACGGGCCACATCCCATCCCCTCAGCGGTCCTCCCTCTGCGTGCGCTCTCTCTCCTCTTCCGCATCTGATCGTGGCGTGAGATTCGAGTTGCTAATAAACCTCCTATTCTTAAGTTGTGTGCTTTTGTTGAGATATTGATTTTATCTTCTATTCTCTCCACTCTGCTCTCTTGTATTATAACTACCACTTCTCTCACTCTTTACTCTTGTTTACCATTGTTCAATCTCAAGTCACCCACGCTTCTAGACTCTCAAAGATTCGATTTCCTAAAACACAAAGCACATCATACCCTACCACCACCACCGTCCTACATCCGTCCCCACTACATATACCCCTGAGGAGTATTTTCATCTGAATCAAAATTTGGGAAAAAAGAGCCCTGCCCTATTGTCTCTGCTAGCTTCCATCCGTCTCCTGGCGATATATAAGCCAGCCCATCCCTTGATCTTCACTCCCCTCATCTCACGACAAACGACGGAACGATATCCCATCTCGAAGATATCACATCGCTCTCAAGATAGACGACACAATGGCTGAAACTACTACTGCTACGCCGCCAACTGCTGCTACACCTGGTATGTTTTATTCCGCCTCCTTTTTTCCCCTTCTATCGTTTGGTGGTTGTTTGTTTTAGTTTGTCGAGACGAGATGCGCCAGGGACGCATTGATGCCTGTGCCTGAGATGCCCCCTTTGTGCCTGAGATCTCGCGACGCCAGTGAGATCCCGCTAACGTTTTCGCCTACAGAGCCAGTCTCCGTCCCCGTCGCCGCTCCCACAACAACCACCTCCTCATCAGTAAAACCCAACTGGCCCTCGCTCGCCGACGACCATGCTCTCAATGCCTTCCACAAGCGCCTCTCTGGAATCCTCTCCGACACGGGCTATGCCGAAATTTGGGGAATAGAGCTCTCTGCCGCCAGTCCACCACCATTCACAACATTCCAGATCCTGCAAAAGTTCCTTCGCGCCAATCAGAACAACCTCGATAAGGCCGCGGAACAGCTCGGGAATACGTTGAAGTGGAGAAAGGAGTTCCAGCCGTTGGAGTTGTTGAAGAGAGACTACTCCAGCAAGAAGTTCAAGGGCTTGGGATACAACACCAAGGTTGTTGTGCCAGACGGAACTGAGAAGGTTGTCTGCTGGAACGTTTACGGTGATGTCGAGAGCATCAAGGAGACTTTTGGTGATTTGGATGAGTATGGCTTCCGCTACTTGAAAAAGGTCCAAAAGTACTAATCATCTACCAGGTTTATTCGCTTCCGTGTCGCCCTCATGGAGCTCACCATCCAAAACCTCAACATTGCCACCAGCACCACTCCAATCCCAGACTTTTCCTCCTCTTCCGCTACCTTCGACCCCTACCAAGCCATCCAGGTTCACGACTACAAGGGTATCTCTTTCCTCCGCCCAGACCCACTCGTCAAGGCCGCCTCATCCAAGACCATTGAACTCTTCAGCAAATACTACCCTGAGCTTCTGGAGAAGAAGTTCTTTGTCAACGTTCCTTGGATCATGGAAAAGTTCTTTGCTACCTTCAAGCTCATCCTTCCTGCTGCTACTACGAAGAAGTTTGTCTTGCTCAACAAGGGCTCAGATCTTGTCAAGCGGTTGGGAAGTGATATCCCCCAGGCGTATGGTGGAACCAAGGAGAGTCTTGCTGTTATTGGTGAGACGGTACCTTTGAGTGCTGCCGAGTCTGTGTCGGAGGAGGAAGCTCCAGCTCTTGTTCCTGTCGCCGAGGCAAAGACTGAAGAGTCTGATGCTTCTACTCCCGCTGCAGCCCCAGCTGTAGCTGATGCTCCTGTCGCCACTTCTGCTCTTGCTTCTGCTGATGCCCCAGTTGCTGCTCCTGCTGCTACCCCTGTTGCACCTGAGCCAGTCGCTGCCACTGCTGCCGCCGAGGAGAGCAAGGTTGAGGATGAGAAGAAGGCTTCCGAGGCTTTGGCCAAGGAAGATGGCGCTGCTGCTGCTCCAGCTGGTGCCGTTGCTACTGCTGAGGTCATCAAGGAGGAGACGTCGAAGGCTTAGAATGCTTCGAACTGTCATGCTCATTCTGACTGTGCAGATGTTGGGGGCAGCTTTGACGATGCTAGTAGGAGGAATTCTGTGCTGATGCCGATCCCGGGAAGCATTGGCAGCTTGGAAGAGTGTGAGCCGAAGATTGTCGTCACGCCGGCTACTCCAAGGGCTAGGAGGGTCAGGGGTGAGGTTAGCATTGTGGATGGGAGGATTGTTAGAAGGATGGATGAGAGTTAGATGTGGAAAAGTGGTGTCTACTGCGGAGTTTCAACTCTTTCTTGCACTGTGAAAGGTGCCGAGTAGGCCTACAAAGAGTGGAGAGGGTTTCTTGTATCTTGCTTCATTACGGAGGTTGCATAGCGTTTATAATACTGGGTTTTTTTATGGGTACTTATACTTTTAACTGGGTATTTTATGGAGTTAATACTATTTGGGCCGTTTGGCTTGTTCTGTTGTTTTGTGCTCTTCATTCTCTCCACATGGGCATCTCATCCAGTGATATTCAGGGTATCGTATAGCATCTCAGCATGTCATGCACATGTCAATCTCCTACCCTATCACGGCCTCGCCAAGCTAAGCCAAACCTGATGGTAGCGTAGCTGCCTTCCTTTCTGTCCCGCCAAATTCGCAACACCAAGGACAGCTGCAACCTTCCAAGCAACTGGATCTCTCGTCATCCACCACCAAGCGCTTCCGTCCCTCTTTTTCAAGACAGAGTTTGCGCCCACTGTGTGAGACGGCTCATTTTCCAACTCCTTTACAACTATCCCCAACTACTACTTTATACCGACATTTCGAAACAACACCAACCAAACCACAACTACTTACTGCGACAACACGAGCGACAAAGAGTGTTTGACTGCCGATTGAGAGAAGGACGACGACACGATGGATTACATCCGCGCCAAACAAATCGGCATCCAATATGATCTCTCTGACTTGCTGAGCAATGATGATCTCTATATTATCGACGAGGTACATCCCCTTACTCTTCCTCCCCTTCTCCGCTTGCCTCATCTCCGTTTATCGCACCTACCGGCCATCCCCGACCCCATCACCACATCTTCCCCCCCACCGATACTAACACTTCCCAGTCCTGCAGTTATGGCGTCCAAAACCCCCTCACAACCCTAACCTACACCCCCACTCAATCCCTCCTCGTCCTCGCAACCCACGGCCCCAACGCCCAACTCCACCTCTTCGGCCAGCCCCGCACCCACATCACCCTCCCCCTCCCCAACACCAAAACCGCCATCCGCTCCGTCCACTTCTGCCTCGACTCGCGCGCCCTCTTCGTCCTCGACACCTCCGGCGAACTCTCCCTATGGGGCCTCGAAACCGAAATGGGCGAAGCCATCGCCGAAGCCGCTGCCCAACAAGCCGGCCAGACCAACAAGCGAGCCTCGCTGGGCTTGTCGGGAGGCGCAAAGAGGCCGAAACTTTGGTGCTCGTATTCTCCGCCGGGGAAGGTTACGGCTATTGAGGTGGACCCGGTGCTGGATTATTGCTTCCTCGGCTTGGAGTCGGGCGAGGTTGTGGCGTATGATTTGACGAGAGAGAGGTTTTGTGAGCGCTGGAGGATGCTGAATCCGTTTGCGGATAGGGTGATGAAAAGTAAGCTGCCCAAGGCGGAGAGCGTCAAGCTGCATCCGAGGAATATGGATCTCCTCTTGGTGGCGTATGAGTTGGGGGTGGTTGTGTGGAGCTTTCAGAAGGGGAAGGTTGTGGAGTGTGAGTATGAGCTTCTGCCTGGAGCTCAGGGTGGTGATGTTGGTGTTGAGGGTGTGAGAGAGCGGAGGAAACCGAGATGTCAGAAGGCGTTGTGGAGTCCGAGTGGGCAGTTTATTTGTGCGGTGTATGAGGATGGGAGTATTGTCTTTTTCAGGGGCAGTGATGGTGTGCTGGTGGGATCGAGGACGTTGAAGGAGGGGAATATTCATGTCCAGAAGCCGCTGCCTCCTTATGCTACTGGAAGTGGTATCATCCAAGTGCGAGACCCCATCTGGGACATCAAGTGGGTTACCAACGGGCCGAATGTCGATGATACGAGCTTGTTGGTGAGTGGAGGTGATGTGGTGGGTGAAGGGAAGGATGGCATCACAGTCATCAACTTTGGAGCCACGCCAGTTGCGTTGACGGCTGGTCCACAGGTCTGGGCTGACTATTTTGCGAGGGCAAAGCCGAGGACGCTGGTCACTCCTGTGGGAACTCCAGTGGTGGAGATGTGTGTCATTCCTCGAGGAAGCCCGCATTATGGTGGTGGCTTGGATCCGGTTGCAGTCGTTTGTCTGCTGGCTAATGGAACGCTTGCTACGGTGGCCTATCCTAATGGCGAGACGGTCAGGGCAGCCGAGTATTATCATCCCAGTGTGGCTATGATGCATGGCCAGATTGGTGAGGTTTATTCTAGAGTCATCGAGCGGAATCAGTGGTTGAAGATGAAGGAGGCGTTTGTAGAGCGGCCTGGGAAGTTGGCGCCATTTGTGGTCGGTGGGGCCGATGTCAAGAGGAGTATGAGGCGGGATGAGGATAGGTTGGTGGCTATGGCGGCGTTTAGGGATGGAAAGGTCAGGATTTGGGATTTGGGGCATGGTGATGAGATTGAAAATCCGGGGGTTATTGAGGTTGATGTAGAGAGAGTTGTGGGCAAGGACTTTTTTCAGACCGGGTTGGGCATCACGGCGATTGATATGGCGAGTGGGACTGGAGAATTGGTTGTGGGGTTGAATTCAGGAGAGGTGGCGGTCTTCAAATGGGGAAAGAATAGATATTTGGATCCTGCTACGGCGCCGGAACCAATGGAGATGGGTGACCTGGTGAAGGATGTGGCTTTTAGAGCGGATCCGGAACTTGCGGTGGGACTGATGCCGGTGTGCTTGGTGGACGAGAAAAGGGTTAGTAGGGTGGTGAAGGTCAGGTCTAGTGATGTTGGGTTTATTGGGATTGCATATGAAGATGGTGGGATTAGTATCCTCGATATGAGAGTAAGTTTTCTTCGGTTTGACTGGGAGACATGTGCTAACATCGTGAAGGGGCCTCATATCATCTACCATTCTAGCGTGCGAGAAGGGCCAGCTGATAAAGGCAAACGCATCAGCGTCTTTAAGCCTCACTCTTCTAGCCCAGATGCTTCAGCAGAGTTTATCACATCCATGGAATTCTCCATCATGCTTCTTGAAGAGTCCGAATTCACCTCCCTCAACTTTCACTATGGCACTTCTCTCGGAAAGACTCATACCGTCACGCTTCTTCCCGCACAACCTGGCCCTTGCTTTGCTGCTACATACGTCTCCTCACTCTCGTCATCAGCAAGCCCCGTTCACTCTATCCTCCCTATCGAATCCAACCGCGGCTTGCCCTCTCTTGCCACTCATATGGGCCTAGCTGCCCTCTCAGAAGGTCGAAAACACCACGGAGTTCTCGTCTCTGTCTCTGCGACCGAAATTCGTCTATTCCGCCCACCAGCCACAAAAGGAACAAAACTCAGCCTTTCCAGCAAAGATTCCCGCTTCATCACAGCTCAAACAGCAATTCACCGAGGCCACGGCACCGTTCTTCTCACCATCAACACCGCCGGTATCATTGCTGCATATACCCTCCCCAACCTCAAAGAAATCTGGAAGACGGACCTTACCGCCGCACCATTAAACTACCACCCCGCCCATCTCTCCGAAATCAAAATCTCTCCTTCCGGCGATATCATTGGCAAGACCGAAAACAACAGAGTCTTCGTCGTCAACCTCTGGGGCACCGGCCTAGTCCTCGACAGAGACGAAAGAGCCGCCGTCATGATCAACCCAACTCTCCGCGGACCCAACAGACCAACCATCACCAACGTCGCCTGGATCACCGGCACCGCCCACATTACCACCGAACAACTAGCCCTCATCCTCTCCGGCCCACCAGAAGAACGTGGCCCCATCAAACACGGCTACGCGCTACTCCCACCTCCACCACCACCAGGCGCAATGAGAAGAACCGATATAGGCAGCCAGCAGGAAGGTGAAGGCCTCTGGGCAAGTATGAGTAAAGCGCTTGATGAGAGGACAAAGGCGTTGGATAATGTGGGTGAGAGTATGAATAGACTGGGTGATAGTGTGGCGGGCTTTGGGAATGAGGTGGATAAGTTTGTCAAGGGGTCGACGAGGAAGGCGGGGTGGGGGTTGTTGAAGAGTAAATTCTTTTAGTTTAGGGGTGGATATCTTTGTTTTTTATTTCTGATGCTGGCTTTGCATTTTATTAGTGATTTGTAGTGTGTGTTCATTCATGCTGTTTGTCAATCAAGGTGTGATGGATGTTGGCTTCAAGATGTTGGGTTAGGCAGCAAAAGCACGAGATCTCTCCTGTGTCGTAGAAAGTAGAAGGAGATATCAGGTGTGCTTTCATCATTTTAGTCCCACTTCGGTGCCTTCCTTCTTCTGCCTTTGAATCCGCCTTCCATTTTAATCAGCTCCTTCCCATCCGGCCATCCGTCCCTTTCCCTCCTTCTGATTACACCATCACCCTCCTCCTTCCCTTTTCATTTTGACTCATCCCACCTCTCTCCTTCCCTCCCATACAAACCCTGAGCCCTAGCCAAGTAGAACTGGCCCAAGCTCACCCAGTATATAAGGAAGCCCCCTCCCCACCTCCCTTCCTCTTTATCTCACGAGGATCACACACTCTGGCCCCTACCTTAGTGTTGCCTTATTTGTCTGGCGGCTCTGCCAACGACATCTCCCTGGATTTGGGTCACAGATCGCTCACACTCGGACCCCACCCGCAGTGTATCCCTTGACTTGGGTTACCAGTCACTTCTCGACACTCGGACCCCAGCCGTGGTGTGGACCTTGACAAGGTCTCAAACTGTCCCCTGGATCTGGGTTACAGATCGCCACATTTGGACCCTACCCAAATGGCGCCTTGACAAGGTTGATAATATGTTCTGAACTGCCTTGGCCTAGGTCTATAATAATAGCTATCTCATCTTGATACAGATGGAAAAAAGGTCGAGGCTTCTGTGGGCTAATCTGCATGTAATATTCACCTTGGTCCAGGTTAAAGGTATCAGCTCCGTGGGCTAAACTGCGAGATCTATTCTCATGGTCGCCATCATATGAACTGATGCATTCTTCTTTATGCCATCATAAGATCTCGGTGTTGCCGCCAAAGGGACATGGTCTTGCTATACCAAAAGGTACTGGCTGCAATGCCTCAAGGAGGTACTGCAGTCACTACGGGAGATGAGCATGCTAGCTAGGGCTCAAGCACAAGCTCATACATTATAATATTAAGACTCGGAGTACTCGAGTGTGAGCTTGTGCACATTGTCAAAAAAAGTGAACAACTAGGTGCAGCCTTATGCCAAATGCAAAGTTGCATAAGAAGTATGTAGCTTGTACGCATGCATCTGAACTGGTTGCTCTGATGGTTGATGCGTAAACAAAGATGCTAGTAACACCAAACAACTATTGCCCTCTTGGACGACGAAGGTCTGCAGAGTTCCAACACCTTCCTTTCACAGGACAGGATCTTTGTTGACCTTCTCGCAACATTATTTTGTCTCTTTTTCTTTTTTCCCGATAGCAATCAGCGACAGTTCCCTTCACTTGCTCAGGGGGGCCGACAATCCATCGCTATCATATTTGCATGCATGGCCTTTCGTTCTTTACAAACGGTTGCTCTTTAAAGCTTTATCTCAAGTTCCCTCCCTCTTTCCACCCAACGCCTGATGGATGATGACTTCAAGAAGTTTGTGGTTGTTTTAAAGTAGTAGAAGGAGAGTATAGTAGTACTTTCTCACAATTCTTCCATTTCTCTCCTTCCGTTGGCATGTATTCTTGACTTTGATTCACCGTGACGGTTACAGATCGATAGCCATGTTAAGGACAGATACAGAGACGACGGATCCGATAAAGAAATAATATATACGTATTTACCTACTTACGTAACAATTCTTCTCTAAGTAGACATCATTATCGTACTCCAAAGGAAACGAATCTAAAAATGAATATATATAAGGGATATTTACTAGTAGCCATCGAAGCAAGATGTCACTCAGGTACTTAATGCAGAAGGACTCACCTACTAGCAACCCCCCTCTAGAGTTTGCTCGACAGCAGGCTCTTCCCCATCACCACTTCGACCATGTTGCTCGCCGACAGGCGCTTCTCCCTCATCATTTCAACATTGATCATCATTGCTTTTCTGTTTCTTTCGAAGCCTTGTAACTGGGGTAACTGGTTGTGCCTGGGGTATATCAATTTTATCTTCAGAGTCGACAGTATCGAGCGTACTATTAGCATCCCTGTGCCTCTTCTTACTGAAAATACCAATGGCAGGGCGTAGAGTTTCCGCAAGCTGGACATATTTATTTTCATCCGAGTCAGCAGCAAGAGAGCTTTCAGATACATGTTGGGCTGGTCCCCCGAGATCCAACAAGTTGCGGATACCCGATACCACGTCGGGCTTCAGAGAGCCCAGCTCAAAAGTAATCGAGATGACGCGGAGGTTGTTTTGGGCGAAATAGTTTTCGTAAACTTCGTCTGGAACGTCCCAGGCCTTCGAATTATTTCTGTCTTTGACCTGTACGACCAGAACTCCCATTTCCTTTCGATCGAACTTTGCCTCCGGCTCTCCAAAATATAAAGGAATAAGAAGATCCCAGTTACTCTGGGTATCTTTAAGTTGCAGAGCTGCGTGGCGTTGTAGAAGCCTGTGGACCAAATGTGCCATGTTAGTAGGATCCAGGGGTGCTGAAGTTGACATGAAGTGTGTAAAATTCATCCGTGCCGTTTGGAAGCCAGTTACAAGGTCCGGCCCATTCTCGTTTCTTGCATTCATTGTCCTCGGTGGCAATTCAAGGGCAGTCTCTGCAAGCTTGAAGTGCAAAAGTTGCTGGAGAAATTCTGTGAGAAGGAAAGGCTGGGAGTATGTGAGCACTGTGTGTCTCTTCTTCGCAAGCAGCAAGTCCCTTGCATAAACAAGCAAAAGCTGTATAACCATGTCACCGGTTCGTCCCTTGTCCATCAGTCCAGGAGCCAGCAACTTGTGATGCAGAGTACTGATTGCCTCGATCCAGCTATCAGTCGAATTGAGCAAGCAGGCAGCAGCTTCTGCAACCACAGGCTCAGAAGCAACGTAGGTCCTCACCAGACCATGCCGCGAGTCCATCTCAAGAATGACACGCAGATGGGACTTGACAGCTTCTTGTAACAAAGTAGCTGTCTCCCTGCTGCTTACGCATGGCTCGAGACAAATTCGATTAGAGAGAACTGCAAGTACGTGATTTTCGTCCTTTGGGTTGAAGGTACTAGAGCTTAGCAACTTTTGCTGGATGAATTCGACGAAAGAAGGAGTATACTGGCTTGTTGCAAAAGCATTCCAAAGAGGACGGCCGATAGCGCACATGTGGTGCATGGTTGTGAACTCTTGAAAGCTGGTTTGGGACGTAGCTTTTTCCTCTGCTGCGAGTCGCTGGTTGAGTACGACATCGAATGGGAAGCTAAAATATGCTGCTGGAAGTTCTACTGCATTCGGCGTTACCAGGCGGCTAGACGAGTCTTTGTCCGGAGATGGAACTACGTATTCGAGAGTCGAGTGGGTGGAGAGGAAAATCGACCAGACGGCTGAGCCCCTCAGTAATCTCAGAGTTCGTCGCAACCAAATAAACATGGTACCTATGGTGTTGTTGATCGAGCCGTCTGGTTTCTTAACGATGAGATTAGTGATCTCGTCAAAAGCAAGGAAGATAGGCACCGGATCATTATTGGTGGTGATGACACTAAATATGCCCGACAGATCTTTGCAGGGTTGGATCAGGTGCTTTTGGATGTAGGGAACAGTCGAAAACATGTCCAAGGTCTATAGCTATCATTAGAGGCAAGCACTGACTTTAGGGCTAGGATTTCACTTACACTACCGCCTTCTTCAAGCCATTGATTCATCTGACCTTGAGAGACGGTATCTTTCCAGCACCCTATTCTCAGCTCCTCCATTTTCGCGAGAACATCGGCACAAAACTTTATTCTCTCTTTCGAGCGGAAGAGTTGATAGGCCCCGTTGGAAACCAACGGTTGTTTGCCTGATAATGGGCGTAAGACGGATGCTATGGGCGGGGTGCCCTGTCCAGCACCGGGTAGCCGACTCCTCGGGGCCATGCTCGTGTGGAAGTGAGCAATGAAGGCTCTAACCCTCGCCTCCTCTGAGTCGGTATCCCGACAGTGGTTGGCTTCAAAATCATCCCACATAGTTCTCACTATTTGATCAACAGGTTAGTAAGATCCAAAGTCAGAGGATTCATCATACATACCTGTCTGAAAAACTGCAGCAATAAAAGCAAAAGTCGATACCCATGGGTACTTCTTTGTGTGTTCGTCCAACAGTCGCTCGGTGATTTCATCGTCACCTGGCGGAAAGCCAGTGTCTCCCGCCAACCGAAAAGTGAAAGCGATAACCAATTTCTCCTCACCCAACTTGTCCACTAGGCGTGATTTGCCCACACCGGAGGAATTGAGAAATGTCAGAATTTTGGCGTAAAACTCCTCTCCGAAGCGTTCCTCCATATCTCTGATTACGGGGATGAAAGACTTGTGCAAATCGCCTTGGTATCGTTCAGTCCAAGCCGATCGAACTCGTCGCTCATTGTAAGTCTCTTGGGCGGGCTCTTTTTCGACGAGGGGTATATGCTTATCTTGAATAAATTATTAGCGCTCGCCCAAGAACAAACTGATAAGTGCAATGGAAGGGTACTGGAGAGACTTACTCTGAAAGTGTTGGTGTGCATCATGGTGGCAATCTTCACATAACGTGTTTGGGGGAATTGTTTCGGTCTCCTCACAATCACAAGCACGCTTCTTACGATTAACAAGTTTGCAACCATATTTTGGAGGTTCATCCGGGTTGTCCATTCTCGTAGAGTTTGTCACAGGCGGAGCGGAGCGCAAAATCTGCTAGGTACTTACTATAATCCAAGGGTCAGTAACCGATGCGGAATCTTCTGTGGAGTGGGGCCGCGAGCTCTTGTTGATGTGTGATGTCTTCCAACAAAGAAATTTGGAAAGTGGAAAGGAACTGAAAGGTCCGTACGGAACCGAAAGGTGGTCCTTATTATCATACTCAATTCTTCTCCTCGGTGGAGATGGTCTGTTGTGGTATGCCAGAATTCGGTCGGACAAAGGAGAGAAAAGACGATACTTGTTATCATGATGTTGTCAAGAGCGGAAGAATGTTGGAAGCGAGGACGGTAAGGGTGTAGCCGACCATCAAGGCCAACGATCTAATCTACCTGATAATCCCCACAGTGGTTGCTTTGGAAATGCATTGCCTTAACAAACACACAAATGATTTATTGCCGTTTTGGGCGATGAAGTCTGCAGCGTTCCAACACATTCCCTTCACAGAACCTTTGTTTACCCTTTCGCAACATCTTTTTGTTTCTCTTTTTTTTCCTCTCAACAACAATCAGCGACAAGTCCCTTCACTCGCTCAGGATCACCTATTTCGCCAATACATCATCATGGCATTCCGTTCTTTCCAGACGCTCGCTCTTTTCCTCCTTTCCCTCCTCCTTCTCACCCAACAAACTCTCGCGAGTCTTCCCATGCCCGACTATCCGGAGTGCATCACGTATTGCCTCTCTGCCGCCTCCTTCGCAGACGTAAAATGTCCAGTCCGCAACTTTGCCCTCAACGGCAATCGACCCTGCCTCTGTCAAGACAAGGCCTTTATGGCTCGCTACACCGACTGCATCATGAACGGTCCTTGGTGCGGCTCTGTCCGTGATGATTCTCGAGCCTGGACCAAGCCAGAGGAGGAATACTATGCTTGGATCTACATGATGTTTGAGTGCAAGGAGATGGGAGTAAGTCTGGATGGGATCGATTTCGGAGAGAAGTTCGGCATCAGGAGGGTCAAGAATACCCAAGAGGTGACGAGCACCGTCGGTGCAACTAGTCATCCGGGAGGCCAGTTCGGGATTGGTCATGGGACGAGTAAGTTCCATCTTTTGGCCTTGTTGTTTTTCTTTTGCCGTGTTTCTGTTTAGACACGATGTTTGCTAACCTTGATAGCGGCCCCGTCTGCAGATACTTCTCCCAGAGTCGTCATCATCGCCAGCTCGGTCTTTCCCCAAACCACCATCTTCTCATACCTCCCTCTCACCACGGCTCTCGACAACGGTGCCCTCCCATGCTCTACTCCAGCAACACCAACCACCTCCACAATCACCCAGATCCAAACGACCTCCGCCTTCGATGCTGCTGGCTTTCCCTACGCTTCAACCGTCACCGTTACCGCAACACTCACCATTACTCCTTCCTGTGCCCAGTTTGACCGCGTTCCCATCACTACCGTCTTCACCACCCTCCCAACTCCAATCTTCCAAACCAGGACGCAGGCTCTCAAGCACTCCTTCACCACAGACATCAACAACCATGAGGTCCTACCTGATGGTGGATTCGGCGGTGCTCTTCCAGATAATTCAAAGGCAAGGCAGTTTTTCACACCGGTTGAAGGCGGAGGAGATGGGTTGGCCGGAGAGGATGATGATGCTGAGGACCTGCCAAGGGGGTTTGTGGAGAATCAATATACGGAGGGCAACGACAACACTACGGAGCCAGTCGTTGGTGCGATTGCGTCGAAGAATCCGGTTAGTGGAGGGGTGGGTAAAGGAGATTTGAGGATGTTTGGGGTTGGGGGCTTGGTGTTGTTGAATATGGCGGTGGGAATGTTTATTGTTTTCGGAAACTTGTAGGGTGAAATGTGGAGGATCCATCTATTTGTTGAAGTGGAGCTTTTAGGACAGGCGGTGAATTTTTCAAGACATATGATGGTTGTTGAGAACGTTAATATTTATTGCTACTTTCGGATATGTAGAAGAGCGTTGATCTATTAGCATTACATTCACTATCTGAGGGGATATTTGTTCTGTATTCCAGCTCTTTATTCAGTCGGTCAACTGACCTGTTGCTTTTGCCACAGATCAAGTATAAGAGGTGATCAGTTCGATCACTCGCCATAACTTCGTACCGGTCTGCTTCTCTATACCAAGCGCTATGCCTCCCGTCAATCAAAACACATGTCCCAACACTTCAACTGGAGAACATGCCAAACTGACCCTCCCTAACAAACGAAAGGTTGGCAATCAGAGCGTTGAGATGGAACATATAGTTTGTACTGCCTGTGGAGGACTTCTTAACTTTAAAGAGCTTTCGAGATCTTAAGCTTCGGAGTGGATATGGGAAGACCTTTAATCAAACCCATTGAAGAGTTTCCTTAGTGACAGTACTTGCATCCATAAACCGGTAGCAACCAGAAATATACAAGCTTCAATCACGTCAAAGTCAACAGCATAGTACGATGCCCAGAAGTAATTAAAGCTCAAAGAGCAGAGAAACGACATATATTTTGATTCCAACCCAAAGCGGAGCTCTAGCAGTCCGCAAAACTACGAGCAACACCCACAACCGATACATGAGGCCCCCGGTACATCCCCTATGTACCACCCCATCTCCTGGTTGTCTGACAGACAGAATATAGAACGCACAAGCAAAAAACGCTAGACATGAAAGCATACAACAACGAGTACAAGAACAAAGATACTTACCTACGAAAACAAGCTGTAAATATTGATACAGTTGAAGAGTACAGAGGGCCAAAGGGGCGGTGGTGATAGTGGTCGATAAATCCAGGGAGCGATGATGCAAAGGGCAACCGAGTAAAACGAGAGACTGAAAGTGGTGAACAATCCAAGAAAATGCAGCAGACATAAAAGCAACGCTATGACAAAAGGGAAACAAAACAGGAACAAAACAGAGAACCGAAGCATAGGGGTATCCGCAGGTATACATGCACACGACGTGCATGCCTGGGAATAATAAATAAAAAAAACAATCCAATGAACAAGCCCAAATTTTTTTTCCTTCATAATATAATAACGGTAGAGAGAGACATTGCAAGCATAAAGTAGTGATCGTCATGAGCACAACGAAGCTAATCATTGTGCCCAGATTCCGCCTCTCAAGCTCAACAACAATTCACCAGCCTCAAGATCATTTTCTTGGGCAGCGGGGACAGCCTTCAAGGCCTTCATAGACTGGACCTTCGACACAGTCTTACCCTGGTGATGATGATGGTGGTGGTGGTGGTAGTGCTTTCCAGCACTTCCATTCTCCTTGTCATCATCCTCAAATATCTCAACCTTGAACCGACGTTCTTCGCCGACGGTTCTGTTTCTCTTTCTGTTTGGGTTCAAAGCAGCAATGGCCCTGGCGGTCTTGACCTGGGCGGCAACTGGCTTTTGCTCGATGACGGATTGTGGTGGAGAGAATTTTCTCTTTCGGGCCGAGTTGGTGGAAGAAGCCGTGGTGGTACCGAGTGGCATTCGTGCGGGAGATGAAGCAGCTTGCCTGGCAGCAGCAACAGAGTTGGCAAGGTTTCGGCCAACTCTCATGAGGGAAATGGCAGTGTGAGCTTCTTCGGGTTGAAGAGCTGCAACAGATCTCTTTGAGCCATTGGCTCCGACGGCTTGACGGTTATCGCAAAGGTAGGACCAGACTCTGCTGTCAATCTTGCGTTGTCCGGGAGTGTGAGGTGTTGGAGAAGACTCGACGGCTGCTCTGCTACCTTGGCTATTGTCAGGTGTGAGAGCCGGGACGTCAGAGTCGGGAAGCACAATCTCAGCCTTGCCCTCCAAGGAAGTGGAAAGACGAAGGAAGGATGAGCTTCGACGGTTTAGAGACGGTGGCTGGAAGCCAGAGATGGAGCGACGGAGTGGTGGGACGGGAGGAGGAACGTCCGAGGAAATGGCGGCCTGGAGAGCATCGTGGGTGGAGAGACGAGGAAGAGGGGGTCTTGAAGGCGAGTATCTATCGGTTGGCGGTAGTCGTGGCAATGGAGATGATGAAAGGGTTGCTGGTAGAGTAGAAGAGCGGACGAGAGGTGCCATAGAACGTCCTTGAGGTTGAGGCTTTGAGGTGGTGATGGGTTCCGAGTCGGAAAAGTTTTGGGATCGAGCGACAGGAATAGAAAGAATAGAAGCAACCCCAGATTCAGTCGATGTCATAGTAAGCAGCTCGTGGCTGATGAGTGGTCTTGTCTTTCGTCTTGTGGATTGTCGTTTATTTTGGAACCAGATCTGTAGAATAGTGAAATTCTCAGGTCAGTGAAAAAGTTCCTCGTCAAAGAAAAGATGAAAGGTTGAAAAGTTTGGAGAGAAAAAAGAGGAGTTGGGTGAGAAAAAGGTAGAACAATGGAAGGTGAAAAGAAGAGAGACAACAGCGGAGTAGGTGAGGTAGCAAAGCTGTTGGTGACGAGGCTTATTCCTCTTACAGGTAAGAAGGCCAAAGGGAAACGGTTAAGCGGGAGGCTGGGTGGAGCTCAAGTCTCATAGACGCCCTCGTCACGACACTCTGACCTGGCAGATCAGACGCCCCCAACAATCCCACAGACAACCCCACGAAAAAATGCACTTCATGCGAGTGGTGACATCTGCAGACGAAGCTCAACTCCTAAGTGAGACCGGAAAACTCAAAGGAAAGTTGAAGAGATCAAGGAATCATCGTGAAGAAGAATAAAGATTCCCCGATTTTGGAAAAGTAGAATTGATTTGCAGTACTGACCTGAACTTCTTTCTCGCCCATATCAACCTTGGAGGTGATCTCCCTTCTCTTTGCTTTGTCGGGCCGATCACAAAGTCGATATTCTTCCTCAAGGATTGCCTGATCTCGTGCCGATGTCCTTCTCCGACGACGACGTGCCAGTGTAGCATTGTCGATTGTTGGTGGAAGGTTTAATGGAAGAGTCTCTTGCGAGTGTGTGATGAATGCGTAGGAGGAAGATGTCGATGCCTGCGAGCTCGAGAGCTCAGAAGAGGGATGCTCTACAGGCGGTGGTGGTGGTGCGGCATCCGATGAAGACATGGCCTTTGATATGGAATTGGTGTGTTTGGAGGTAGGCGTGTGCTGTGTAAGGGCACCACTTCACTTAGAAGCGTAGAATTGGCCAAAGTCTGTAGGTTGGAGCGAGCGTTCTGCGTGCGAATTGTCTTGTCGCTACTGATGTGAATTCGAGGACAAGGACAGAAGATGCAATTGGCGGAAGGTGTGTATCGGGATTGAATAGAGAACGGGGGTAGGAGCTGAATCCGAAAGGTGTGAGAAGACGAAATAGGTGAAAAGAAGGAGTATGCTCACACAAACGCGTAATAGTGAAGCCTTCTCCCTTTACACGCTTTTAGATTTTGCGGTTTTGTGTGGAGCGCGTCGAACGCGGTTTCCTGCAAACGATTAAGAAACCACGCCCAAACCGAAAATTTCCCGCTTCGGCATAGTTTATCCACCATAACCTTGCGAATCGAAGCTGGGCTGTAACGTCAGTGTCATCCTGTCTCTCAACTACCGTCTTGCGTATCCCATAGCTAGAGTAGACTGTACGGATGCTGATTCATGAGTTACTGTGGTCTCATGAACGTTCCGTTCCATGAGCAAAGAGCAGGATAACAACCTCCAAATGGCCATGGCCTTCGACGACAAACCCCAGTGCTCCCCTATCATGAAGCCATACAAAATCCAAGTGGAGCAACCAACCGTGCCATATTCTGGTCAAATCTCCTTCCAACAGGATCTCTGACAATAACCGTAACATGCAAACGAAATGTGGAACCACCCGATCATGGAAACCTTCCAAATCCGAATATTATTCCGTCAGCAAAGCTGAACACAAAGCCGGGATCAGGAGTCTTATTTCTTCCAGCTTGCCAGTACGACACAAATTCACCTGACTGCCCATGGCTGTGAAGCACAAATGCATGCTCCTCTGCAGCAGGAACTCCCGTGTGGAGGTTACATCAAGGGCCCAAGATCATCGGCGTGGAACGGTAGCGGCGGGCCCCCTCATTTTCCACTTAGACTTCCTAATTCAGCAAACAAATTGATTTCGATTGAGCCTCATCATGCATCAATTAAGAACGCGACAGTCGCTCCAGCCTGCTGCCTGGCCTGGAACTCGGGTCCAACCGCGTCAGAATTACAATGCGCAATGAAGAGTCCGTTTCATTGGCTGCAATTGCAAAACTCGTCCTCTTCAACATAATAGTTTTCATCGAATCCCCGATTGCGCAAATGTCTAGAATGCTTAATATCTGTGACCATTTTTGCTACCTCTGAGGTCTAGTTATTCGTGAGTTACTTTACTCTCCGACAGCACAGCCAAGATTGCGGATTCCCTTGGAAACTCAGTGCTGGCTCGATGACAGGGCGAGTAGCTGTGCCGGTCAATGCATTTGCACGTTTCAGCCCGCTCCGAGCCCTTCGGACCCGAGCGGCTTTGTTTCAGATGAGCTGCGAGGTCTGGGCCGTCGGTCGGAGGCAAAAGGATACGAGTTGGTGCGCTAAACGGGATTCATCTGAACGATTCCTTGATGTGCCTTCTGCTGTGCCATGTTTCCTTTTTACTTTCTCGGAAGAGAGAATTGATGAGCACGGTATTCCCTGAAGCTTCCTGTGTAATTCCGGATATGTACGAAGTACTGTATCTCATCAATAGCCGCCCAATCAGACTTGAATGAATCGCTAGAGTTGATGTGACGAGGGGCTCGTTTATTCAGATCTTGAGGTTCATCAACGGCCGTTCAACTGAATACATCCATAACTGTTTCAGAGAATTGACTGGCGAGTACGGAGTAGTGCTCCCCAGTTAACCCGTGACTGAGATTGTCAAGCTGTGAGGTGGCATTCAGGGCTCTACACCCAACACACCGCTCGTCATCCCACTCTTGTCACTGGAGTCAGCAGTATGGCCATCCTGTGAATGTCATCTCCGACGGGGATCGATCTGTACTCGGCTCTTCTCGAAACCAACGAACGCAAAGCCGCATTCAACCAAGTAAGCACGTCAGCACAAGAGTTGAGTTCTCTTGGGTTTCCTAATCCGTGCACAGCCGCAGCCGCTAACCACGGAACGGAGTCGGATCAGTTTATTTCATGCCTCAGCATCCCACAATAAATGACCGCTGCGAAACCCATCCCATTTGCTCGTTTGCATCGGGCGTCGGTTCTCGTATGTCCGGGATGCCGAATATGGTGATACTCCTCTTCTGAAGAACTTGAAGTCATACTTCAGCGTAGTCCTCCAGCTGTCCAAAGCTCGGAGATCCCTTATTTCGTATGGCTCTGCAGGTTACCAGTAACATGCAAGGGGTTCCGAACCACCTATCCTTCCCTCGCCACCTCCGCTTTTGAAGTTACTCCAACATCGAAACCGACGAACTGATGTCAATGCGAGTTTGTAGCCTCACTCGAGCTGACCGAGCCCGGTGAGCAGCCCGTTGAAACTTCTTTAGAGCATCGAAAAGAAACATCCCAGAGGCGATAGCGAGAGTCCTGCAACTGTTCAGACGCTCTGCAAAGTACTTCAAATGTCAAGTATGTCGATTGCATCAAAAAGTACTAAGTAAATCATCGGTTAGCAGTGAAATGGCTGACCAGCTTGCATATGCGCATCCAAATGGCAGAGACAGAAGCACAAGAGGGCCGATGCATTACGTCCCAAGCAGACCACGCCAGATAGTAACCCAAGTGATATTGCCCATAGGACGGGTAAGATCGAGCAATGTTGCGATCAACACTAACATAAATCAGATACTGGATACTTACAACTCGAGCGAAGGAGCAAGCATACGTTATGCCCTGGACCAACACATTATTCTAGCTGTCCTTCCTGTTGAACTCGTCCCTCAAGGCCTCACCAGCAGCGGGTAACCGTTGATTTGCCCGCATCCCGCTGGGTCATCCAACATGACGAGCAAACCGATCCATCATCAAAGTGTTGCGTGTGAGCTTTTGCCGCGTAATTAACGTTCGAGTTTGCTGACTCCGAAGGCATGACGTCGAAATTGTCCGCAGTAGCGAGTAGTCGAGTCTGGCTTGATGCCGCAGTCGATGCTTCCATTATTGTAGCAAACATTCTCAAGACGATCCAGCAAGCGTAAGAGCAAGCCCTGTAAACGAGAAATACTAAGGATGAGAAGAGCATCTTATGCAGCTTGCCGAACATCCCTTGTCGCGGTTTCTCTGAGACTGCAAGCACCATTCCAACCTGCGAGCCACAGTGCATTGGCTACTTGGCCCTGATGAGTAGACATGTAGGGATCGTTGCTTTACATCATCTATCCAGCTGATATCATGACTGCAAAACAAATGTCTCGAAGGAGCCATCAGCTGCAATAAACCTCCGAAACCAATGCAAGAAAAACATACCACGCTGACATGCAGAAGAGTTTGCCAATTCCTCCCGTCAGAAACCCTTCCTCTCCGTAAGTAACGAAATGTTCTCCCATTACCAGCGGTAGAGGTGATTCATCCATCCGACAATCATACTTGTAACAGATGTGGCTTTAAAACTCCGCCCGTTTCTCGATCGCGGCTGTCGATTCTCGTTTGGTCGAACCTGGATGCGTGTAGAAGTCGGAAGTGCTGGTCGTGTTGCCAGTTTTGAGTTCCGACGTCGTAAAAACTTTGTCGTATCACAAACGATGAGAAGTACTTAAGAGAGAACAACTAACCTTGAGTAGATGTGATACTGATCGTCTTTCGAGTCGGCGTTGGCTTGAGAACGTTCGAACGAAGAGGACCGCAACGCCATGTGAAGGCTTCATATCCACTGGGTCGGATGGCCTGCACCACAGCAATTTTACTGCCTGAAGACTGGAAGCGAGGCTATGATTCCCCCGTAGTCTCTGCTCTTTGTCGTAGAATAGTATAAGAAGAATTGTAAAACCGATGCTGTACAGTTCAATTGAGTTCAGTGCTAGTAGCAATGATTAATCGGTTAGGCACTGGGCAAGAAAGAAGACTTACAGAGAACGTAAAATCGGGAATGGTAACTTGCCAGCTCGAAGATGAGAAGTCGAAGAGGGTAGCGAGAATGTCAAGGACAAACATCGTCATTGGTGTAAGAGGGGCAGCAAGGCTTGGCGGCCGTCCGCCTCGGAGAAAATTGAGTCGATTTGGAACCAGAGGGAAGCAACTTCATTTACTTGGAGTTACTCGCAGAACACAAAGTTACTTGTAAGAAGTATGTTCCCACGATTTCGATGGGATTGAGACTGCAATGTGACCCGCTTCAGAGCAATCCAGAATGCTCGACTGCATTCAAAGTCTGTGCGGGTAAAATATTTCCGTATTGGGGAAAGTGCGTGAAGAGCACCGCTGTTACAGCAGCAACGTATCTACACTGCGTAATAAGCGCTGCCCTGACCATTTTCCACTTGTAGGCTGCCAAATTTATTTGCAAACTGACCCTCCAGTCCCGCACACCTCACTCACAACCGTCACCATGGAATCTGCTTGCTACCACATGGCAGAATCTACCCGTACAACGATGGCCAAAGATTACAAACACGCTCGCAATACGCCTCTCGAACCTGTGGCTCCAAACTGGAAGCAGGCGATCAACGAAAGGGATGCCGACGGGGACAACAAACTGGTACTTCGTACAGGCTTGTAGGGGCGATAACAGAACTCGGACAGGACAAGGGATGACGGCGACGCAATGGGTCAGATCATGAGGCTGAGAATGGAGCATCCAGTATGTCTGCCTCTTCTCATTTCAAAGAAGCTACTCAATTACTAGGCAGAAGAAGTTAGTAATTGGGCTCTTTCCAACTGATGATGCTGAACAGCTGCTAATATACCTAGAATAACAGAGACTACCGCCCTCCCAGGCATGTGGGTCTCGTTAATGATGATGTGGGGCTACCAGTCCTAAGTGCTTTCTGGCTCTCCACGACCATTATATCACGGAAGTGCCTACTTTGATGTACGGATTGATCCATCGCTGCAACCCTCTCATTACACCATTCATGATCACCATTGCTGCCATAGAAGCCGGCCGGTTCGCAGAGGGTAGAGGCTCGAACCTAGATGTCCTCAAAGGAGGCGACAGAGTTCTCATGGCAGTAGTCTCTCAGTATGGGTAGTATGACTTCCTCGCAGAATGCTTCTCGGAACTTTTCGTCACTGAATCGACGATACCGCATCGTGAACGCACAGTTTATGCACGACTCGGTAGCCAGTAAGTGGTTGTCGGACACGGTCTCTTGGTATTCCCTGGTTTCTAGCACCTTGTTTGCTGCTATGAACAAGGCAGTCCGACTTTCGGACTTATCCGCGCCATCTTCTAGGTCAGGTACTAGAGCTTCGATAGGCTTTCCCAGTTCCAGCTCCAAGAGAAGAACACCTAAAGCCAACAACGCCGGGTTCTTGTGCCTCGTGCGTCCCCTGGAATTCGGGTCGTTCCATGGGGTTCCTCCGTTTGAGTCGCACCCAGCCCGCGGTTCATCAAGAAATGACGTGGAAAGGTATGGATCTGAAAGATATCCATCTTTCCTAATAGCAACAAATACTTCTTTTGATGACCAAAAAGCCTCGTTGATCCAAGGACTTGTATGGAAACGAAGAAGTGAAGCTGCGATTTTGAGAGAAATTGCTCTACGAGTTCTCGGATGGAAAGGGAAGTTCTGGTTGTGGTGCATGCGAATGAGCTCGTACAAGGAGACTACACGGTCGAAATGAGCCACGGTACTCCCCTCTCTGTGGTCGATATTATGGAGGAGTTTGCTTCGAAGTACTCGCAAATCAAGACAGAAATCTCCGTTGCCCAGCTGTATTGCTGAATCACACAGGCTACGAACTTCAGCCAAAGTACCAGGCCGTGGTGTCGTGGCTGCGTATACATTGTCGGGCTTTAAGGGGACACTGAAACGAAGCTTTGCCGTCTTGCCTTTACTTTCGGCTACCATGTCAACACTGGCATATTTTGTTAGTCGGTTACTGGAAGGTTGGGAGGAGTTTACGCAACCTGAGACGATCGACTTGTCCTTGATCTTCATCTCCTTCCACTGATACGTGTGCTTCTTTGGTCAACTCCAACTGGAAGAGGCGTATTTGGTCTTCACTCTTGTGGTTATGGGCTACAAAGAGAAGCTTAAACTGCATACTCCTTGTCTCGTCTATCGGCCTTTTCCTTGATAGGTATTCGACATTTGGATCTGCCAGCTCCAGCTTAATACTGTGCCCAACGTGGCTCGAGCAGGTGATATGCTTGGCAAGCGTTTTGTGAAGCGTCAGGGCGGTTTGACGGACAGAGGTGAAGTGGCGGAGAAACGGTTTTAGTTTTGTTTTCGATGTCGCTATTGCGGTCCCTATTTTGTCTGCTTTGTCCTCAAGCTCAGTCAAGCGTTGATTGTTCTTATCGAGCTCCTGAATCAGTTGCAATATTGACTTTTTGCGGTATAGAAACTTGACCGACGTCGCAATGTTTTTCGTGGTGCCATGTTTTCGGAGGTTCTCCAACAATACATCTTTGGATACATCGTATCTCTAAGGTGTATCAGTATCTCTTTCGCAGTGCGGAACCCGTCGAAGGGGCTGGACATACCCAGGTATCATTCTTCAGAACACAGTCGAATGCTTCCGCCAGCTCTCGGAGGATTCTCTCACAGTTCCTCACAATACGTTGGTAGTGCGAACTTGCATCTCCTAGCTTCCTTGCAAGTGCAATACCCGTCTCTCCATCAGGCTTCCATAAATCCGATTTCGGGTTATCTATCATCTCCATGATATCGGCTTTTGGGACGATTGGTGCCAGCAGCGATTGAAGGTTCATGCGAAATTTGAGCTCTTGCACCGAAAGCTCAATACTCGTGTTTTGGAGCTCGTTCTTCCATCGGAAGAATCTTTTGGTGGAGTCCATGCAGCTTTCCCAGTGCTCGACGGTCGTAATCAAGAGAGGGAAGACCGAGAGAACGAGAGATACGGCCTCCATATTCAGCGTGGATACTTGGAAAGATAAGTTGTGCGATGAATCGTTGAGGGAGCGGGCGAGCTGTTGTTACGAGAGGTCAGTTGGATCGAGTGAGAGGGGTTGTTGATCAGTGAAGCAATCTGCAGCATACATAAATCGCACCGACGCCCACATCGGAATTGTTAGAGGCGATACATATGGCTGCTTGGTTAAAGCATGTTGTGCAACTGTATTCAAGGCAGTTTACTTCCTACATCAGTTAAAATGTCCACATTTGCTTAAAGTGGGGCCAAATGAGTTCTAACAAGGCTTGGTTCAAAGAGCGGAACGTGAGTTAAAGTATCGGCTCGTACAGATAAGTAATTGACTTACTGTTGTGCCACAACGTCGCATACTCGCACGATGCAAACATTCAAGGTGAGAGCGGGGTTAGTTACAGCCACTTTGATCATCATTTGCAAGGCTCCTCACAGGCAAACCCGACTGACAATGCCACAGCAAGAGCTGACTGCTCTATCAAGCAATCGGCTTTCAGTTTGTCTCAATCTTTTTTCTGCGATTGTCGCTCTTCTTCTGCCTACATCCAACTCCGAAGCGTCGAAAATCTACAGTTACATCAATGTTGGAAGGCTGCAGGGCGAACTGGGTCGCCTCAGGATATGGGTGGGAAATATCGGAGGCTTGCGACAAGCTCATGGCTCTCTGGAGTATCGACTTCGTGATGCCCCTTTGGTATACGAAAACATACAGAAGGCGATCGCAAGTCTGGAGGAGAATCTTAAAGAAGGCATACGCCCGCATCTTGTGAGATTGAACGTAGGGACGCTGATTTTCTGCCGCAGTATCGTCCGTAGTCTTTGGAGAAAGACTGCCTTTTGAGCAGCAGGAAGATTCAGAAGGAGAGGAAACCGACAACAGCGATGGCTCAAACTCAGAGGGTAGTTTGGAGGACGAACCCGAACTCCAGCAGCGAATAGAAAGTATATCCTTTGCAATACGGGCTCTATACAAGATCTCAGTTTACGTCAGAAATCCAAGCTCGCGAACTCGGTTCAGCAAAGCTCTCTCCTTCAGGCCGATTGTGAATCACGTCGACTTGCTACAGCAGTATGAGAGGTTCGACAGGTTCCACACACAGGAATATTTTAGGAACTTACGAACTACAAAGATAACATTGTCAGGGGCAGACAGGATGAAAGTTTGCTCAGAGCCAGGATACATTGATCAAGGGGATTTAGACCTCATGGAACGGTTAGGACAGGCGTTAACCCGCAGGCGACAAACATTCCTATACTGGAGATCACATCGGGAGAAGCTCTCGAGAGGGCTTTCGCACCGACAAGCTGCTGACGATATGCAAGAAGACGTACGACGCAATGCAGGACTCATCCAGCAGCCAGTAGCCATGATGGAGCAGCCGAAAACTGAGTCAGTCGCTCGGAAAGAAGACCCTGTCATCCAGAGCCGCATTGCGGCTATCTCAGTCAGTCAGCGGGAAAGCGCCATGCAGACGAATACCACAGCCACAAGGTTTGTACCTCCGAGTATGGACCTAAAAGCAGGTTACCAAGATTCAGTGGTTTCGTATACAACTACGATACAGGGCGATGATGCTGTAGAGTTTCCACCGGCCCCTGATGGAGACGATTACTTTGAGTGCCCCTATTGCTTTACTATATGCCCTCCGCGATATAGAAATCCGCGGGATTGGAAGTATGTAACTATATCGCCAGGCTTCCCAACGCTAATTAAATCTAGGGCACATTTGCTGCGGGACCTACAGCCATATGTCTGTACCTACGAAGATTGCGAGCAGGGCGATAAACTCTTTGCAACACGACAAGAATGGCTGGACCACGAGCTCTGGGTGCATAGAAAGGTGTGGCAATGCACCACCGATAATTGCATCGAGAGAGAGTTTCCTTCCAAATCGAGTTTTTGGGACCATACGGTTGCAGAGCACCCAGATTCGTACGAAGACGTCGAGGAATTACATGCCGTATGTAAGATGTCTGAGGTCATATCGAGAGAAGACCGAGCAGGATGCCCTATCTGCTTGGGGCAAGATGCCTACCTATCTCAAGATCAGCTACAAAAGCACATCGGCCATCATTTAGAACGTCTTGCCTTTTTTGCATTACCAAAGGGTGGAGCAGATGATACTGATGAAAGGGAGTGGCAGGTTGAAGGCTCGGTGAGCGGCCAGGATTCGAGGGAAACGGAGAGTTCTGCCGTGAGGACCGAGAATGAAGACAACATCTCTTGGGGTTCCAGTAAACGACCTGTCCCATCAGAGACTGAGGATCCGGCGGTGCCTTTGCCTGGTTACCCTGATAACCCGAATACAACCAGTGGACAGGACGCAGATAATCCCCTTCCGGACGCTTCAGAATGGTTCCCACAGTTATCTCATGTATTCGAAAGGAATAGAAAGGCTAAAGAAGAGGAGGAAAGAAAGAAAGCCCTGACTCCAAACGACATCATTGCCGGAGAAGGCAGCCTTTGGGACGGGCTTGAAGACGTAGACGCACGCGAAGTATTGGGTAGGGTGGGTTGGGTTGCTATCCGAAGGCGGGATAACAGTCCTACGATTATTCGACAACAAGAGCTCTCGTATGACACTATTTACTGCGTAGTGGCAAGTGGCACGGGTGCTCTTGTTGGATTTGGCTCCGATAAACTCATCGAAGTTATTCAAATCTCAGACCCAGATCCTGAATCAGGGCTTAGCGAACCAATGGCGAACATCACCATCAGTCATCAGTTCAAGCACTCAGCTAAGCGGAGTACATTCGATAGGCCCTCTGGCCAGCCAATTGATGTGGATGCCATGGCTAGATTACAAGACGGCACGCATGCTAGCTGTAAATCACTTTGTTTTTCGAGTGACGACAAGTTTGCAATTATGACCTGGTCAGTGGACATGGGTGATCATATATGGGTAGGTCATTCCCGAGTATGGGGCAGAGTCGGAGTTTAAAATCTAACAATGCAAAATTTACACAGATTTGGGACCTTAACTCTGGCAAACTTGTACATGATGTTATTGTTTATAACAAAGTTTACGGTCTTACCTTTGCCAGTAACACTTTAGGTGATACCAAAGGCTTTGAATTCCTATCTGCTGGATCCGACAATCAAGTTGTCTGCTGGGCTTACAACTCTGCTGACGATGGGGTTACCGCCAAATATAGCACGAAGGGGAGTGACTTCTCTCAAACACTGGGTACACTTTATTCTGTGGCAATCTCACCCGATATACATCGTCGTGTTATTGCCGGTGGGGCCAAGTCAACATTCTATGTTTTCAATTACGAGCTCGATATGATGCTAGGGGCATATTCTCATGATAACTCCGGCCATGGTATAGTATCTAGCTTGGGATATTTCAGTCCACGATACCCTCCAGTTGGCAATGCTGTCATACTCACGGCAGTCGATGGAGGTGATGGAGTTATCAATGCATGGAAACCTCCGAAGCTTCCCCAAGTGGACAACGAAGAGCTTACAACCGCAGCTCGGTACCAGTTCTCACTGACAGGACATAAGGTGAGCTTGCTAAGAAGGCAACCGTTCGTTTCATGGCCTTACTAACGGCGATTTTGCAGGAATCTGTTCGAGATATCGCTGCTTCCTCAGACCATTATGGTGATTATCTCATATCAGTTTCACAGGATACCACCATCGCGGTATGGGATATGGAAACGAAAGAGGCAGTGGCTGTTATCTCCGGGCATGGAGAGTGGCAAGGTAAGAACAACATGTCGAAATCTCGATATGATCTAGTCTAACATGAGCGACACACAGTTCGTGGTTGTGCAGTCAGTCGTAAAGGCAACTTGTTTGTCACGATAAGCACAGAGGGCAAGGCAATCTTCTGGAATCTGGTCAAGCAATACAAGGAGTAGTCATGCATGCATGGTGACAGTAAACCGGCCCGTTAATGTACATACTTACTTCATGCATTAGGCAATTTTCGATGGGAACATACTTTCAATAGGTCCAGACGAGAGGTAGAAGAGTAGAAGACCATGCAGTACACCAGTGCCCTGGTCAATCATTTAGTGACTCTTGTAAACAATGTACACGTATGGTTTATGCAGGATCTTCGGGGGGGGTTCTAGTCGATCGGAAGGGATTACATAACATGTACCGCTCTGGGTGGAATAGTGAAGCCAGAGATGCGCTCGGTAGTTACTTAATTTAGTACTATCATGGAATAAGTACTATTATAGTTGACGCCGCTATCTTACACGTCTTCCCTTTAGAGTCGCCCTATGCTAAATCCTCCTCCTCACTTTCTCCCTCCATTGGCCCTTCCTCTGTTCTCTCCAGCCCTAAAAACCTCTTTACTACTCCTTCCTCGCATAACTTTTCCTTTTCACCTTCCAGGCTCTCCTTTGCCTTCTTCAGCACACCCTCTTCCAACTTACCCAACTTCAATGCCATCTGGCACCTGTCCCTCTTCACCACTTCCTTCTCCGCCTCACTTCCACCCCCTTCTTCAATTCCCCATCTCCGCATCTCGACCTTTTCCAACCCTTCTAACCGATCTTCAACTTCGTTAAGGATCATAACAGTAGCACGGAGCTTCCAGATTGGAGAGTTTTCATGTTGGGTCATGAGTTTGACAAGGTCCTCGACGTCTTCGAAGACGGTGCCGTCGAAGCGGGCTTCTATGGTGACGGAGCCGTCGGTGATTTGCACGTAGCTGAACTCGAGAGGGTCCTCTGACTCGGGTGGGGCGATGAGTGCGAGGAGGTAGAGTTCTGGGCAGTTCCAGGTGACAGAATTGGTGGATGGAGTGTAGGTGAGGGTTGCTAGAGGGGGCTTTCCAAGGAATTGAACCTTTGCGCGGAGGTATGGGTCGTTTGGGGGCATCGGGATGGGGAGGGTGATATTTGTGGGCGCAGAAGGGACGGAGGTTGGAAGAAAGCCGTAGGAAAAGAGGAATTCGGAAGGAGGTTTGGTGGGGCCGTAGTTGAGAAGGATTTCGGAGGTGGAGGTGAGGGCTGAGAGGTCGACGGAGTCTTTGATGCGGAGTTCAACGGCACCGGTGTGCTCGTCGACCCAGAAGACGGCGTTTGCCGAGTCCCCACCATGGTTGGCGAGGTCAATTATCGGTACCATACATGTTCCCGACCCGGGTATCTCCAGGCTTCGGCTTCGGACCAGTGAGTCGAGGTGGACATATTCGTCGAGTGTTAGCTCCTTGCTTGCTGAGTCTGCCTCAGGGTAGAAGATGTCGAGACCAGCATTGACCGTAGCGCTCACCGCATCTGCACACTCTCTGCCCAGGGTTACCAATTTCGCCGACAACGGGACTTCAAGACCGGTCCCTTCAAGCCATTCTCGCTCTTCTTCCTTCCATGTCGTTGGTAGGTCTACGTGCTCGGGTAGGTAGCGAACATAGTCCTTCCAGATCCCACCAACGTCCACCGGTAAGCCGCGATAGGCGAGTGCGAGTGCGATTATGAGGATGCGACGTTCATTGGTAAAAAATTCGGCATCTTCAAGGACTTCGAGGATCTTGTGAAGGCGTGCATTCGACTTTGAGGCTTCGTGTAGGTTCTGGTGTGAGAGAACAAGGGTTGCGGGGAGGTGGAGCAGCGTTCGGCTCTCGTTCAGTGGGCTAGACGCATCCGGATTGTAGAAGAGAGAGTTGCCGAGTGCTTCTGAGGCGACGAAGTTGAGATGGGAGTGTTTGATCTGGTTGAGATTGAGAAGAGCGGGGAGAGTGGAGATTGGGAGATGGGTTGTCGGTGCGGTCATGGTTGGTGCGGTGAAGTGGAATGGATACTTAGCGTTGAAGAGATGGGGTTTAATGAGACAAAGTGTTTACTGTAAACAGGTTTCGTAGCGAACCTCAATCCAACCATGATTATTGTCCCTTTGCAGTAATAATTCAAACCCAAGCAATTCACAAAGAACTCGCCATCCCCGGTATCTGGAAAATCATTTACTTTCTACACTGTCGAAAGACTGTAGCACGGCGATCGACAAGGAGCTTCTTACTTACTTGTACCTTCCAATTTGAAGACTTACTTCGTAAGTTACTTACTGCGGACCTTTGAAGACGAAGCGAAAGACAGCATTTCTCCCTTCCGTTCTCCGGACAACTCAGACTTGCCGCTCAGGCCTCCCTCCAGTAGCCCTATACCCTACCCGCAGACCTTGAAGGCCCAAGCTTCGCCAGTATAAGAACGCGAGCCCCCCCGCTCCCTCTCCACTCCTTGTCCAAGTGCACGGGCAGTACGAGTAGCAGTGAAGATTCGTCTGAGCTCTCGTTTTTGCTAGTTGAAAACTTTAACTATAATTGACGCTCTCTGCTGACTTCGGTCGGTAGGGGAATTTTTGGCCATTTCATTGACGTTGAAATCTTCTTGATTCTCATCTTGTCATGTATTCAGCTTTTCATCATTGCTTTGGTTGCGACTAAAGCTGCTTTGAATCGCCTCGTCCTCATTTAACATCCAAAGGTTCTTGTAGTACCGGACTCAGTTTCTGCCTCTTCCGGCAACCGTTTTTCGTCTTCATTAAGTTTGAAGAGATCGATATGTTTGAGCCCCTTGAACAATCATGTGAAGGGGTCAATAGCCCAAGCGTGAAATCCTTTGTAATTTGTCGTTGATATAGTTATTTTGAACTGCTTCAATATTTCCACACAGTGGTCTGTTTGCATTTCTACTTCTCCCGAGCCCTCAGATTCTCCGCTAATGCTCCAATTCCACCAACCCACCTGGCAACCTCACTTCCCTTCCGAAAGTAATTGTCCTCTCCCTTCCGGTCAAACAAGCTTTTCGCCTTCGGGAACATTCAAGAACTACCGTTCACCGTCCGGTATGCTGCCCCAGGAAGCTTCGATACTTCCTCATAGGTACTCGCTCGAAACTTCGAGAAGCCGCACAGACTAACTACAACTTTTACTTGTCAACATCATCAAGTTTCAAGTATGGTCAGCCGTCCTCTTTCGACCTGCGTTGTAGTCAAACAAGCGTTAATTGCTCAAGTCTCTATACTTCCTGCACAGGAAAGTTGCTGATAGTACACTGTATATGTGTACCTTCGGGCCGCGGGACCACAAAAACCATCATACTAATGAGTGGCTAGCCGTTTAGACCTCGTTTTCCCCCTTGCGTCCTTCTTCCTACCAGGCTCGTTCCGGACTCCGAAGACGTCGCAAGACTGCCTCATACGAAAAGACACACAACACAGGAAGCACGACATGGCTTCACCATTCCCAAAGATGACACTATGGGAGGACGATGAAAGTCATGATCAGCCCTACAATCCCACCAGCATCACTCCTCCCGGGGCCGCAATCTCCGACTGAGAAACCCGACAACGCCATACGAAGAGTGCTCGTAACTTACACAGTCACGGTCAACCGACAGCTGAGTGCTCGACTCTATCTATTCTGCCGTCTCCCTCCGCCTTGTCGTTACACCTTCAAAGCCGAACGTCACCACACCCAGCAAACCATCATCCAGCTACCGTGCCGTACACACACTTAACCATCAGCTTCGGCTACCATCTTTCCACCACCACCACCATCACCAACAGGTCGAACGCCACACCCGTTTTCCTTGCCCAACTTGAGAAGGCACAAGGTTTCTTCCAAGCTCATCTCCCTTCAGCTATCTCGGATAATCGCACGACGAATCAACCGTGGCTTTTGGCATACACACTACTACGGGACTTGCATCATACTGAAGTGATGCAGCCTCCCGTCTGTTGGAAGTGATTGTCACTGAGCTACACTGCCGGACGTTATGGGATCGGAACGTGGGTATCAGGCCGGGTGGGCTGAAGCGACTTCCGACGGTTGCACATCATGTGGGGTGTAATGTGGACTCGTATGGCATAGAGTGATGGAGAAATCAGTGCGACTGCCTGAGCTGCTGAGAAGGCGCCGTTGTTTCTACATGAGGACGTCCGGTGTGACCTGTCCTCCAGATGCACAGAGCTGGCTGCAAGGAGAAGCCAAAGTTAGAAGTTTGGTGTTCGAAGGCAAGGGAATGGACACAGACGACATAGAGCACTCGCCATCCTGAAAGAGGAGCTCGATCGATCGAATGCTCGGTCAAGTGTGCGGTGTGTAGGTACTGTACCGAATGCTTGGTTCGGAAAGGCGCCTATCTATTCGGTGACGGGCAAGCAATCCACACGATGCGGGCAACTGGTGGGTCGAATCAACCAGTTACTTTACGGACGCAACCATATTACCAGTATCCAATACTACGGGCGGCGCTTCAAGCTGGTAGAAGGCACAGTTAGAGTTATTCCATCACATGAAGTTTATTCTTTCCTATCTGGTACCTCCCCCGGCCTTCGCCGTACGTTATTGTTCGTGATGATCTTTCGCTCGTATGCATCTCATGCACTTACCCAGGGTTTACTAATCTCTCCTCCGTCCGAATGATGGCACTTTTCGCATAGTTATCCCTACATACAGCGACAATACGACTCGTTCGGCAGTTTTCGACAACCTGGCCCTTTCACCAACCGTACTCAGCAAGTCGTGACGATAGGATACTGATAGGCTAGACGTCACGTCAATGCAATTGCCTTATGCAGGTCTCTCTTCAACGAAATGCTATCAGGCAAGCCGAGTTAGTCAACCCTGGCCTGGTTTGTCTGTAATTCCTCTTTTGCACCTGCCTTATACCCTCATTGTGCCCTACGATAGGTCAATCCCCCATCTTCCGGTAATCGTCTGCTCACATCTCTCCAATCTGCGTCAGCAAGTCGCTAACTGGGGCCACCTAAGCAGGTCAACGGCATACTATACTACCATCGTTTGCCTGATCATCTCACAAGGATGGCCGGTTAAGCATTCGAGTCAATTCCTTCCCGCTCTGAGGAGGTCTAGTTGTGAGGGAAAAGCAAAAGATCTCCGCTCCTTCATTCATCCTACCTGAAACGGCCGGACGGTTTTGCACCGTTGATACGAATCTTTGGGTTTGGCTGGTGGCTTTTGGAGCTGTACCAAGTGCAGGCATGTAGGATACCAGCACAGTGGAGCCCGCACCTGCTTGAAACGGTCGCCAAATATTAAAATTAGCAACAGTCAAGCTAAGAGTGCAGTGGGGGTGTAACCTGAGCACCCTTGACAGCCGCGGCTTCAACCCTCATGAGGCTACCCCCATCGACTTTCTGGCTAGGTCTGCAGGCCATCTGCCGAAGCCGACCACTGCGGTCTTACGCCAAGTTTCGAGAAGAGAGGTGTCACTGTGCATATTCGGGAGGTTTACATGGTGATGATGTTGTTTTGCAGGTGGCAGGCATCATAATAATAGAGGTCTCAAGGTAAGGTGGGCAGGTAGGCTGGTGCTTTCTCATGATTTGATTTGTGTAGGGCGGCTACAAGCACAACCGAACTCTCGGAATTACGGAGTGGGAGGGATATAAGAAGTTGGGGGAACCCCCATCCTTTAGCTTCGAGACATTCAAACAGGGTTCAAGGAGTTGCTAAGGACTGATTGGAATTTGCTTTTACGGAAACCATCACATTGGGAATCTCGCTTTTGACACTCTTCACATCTCTTTTCACGCATTTCACACTGCACCCCACGGTCTCTTTCTCGCAGTCGCAGGCAAGTCCTCATTAAACATTCCCCTGGGTCCCCTGGTCTTGCTGGTCCCAGAACTCGAGTTGCCCGTTTGTTGCCCATCAATCATCCCATCGATCAAGAACCAGCTCTCCGGTATCGGTACGGTACTCGTCTCAACACGGACATTCCGCTCTTTGACTCTCCAGACGATCGGTCGGTCACTCTTTTCCCGAATTTCGCAATAAAAAAATTGGTTTCTCCTTATTGACGATCATCTCGCTCGAGACGCACGATCCAAGGCGAACTCCCACGAAAATCCCACTCAACCCACGAAATCCCACTCAAGCCTCAAGCCTCACCAAATTTCCCACCCCAAAATCCCACACTTTAGCCCCTTTTCTAGCCTCGGCATCCTCTCGCACCTCTTCCACTACCACTTTAGCACCGCCGAGCGCCGATCCTTGGCTAGTTTTTTGACTCAGCCATTTCCGAAGAGCAGGTTTCGCCCCCCGGTGTTTTGTCTCAGCGGGAAAGCTTAATACTGCTGCCTCTCCCGTTTTTTTCTTTCTTCATTCCCACATCTTCGGGTCAACCGCATTCACAGACGTTTCTCAACCGCCTTCTTTACCAAACAAACGGATCCATCAACCATCATCATCACTCTCAGACCTCGATCACACTTAAGCGGCCTGCATTCCACTCGAGAATAACTACTTCTTCTCATCCACATCACATCAACATCACAAAGAAACATCCACTTTGTTTCACCGCTTCTTTCCATCCAAACAAACCACCACCAAACAAACAAACAAACAACCATCACAATGCAGCTCCGCGTCTATCTCCCACTCACCGTCTTCACCTCCCTCTCCTCTTCTGGCCCAGTCTCACCTCCTCTCCCATCGGCCTCTTCCACACAATCCACCTTCTCCGACGCCACAACGCTCTCTCCCTCATCAGAGGATGACTTTTTCGAGCACAACCTCGACGCGCTCCTCAACGGCCCTCAGAGCTCCACATCAGCACCAAACTCTTCCCACGATTTCGACATCGAGTACCGCCTTCGCGAGCTCGAGGAGGATTACGACTTTGGTGTCGAGGAGGCTTCAAGACAAACCAAGAATGGTGCCGAGAGCTCATAATCGCTAGACGCGAAGAGCTAGGAGGAGAAGAAGAAAGAAGGGGGTCCACGGAACCACCCGACCGAGTCGGACAACAACATCATCATCATTCATCAGCATCACCACACTGCATCCTTCCCTTTGTACCATATTGCGCGCATCATCAAGCGTCAGCACTGGCATCCACTGCCACGCCTTTTCCTCACATGTTTCCTTTGTAACGTTCTACCACTTGCACGGAGGGTCTTGTATTTATATCGCACACTGCACTATTTCCTATGTCAAAAGCTACTACTGGAGGGAGTTTTGGATTGTACTTTGAGCATTGTTTTATATTTGTTATCGTTTTGCTTTTATCGGGCGCGTTTTAGCTTGGAGTATTCTGCATCGTTTTTCAGCATTGTTTGGTCGTTTGCTTTTTTTTACCAGAAGAGGGGGATGGGTTGCGATACCACAGAAGAGAGGACAGATAGGAGAATTATTCAAGAATCAGAATAAAACATCATAAATATTTTGCAAGCAATACTTTCCGCTCAAGAACATCCATGTGAAGCAAGAAATACAGAGTAACTGAACTATGCCGATAAACAAGTAGAAATGAAAGATACCGTAAATGGAATAAAGATACCAGTACAAGATAATCGCCGGACAAAATCCTCAGCCCTCCTCCCGTACGCGCCGCAACTGCACTCGGCATAACATAACCACATTGCATATCGCATATCGCATCGTTCCCCTCCCGCCCGTCACCGCACCACTAACCCCATCCCATCCCAGCCTCTCGCGACCGAGTCGCCACTGCCTGCCCATCAGCTTACCCCGACCCACTCACGCCTAGTACCCTGTATCACGAGCGCCCGTTAGCACATATCCACTTCTCTGGCCATCTCATCACCACGCCAATCACAACAGGGTATGTAAGTAGGGGAATTAATTCAACTTACCACTCTGTTCCTGCCTTCCATCCCCCGCTTCCCCCTCACCGCCATCGTCTCGCCCTGCCTTTGCGTCGCCACGCAATGCTTCAAAGTAAGCCTTGACATCCTCGGCGCCAACTTCTTTCCCGCTTTCGGCAAAGGGCTTGAGGAACTCCTTGACTTTGTCGCGCAGCGAGTTGTAGGCCATGACGCCTTCGATGGCTTTGACGCGGTCCATTGTGTTGAGGGCTTTCTCGCCTCGTTCCAATAACGAGCCGGACGAGGAGTGGATGGATGGTGTTGAGGCACGGGAGAGGGGTGGGGAGTAGGAGGGGATGTCGGTGGTGAGGATGGGGTGTTTCTCGTAGAGCTTGGTGCAGGAGGGGCATTGGCAGAGGTGTTGGCGGAAGTCGTCTTTGAGGAAGAGGGAGATTGGTTGTGGAGGGGGAGGAGTGGAGGGGAGGAGACAGGTCTTGGGCTCGGTTGTTGTTGTGGTGGTGGTTGTGGTCTCGACGGTGGTGGTCTTGTCTTCGGCGATGGTACGTCTGCCTACGACTTCTGCTGGCTCTGAGGTGGATGGGTCGAGCTCGAGGAGGACAGTGGTGGTGGTTTTGTGGGAGGTGGATACAGCGGTGTCGGTGTCTTCTTGCTTGACTCGCTTCTCCGGTTGGACTTCTTCTGAATCCGGGGATTTACGCTTGATGCCCCGAGACTCTTCGGTTTTGACGGCTTCTTCGGCGTTGGCTTGGACGAGGGCCGTGACGGCGAGAGAGCCTTCATCGTGGGGAACGGCGGGGAGGAAGCCTGGGCGGCCGGAGTAATGCTTCAGCCAGGGATTGGCTTCGATGCATTTCCAGCAGATGTAGGATTCAAACTCTTCATCGGACGGGAGGATGGCGAGACGAGGGTCCACCTCTTCTTCTTCCTCTACTTGTTCGAGATCATCAGCAGCCTTCTCGGCCTTTTGTTGAATGTCGGTGACGATGCTTTCAGTCTTTTGCTCCGAGTCCTTGGAGCTTGAGGTCGTGGGGAGGTCGGTCGGTGCTTCGGATTGGATGACTCGCTCGGCGGCCTGACCTGCTGTGGTGAGAATGTCCGAGACCTTCTCAGCTGCTTCGCCGGCCCTTTCTTGAATGTTGTCGACAATGTCTCCGGCCTTCTCCTGTATGTTGTCGACAATATCTCCAGCCATTTCTTGGACATTCTCAACAAATGTTTGAACCTTCTCTGGAAGTGCATCTTCCATGAGGACATCTCCTGGTGCCTCTGACTGGACAACCTTCTCGGCTGCTGTCTTTGCACTTTCCACCACCTTGTCGACAGTGATGTTCTTAGCATCGAGAACAGCTCCTGGCGCTTCGGACTGTCCTACTTGCTCTACTGCCTCTTTTGCGCTATCCAGAACCTTGTCCATGGTAATGTTCTTTGCATCTACAATGGCTCCTGGAGCTTCTGATTGGCTAACCTTATTGGCCGCCTGCTCTGCACTTTCCATCACATTTTCCATGGTAATGTCCTTATCAAGTACAGCTCCAGGAGTTTCTGATTGTCCCACTTTCTCTGCCGCTTGTTGAGCACTACCCAATACGTTGCTGACAGTGGTGGCCTCGACGACTGGTCCAGATGCTTCTGATTGCCCTACTTTCTCTGCAGCCTTCTTTGCGCTGTCGAGAACAGTGCCGATGATGCCCTTGGGCTTGCTGGACTCTGATGCATTCTCTTTCCTATTCTCCTCTCCCTTCTTGATTCCAACGATACAGCCATCATGGTACCAATCCTCATTGCAAACATCACCCAACAAGCACTGATACATCGTCCCACTCTCCTTCCCAACGTCGTACAATTGATCGCAATCGCAGAACCGGCCATCATAGTTGTGACAATAAACATTCTCCTCTCCCGGAATATCGTCCCTCGTCTTCCTTAGCGTGCAAGCGAACCCCGGCGTCCTAGTCGTCCCACAATCGCATTGAACATTCCTCTTGGTGAACAATTCGACGAGTTCGCATTCCGAGTGGCAGGAAATACTGCAAGAATAACACACTGCTGCTCCGAGCCCATTGGGTTGATGATGTGTTTTGCAGCTGTAAATCTAGAGTCGCAATTGATGTCAGTAAGTTGGACACTACTTGGACTACTAGCGTGATGAGATGGGGCGGAACTTGCCGGCTGGCGGAGCGGTCCTTGGAGATAGGTGCAGGTGTCGAAAGAGTAAGGAAGGACTTCACGAGCTTCGTGTTCGAGCTCGAGTTGCGAGGTGATATATTCGGCGGCGGTGATGGTTTCGCTGGTATTTTCGGCCATTTTCGGGGAATTGGTGATGATGATGAGTGTTGAACAGGTTTTGGGAAGATGGGCGCAAGGGAAGCAAGGTTGCGGGTTGACGAGGCCAGTGAGACGCGATCCTGACTAAGCGAGCATTAGCGAGCTCGGCAACCTTGCTGGATCGGGAAGTCTAAGTGGACGAGACGCGTCGGACGGAAAACTAGGGGTCGGGGTTGCTAAAGGAACGCGGGAGGAGGAAGAGAGACGCCCCACCAAAGGCGACAATAACAAAAAGCGAAACACCAACCGTCTGTCTACTTACTGGGCAGAGAGCTTGTTCTACCAACTCCCATCGTCAATCCCCTCGCTATTCTCAGTACTCTTCTTCATAACTATACCCCCTTCTTTATACCAATTGCTTCGTCCCTTGTCGTAGTTCAGCCTTTCGCAGCGCTTCACCACCGATTACAACAGCGTTCTTATCAGTAGAGTTTTTCGCTTCAACCAGTCACTTTCGCAATGTCTGGACTTCCAGGAGGCAGAAAGAGATCAAGAGAGCCAGACGATGAGCCCGAGACACCAGGCCCAGCTTCCAGCTGTAAGTACTATGTAGATATTGCTTTCGTCATGGCGGAGAATTAATCAATCTTCCTCTTCTAGTGCCACCTTCATCCCCACCACTCCCACCTCTCAACAATGACGACCTAGACGAGGACGAGGAAAACGAGATTCGCGATGATATTCAGGACCTGGAAGACATGGAGGAGGAGATGGATGGTGTCGACTTGATGGCAGATCCCGAGAAGGATTACCAGGAGCGACCCGAGCTGGACGTCTACGAAGATATCGACATTGATGACGAGGGCGAATACGAAGAGCTGGACCTTGCCGGAAGACGTCAATTGGATGCCAAGTTGGATCGCAGAGATAGGGAGTTGCAGAGGAGGAGACGGATGCCAAATGCCTTCATGCAGGACGATGAGATGGATGATTTGGATCTCACCAACCAGGTTCGCCGTCGGAGAAACATGTATGATGAGGACCCGGATGATGGTATGGGAGACGATATTATGGACGAGGAATTGTCCCTCGAGGCACTCGGAGATATCAAGGCTGGTACTATTGGCGACTGGCTTGCCCAACCGGCTGTGCAGCGGACCATTGCGAGAGAGTTCAAAAAGTTCTTGCTGGAGTATACCGATGAGAATGGGCAGTCGGTCTATGGAAGGAGGATCACTACGCTTGGAGAGGAGAACGCCGAGTCGTTGGAAGTTTCTTTCCATCATCTTTCAGAGTCCAAGGCCGTTCTTTCTTACTTCCTCGCCAATGCTCCAACCGAGATGCTTGCCATCTTTGATGAGCAGGCCTTGAACGTCGTCCTCCTCAGTTATCCAGACTACGAGCGCATCCACTCTGAAATTCACGTCCGAATCACCGATATCCCCTTCGTCTACACTCTCCGCGACCTTCGTCAATCCCATCTCAACTGCCTCGTCCGGATATCTGGTGTAGTCACAAAGAGAACCGGCGTCTTTCCACAGCTCAAGCACATCAAGTTTGACTGCACAAAGTGTGGACAAACTCTCGGTCCCTTCCCACAAGAATCCAACGTCGAAGTCAAAATATCCTTCTGCTCGTCCTGTCAGTCTCGCGGACCATTCACCCTCAATTCGGAAAAGACTGTCTACAGAAACTTCCAGAGGATGACTTTGCAAGAATCGCCCGGCACTGTGCCTGCTGGTCGTCTTCCGAGAAGCAGAGAGGTTATTCTTCTGTGGGATCTCATCGATAGGGTCAAACCTGGAGACGAGGTTGAGGTCACTGGTATCTACCGCAACAACTTTGACCCGCATCTCAACAACAGGAATGGCTTCCCTGTCTTTGCTACCATTATTGAGGCGAACAATATCCAAAAGTCGCATGATCAGCTGGCTGGATTCAAGATGACGGCAGAGGATGAGAAGCAAATTCGTGCCTTGGCTAGAGACGAAAACATTACAGAGAAGGCCAGTCATGTTCATTCCCGCCATACTACCCTCACTAACTGTCCATCAGATCATTGCCTCCATTGGACCCAGTATCTTCGGCCACGACGACATCAAGACCGCTATTGCCTGCTCTCTCTTCTCTGGTGTCCGCAAGAACATCAACGGTAAACTCAACATCCGTGGTGATATCAACATCCTCCTCCTCGGTGATCCCGGTACAGCAAAGTCTCAATTCCTCAAGTACGTTGAGAAAACCGCCCATCGTGCCGTCTTTGCCACCGGTCAAGGTGCCTCCGCCGTCGGTCTTACTGCTTCCGTCCACAAGGATCCCATGACCTCCGAATGGACCCTGGAAGGCGGTGCTCTCGTGCTTGCCGACAAAGGTACCTGCCTTATCGACGAGTTCGACAAGATGAACGACAAGGACCGTACCTCCATCCACGAAGCCATGGAACAGCAGTCCATCTCCATCTCCAAAGCCGGTATCGTCAGTACCCTCCAAGCCCGCTGTGCCATCATCGCCGCCGCCAACCCAATCGGCGGACGCTACAACTCCACCATCCCCTTCCAACAAAACGTCGAGCTCACCGAACCCATTCTCTCCCGTTTCGACGTCCTCTGCGTCGTCCGAGACACCGTCGACCCAGAAGTAGACGGTCGTCTCGCCCAATTTGTCGTCGAATCCCACGGTCGCTCCCACCCCTCCCTCGCCGAAGAAGGCAAACCCGCCCCCCTTTCAACCTCTCCAATCCCCCAAGAACTCCTCCGGAAATACATTGTCTACGCCCGCGAAAACGTCACTCCCAAGCTACACGAAATGGACGAAGACAAAGTAGCCCGTCTCTACATGGACCTCCGTCGAGAATCGCTCGCGACGGGTTCGTTCCCAATCACCGTCCGTCATTTGGAGAGTATCATCCGTCTGTCAGAGGCGTTTGCAAAGATGCGCTTGTCCGAGTATGTGTCGAGTAAGGATATCGATAGGGCGATCAAGGTTGCCATTGAGTCGTTTGTTGGCGCGCAGAAGGTTAGTGTCAAGAAGGCGTTGGCGAGGAGCTTTGCCAAGTATACCTTGCCGAAGAGTAAGGGTCGAAAGGTTGGAGCTAGGGGCGAGGTTGGCGTGGAGGCTTGAAGGTCTCCTGGAAGGAGGTGGTTGAGGCTTAATGAGTGAGATGTATGAGATGAAGTTTTTCTAATTGTGTTGTTATTGTTACTTAACCTATGTTGCTATAGTAGACTTTAGCTGGGCTTTGGATATCTCTGGGATTAGGGTTACTTCCAGGTTATTTGGGTTAAATAGGGTTTTAGGTTGGTGTTAATGTAGGATCTTGATGCTTGTTCTCTGCTCCTTTTGTCCGTTACCTCTCGAAGCGACTTCCGTGTCTTCCTCCTGGTGGCTCTCTTTACTGTTCACTCGCAACATCTTTTTGCCGAGTCCGAGTCGTATATATGTCAAAAGGTTCAACCTTCTTTCCAGACTACTCGCACGAATTACATATTTCCGCTTGATAGCATTACAATTAGGAAATCGAGAACAAAGTTTTTGTGCGTACAAAAGAAATCGATAACTACTTCATGAAACTTTGCAACATCCCAGGAATCGTTGACAGCCAATTTCATAAAAGAGACACTCGTCGAGGACAAGATTCGAACTTGCGCGCCCAAGGGCATCCGCTGGCTTCTCCAGGCTAGGTCTGAATTGAATAGCAGGCGAACGTGTTAACCACTCCACCACCTCGACTTCGATGATTTAACATGCCGTGTTCCTGCTTCTGTCCAGAAGGCGCGAACGATAGTCGAGGAAGAAGAGCTAAAAGAAACCGCCGTCGAGGACGAGATTCGAACTCGCGCGCCCTAAGGCATCCGCTGGCTCTCCCAAGCCTCTAGGTCCGGGCTGGTAGCAGGCGAACGTGTTAACCACTCCACCACCTCGACTTCCATGATTCGGCATGCCGAGATCTCAACCAGTACGATTGACAAGAAGCCCGGGGCCAGACATTCCAACGAGCCAACGAGCCAAAAAGGAACGGTCGTCGAGGACGAGATTCGAACTCGCGCGCCCAGGGGCATCCGCTTGCTTTTCCAGGCTTGGTCTGGATTGAATAGCAGGCGAACGTGTTAACCACTCCACCACCTCGACTCACTGCTATCATGGCTTAGTTTGCTGTTTGGGAGCCATTTTGATGTGCTCCCATCCTCGATTAATGTGCTAATATGTACTCCATACGCCATGTATCCCAATGGGACTGAAAGAAAAGATATAATTCCCAAACGCCTGTAATGAAACTCGCATTTACCATCCACCACATCCGAATTTCAACTCCTTCCCTCTCCGGCCAGAATCTCTGCCCTTTCTATCCAATCATCCTGTAAATATTCTTCACTATCTCACAGTCAGAGTCAACGTCTCCATCTCACTACCAAGAAGACTTACACTCCAATCCCTCCTGCGCCGTCTCCGGCAGCTCCTCAACCACCCGTCCTGGCCGTCCAGCAACATAGCTAAACGGCGGAATAACCGTATTCGGCGGCACCACCGTCCCCTCCTCAATCTTGACACAGTCCTTGATGATCACAAACTTGCCAATAACACACCCCTTCCCAATTCTGACGTAGCTGCCCACCATCGCTGCCTCCACTACACTCCCTTCACCGACAAAGACATGGTCGCCGAGCTTGATCGGGTAGTAGGACAAGACGCCACGTTGTAGCTTCCACGGGGGTCGGAGAACGGATGAACGAGCGAGGAAGCAGTAGCGGCCGATGGCGACGGAGACGTTGGTGGTTGGTGGAGCGGAGGAACCGCCCTGTCGAGGGGTAGAGGGAGGGATGGTACGTCGGAGGTCGCCGCGAATACAAACGTCGGATTGGATTACTGTTTTGCCGCCGAGGATGATGTACTGGGTGCCGAGGATGATGGATTTGCGGGAGACTTTGTTGCCCGTGTCCTGGTGGGAAGGTTGGGGGTTAGTTACGGGAGTGAAGCAGGGGACGGGTAGAGAGAAGAAAATGCGGTTTAGAGCGAAGGAAATATGATGGTAATAGGTGGAATAGGGCGTACCGTCTCAATGTATTCGGATTTGACGGGTTTTGGCGGCATTGTGAGGGTTGAGGTGCGGAGGTGCGGTGATGGATGGTGATGTTTGGGCTTGGTGTTTAGGATGCGCGAGCTAGAAGGCGAAGCGTGCCGCTTTTAGAAGGACCGAATTGCTCACGACAAAAAGCAAGCATTTGTGGAGCGGCAAACGCGAATGGATGTTTCGTCCGATAATTCGGCAACATGCAAATGCTTTTGAACTGACTTGCTTATTCGCTTTGCATTATTTCAGCGTTAAAATTCGCACCGTTCTGAGCAGCTTCACCCGCTGCTTGGTGGTTTGGCAGTGATTGAGAACCAAACTGGAAGGCTCCAGGGTGGGCAGGACGTGCTCTGTAATTGGCCCGTGCACGCTGCGGCTCTGTTTGGGAAAGACGAGAAGGAAGGCAGAAAGTTCTCTGGCAACCCAGCAGGAAGGTCGAAGACTCGGAAGGACTTAATTACTTCCACCTCTTCTCCCAGATATTCTTCCAGAAGCATTCCTCACAGCAATATAAGTACTTACCCCGTCGTTATGGCTCATCAATCTTTATACTACATTGTTGGGTATATACGAACCGGTCAAATGTGTTGTACTGAGCAAAGTCTTACCGTCTCCTAACGAGCTTACATTCCCAAATCTCCGGCGATTCATAGATCATATTCTGCCCTCGTCATCATTAGTATGTTCGAAAACACGGAGAGAGACCGGATGGTACCATGTATCATGCCACAGCCAGATTGATGGAACGTTCGAACTGCAAAGGGTGCCCCGACTACAGCTTCAGCAAACATGTCACAAGTACCTAGGTACTTCAGACTTGAGCATCAATATAAACACCACTGGTAGTTCAGGCTCGCTTGAGCAATTACTTACAGAAACCACACCCAGACCTATCGTCCAATATTTTGAACACACATCCACCTCGGTTCTGCATAAACGGTAATTGGCTTCGCGCAGCTAACGTCCAAATTATTCCTCTCTTGGTCCTCTTGCGTCTCAACAGAAGAGCTCCAGCCGTCGAGAACCTGAACACTGCCCTTGAACCCCTCAAGATGTCCCCTCTTCCTCCAGTCTGCTCCTCCGTCTTTCAGAGTAACAAAACCCATGAGATTACTGCCGATTCCCAACTCGTCAACATCACGCGGGCCCCACTTGTCGGTTGCCTTCTCCATCATATCCGTCTCCTTCTCGTAGGCATCGAAAACGGCAAACTTTCCAACATAAAGAGCCCAAGACCATACAGCTTTAACAAATTCCTCCAGCACATCCTCCCCGCTCACAATATTGGTAGTATCAGAGTACTTTGTGAGAACTCGCAACATAAACTCGTCGGGAATATCGGAGAATACAATCTTGCCAGAGCCATGAGTATCCCAGCGGTTGTAAAACTTGTGTGTACGGGCCTCATAAACAGTATGTAACCAATAACTGAAGTTAAGCCTGTGGGCCCAGGGTAGTCCTTGCCAACTCAACAGAGCATCACGGGCACTGCCGGCATGCCTGTTATGTATGAAAGTCTGGAAACCTCCGAAACGATCCAGCTTTTGAGTGAAAAGTACCGAATAACATTGTAAATATGGGCGTGTTCTGTAACGCTGAGGATCTCGGTCAGCTCCTTGATGTCGATAAAAAGCAATTTCGGATTCCATCGGCAGGCTTCTCGACTAATGATCTCGTTGAAACGAATCATCACCCCAGGCCGTCTTGAGGGCAGTCCATTATCATCGATATCTTTTAAGATCTCCCTTTCTGCTAAATGATAGCACTTGACGCAGTACATCATGTTCCAGAACGCCTTTTCGATCCTGGAGAATTCCTTACTCGAAGGAGGGACCGAGAAATCGGGAATGTAGGTGCCCGGCAAAAGCGGAGCTGCCCTCGTCTGCATGTCTGTCTCTTTTTCGATTGTAAGATCGGCATCCAGCACGACCATATCAATCGACGCTCCGTTATCCTCGGCGGAGCCAAAATAATTCGCCCCAGTAAACTCCAATCCGTCTGATGCACGCTCAAAGTCATCATCGTCTCGCTCAGCTGCAGGAATGAGAACCTCAAAGCCGCCACTCGGCTGAGAACGGATGATAGAAAACAGGTCCAAGGTTGGAGTAACATAATGCTTGCGAACAAGAGATAGGCGCAGCAGCTCAGGTAGTCTGTATGTGTCGTGATATTCGCTGAGATTGTTCCGCTCGTATGCCGAAGGATGCTCATCCGTGGCTCGAAGTTTGAAGGCCTCCAGTCCAAGAATTTTGAGGGTAGTAATCCATTGACTGTAACTGAGTGCTCCAGGACGAAGTATATTGAGAAACCGGCGGGCCTCGGGCGGGAAGAGTCTGTATGCGAGTATCTTGCAGATTCTGGCCTCGCTGTCGAGAAATAGTTGGTGGAAGATGCGAGTGGTGAGGATTAAGGCGAAAAGGCTTCGGAGGTCGGGGACGCGAGAGAGGATGAGAATGATGATTTCTGGCGGAGCTCTGAGTAGTAGGGAGGGAGGGGCCGCTTCGATTGCGGGTGACGTGGGTTCCGACATGGCAGTATTGCTTTGTCGATATCTGGTAAGGATAAGGTCTAGGTGAGATGTTGGTATGCTACAAGTTACTACAGTTAGCAAAAAGTTCGCCTGAAGATTCCAGAAAGAGGCAGCAAAGTGGTCTGGCGAGCCAGCACCAACTCGGATCCTTCCTCTTTCGTCAGTAGAATTCTTCGGTACATCGACAACTGCTTACAGCAGCCCAAGTAACCCAAGCACATACTCCTCCCTCTGGAGTTAAAATAAGCAAGTACAGTTAGAATGACGCTTCTGTCGAGACACCAAACCCGACTCGGATCCTCAGATCTTCCACAAAAGGATGAGCATGAGCACATCCCCGGCCTGCGAATAAGACCAACAAACAAGTATCTCAGCAACTACAACACGGCCGAACTGACTCGGAATAACACAGAACGGTGTGGAAGTTCAAGATGTTCAACATCCGAATCCAATGACCATGGGCACGATGAGCGAACGTGAGAGAAAAGCACCAGCATTCAGACAGAGACATGGAACCACTCACGAGGAAGACCTGAAACCTCTATTACCATTACCATCCACAAACTCCGGTATCAATAACCACAACTAAAAAAACACACAACAGGGTAAAAGAAAAGCACAGAACTCCCAAACAAGAAAAGGAAACCCACGTTTCACCACCCTAGAGCTTCTTCCCCATTGTATTCACTTGTCCCTCCACCACAGTCGGCAACTTTGCAATCATGAAATCCTTGCCCTTAAGATACCACACAAGCCAGCTCCAAGCCCTCATGAAGAAGAAGTAGCCTGTGCCTCCACTCTTTCCAATCGGCACTAACGCAACCGGCTTATTGGCAATACCCCAGGCAAACTTCTTGGTTGCTGCCTGACCACCTGCCAGAATCGTCTTGATGGCAGTGGAGACATATGCTGTTGTTTCGTTGACAGCCCCAACATTGCGGAAGGAGTAACTGACGATGTCGCCGACGCCCCAGACGTTGGGGTGGTCCTTGACGCGTAGGTATTCGTCGCACTCTAGCCAGCCACCAACGCTTTGCCATTCCTTGGGGATAAACGAGTTGTTTGGCAAGACGCCATGTGCGGGAAGGAAGAACTCGGCCTCGACTGTCTTTCCATCGCTTGTCCGTACGCCTGTCTCTGTCTCGCCCTCGACTCTCACACCCTTGATCACCTCGACATTGAGTGCCTTGAGTTGACGCTCAGCCTCAGTGCCAGCCGAGGCAGGGAGACCAGGCAGCAGGCGAGCCTCACCGGCGATGAGGATGACCTTCTTGCTTGGGTTTTCTGTTGCCAATTCACCAGCGGTCTCGATGGCAGTTGGGCCACCGCCCGAGATGACGATGGTATTTGCGGCGGCGATTTTGGCCTTGTAGTTGGAGATCTCTCTGAGGAGATCGATGTCGGGTGTGTTCTTCCATGGGACGTTGGAGATGCCTTTGGCGCCGGAGGCGATGATGAGTTGTGTATAGGCTACCTGTTTGTCGCCTTCAGAGGTGCGGACGGTGACGGTAGAGGAGGTGGGAACGATGGAGGTGGCAGTTCCTTGGATGAATTCGAAGTTTTGCGCGGGGTATTGGGCGAAGCCGGGGACAAGGTCGATAAAGAGGTCAGAGGCCTCTAAGAGAGAGGACGTGAGAAGACGAGGAGAGGCGACATTCCAGTAGAAGGTTGATGTGGGGTTAATGAGGATGAGCTTGGAGTTTGGCGAGTCTTTAGGAAGTGTTTTGAGGATGGAGTGAGCCGTGTAGAGGCCGGCCCAAGAGGCACCGATGATGACGATATTTTCGGAAGGCATGGTTGTGGAGTCTGAAGCTGTGTCGGGGAAGGGAGGGCAGTAGAATCTGGCGATGTTGTTACCCATAAACTCGAGGGAGAAGTAAGTTTATGAAGTTTCGTGAAGGAAGAAAGTTCGGCCGAAGATTACTGAGGGACGGGAGCGATTACTCCCGTTGGGGTATGGTGTCAGACTTGATGCCTTTTTGTGGAAATTCGTTTGCAGTTAGCGTGTCTGGCGGCCCGGTTGTGCAAGTGGTTCCGGTCCTGACCGAAGGCTGGAGGCATGCTTCTGATACCATTCTTACATTTCGTGCCTTATAGCAATACTGATTGGAGCTGGTTTGAAGTGTTGGATTGTTGGCTTTATCTGACAGTCTGACAGTTATGAAGCTACGCCTTGCTTATGCCGATCGCTCCGAGCGAATTAAGCAATCGTTCCGATTCCGATAGAAGTACGGACAGTAGAACCTGCTGTACCAGAGTCTCTGTAGCAACTTCGCCGAGTAGCTCACCAGACAGAGCAACGTAATTACAATAAAAGAAATTGCACTCGCGAGTCTCCTGCCGCTCAGTTATCCTGAACATCGGGTACCTGATGATCCGTAAACAAGCTTTTCCACGTGATCTCGGCCGAGCTTAAATTCCGCCGACCGATCTCTCATGCTCATTGGGCTGGTGTGGCTCGTTACCGAGATGGGGAAGCCCATCACTCGGGTGAGTTCTGCTCCGATTCTCCGACCTGCTCTTGACTGTTTCTCCACCGTGCAAACACACATGCTTACTACCACCTTCAGTTGTAAGCCCTGCATTACAGTAATGACACAAGGGTCGTTGCCTGTCCCTGCATATTTTAACGTTTCGATTCCAAGGTTGGCAGATTGCAGCAATGGAACTCTTATTTTAACACGATGCTCATATACGACCATAGACTGAAGAATGTACGGGATCCCGTCTGCTCTCCCATAGTCAAGCTTCTGATCGCCAAGTTAGTACTGCGGTGGGTGACCACGTGGAAATCCTTGGTGCTGTATGTTTTTGGACAAATTCTGCTTGATGTAGAGGGTCCCAGGGATTTGATTCTTCTTGATCGATGCCTCGAGTGGTAGACGGTACGACAAAGCTACTTACTAGCTTGCTGTTGTGGCTGTGGTAGCCGTTTTGTCGACGAATTATAGCTATATAGGGCTATAGAGCACAATTCCCGGATTTTCGATCCCATGCACACATAAGGTTCGACTGGGTTGAAGACGGGGCCGCTAAGTATAAATATGATAGTACATTACCCAACATACTTCTTAAGGAGCTGGTAATTAACGTGAAAAAAACGAAACCAATGGGATGAAGTCGTCTTTTCCACTGTGAAAACTGAAAACCCCCCGGAACAAAAGACATACAGCACCAAGGATTCCCGCGTGGTCACCCACCGCAGTACTAACTTGGCAATCAGAAGCTTGACTAAGGGAGAGCGGACGGGATCCCGTATACTCTTCAATCTATGGCCGTATGTGACTGAACGCGCTTGATTAACAACAATTGTACAAAATAAAAACTTCACTGTGCTCTTTTGGTTTCATACCGTGTCCAAGGCTAAGTACTTAAGTACTCACCTTACTAACTGGCGAGTAGAACCTATTATTCGCATACCCTCCATCCCCAACTTAAACCCAGAGAGCTGATGTGATTCCGTTTTCTCCTTATTCCGTGGACAAAGTAGATGACTCGTTAGGAGAGAAATGCTTTTATAAAAACTATACAATTGAATCAAATCCGACAACTGCCAGTACAAAAACGCCAGAACCATTCCACGCTCAAGCAACGCTGAACAAACGGAAAGACTTTTGATATCTAGCTCTAACTCATCTAAATCATCTAGAAGATCCGCTAGCAAAAACAGCCAAACTCCAGCTATACCCTTACAAAATCAACGCCACAAATACAGCAAATTGACAACCCAGCATACACACTCACACATCCTCCTTGGTCGGCCGTCCGATGCCCCTCGTCTCCTTCTTGTCCTCCAATACATCGTATCTCAGCTTCCACTTGCCCTCAACATACTCTGGCTCTCCATGGTCCTCCTGAGGAGTCCATCCCTCGGGCCATCTAACCTCGAAACCGAAGACACTACTCTTCAGTTCTGGGTCGCCCTTGTCCTCGATAAACATCTCCTTCATCTTCCATGTCCCCAGTTCCTTCACTTCACCTCCCTCGGCCTTTACTCTGGAAAAGAAATTCAAGTCCTCATGGTATAGCCAAGTCCGGTGTGGGGTGAAGAAAACATATGCCCGGCCAGTTCCGACTCGCAAAAGTCTCTTCAGCGTGCGCACCATCGATGGATGCTCTTTGTGGTTGAAAAGGAGGTCGGCCATGAGGACGACGTCGAAGCGGTCGCCGTGTCCGGAGGGGAGATGGGCGAGCAGGTGGTCTTGTTCTTTGCCCCAGGCGTAGCCTTCGGCGGCACCACTACCAGCGGGCATGAGTGTGAGGTTATGACGAATGTTGGTGATGAGGTCAGGGTCAGGAAAGTCGGTGATGACGACCTACTGGGTTATCGACCGTGTTAGCAAAGGGCTCTTCCAGTCACAAGAGACGCTTCGTCGCATGTTTTGTCCTCATCTCATCTCCTTCCGCCCACTCCAGTAGAATACACACACCTTCTCAGCCCCAGCAATACCCGCAACGACACCAGGAAGTCCAGCGCCAGCACCAAGCTCAAGCACAGTCTTACCCTGAACAACCGATGGGTTCTCTTCAATGTACCGAGCCAATATCCGACCAGCGTTCCAAAGCATATGACCCCACAATGGGTTCTGTCCAACCAATCTCAACTCGAGTTCCCGGCCATCTTGTAGCGTGTAGGAGTCGGTGTGTGGTGGTGGAGTCTTAGGGCGCCAGTCTTCTGGTTCTTGAAAGATGGCGAAGGTTGGAGAGCCGGGAGGTGAGGAGGCAGCGGAGTCGGTCATGGTGTTTTCGTAAATTTGCGATTGCGAATTGGAGGGCGGAGTTGAAGAGGGGAAGGAGTTCGGGTTGGATAACTTTTTGTTTGTTTTTGCTTGGAATTGGTAACTTTTTGAGATCGACGATGATGGTGGGGTGGAAGACGCTAGCGAGATGGGCCCCGCCATTAGCGGTCTTGGCGACTCCGTGGGCGGCCTGCGGAGGAACTTCCTTCGAGAAAACAATTCCATCACTCTGTTCCCAAACAACAAACGCCAACAAAGACTTTCAAGATGCCGGTACGCTCGACAACAGAATGGAAAGCTGCAATGGGATGCTGACGACGATAGTTGATTATGATTTGCGGACTCCCCAGCTCGGGCAAAACGACCCGCGCCAAACAGATCCAAAAATTCTTCGAAGACCGCATCGCCGCCGCCAAACTAGAGACAGACGACAAGGACAGCCAGCGGATTGCTCGATTCAAGGTGCATTACTTTAGCGATGAAACTCTGGGGTTGGAGAAGGAAATGTACAGAGATGCAAAGAGAGAAAAGATGCTCCGCGCCGCCCAATACTCCGCCGCCAAACGCGCCCTCGGAAAGGAAGACGTTGTCATCGCCGACTTTCCAAACTACATCAAGGGATACCGTTACCAGCTCTACTGTGAGGCCAAATCGTACCTCACTCCATCCTGCGTCGTATGCACCCCTCTTCGTCTTTATCTCTTGTACCCGCTTCGCCTCGGACTCAGCTAACTCCCACAGAGGTCCACGTAGGTGCTCCGGCAGATAAATGCGAAGAATGGAACAACGCACGACCTGAATCCGAGCGATACGCCGACGACCTTCTCAAGGACCTGATCTTTCGCTTCGAGGAACCCAACGGAATGACAAGATGGGATAGCCCATTGTTTACAGTGCCGTATGTCGATGATGAGCCCGAGATGGAGGGGATTTGGGAAGCTATGATGGGGAAGAAGAAGGTTAGGCCGAATCAGGCTACTGTGCTGGTAAGTTACTCTGATGGTTGTTAAGGCCAGTCCAGGGGTAAGAGTATGAGAACTGACAGAGACTAGAAATCTGCCACCGATAGCGACTATCTCCATAACCTCGACAAATACACACAAGAAGTCGTTGCCGCTGTAATGCGATACCAAGGCGGAGGCCGCATTGGAGGAGACGTCACAGTGGAGGGCTCTGAGGCACCAGTAACGCTACCAGAGAAAACAGTCCCTGGCAAGCAGTTTCAGACACTGAGAAGACAGTTTATCAACTTGCAGAGACAGAACCCGATCCACAAGGATAGGCTGAAGAGCGTTTTTGTCGATTTTCTTAATGAACAGCTAGCGCCGGCACAGAAGATTGAGAATCCGGCTGATCGATGGGCGAATGAGGTGTGGGAAGATGACTGGTACCTGAAGTAGTGGTGTAATGATGAAGGAGGGAGTACCGGACGAGGAGATGGTTTGGATATGTTTTGAGGTCGCGGGCTAGGGGGTAAGCTGCCATTTACGGGTATGTAGAATATCAAATTGGATTGCTTTCGCCAGTGTCTTCTATTTGTCTTTTTAGTAGTCCTATCGGCAATGTTCTTGACATCTTCCTTACCTACTTGTCGTTTCTCCTTCTTGGACATGGAAGGAGACCGCCTTGCTTGATACTTCTCCTTCCATCTGATTGCATCTCTTTCAAGCTTTCACAGTCCCTCGCTAGTCGTTTTCAACTCACCAGCATTGTATAGGAATCTTGAGGGACCCTTCACAGTCAGGGCCAGCCAGGAACCGCTACCACCAACAAAGCAATTATCCGTCTACAACTGGAGGGAACCAACGCTACTGGGTTGTCGGAGACAGATTTATTGCTGACGGAGATTGATCCAAGTGATCGTTTGGGAACCGTCAAGCCCGTCTACAAAGTTTGCTATCTTGTCAATGAAGTCCATCTAATCGAGGGCTGGTGAGTTCCTACCTTCGGCAGCAGAATGATGCCTCTTTCTAAGATTATCGTCTCTCCGCTATCGTCCGTCATCGCCCGCTTGGAATTTCGTTTGTGTATCGTAGTTGTCGAAGAGGTAACCCGCTATATCGTCCTCGGCATCGTCGTCAAACTCGTCCGTCTGTTCGTCTTCACCAATAGTAGCTGAACGTTAGCGGCCCCAAAGGAATTGGAGGAACGTGCTATGCGTCCCATCTCCATTATGCACTACTAAAGAGGAGTGCCGACTAAGGGCCTGTTCCCATCACCAACTTGCCCTCACCTTCGCCTTCTACAAACTTTTGGGTTTGTAGTGGGACTGGCACAAACAGCAACATCCGCTCCGAATTTACTCCAATAAGTTGATATTGTTGCTGTGCCTGACGGCGTGTGACGCCATTCACAAACTCGATTGGTATGTTTGATGAGAACGGTACCAGATGTAGTTGAGAGTTCGGCTGCTTGTGGTTTGTGGTTTGGAGTTAAGGTTGAATTGACGCAGATTTGCTGATCGGTCTCGAGAATAGCGAAGTAAGAGGCGAGCATGCAAATAAATCGGAAAGAACGAGGGAACCGAGGCAGGTATACGGCAAAGTTGTGTTGTTGGGTTCGAAAGGTGGTGCGGTGATGGTGTTGGTGTTGACCTGCCTCGCCGCTCTCGTAGCGGTGTTGATGGATACCTGACGGTTGGCTTGGCGCTCGCTATCTTTTGGCTTCAACAACTTGATTCTCGACACCTCGTCAACTACCACCATCCCTCTATTCACATACTGCAACTGCCTTATCATCCTTCGTACGACTTATCCGCAGCGTCTGATTGGTCCTGTCTGCAAAGTGGGAAGATTGTAAGTTGCTTTCCGAGAGTTTTCGTCGTTTTTTGGCTGATCTTGTACAGACATTTTTGACTTTAGAAAGCTAGAACAAGTAGCAAACTCAGCATTTGTACAGTATTCTCCTTACCAGACGAATACTCGCAATCCATCATCCACCTCCGCCAGGCCGACCAGCATCCTCACTACCAGACGAATACTCGCAATCCATCATCATCCTCCACCACGCCGACCACCCTTCTCATTACCCAGACGAATACTCGCAATCGCTCATCCTCCTCCATCAGGCCGACTACCATGAGCCACATTCGCGGCCTAAAGCGTCCGAATCAGAATTCCGACCTACCCCCAACACCCCCGAAGCGTCTCCGATCAGATAGGTACTGCTTTAAAGTACTCGAGGAAAGGCAGAGATCAGATAGAAATGGCCGGCCTGTCCCAAGCGTTCTGGTGCCTATCGGCAGCTTGAACGGTTATCAGTTTGCATCTACCGCCAACATATGTCTGCAGGAGAGAGTTCAACGATACCCTTGGCGCTACGGACTACAACCCTAGTTGGGCAGTTACCTACAGGCCATGGCCGAAAGCGTCGGGGGACACTTGCTTATGTGGGTCAAGTATCAAGTGCCGGAGACGGAAAGGGAGGCGGAGATTAGGAGTGGCAAGTCTGTCATAACGACAAGTAGACTACTGAAAGTAGTCCGGTTGGAACGGAAACTAGGCGATGGAGTAGTCCCGGCTGGACCTCGAGGTTCGGAGCTTATGTTTGGCTCGTCCATCGATAAGTACAACCCACGCATCTTCCACGACCCCACCAAGGCTATTGCGCACCCCATGGCACATAGTCTTCTCTCACCCACACGACCTGTCATCAAGGCTTCGCAAGCCGCCTCCGCTCCGCCATCTGCCCTAGAGAAGGACCGAATCAAGAAAGAAGGGCAATACCTCGTAATCGAGGAGCTGGTCTCGGCAACCGAGCCTCTCAGGCAAGCAATTCCTGACTCAAGGACAACCGCCCTCGGGCTGCCGTCACTATGTGCTGTTCTTGACCACTATTTCTCTAGCGTTCAAGCAGTACTAGCCGAGGAAGAGACGAATAACCATCTGGCTGAACGCGAGACGGTCGGATCTTCGGAAGACTTTTCGAATGAGGGTGTGGATAGTGGGCTAGATGTCGAGATGACGGAAACGAACGGAGTGGTTGTCACAGAGAGGAAGGCTCAGGGAGGGAGGATTGAAAAGGTTGATGAAGCTTGCTGTGGTGGGCTTGGGGAGGGTGAGGTGGATGTGAAGGTACCGACGGGGTATGAGTTGGAGGAGGGGGAAATTTATGAGGGGGGACCGATGGATTATGATTTGGAGGAGGGCGAGGTTTATGAGGGCTAGGAGTTCCGTTATCAGATTCGTTTGCTTTCGGTTATTGTTATGCGTTTATTTGTTAGGCGGTTTTTTCCACTCTTGCACTCGTACGTTATTTACATAGTAGTAGTGAGGCGTGTCCTTATGGTGTTCTGTACTTCAGTATTCTGATAGAATCTGCACGTTCCACTTGTATGAATTCACGCTTTCTCTAAATATTCCAAGACAAGATTGACTTCAAGATGCTGCCTTGGATTAAAGAAGCTGGCACCGATGCACAAGTGTTGATTCCGCTTACTTTACTCTTCGATACTTTGTACGCATGTCCAAATGTCTTGGTTCTATCGTCTAGGATCTGAAGCCGAGCTTTCTTATCCGCTCCTCGACATACTTTAAGCTTTCATCAATATCCCCCAGACTCTTTGGGATCGGTATCATAGCCCGTCCAAATCTCGCCATGTACACATCATCACGCAGTATCATATGTTGACCCCTCACATACCAAAGCCGCTGATAAATCAACCGCTTCCAATCTGCTTCCGTTTTCTCTTCACCCCACGACGAGCGAGTCTTCTCATTACCCGTTAAACGCAGCAATTGCTGGTCAAGCTCATCGCACAATGCCTCCACATCTCCCAACCCTTGGCAGGCTCGAATACCAGCACGGCGATACTGATCCAAACCATCCCGAGACGAGCCTCCAAGGTTCATTTCATAATATCTCTTGATGGCGTTGAGTGCGATTTGGCAGGCCCTGACATAATCCGCCCTTGTGTACAGAAGCCCGGTCCTTTCATCACGCCACTTCATCACAGTCGGTGGAGAGGATAGGGCTTTCGTGCTTTTCTCTTTTCTGCAGCCATTATGGAGGGCCCGTTCGTGGGCAACCAAAGCACTTCTTGGTGTAGGTGATGTAGATGATGGAGAAGAGGCGCTTCGGGCGCTACGCTCAGTGCTTCTAGGAGACGTAAGGCGAGGCCGCTGGCAGATTAATGATAGACGGGTTTGCTCTAAAAGAAGTTCAGTGACAGGTCTGATCGCTCTGCTCTTGACTATACCGATTTGTACAGGAGAGAGTGTGGTAACTTTTCCACGACTGGATGAACCGGAGTCGAACTCGGAAACTGATGGGGATACACTGGCCATTGAAGATTCGTGAATGAAATCTATCTCGATTGTAACTGTGTGTGATCTCTTTGTGATGTGATGTGGGTTAGTAGCGAAAGCTGGCGCTGGGGCGATATCGGCGAGATGCATCCATCCTTATAATTACACTCAGCAGTTGAAATGTAGTCACTACAGCTTAACTGCCTCTCCGAGGACACAACCAGCGCTGAATTATGACTGAAGCTCGTTCTTAGGAATACTTTGGTCATTTTTCGGGCCTTGGAAGCTTCCAGCGCTCGCGAGACGAGTTTCTCGTGCTCTTGGCAACTTTCTTTATTTCTTTATCCCCCTTCTTGAGGCAAAGGAAGGAAGGACAACTGCTTTTGACTTGCAAACCAAGTGCTTTTTTCGATACTCATCCAAGTCCCAACAACTTTTCGATAGCCAAATTTTGGGTCTGCCGGTTTCAGCCTCCTCTACAAAGACGCCCATTCGCCAACGTCCACCACCAATTACTCAACTACCCTCTCCAGGCAAACAACAACCCTCGCCAACCTCGATCAGCGAGTACGTCAGCATCTTTTCTTTTGCCTGGATTGTGACTGACCGAGACACTGAACATAGATACCCACGGTAGCAACTCTCTCCTCACAACCAGCAGCAGCAGCAGCAAACACTCCTCTCATAACAACCATGGTCACGAAAACGGGCAATGATTACGACACAGTAAGTACCCGGAAAAGAAAGGGTACCGACAGTCCGCTCGATGGAGAAATGTCGCATCTTCCCCATACGAGGCCCATAGTCAACTCTTCCGACCTCTCCACCTTAGCCTCATCCAGCCTTGACCCGGCCTTCTGTTACAACCCGTCTACCTCAACCGACGAAAACAACACCAAAACGGTCTCAAAGCCTACCGTAGATGCGGCAGTATTATTAGACATTCCTAGCCGAGGCGAATCCAACCCCGAGGGAGTAAACCCCGAACTTTCAGGGATATTGCACGCAAGTTTCTCGGTGCCTACTCCTATAGCAAGCATCTTGACGAAGGATAGGCGCGCATGCATATCAGAGAATACTCTTATCGATGGCAGGGTGCTTCTTTTTGACGCTTTGAATTTCAAAATACAGTGGGTGGACGGAGACGGAGTGCCTCTCAGTGATTGGCTAGGTCAGAACCCTGACAAGATTGAAATTACACGTAGGCAGTTCGAAGGCCTGTATCAACACAAATTGTGTATAGAGCTCCACGGTTGGGATCCGTTTGCAGACATGGTTTGGGACGATTAAATCCCGGTGAAAAAGGGGAGCTCGAGCTGTAGCTTTTTGGGCGGTGTACAAGGAAGCGAGTAGGCTTATACATAGGTAGCAATGGATCCGGCTTTCGTTATACATTTATCGTTTTCTCTGTGTTGCAACCTCATTTTCATATCCTTTATTCAATCGTGCCAGTACAGCAATTAAGTATCCCAACTAGTATATTGTCCTATTTCCATAAGCTCATTCATAAGTAATCAAGTATCTTGCTTCTTTGCCTGTGGTCTGGATATTATAGAGAGTAGATCCACAACACAAGTTTTTCCGCTCGAAAAACCGAAGGCGACCGATCTCGAGAATTTGCATGCATCAACCACTGCTGACTCGTAAATGACCTCTAAAGACCCAGGAGTTAAAGTCCACATGCATATCGGAGACATCTCTGACGAGACTCGAAATATCTTTAGGCCGGTGAGCCAAATCATGAGTATTTCTTAAGGCAAACCATGCATCCCTTGCAGATTTGCATCCTGATATGTGCTTAATCTCTTGATCATCGATTGTGAGTGAGATGATTAACAGAGCCCGCTGATCTTCCGCCTGATTGTTCGCCGCTTGGGCGGTACCATCAACTGGCCCGTCTTCCACCAACTGCCAAACACCCTCCGCCTTCAGAAGCTGAATAAGACGGTATTTCCATGCCGAGTAATTTGTAACCACAAGTAGTTTATGGAGATTCTCGCCGTAGATCAAGAAGCGAAGCTTCGGTACAGCCGCAATAAGGTCTCCACAGGATCCGAGTTTTCCGGATGGAAGATGTGGCTCTTCGTGCGGGGGGTCCTGCATACTTCAGATCGGGAGATATCGATGAAGAATTGCGAAGAGAGAAGGTTGTTGAAGCGTGGACTTGTTTTCTTCCACGAATCCCAATATTTATGTGTCTCAGGTATCTGGAAGAGGCTTGCATATCTCCGAAGAGCCACTTTGATAGCGTTGAAAGGACCAGTTGTACAACCTACTTAAGTAGGTACTTACTTGGTACAGGGAGAATAAACACACCTGAGTTTCCAAATTAGCTGGAACTGAAAAGTGGAAGTATCGACTTGGAACTCACTCTTAACAATGACCTGGTGAGCAATCCCCCACAAACTCATCGTCCCCACCCAGCCCCGATTTCCGGGGTACTGCTGAACATAATCGCGGCGTAAAAGCTTAAAACTTGTTGTTAACAACAAACAAACACCGCAAACACCACAAGCAGTCTCAGTAGTTCAGTGGTCGAACGCCCTTATCCTCAGCGACTTCTCGAAGTCCATGTACGTCATGTAGTGTGGCGTAACTCCGTCAAGCCAGGGGGTAAGGGAGACCCCGAGTTCAAGTCCGGGCTGAGACCCTCCTTTTGCTGCTCGATGGTTTGCTGCTCAATGGGCCAGGACGAAGGCCGCAGATGACAGTATCGTCCTGAGATATCATCCTTCTGCACCACCCCCAGCGTCGATAGTCCGAATGGGACTGGGCCATTGATGCCTAGCTCAAAGATCAGAAGATGAGCACTCCAGATCGTTCTGAGAATCCCAGCCAACAAGATAGCAAATTGATTCGAAAATCCAGAGAAAATGCATCGTATTCCTAAATCAAAGTCTAAATGCCGTTCTAAATCATGGGTATCCCAAATGCACCACAGGCAACATGCGTCCACCTTCCACCATCAACTTTCATCAGTTCAGCGAATGATCGCCACTAGCATAAACTCCCAAAAAAGATTGCCTTAAGCTTGGTTGCAATTCCATTGTTGAATCCACGCAGAAAAGTTGACATGGTTGAAGGTCCTCGATAAATGTGACAATTCCTCTCAAGTCGTCGTCTTTCCACCAGCTCCTGAGAACTCCCACCCCTCACTCCAACTTCCAGCTCCTCGGAATCACAAAAGTCCCATCTGCCTCCACAAGCAACGTCCCATCCAAACTCTCCACTCTACCCTTAATCACCGCCTTCCTCCCCTCAGCCTATACACACATTAGCTTCTCCTCCCACCACACCCAATCAAGGGGAATCCATACCTTCACGACCCCCGTCCTAACAACAACAAACTGCCTCGTCCACGTCTTACTCCGATACCTCAACTCCAGCCCCCCCGTCACCGCTTTCCCCCCAAGACACCCCATCGCCTGCCGTCCCATCGCCTCATCCAGCACCGTCGCCAACACACCACCATGCACCACTCCCGGAAACCCCGCCAGGTCGCGCCCCAGCCAGACTAGACTTGTAGCATCACCCTTCTTTGCGCCGGTGGTGAGGTCGTCTGTTTGGCGGACCCAGACGCGGTTGTAGCCGAGGCCGGCGCCGCCGGAGATGACGGAGGAGGTGTAGGAGGAGGGGGGGAGGACGGCGCCGAATTGGGAGGAGGGGAGCTCGGTTAGGGTTGGGTCTGAGCGGAGTTTTTGGACGAGGGGGAGGGAGGAGGCGTTGGCGGTGAGTTTTTCTTCGGTGGGGACGGGGAGGTAGGCGGGGAGGTAGGTGAAGGGGGAGAGAAAGTAGTAGGTTGATGCTGTGGTGCCGAGGAAGGCGAGAGGGGCGGCGAGGAGGCGGGTGCGGAATATGTTGGCGGCCATTTGGAGTGGAGAGTCGGATGCAGTAGAGGGAGGAGAGTGGGAGGATGGAAGGGATAAACGAGTGTGGTGATTGTTATTGTGGAGAGCGAGTTGTGTGTTTTGGCGTGGAATTCTGGGAGACTTGCGAATGTGCCGAGGCTTGATTCCAGAGTTACACAAAGTATGATTATTCGGCAAGTTCCGTAATTTCACCAAATGAACATTTCCACTTTGACTCTACTAGAGGTCCAATTGACAGTATTCGGATGGATATGCCTGTTTACGAGAATTCCGAATTTTCTTATATTCTACTGTAGTTTCACAAGTGGTCTTGTAACAGAAGCAGGCAAAACAACATCCAGACAAGCAAGCTACATCACAAATCACAATCGCAAAAGGTATCAACAAAGCTACAATGCATGCAAAACTTCATTTTATTGCATGTATCATCAAACGTCCCGTCCCATAAAATGGACCGACATTGCGCCCCTCTCAAGCCGGAAGAACAGCGAAAGGAAACGTACAAGTGCTAAAGGAATCCCATAAAATAACCGCAACCGACCCAACATAGACCCATTATAAAACAAAAGAAAAGCCAACCAATACAAAGGAGATAGAGCTGAAAAAGAGAAAAGGAAATATAGCCGTAACTATGAGAATAAAGGAAAAACGTTTATGCTTTTTTTACTCCTACACCAGAGAACCAAACGAGACCCAAAATTTAAACAATCTGGTTGAAAGCGCGGTTGATTGGGGAGCGGATTGGAGAAACCTCCTTCCAGAAGTCGATGGTGGCAATGGCACGCTTGGCAATGCCCTGTGGGGTGAACTCGAACTTCTCGTAGACCTCCTTGTATGGACCGGAAGCACCGAATCTGTTGAGTCCGAACTGCTCGTGAGAGTACTTCTCCCAACCAAGAGTGGTCATGACCTCAATGGAGAGGATTGGGATACCATCTGGAAGAACAGAGAGTCTGTACTCCTTTGGCTGGCTGTCAAACACCTCCCAGCATGGAAGAGAGACGACACGAGCGGTAACACCGTGCTTCTCCTGGAGGTACTTGGCGGCATCGATAGCAATGGCGACTTCGGAACCGGTGGAGATGAGGGTGACCTGAGCGTTCTCGTTCTCGAGGGTGACGTAACCACCCTTGGCGGCCTTCTCGATGGTGGATCCCTCGAGCTGTGGGAGGTTCTGGCGGGAGAGAGCAATGATGGCTGGGGTCTCCTTGGAGGTGAGGGCAATGTAGTAGGCAGCAGAGGTTTCGTTGCCATCAGCTGGGCGCCACACCTGGCAGTTTGGAAGGGCACGGAAGTGGGCAAGAGTCTCAATAGGCTGATGGGTTGGTCCATCCTCACCGAGTCCGATAGAGTCGTGAGTGGCGACCCAGATGTTGCGGACGTGGGAAAGGGCAGAGAGACGGACGGCACCGGCAGCGTAGGAGACGAAGTTAAGGAAGGTACCGGAGTATGGGATGATGTTGGCACCGTAGGCGGAGAGACCGTTCATGATGGCACCCATAGCGTGCTCACGGACACCGTAGCGGATGTAGCGGCCAGAGTAGTCACCGAGACCAGTCGATGGTGGCTGGAAGTCGACGGCATCCTTCCAGCGGGTAAGGTTGGAACCGGTCAAATCGGCGGAACCACCAATGAGCTCTGGGACAACTGGGGCAAGCTTGGAGAGAACAGTCTCGGAGAGCTTACGGGAAGCAATAGCTGGGTCGCTTGGAGAGTAGGTTGGGAGAGCCTTCTCCCATCCCTCTGGAAGCTCACCCTTGAGACGGCGAGCGAGCTCAGCACCCTCCTTAGGGTACTCCTGCTGGTACTTCTCGAAGAGAGCGTTCCACTGGCTCTCGAGCGACTCACCAGCCTTGGCCTTCTCCTTGTACAACTCGTAGACCTCCTGTGGGACATCGAAGCTCTTGGATGGGTCGAAGCCGAACTTGGACTTGACGGCAGCAGCATCATCACCCTTGAGTGGGTTGCCGTGGACACCGTGGGTTCCCTCGAGCTTGGATCCGAAACCAATGGTGGTAGTGAGCTTGATGACGGATGGCTTGTCGGTAACGCTCTTGGCGATCTCGATGGCCTTCTGGATTCCCTCCAAGTCGTTGTCACCATCCTTCACCCACTGTGTGTGCCATCCGTAGGACTCGAATCTCTTGAGGACATCCTCAGTGAAGGAGCAGTTGGTGTCACCATCAATGGCTAGTGGCTCGTTAGTCGACTTTCTTAGGACCTCGCTAGTGCCTCTAGCACCCCGCTAATCTGGCGATTACTCACAGATGTGGTTGTCATCATAGATGGCAATGAGGTTTCCGAGCTGGAGATGGCCAGCAAGGGAGGCAGCCTCAGCAGCAACACCCTCCTGAGCGCATCCATCACCGAAGAAGACGTATGTGTAGTTGTCGACGAGTGGGAAATCTGGCTTGTTGAAGGTGGCCTTGAGGTGAGCCTCACCCATGGCAATACCGACAGCGTTGGCGAAACCCTGTCCAAGAGGTCCAGTGGTAACCTCAACACCGGGAGTGTCATGCTGGAAAGTTTGTCAGTTTCTCCTTCTTTCCGAGATTCTGGAACCGGGAATCGACATACAGCTTCTGGGTGGCCTGGGGTCTTGGATCCGATGGTCTGATTGGCTAGTTAGTTTGTGGTCTCGCGATCTGGAGCATGTGGGGTCGTACACGGAAAGCCTTCAAGTCATCGATAGTGAGGTCGTATCCGAACAAGTGGAGAAGAGCGTATTGCAACATGCAACCGTGACCGTTCCTGTGATTCTGCGTGTTAGCTTCGACACATTCCAGCGGATTCCATGACGCTAGATACTGTTCGAAGGAAAACTTACGAGAGAACGAATCTGTCCCTGTTGAGCCAGTCTGGGTTCTTTGGGTTGAACTTCATGATGTTGTTGAAGAGAACATGGGCAACTGGGGCCATGCCCATAGGGGCACCAGGATGGCCGGAGTTGGCCTTGCTGGTAGCATCGATCTAGAAGATGAGAAAGAAGCAATCAGTAAACTGTCCCTGTTGTTGCTGTCGAGCGTTGGTGGTTCTCAATTGAGGCCAGCAAGGCGACGACGTCACGGAGAGCGGGGTCTTTCTCAGGCTCAGGACTTACCGCAAGGATACGGATGCTGTTGATGGCCTTCTGGTCAACTTCGCCGTAAGTCATTTTGTGATAGTACCGTCTACGGTGCTGATGTGTGAGGAGGGGTGCGAGTTGGTGAGAAGAGGAGAAGAATAGAGAGCGGAGGCGGGTGATGGTGGTGGTTTTGTATGGGTTGGCTTCGCCGAAGGGGAGAGGCTTCTTATGTAAAAGGTAGCAGGGTGGGGAAAGTTTTCGAGGATTAATGTGCGGCAACCTCCCAACCAAAACGGGCTGCGGATCTGACGTTTTTCACTAGTGGATCCTCAAGGCCTCAAGTTATCCAAGTCCCAACGCCGCTACCACAATTTGCCTTTTTATATCGAGGAGAAACTTACACCCAAACGACCAGTGCTTCGGCCTATCTTGCGCCGTTTCAGGGGGCCTTTCTTCACGCTGTTTTTGTCTATTTTGTTCACCAAGCAGCTTGGGACTCCGTGGAACGACCGGAGATGAGGTTTGGAGATGCCGCTGCGGTCTTCAAGTCGGCGATGCGGCCAACAGGACAAGCTGCAGCTTACCAGTGAACGATGGATTCTACGCAGCTTACTTACTTACTTAGCACAGGGCATTTGTCAGTACAGAACAAGCAAAATCTACAGAACCTTCGAACCTCCCCTCTGTTTGACCAGAACTGGCACCTGAGATATCACGATATGCTAAGCAGAAAGGCGTTTACGGGATCATGGCTGAAGGCATCTCACGTTCTTCTCCGCCGGCTGCGTGCCGTACCCACTGGTCAGTTCCAATTCACCCATCACCACTTCTCTTGATGAGGGAAAATTCCGCACAGCCAATTGGACCCTCTCTTCACATCCAGCCTCATCTCTCTTTCCGCATCGCCATCCCCAATTCTCAAAATTATATTAGCCAGCTCGACATAATCACCACAAATCATCCGCCAGATATCACACCCCCAGCGGAAACGCTTTACCCCGCCAACCAGCACGGTCTGCCCCTCACCCCTTGACGTTGAGATGATCTTTAGCCTAAAGCGCCCTTGGCGAATGGCTTAACGAGACAATTCTGTGTCACCGAAGCGAAAGACGTGCCTCGCCAAAATGCTGAACGCCGTGATGTTTGGGGCCATCCATTGCGGTTAGAGGAAACCAACAACTCGTCAATTCGGCCCGGTAGGGTGGCTCTTTTTAGGCGGATTCCGTCATTCTCGGCTTGCCGAAAGCTCAGGAACCAAATAGATGCGGTTCCGATTCGAATTGCTCGAGATGGCATCTCATCGCAACTATCTGTCACTCGTGAGATGACCTCATCGTCGTGAGGTCTTTTTCGTTTGCGAACCTGCATGATTTGCATCCCCAAGCCCTCGATGATTGGTAAGTGAGCGCCACATGGCTTGGGCGATTGATTGCTAACGATCGGTCAGCTTGTCCCTGCACATCTCCGATCCGGAAAGCATCTCGGTCTTTTGTCTTTACTTCGTACGAGCAACCTTTCTCTTCAGTCATCTCTCGCTTTCGAATACAACTCGGCTCCAAATCTTTCGGAATTCCCACCAAGCAGGACCCACACAGAGCTGGAATGTCACACATGAGATCAATTCCGGGAAAGAAACGGTACAGCATTCCGTTTACAGGCTCGACAAACGAACACGCTTACACAAAATATTCAGATCACGGCCAAACAACGATACCCCTACTCCTTGTTAAAGCAAGATGGACTATTTGGGGACTCGGGTCGTTCAAGCGATGACGAAAGGACAGCAAGGCTCCGAACCATCCGTCACGCTTCTCGATGAAGAAACGGGATCCAATGCCCTACACCACTTTTTCCTACGTACCCCAATACCGCAGCAAACTGTGTCAAACCTGATGACGCTACTCGAAGCCATCAATTTCGACATCAAAACAATCAACTCGCCCAACAACGAAGGTGCAACTCCTCTAGTGCTAGCAATATCGTCATTTCGAGCAGGCACTTCAGATCTGGACCTCATCAAAACGCTTCTCGACCACGGCGCACAGGTCAACAAGCTCGTTACGGTGGAGCGATATCCGGGAGTCAATACTGCACATCTTCGCTTTAATTGCTCTGCCTTGCACAAAGCTGTCCAGAAGAATGATGCTTGCTTGGTTAGGATGTTGCTTCGGTATGGTGCATATCCTGGTTTACGGAATGATAAGGGTCGGACTCCTATCCATTATGCGGCAAAGTATGGTCTTTTAGAAGTGCTGGAGGAATTGTTGAAGGGACGGACACTCAAAATGCAGCACAGGCATGTCAGAGAAAAATCGGGGTATCTTGGATCTGAATTGTCACATACTGGAATGGAGGGGTATCTTGAACATCTGGACTCTTGGCCTGAGGCTTGGGTGGATACTTTCGACGCAGAAGGAGATGCTGGTTCTGAGGTGGGAATTGATGCAGATCAGTATGATCGATTGGAGGAAGCTACTTATTCTATTGATCCTAGCAATAGGGCTTGCTGCATCCGCTACTCCAAGAAGGTTTTCGACATTAAAGACCAAGCTTCAGGAATGACCGCTATCTCTCTGGCCTGTTCCAGTTGGAAGAAGGCACGGAGGTACAGACCCATCGCTGATGCATCGCAACTTGTTGTCATTGTGAGGAGACTGATCGAATCTGGGGCAGACGCCAGAATCACTGATAGTGATGGACGTACCAGTCTCATGCTAGTATGCTCCAATGATGGTTTGAAGGACGCAAACGAGAAAGCCCGATTGGAGCTTGTCAAACTACTCATCGATTCTGGTGTGGACGCAGATGAGATTGACTACCATGGCCGAACCGCCCTTATGGAAGCAGTTCAGCATGGCTCGGGCCTGGGTATAGTCCAATATCTCCTCAAACATACCGATCGGCCCTTCGCCCTGGACTCGGAAGCAAAGAGCGCATTACACTATGCTTTGGAGAGTAGAGACGATAAAGGCCAACAGTCTGTTACAGTACTTGCGGAACCCAGACTGCTTCTTGGAGAATTTAACTACGTAGATGGATACCCAATGTTAGTTCAACTAGCTATGGAAACAAAGCCGAATAATGATCATTTCTGGGTTCTTCTTAGGGAGAGTGGAACAGCAAATGGCCGGGGAGTTTTCAATGAACACAGATATGCCTTCATCACGCTTCAACGCTTGCTATTGAACTGGGTGCACCGTCGAAAGATCGGCACCAGACTGAACATTCTCCGAAACCACTTGACTGAGAATATTTTCGAAGAACTACTCAACTTTGAGGATCAACATGGTTGGACCGGACATATGTGTATCGACGAGCAGCAAAGAGATATCGATCCGGCCGCTGAGAGCGACAGATTCCCCCAGACATCTCTACACCGACCGACTGCATGGTCTTCAGTGTGGAAACATCGAAGAATCAGCATCGAGGATACTGCTGGCCTGGTTCTTACCTGCTATTCCGAAGGTCAGTTAATTCTCACTATCCTTCCTTGAACTGATACTTATAAAACAAACACAGGAATCGCCCTGGCCAACCATCCCTTCTTACCGGCATCAATGGAGAAGTACAATCCACGAACCCGATATTTCGAGATTGAGATCCAAGCCGTTGGGTAATCCACTCTCAGCGACCATTGATAACGGCATCGACTGACCTGCACCCAGTTATACACTTGCCATTGGCATCATAGAAGGCTACATCGCCTCCTATTCCGGAAACCTCGCATATTCGAATGAAGCCGGGCTAGCCTGGCACAGTGACGACGGGAATGTCTACAGGTACACCGAGACCGACGGCTTCACAAAGCTGGGAGAATTAAGAGTGCCATGCACCAACAGCGACGAGGATGGCAAAGTAAAATTCACAAAAGGGGATGTCGTTGGAGTTGGTGTGGACGAAGAACAGCGGATTTTCTTCACTAAAAATGGTCGGTATTTGCTGACGTCTACACAACAAACACGAGAACTAACATCTACCTGTCAGGAACGCTGTTATCACTAGTTGCCCCCAACGAACAGTGGTCAACACCCGAAACCCCGAAATTGATCACGGCGGTGGTGAAGGGGCAGATTTACCCAGCGGTGAACTTGGACAGAGAAGGTCGGATTGAAGCGAACTTTGGTGGGGATCTGGGACGAAAACCTCTGCGGTTCAACTTTGGCGAAGAGTGCTTGCCGGAGGATTTTCCAGAGTCATTGGCAAGCTCGGGACCAGAGGGAACGGTGGTGGACCATCCAGCGTGGATGAGCGCTGCGGATGGTATCGTCAAAGTGGATTGGGAAGCCTCTGTTGGATGGGGATGCTGATAATTTGTAGATTGTAAAAACAAAGTATATGACTAGTAAAATATGACTGCTGTCACATACGGCCATAGATTGAAGAATATACGGGATCCCGTCCGCTCTCCCATAGTCAAGCTTCTAATCGCCAAGTTAGTACTGCGGTGGGTGACCACGCGGGAATCCTTGGTGCTGTATGTTTTTTTTTCTTGTTTTTTTTTTCTTGTTTTTTTTTTCTTGTTTTCTTTTTGTTTTTTTTCCTTATTTGAAGTACTATATAGGGAATCGCTAGGGGGGTTAAAACGGCTCGCGGATAGATTCCTTAATATTCCTTGGCCATTTTGCCACTTTTGCCGTCACGTGTATGCTTTAGCGTCAAATGAAAGTGAGCTCGCCAAACAGAGTGGCGCGCGAACGGAGAAGGTGCCGATCGACCAAACGTGACCATCAACCCCACAAATAAAATTGATTGTCTCGCCAAGCCGACGGACTCAACTGACCGATTGCCAACAACGGAAGTCAAAACACCAAAGTCAACAAAACAACAAACATCGCGACAACCCACGACCTCACGATGGACAACCCCTCTGAAGAGTTTGTCGACTGGCGCTCCTATGGACAAGTATTCTAATGTTCATGACAGAGACAATGTTCAAAACACTGATGCTCTCATTGCGAGCGATGAGAAAGCTGCGAAGCTGTGAGTTTGACATCGTCGTCGCGATGTGGTGGGACTGACCTTTATAGCAACACCGACGATATGGCACCTGAAGCTCCTCCGTTGAAGTGGAAGTGTGTCAAGGAGGGAAGAGCACCTTTTATATTCGTTGCTCCTGCCGAGGATGACAGAGCCATCACCCATCCCAGGGTTCCAGTCGTCGGAGATGTCATCAGTCTTCGTGCCGAGATGGCGGATACTGGAGAGGATGGGGTGCTCATTGTCCATGACGCAAGCGGCTGTCAGAGCGGTTGGATTCGGGTTTAGGCTGCCGATTTCGAATACTTTAAGAGCTTATTGTTCTATGCTGAAGCGGACAATGATGCAAAGCTGTGTGGAAAGATCGAAACTCTTGACGCGCCGGATATCTGGCACTACCCACGCCACAGCTATGCGTACCATCGTACCCGTCGGTTCACTGTAACCGGATGGTTGACCTGGCAGGCAATGGTAGAGGTCGGGTCCTATTGTGACATCCCCAGCATTACTGGTGGCATGTAGAGTGGCCTGATGGGATATTTGGTCTGCTGTCTTTGGATGGGATGACGATATTATGGATGGCGGGATAGGAGACAATGCGTGGCGAGGAGGATCCGTTAGGGCAATTCTGCGCAATTCTTATGATCGTCATCGAGTTCTCTTTATCTTTTCTTCACTCAGCGCTAGAATCATATGATGGATGGCGGTAGATTCCCTGGTGCCCTTGCGGCATGAGCTTACGGCCGTGGCGCAACGTGATCGGTTAACTCTCAATTGATATTCCCAGGACTGTCTCTGATAGCAGTCCACCATTAATGACACTAAATTATCCTAACGCCTGATATTACAATACTGTGAATGAAGATCTCAACGCTAATACGCTCCATGATGACACCTCTGCCCATTATAATATACTAAAATCACGAGTTGAAGAACAAACTCGCATGCCTGACACTCTATTCGTGACCGACCGAGCGACTTAAGCTGTCCCAACATCTCCTCCGGCGCCCTGCTCACTGTTTCCACCATTTCCCTGCTCCTGATTGTTGTTGGATGGGAAAGCGGTACTGAAGGCTTTGGTGAATTTGATCTTGGATTTGTTTGGGATGGCAACGGGCATCTCATCTGCGAGATCTGCCTCTGTAACCTTGGCCGGAGCGGTGAGATTCTTGAGCCCATGGACACCGGCTGGTGGTGGTGGAGGGACATGCTCGAGAGTGACGTCTGCGACGGCTGAGTGGCCAGGAAGCTTGCGAGAGAAGACAGTCCAGACTTCCTTTCTGAGCTTGCTGTCGTCTGGGTCGAGGTTGTATTTGCGTATGAGTTGAGCGAGGTTGACAAACATAAACTGGATGAAGTAGAACATGGGATGTTCTTCGTTCAAGAATGTGGCATCTACTCTGACCCAGACGCAAGACCAAATCTTGACGATGTTGCAGAAATCCGACTCAAACAGCTCGTTCATCTTCTCGGTCCACTCCTCGGCAGTCCACTTGTCAATCTCGTCCTTCCATCCCATCTCTACGACCTTCTTGTTCAACTGTGGTAGAGTATTAGCATTGCATGTGCTGCAGGGTATTAGGGTACTCACGTATTCTGGGAAAGTCTTGCGGGTGATGTTGTTCTGGAATGAACTGCCCCATGCGTTCATCTGGTTGGTGAGCTTCTTCTGGGCGAGCTTGACTCCACTTGGCGTATCCTTCTTGATTCTGAATACTGGGCCATAGATGTGCGCGATCATCTCGGCGTGGAAGGCGTTGCATTTATACAATTGGTTTCGGACATAGACCTGAGAGTGGAGGTCGCGCAGCTGCTCGAAGAGCTTAGAGTCGCCAACTGCAAGACCGAGGTCGTACAATTCTTCGAGGTCCTCGCTGAGGCCGTCGTACTTCTGGTCCTCATTGGTGTTGGGTGGACGAATGAGCGACAGATTGTAACGACCCAATGTGATGTCGCAAACGACTTGTTCTTCAGCCTTCTTGCTGACATATCGTTTCTTCTTTCCTGTGGTTTCAGCAGAAGTGTCGTCTTGATCCTCGCCAGTTGGCTCTTCTGGCTCTTTTCCGTCTTCGGCATTCTCGGACGTCTTGGCATTGGAGCTAGCCGGTTGGGTGGTCTCGGTGACGATGGTCGATGCCGTGACGGTTGCTTTGGCTTGAGTGACAGTCTGATTGCCAGTCGAATCAATCAATGCTGCTGAGGAGATGACCGATGAAGCAGTTGTGACAGTTGCCGTCTGATGCACGACTTCGGGTGCTGTGGAGATGTTTGTTGGAGCAGCTGTGGCTTCTGGGGCCTGTGGCGATGCAAGCGCAGTACCGACTGGCGTGGCAGCAACAGGCGGGATTGGGGATATGGCGGCGGCTTGGGCAAGCTCAAAGGCTGCCTGTGCCTTCTTAAAGTCCTCTTCGGCGAGGCGTCTGCGCTCAAGGGCTGCAGCCCTTGCCTCCTCTGCCCTCATTCTTGCGACAGCTGCATCAGCCGCGACATCTGCAGCCGATTGAGTTGCTGCTGAGATTGGGGCTCTTGGAGGTCCAATTGGTCCTTCCAGGGCCTCGAATCGGACTGGAGCATTGGCCGCTGGCTGTGGAAATGGCGGGTCCAAATCCATACGATCCTCTCCTTCTGGGTGACCATTAGGGCTGCCAAGACCGAATTCAAGCTCTTGCATGTCGGATGTTATGCGCTGCTGAGAGACAGAATCAGAATCGACAGCATGCTAAAGGAAGATGGAACAATGGACAGATAAACTCACGGTTCTTGGGGACAAGATCTCTTCTTGATTCCCAGCGGCAGCAAGCAGAGTCTCAGCAAGGTTGTCAATGGCGTTGTCGTTGTTTGGCAAGTTCGCTGCAGACTTCTTACCACGCAAAGCCCGCGTGCTTGGTTGCTTCTGGACACCAGCAGCCTTTGGCGTGGTTGGATCCTTCTTGGAGGGTCGCTTGCGTGGAGTCTTTGGAGGGGGAGCGGGAGGGGTCGGCACAGCACCTCCGGCAGCAGCGGCAGCGGCGGCCTCCTCCTCTCGCTTCTTCTTCGCCTCTCTTTGGGCCTTCGTGTATCCCATATTTGGAAAGCAGGTGGTATTAGGAAAAAAAAGGAAAATAAAAGAGCGTTTGGTCGAGCTGGTGATATTTGGGTATTCTTCTGAGGAGGTTGTTGACGAGAAGTGAAGACAAACAGAGAAATGGGGGGGACTGGGCTCTGTGTTTGCTGCCCCTTGGCAGTATTCCAATTTTCTTTTTCGTGTGCAGACTCTGTTTGTTGCTCATTTGACATCTCCGTCATCTGTCTTCTGCTTCTCCGGAGCAATCGGCACTTGGTCGTCTCAACTCTTTGGGAAGCCGAAACCTTGGCGGATTAGTAAGCCAGATTTTGGCGTGGAATTTTTTTCTGACTTTGGCGCGTCGTCACCACGAGCCTCACGCACCGACCACCAACATCACGACTTACTACCTCCACACGCTATACCCTCAACGCTTTCGGACCCATGGGCCGTGCGGTTTCCGAAAAGCCTCGCCCGAAAGGCAGACAGTACGGAAGTGGCAGAGGCGGAACAGCAGGCCGTGGAACGGGCCGCGGTGCAGGACGAGCGGGGCAACCACCAGCAGGCGAGGACGGAACAGGCCAACAGGAACAAGGACGAGGGAGAGGACGAGGTCGCCCGCGAGGTCGTCCTAGAGGATCAGGACGGGGCAATGGCAAGGCACAGCCACCGAGGTTGAATCGCGAAGCCGCTGCAAAGAAACGTATGTCATATCTTTCTATCATCCTCCGCTCGAGAGCACAAGCTGACGTGAACTGTACAGCCGTCGACCTAGCAGACTATGATGTGCCGGACGAACTGCTACTGGATGGATAGGACCCTATCCAGCATAAGCAGAAATTGTTCGACCTGGGCATGCTCACAAAGAAGGCCAAACCTCCACGCGCTGGTAATATGACAGAGGCGGAGAAGAAGAAGAGAAGGGAAGAAACGAAGGCTCGGAAGGTGGAGAAGCTTCAGGGTATCATCAAGCTCTGGAATGCCCCAGATCGGTCCAGTATCGCCTACACGGCACCTGTCGGGGGTGGCTTACGTCGTCCTTTGCCCTCTCTCCAGCCGCCTATGGAATCACAAGGACCACGAGGCCATCAATCCAGTCAAGATGAGCCGGCAGCAGCCCCATCGACAGAAGCAGATGCCGCAACAATGACGGGAGATGCTCTGGCTCATGGAGAAGATGAGACTGTTGATATGGACGATCTTGCCATCCAGATGCTCGGTTTGTTGGACAAAGACGATCATGACGATGAATCTGGGCCCAATTCTGGCGAGCTCGATGATTACATCTTTGACGATGATGGTGGAGAAGATTTGGACGACTTGCAGAGGCCTGACGACAGAGGCGAGGTGACGCAAAGAGAAGAAGTCGCGAATGCCCTGAAAGATGCCCTTGAGGACTTAATGGGAGAGTTGGACTCCGATGCTGACACCCAACTTCATTCTCTTCTGAAGGACATGCTCTCATCGGTCAACTTTCCAATAACCGAGAAACAAGATGTCGTTCCTGGAGAGAAGCCCCTCGAGGCCGACGAAGAAGACGATACCGAGAGCACGATCGAGGATTTCTACAAAGATGTCATGCCAACGAAGTTCCATCTGACGGTCTCTCTTTTCGTCTCGAATAGTCGCATCTCCCGCAGTTTGTACGAGGGCTTTGTTTGTGTTTTCAACCCCGTCCTTCCTCCACACTATCAGCTCCCTCTGAGTCTCAAGGGCCTTCATAGCTGGAGAAAGTACCTTCCGAAGTCAATGATCGTCGGCACCACTGTCAAAGTCGACACTTCTGCTCGTCAATCGAAAGGGCCAACGCAGGAGAACCCAAACGACACTCTATACACCACCAAAGCCACCAAGCTTGTGAAGGCACTCGCTGCGAATCCGAAGATGCAGGAGGCCATGTATTTTGGCATGCAGATCTTGGTCGAAGATGACAAGATCCGAGAGATCTACCACAACCCGGTTTGGGGCCAGTCCATGACTGTCACATCCGGTGAGTTCGCATTCTACCCAGACCCGCGGTTTGCGAAGATCCCGGTCGCTCCAGGAGATGTCGTCAGGTATCGACTCATCCTCACGCCAGAAGAGCCCGAGATTCACCTCGGTATGGTCTGCCAGGTCTGCAAAGACTACCGTTACGGTCGCAATGGTGTCAAAACCGTTAAGATTCTCCGCATCGAGCGTTTTGGCGACATTCCCCAGCTCCTGAAAGACCCTCGGTATGCGGTAGGACTCTCAAAGTTCTTCAAAGACAGAGACCATGTTTCGGAATTCGTCAAACAATGGACGAAGCTCGAAATGACCCCCGGATTAGGTCCTTTCAATGCCGATGATCTGACTCTGTGGGAGGATGAATGTGAAGAGCTTTATGTTCCCGTCAGTGACATCGTTTCGGGACCGATGACGCCCATCTTCACCGACGGCATGAAGTTTGACGATCTCTCTGAGGAGGAGAAGCATTCGATGAAGGACCCACTCGGGCGTCCAGCCTGGAGGGAGCGCGTCCTCATTCCACTCATTGTGAACACGTTCAGAGTAGTCACACTGAAGCGGTCGGGTAACAGAGAGCCGTTACGGGCGGAAGTGGAGATCGCCGCACGCGGCTGGGAGAACATTATCCTGGTATTCGTCGAGCAAGTGAATGGCAGGTGAGCATCAGCCAACTGGCTCTCGAACGAGATCTACTCCATAAGCGAGATCATTACTGACTGAGCTTTAGAGTCATATGCATCCCGCTACTATCGTTTGCAGACGGGTTTGGACTATGGACAATGGGAAATGGCGTCTATCGTTCCATGATGGCGATCTATCTCTGTTTGGCCTGCCTCCCCCTCCACTACAGGATGTCCATCAAGCATCAATACGCTCTTGCGATCGGGCCGATGGGTGTGAAATTTGCGACTATCCTGGCTGTCCTTCAAGACGAGTTGGAGAAGCTTCAGAACGGCATTGAGGTGATGTACAAAGGCGAGAAGAGACTCTTGATCGCCTCGAACATTGCCCTTCTTGGTGACATGCTTCAACAGAACACGAATGCTGGTATTCGGGGTCCTAAGGCTACTGTGTGCTGCCGCTCATGCATGGCCTCGAAGAACGATAGAGGGAACATCAACTTCAACACGTGTGAGAAGGCGCGCACACTGTGGAACCAACTTCGTCTCCGGAAGCACATCGATGAAACCGAGGAGGCCCTGCAGCCAGCGGCATTCGCGGTCGCTGGGTTTACCGCAGCTCCGAGTTTGTGGCAATGTATCCAGAAGGATCTCGATCCTTTCAAACAAACTCCTCATGAACCGTGCCATATACTTGGGTCATGTCTATCTGGTTTATACCAAGGTGAGTTCGGCCACGACCAAGCCCCGATCCAGGACCGATCATCACTGACAATGTTTAGGGATTCTGGTGAATGAGATCTTGCGGGCCCCCGGAAAGCGAGCCTACGGCTCCATGATGCAGGTCATAGACACCCCCTGGTCGGCCATGCAGCATGCGGTGAGACACTACAAGTCTTTCTCGTACAACCAAGCCATCCAGGCAGCGCAGTTGAACCCGCTCGCAATCCGCATGTCAGTGAAGCCGGGTGACGTCTCGAAGAGGGCAACCACGATCCTGGCGACCCGATTCAGGAGTAAACTCATTGAGAATCCGCTCTGGAACATCGTGGATCTGATAGCATGGATATACAGTCGGTTCGCAGTGTTCTTGTCGCTTGTGTTTGCAAAGAAACGCTTTCCTGGTTACCTCCGTCTGCTCGACGATACCGCTCTCGAGACAATGGAAACATTCCAGCTTCTAGCAGATTGCTTCGGAATGAAAGGAAACAAGCACAAACAGGTCCGCAAGGCAGACAAACGAGGTAAAAAGAAGAAGCAGACCACTGATGAGGATGACGATAGCGACGACGAGGATGAAGTTGGCGTTGAGACTGGCGTTCCTGATGCGATGGACGTTGATGGAGACGAGTCTAGGGAAGGAGAAGAAGATGGTGATGACGACGAAGACGAGGTAATGTACGATGACGAGATGGGCGGGATGGAAGACAACCTAGCAGACATGCATACCAGCCTAGAGCACAAAACACTCTCCGATCGAGTGAAGGAGCGACCAAACGTTCACGCTCTTCTCCATATCAGTCAGGTTCTGTGGCATCTTCTTCCCATCATCCCTCGCTAACACACATTAGTCTATCTATTACTATGGCCTGGCACATAACATCGTTTGCTCGCCCGGAGAGCAGCGCCATGGACCAATCCGCGAAGATGCGAGAAGGACCAATCATCGCAATGTGGACAAGCAAATCCTAGTCCGTGACGAAGATATGCTGCGTTGCCGGTTGCTGATCGAGGGAGGCTACGAGTCCTCGCACCCAATACTAACAGAGCTACTGCGGGAAGTCTATGCAGAGTCTCCTCACCTGTTTACCAAGACACTAGGACCGATAGAGTCGCCGAGCTTAGAGGCCAATCCACAGGCTGCACTCGACAAGATTGTCACGTTCCGAATGTTCCGCAAGTTCAAAGAGAGAATGAGAGATTTAGCAAAGTTTCCGGGTATCCTTGACGGCCGGAATGTTATTTTTACACAGATCATAGAGCTGTGGACGAATACGAGGACAGGTAAGAGACTCACCAGCAGAGAGAGTTCATACTAACCAGGCATCACCACAGGGCTTCCATTCAACCCCGCCCACATCGAGAAGATGCCGGCGCAGTACTTCCGATCATGTACGATAACGAGAGCATACCAAGATCGCCCGAACCGCAAGCAGACATACAACGTTGGTAAGGTGTATAAACTACGATACACTGGCGGTGAGCACTATGCAGTTCCACTCACATTTATCCGCACTTCACACGATTTCCACTACTCTCGCCCTTATTATTGTGGAGTTGTTATGCCGGTCAGAGAACGGCAATCCACAGACGAGAGAGGGCACACCGACAGAGTGCTCAAAGACGTGAGAATATTCGACCCCTTTCCTGCAGAATCAATCGTTATCGACTTGTCACTGTTTGAGGATATTGATGAGAGTCCATTCTTCGTTCGCTACACCCCGCTCGACAAACCAGCCCCCAAGCCACATCCATATGCGCTTGTTCCGTGGTATTGTGGCAAGCGAGTCTGAAGGTGAGATCTCATCCCCAAAACCACTATCATCCAACTGACCATCTTACAGCACAATCGAGACATTAGACGGGTCGATGGCAGGATGCGATAGACGCAACAAATTGGAGAGATCGAGAGGCAAAATGAGAGACAGAACGAGAGGGAGAAGTGGATCGAGAGGGAAACAGGAGGGACAGAACGAGAGAGAGAAATGGTATCGGAAAAAGCATTTATGGGGGATTTGGATAACCGGATAAAATGTAGTGGAATCGTCCATAGATCGTTTGTAGCATCAGCAAGTAGAGTACCAAGAGAGCAATGGAAAAGAGCGGGTTAAAATCATTTATGAATCGTCGCGTGGTGGGAAAATCTGTCTGTTGGTGATATTTAAATCGTTTTATCAATTTGTGTGGTCGTTTGCCGAAGCGCTAAAATGACTTGTTCCTTGGCGGATCGACCAACAAATGATTTTAGGGGGGGTACCGGGACCCAGCATAGTACATAGTCGAACGGTGCTGAGATAAAAAACAGATACAGTAAATCGTACGCAAATACAGAGATACAGTAAAGGTTGGGCGAGCGTTCCAAAGCTTGGCGGGGCATGAGGTTGACCGGTGAACACCGTTTTGTCGACAAAGGCGCAGTGTCATTGATATTTCGCCCATACAACTTCAATTGAATTGTATTAGCAGTTTTATCGTTTTTTCGAACGTGAAGTGTACCAAGTAGTTAGGTAGAGCTCATTGTTTCTCAGCGCATATAGGTTACGGTATATATATGCAAACATTTGTAAAAGTTACATACAAGGCAGCTTGGGAGAGTGGTCTAATCCGCCAGTTTTAGGTTATTCTAAACCAAAAATCACTGGTCCGAAAGGGCGTGGGTTCAAATCCCACAGCTGTCATTTTTCGAATTTTTTGCTGGAGAGAGTTAGCCGACCGGTCAGAATTTGAATCGGTTTTCCGTAAGTTGGCTGACTCTGGGAGAAGAAGGGTTGTCGATACGTTCAATTGATTCCGGACCTCGAGATCCACCAAGTAATTTGTCGAACATCGTAAGCATCTCTTGGAGCCTGGAAGAACTTGCCGTCAAAAGTTTCAGGTATGTGCCAACCGAATGTCACGAACGCACTTGCCTTCGGTTCAGCAGCAGGGCCAGCTTCGGATACCAAGCAAAGGGAGTTTGAAGCTATTTTGAAGCTATTCACACACTTAGATGAATAGTAAACCCGGGTGTTGCTGTTGACGACAGGTGGGGGCTATGTAGCACGATCGATGACATCTACGCTAGCGGGAGTATTTCTTGTCCTACTCAGCCTGCCTATGGTTCTGAGACAATCGAGTCTTTGGCCCAAGACCATTGGTGACGACAAGAAAGTACATAGCAGTGTAAAAGAAATAGCATAACTGGAAGTTGGCACCTCGTTGTACGTACTATTACACTGCGGTGCACTGTAAAGGAGATGGATCGAGGATCCATGGAACAGGCGCTGAAGATGTAGTATTGAATTGACCTCTTTCTGAAGGCATTGTATTAAACTCTGCTAGAACAAAAGCAATATAGACAATGAAGAGAAGAGGAAAGAGAAGTAAAGGAAGTGAAGAGAAAGACATGACGGGTGATGCCGACCACAAATGATGCAATTAACTTCGGTTCGATCGAAGAAACTCAGGCAAGTTGAGCCTGAGAAGAGTGACATCTGCAGAGTTCGATGGCTCCACCTCCAGAAAACGTATCGGGAAGCATCCTCAAGTTGCACCGGTGGCATATTTCGATAGGACGAGCTTGTTGTAGGTTTGAATACGAGGCATAGGAAACAGGAAGTAGCTGCGGGCTGGGCGAAAGATGTTGAAAAGAATGGTCGGAGGTGGGATATGGCGGTGATAATGCTGCAATGGGGTCGTTTAGGAGTTCATTTGGGCTTGGAACTGTGGTTCGAATCAGTCAGTAACGTTCTTGGTTTGTTGATAATGGGATGATTACCAGGCGAATGCGTGTAGTGACCATGGCCGTAGCCATCAAATACACCTCCGATACCCCCTACATTCGTCGAGAAGTCAGGCCCTGAAACTGCGGGCCATGGTACCCCATGCGGGTAGGTGGAGTAGCTGGTAGTGAGCTCGTAATCTGGGATCCCAGGGGCATCCTGGCTGCTAGTGGTGGAGCCCCCTGTGATCGAATGTTAGTTTTCTTCGGAGAAGGCGCAATGGGGATGCTACATTACCCTCGGTATCAGTACTCACAGGCGATCCGTTTGATGGATAGATCCTAATGTACTGCTCGGATTCTGGGTCGAAGACGTCAGTTTGATCAAAGTTCTTTAAAGGTTGAGCTGGAAGGGCATACCTGGAGACGGCGCTCGAAGCCTTTCACCCCGGTTGGCCCGTTCTCTTTGACGCCGCTTGAGTTTCTTCTCCGAAACGAACTTGTCCTTGTATTTGGCGGTATAATTGACCGATGGGTTCTGCTGTCTTCTTTCCTCGAGTCGATAGGAGATTGCGTCCAGCACAGCTCCTGGTACGTTCTTTTGACCCGCAAGTTTCTTCTTGTATTGATCGACACTATCGCAAGATGCTCAGTTAGCAAAACACTGTGCCGTCAAGAGTGATAAGAGGTACAGACTGTACACTAACCTTGCTGTAAAGTCGTGCACTTCGATCATATACTTTCGAATTTCTGCTAGTTTCATTCCATGCCCATTGTCGTCGCCTCGATACTTGGCTAAAATGGTTGGCATGTATCTATCCCAATCCTTTCGAGGCTCGGGACTCGCTCTTGTTGAGCTGGATCGTCTTCGTTCCTGGAGTCTGGGAGATCGAGTAGACATTTTGTAGTGGTATGCTTTGAGAAATTTGATTTGGTGGTACGTAGGTTCTCGGCAGAAGCAGAAATGATCTGATTTATCCTAGTGAAGGGCTAGTCGTATACTGAAGCAGGAAAGTTAGGTCGTCCCAAGGGTCTCTGCACATCAAATCTGGATTGTTCCTGGAGAGAAGTATGGATTGAGATGAGACGAAAGGCATATGTTAAATAGAGTCAGAGGTCTTGGTGCTTGGTACCTGCTATTTAGTAGCTGAACCCTTGGAAACACCATCGAGGCTGCTCACTCACCATCAAAGCCACCATACTCAACCCCTCCTTGGAGTTGTTCGTGCATCTGTTAGAGAATAAGGCAGAAACAAAAGACGAAATTGGATGTGAGGATATTCATTTTTCCATTCTTAGAGCGACAACATTGCCACATTCCCAGTGCATACTGCAGGAAGGGCAACAGAAAAGCAACAACAAATCATTTGGCATGCAAAGCATTACGTGCTTCCTACAAGTAGCTTCCGATTTGAAGATTCAGCCGCTCGAGAAACTCACACTCACATGGGAGAAGGTACATGCTAGTGCACGGTAAATTCCCTTCACCGATTAAGCTTTAAGCAGGTTATCTCCGCCGGCGGTCATATCCTGGTCGAACAGGTAGAGGCCAAGAATTGAGGTTGGTTGAATGGACGAACATCCAAAGGCACAGTAGAGACAACGGTTGTTGCAGCTGCGAAGATTGCTATCTTTGTCGGGAAGCATGGGAGGAGTTGAGACAAATCTTACCTAACCCATTAATAGGCGTCGATCTGTTATGATTCTGCGAGTCTTCTGGGCGATCTTAAATGCAGACTGCAAGAAAGAGCAGATCGTCGGGTAAGCTGGCATAAAGCATAGTACAACAGGGTACCGAGTCGAATGTAAGTAATCGGTTATTCCCATTGGGATCCTGTTGGAATTGTGAGCTACTACTGCAGATCCCACAGTTCGACGTTCTGTGATCCTACATTCGAGCTTGAGGTCTCAGCGTGTATGTATCTTGCCGTCGGAAGTAGTGTCGTTGATCGCAAGTTGGGATGACAGCGGGAGTGCTCTTGCCCACCGAGCTCTCCGGATCTCCTCACTTGGCGGAGTGCTGCATTGACAGGCTTGAGTAGGGATAGCTACGTGTGAGCCTAACCAATATCCTTTGCAAGTCCCATGCACATTCCTGTAAGAATGGCGTGGTACCATTTGTTTGCCGGCTGTACTTCCGTGAAAGCCATCCTTCTCTCCCATTGCTCTGCAGAAATAACCCACTTGGGATTGTCATCTGTAGTACCATGCAGCACTTTTGGCATTATGAGACAGTACAGTGTAACGTGAGGCCAACCAAATAGTACCGCCTGTGCGCATTTCCTTCATACATAGTCCCCATGTTGGATAAGCCTTGCACACATCAGAATGAACTCTCAGACTCTGGCTCGCCGTCCAAACGTAAAACGCTTCGAAGACACAGGCAGGGCCGCAGCTGGCTGTGGCATTCGATATTTGTGAAGCAGTTGCTCTGTAAAAGCATTGCCTAGCCTCCAGAAATAGCTTGAGCGTATTATCATCAACGATGTTGAAAATCTTGAGGACGCAGAGTGTATCCGTTTGTACATGTATTGTGTAGGGATGTATTCGTAACAGTTGGCCGGTATCGAATGTATTGAAGTCCATAAGTGGTTCGTGGAAACTCGGTGAGGTTTGATAGGGTTGCAGGTACCGTCACTACGGTACCATGCACGGCGAAGATTGTCGGTACACATCCCTGGAATCCTGCGGATACAACCATTGCATCCGGAAGAACGGAACAAGCATGGAACCGATTGAGACGTTAACATGTATTCTAGCGTGTCGTCAAATACAAGTGAAAGATGAGAATATCAGTGCAACGTACCTCAATGTAACACACATGTGCACATACCGTGACTGAAATGACATGGGATAAGTTAATAGACTTTCCACGTGGGATAACGTAGTGTGCATACACATTCCACGGTCCAGTCCGTCCCGTGGCGCCCATGTACTTGCAACGATGAGCCTCTCAAACTAGCATGCTTTGAAGGTAGTACCTCAGCGGTACTCCTCACAAGAACAGCCCCGAGCAGTCCAAGATGGCTGAGAATGAAGACGGTTTGCAAGCAAATTCATCCCAACATGGATCGTTACCCTAGGATTGTACCAGATAATGGGTGCTATGACTTGCTTAGCGATCCAGGAGGCCGTTATTAAGCTCCTTGGCTTCCTATAACGGATAAGAATAACGAGTCGTGGGTTGACAGCCGCTTAATCCAGCCAATCCAGTGAATGGATGCATTGCCGCCTTCTGAAGAAACCATTCCACCAGTGGTTTGATCGCTGTCACGAGGTAGTGGCAAATAGGACTGCATGCTGATTGTAACTTGGCAAGCAAGACGACGTCGTTGGGGCTGCGATAAAACAATTAGCACCATCCATTATAACAGTTTGGAGGCATCCATAGGCGCCTTACACTATAGTCTCTTAATATAACGTGCGTTTGTTCCTTGAAGGCAGAAACAAACGTAAAGATAACCGTTCTGAGTTGAAAGGACTGACAGACAACGAATCTTATACTCAACTGCCGTAGGTTGGACGAAGTTTGGGCGACATTTTCGAGCATTCTTAGACTATCTCGATTAGAAAATCGCCGACTCTTGCCTTTGAGAAGGAACAAACATCCTCTTTAGGCCTAAACAACACCAAATATCTGTCCAGTTACGAGAAAGAGCTCCTACGGCTGTCTTTGAGCTCGTCATTGCTGGCAAGCAATCAAACAATCCGATCAGTGCTAGAGGTTGATAGTCGATTGCCGCCAAGGACAAAGCCGCTTCGTCGGAAATAATTTCTCTAGCGATGTAGCCGGTCTGAGGTGCCACGGAGCGTTAGCAAGAAAGCTATGATGCCACGAGAGGAGAAAATTGTTGTCAAAGGGTTCTGTGGATTGTTGAAGTGTAAGTATTTTGGACGGGCAAGGGCACTGGATTAGTAATGTTTCATGTGGTGTAACACAACGATTATCTATCCTTGGCGATCTGATACTGCAACGACGGCTCTCCGCACACGCTCCGCATATGCGCATGAAGGCCCCTTCCATTCTCACCCGCTAGGTATTTTGTTGTACAAAGACGCGTCTTCTCGATTCCCCACGCATTCTAGCTACTTTCACAAGTTGATGTTATTGCAATTGCTGTTTGAGCAAGAGTTGGAGTATGTCTTCAGATGCCTTCGAGACCCTGGCGGACTTCTTTTCCTACATGTCAGTTCCTGCACCCGAATCATCCGTCAAACTTCCCTTCCCGACGCCCTTGGTTAAAGAACTACTCATCCAACACTTATACAATCGAACTCTCACTCTTGACGACTCATATCTCGAGAAGACACGCCTTTTAGAGCACCACACAATCGAACAGAAATGCCTTGCATTGACCGCCGTCTGCACATTGGCACGGACAATCCCGGTTGTGGCCCACAAACTGCTATACGACAAAGCTTTGGAGCAACTGAAGCAATTGATGACGGATTATGCCTGGTCAATACCGAGCTGGGTGTGGCACAGTCACAGTGGGAACCCAGGAGGAGGACATTACGACGATCGCCATGATAGCTATCCTTTTGGCCCTCGCGAGAACACATACCGACCGGAAGCCTCAGATCTCAAAAGAAAGTTCGACCCGACTCATCTTATCGGCATTCTTCACATAGTATTTGGAGAACTTCTCAAGGATGATCCCGATGTAACACTGAGGCTTTGGGTAGTCAGGTTTACCAAGACCGTGGTTGGTGATGTTGACGGCGATCGAACCCATCTCAGGCAGCTTCAAGAGCTTTTGAAGCTTGAAGACGGCAACGGGGCCATGTCACCAAGCGTTTTACACAGCTTACTCGACAAACTGACTGGCGACTGGCAAACATTTGAACCATGCATTGGATGTCGTTTGTGTGACCCAGCAGGAGAACTACGATACGCTCAACACGAACCCTTCCCTTGGAAGCTGGGCTTTATGGGCGGTCAAGAGCGTGAAGATGATGGGTCGGACGAAGACGATGAGCATGGTGACATGTCGATGATGTTTGCTAGCAAGACGCAGCGCTTTATATGCGCAAAGTGTCTCGAGTTGGAGCCAACGTGCGGCCCGTGGGGCACAGGAGAGCAGCCACCGGAATTCTGGGACAGGTTCGAGGATGGACGTTCGAAAGAAGAATGGAACACATGGCATTGGTGCTCTGACTATCCTCATTGGGATGAAGATTGGGAACCGCTCTGGCAGCTTGGACCTGAATATTTCGGAATGGAAATACCCACGGCAGAAGAGCTGGATGAAGAAATGGAGCTGGAACAAGTCACTGAGGAAACAATTGCTGAAGTTCAGCGGGAACTAGAAGATCTCTTGACTCTTGATATCGAAATGTCAGATGCGCTCGATACGCCTTCGATCTCGCAGAGCAAGCCGTTCGAGTGTGTCCAGTGCTCGCAATCCACCTTTGGGCTGTCACAGGCTGCTGAAGCGCTCGAGAGCTATCAGCTTCCGGAGGATTACGATTGGGAGGAAACCGATCCCCTCATACCTGAAGAGTGGGAACTGGAGGTATCGACAAAAGAGACGGTACAAGAGGTACAGGAAGAAATGGAGGAGCTGAGAGCTGTGGCGAACGATCCCTTGGACCTTGACAACCTTTTTTGGGATTACCACCCATTTGACAGCGAAACGAATATGGAAGATGCTCCGAAAGAGATCTATGATATATATGCGAGTTATGGTATTGAGGTCCCGTATTGGTTTCAGTGCGAGTTGGAAAATGCTAGCAGCTCAGCGACGGAGGCCAGCAACTTTGCACTGCCTTCTAGCCCATAGTCACGGTTCCAAATTTGTCCCACTCGGCCAGTACAATTAATGGAGGGCGCTTAGTCGATGATAGTTAAGTAGTCTACCACAGTATTCAGGAGGATATAGCATACTGAGACTAAATGAACGCTGTCGTCCCGTAAGTGCCAACCGTACTTGGGTGAATGGCACATCTCAAAAGTGCTGCTTCCTTTGATTGGCCCTTTACAATTTCCCGGTGTGTCGAGATTAGCATTCCACAGAAGGTGCCTTTGACGGAAAGAGGAACAAAAGATACGTGCACGGTAGTATAGTGAGCATGCATTTCCTATCACATGGCAGAGAATAGTGCAGTACGACTTGAACGTATTTCGTACGATCTCATGAACTTCGTGTACTCTTCCAATTGAGCTATGCTTGCACTGAATGATTCCTGGAACACAATCCTGCAATACTTGTAGGCAGCTCTATTCCTATCTACCCAGTAAATATCCACCAACAAATGCACTTTTTAACGTCTACTCTTTCTCAGCCTCCTCCTGAATGGCCTTGTCAATCTCGAATCTTGCCTTAGCCGCCCCGCCCAGAAGAGGACACATATACTTGTGTTCCTTCCAGCCCTTCTTCTGACACTCCCTCCCACAGTAACCTACACTCCTACATCCCGTACACCTCTTCAACTCTTTCCTCATAGCCCTTCCCCACCCATCCTCGCCTACCAACTCATCACTCAATGGATCCCCCTCCCACACCTTCCCACACCCTTGACACTTGACCCCAACCTTGCTAATCGGCTTCCCACCCCAAACCCTCCCCACAAAGCTCCTGGCCACCTCCTCGGCCTCCTTCAGGCACGTCGTCTTGACGGTAATCTCCTGGCTCCTCTCATTGACATCTGTCTTTGTAAAGTCAGAGTCACAGCAGGGTATGACGATATCCCAGATGGCAACGCCATACATCAACAATCCGTCTCTGCCTAGTCCTCCCACGGCATCGGGGTTCAGGAAGCTGAAGAAGCCGTGGTGCAGTTTGGTCGCGGTCTCTTTGTTGCAGATGGCGCAGGGGACGGCGGCGCCGCCGGCTCGTGCGGAGAGAAGTTGCCAGAATTCGGGCTCGTAGGTGGACTTGAGGTCGCGGAGGACGTCTTTGTGTTGCTGGTCGAGATGGGGTGGGAGTGGGGCGTTTGGTGAGGTTTTTGGTGGGCAGATTAGACCGGTGGGGAGGTTGATGACGCGGGTGAAGGGGAATGGGGAGGAAGTGGGGTGGCCGAGGAGGCCATGGTATGGGATTGGCGTAGTCGATGGGGGATCGACGTTGTCTCGAGATGGAGGTCGTGCGTCGTTTGAGGAAGCGAGGAAGGTGGGGGTTTCGCTGGTGGATGTGGTGGCTGAGGCGGCAGCGGGGTTGCCGCTAGTCTTAGACGCGGAGGAGAAGATACTTCCGCGGCCGGGAATGTTTATGGACATTGTTTGGATGATACTGGAGTATTCTGCTTTGTCTGTTAGCTCTAGTCGACGTTTGTGAGAATTGGACCATACAAACACTGGAAAGTGAATGTTTTGCTCCTTTGCGTTGAAGCCGAACGGTTGCTGATTTGAAGAGACAAAGTGTGCATGAGAACTCTGTTCAAGACATCGTGAGCCTTGGCACGATCATGGAACTGCGGCTGAGGAACATTAGTGCTAGAATATTCGAGCCAAATACAGCATTGCCCTTATGATTCCTTTTTTTATTTGAGTAATATCAGTTCCGTGGCTGGTAACAAATATCATGTGTGAGGCGCATGAAAAGGAGCCTTTGGTTGCTAACAGGCGTAGGGTGAACAAGGACTGCACAGTATGGGCAAAGGAGTGGTTCTCAGAGAAGCTCGTGGGAGTCGAGGCCGAGATCAACAGAAGCACCGCCCCAAAATAGCATTCACATAGCCGCCATTCAGCAAGCGTGAAAGTCATAAAAGAAACATGATTGCCATTATAAGAAACCGAATCGCTAAAACAAACCTAAACACCTTGCCTAAAGTATCACACCTTCAGCCATGCAAAACAAAAGTGCCATATCACGTCCAGTCGTTTCGATCAGCCTCGAAGACAGCCATGAAATGGTAATGATATCCTAATTAAAGAATCAAAGACCCATCAACCCCATCGATCACCTAAACTATCCACCCTGTCTGCTTCGATCGCTTATAGGACGGATCCGAACCTGCGAAAAGAAATCAGTCAGCATGAGCTCGAGAAAGAAAAACAAGCGAGCAAGCAGGGCTAAGCACAAAAACATAATCACAAGTGCAAAACAATGATGTGGTAGAACGGCATTATGATTATCGTATACTATACAGTCCCAAGCAGTCCACGAGCGCGCGAGATGTTGCCGTGAGGTGCAAGGGATTTTTTGAGCTGCCCAAGGCAAAGGTAAATAAAGACAAGAAAGAAAGAAGACAACCATTAGAAGAGAAGAAGAGAGGTATGTAAAAGAAGAAAAAAGTGGCAAAGCAAGAAGAAGCGCTACTCTCGTGAACTGCTTATTTCGGAGACATGTAGTATACGATGCCGGCAATAAGGATGGGAGTAGACCAAAGGGCAGCGAAGCCTATCCAGAAGCCCTGCTTGCTCACGCCATCAAAAATGGATGCCCACCCGAATGTAGTCTTGATGCTCTTGATGTAGAAGTTCTCGAAGTTTTCCTTGGAGACAACCTCCTGGCCGATTGGGACATCCTCCCAGACGAGACGGATGGTGGTGGTGAATGTGCCCTGGTCAAAGACCATCTTCATGGTCGAGTAGTGATCTGGGTACCAGTTAGCATGCTCATGTTGAGGTTAATTGCGCCAGTAACATACCGGCTGGCCAGGTGTTGAGGCGCCATTTCTGCTGGATGAACTTGTCCTTCTCCAACTTGACGAATTCACCCTGCACGTTGCCAGTGAACATTTCAAACTTTCCACCCTCCTTGGCCTCGAAGATTCTTGGAGTAGCACGGGTGAAGGCAGCGACTCTCCTAGAGTCGGTGAAGCACAAGTAGAGCTGCTCTGCCGAGGTTTGGAACTCGTAGTCAGCCTCCAACTTGGTGGTGTTGACGACGGCACCCTTCGCGACTGGGGTTGGGGTGGAAGCAGCTGGCTTTGCAGTGGTCTGCTTGGAAGACGATGAGGTGACGGTGGTAGAGGTATAGGCGACTGGAGCGTTGTCAGCGGTGTGCTGAATGTCGTGACCATGAGTAGCCATCAGCTCGCCGGCGAAGATGGACAACTTCTTGCGGAGCTGTGGGACAATCTTCGTGCGGACGAGGTCACGGACTGGCTGCTTAGCGTTCGAGTCGGCAGTGTTCTCAATGTCGAAGACGTATTCGTTCTCCTCGGTATCGTGAGCAACCTCTGGAATGGTGATCTTTCCCTCAACCTCGGTTCCATCGGCAGCCTTTCCGGCGTATTCCAACACGAGCTTGACGTCAAAGATGGTGACGAGCTTTCCCTTGCGCTGGGAGACATCGCAATCGCCTTCCGAGCTAACGAGCTTGGTGATCTTGACGCTGTTTCCATTGTTCTCGGCCTCGACACCCACGAGCTTCTCTGAGAACCACTCCTTTGCCCATACTGTGCAGTCCTTGTTCACCCTACGCCTGTTAGCAACCAGAGGCTCCTTTTCATGCGCTTCACAGCGCGAATCGATTCGATCGAAAAATACCAGTGCCAATTGTTAGGATTATGTAAGACCATTGTGAGTGCTGTAGCTGTGTTTCTATATGCTGTTAGACGTCTGTATCGTGAAGAGGAATCTCTGGCGTTGAGGTTGAGGTGTTGTTAAGCGCAAACGATCACGGGCGGCGTTTGGTCGGTTGCGCTTCTCCGGAGTAAGCGAGTTTAACGTACCAGTAAAAAGAGAGAGATTGAATTATGCTTTCGCAGGCGTCGAGTCGTTACGGCGTTGAAGAGACGATTGAGAGTCGTTTGCAGTGTTGGAGGAGAGAGTTGTGGTGGAGTTTGTAGGCGGGGAACGATCGACGATGAGGATAGAGAGCTTCAAATATTTGGATTGATGGAACCGTCTAGAAAGAACGGACCACCGTGTCGGTAACCCTTTCCGTCGTTTAGCCCGGCATCCTTCCGCTCAGGAACCATCGGTCGAGCTGCGCAAGACTGGCAGCTCCACTGTGATCAAGAAATAAGCAACGTTCAGCCAAAAGAGCATCTCGAAATTCACCCGCGATGCCCAAAGAGCCATCGCAAACCAAAGGGGAGAGGTTGGGCTTCTGAGGACCGCCAAGCTCAATAGCAAGCTCAATCTGATAACGATACGATAACGATAGTTGTCAGGGCAACATGCACTCTTCAATTCACGTGATTATATGGGATTCGAGCTCCATTAAGCTCTGAACAGTGGGCAGCTTCTCAAAATCGTTAGGGTGTTAGGAGTCTCATGAGTGCCACGCTATGAGTAGTACCTGATTAGATATAACAGTTTGGGGCTCAAATTTTCGAAAAAATCAAAAGGAGAGCAAGTTTCAACAACCCAGAATGACAAGCACGAGAGAAAAGAATAATACATTTAACCGGAGCTAGCAAGCAAACGACAAAGGTAAAAAGAGTAAAAGGAACAATTCAATGCATCGGCCGGGAATCGAACCCGGGTCGAATCGATGGCAACGATTCATCATACCACTGGACCACCGATGCTTGTATATTCGGTTGGATAAAATTGCAAATAGGAGATTTTGAACTAAATCTTCAATCAACATTTCGATTGCCAATCGTTGCTCTCAACTGCTCCGTCGTTGTATTCCAATCTGATAGAGGCTTACCGGCACGTTAGCTGAGCGCAAAATAACTGCTAGAGTATAATCCGACGAAATGGCAGTTCTTACAACTTTGCCACCTACGGGGTTCAGCATCCTGGAGCATCGTCCTGCAGATGTCTATCAACATCTCGTACGTCCTTTCCTCATGCTTCTGCTGCAGTCGGACAAAACAAGCCAGCTTCCTGCCTACCTCTGCTACAGTGACATCGTTTGCCAGAATCTGAAGCTTTCCAAAAAATATCGTCAGCCAACGCCGAAAGGCAGAAAGGCATCCACGACAATCGGCTCATCGTCCCTGTTCCCATCACTGTGCGGACGAAGTTGTTACTCGATGAAAACCCGAGATGTCGTCAGGGCTGGTTTCGGCCTGCTCCTTAAGGAAGACGTTGTGGAGATGGTCGTTAGGTTTTTGCTAGCGTCGTCCAATGTTCTGGAATCCAGGATCGGCGGTGCAGTAGGGAGAGGGATATGTCAAATGAAGCTTGACAAAGCTTGATCTGTCGGGCTGTCAGGGGCTATCCTGGACGGTGAGCGTGGTAGTGGGGGAGATCGTAATTTGTAGTGCGATTCGAGGTGCCATATTTGGATCTTGAGGCCTTCCAGGTTGTCGTTGTTTGTTCAGTCCACGTTCGTCGAATAAAGCCTATGAGTTCATCAGCTTCTGCTAGATGCTCAGTAGTGGGATGTCGTCACGAACCTTTGGTAGCGAAATAAAAAAGATGGAAAGGCACAAGCAGGAGGCTGGGTTGTCTTTTGGGTAAGAGATACATAGCGTTGTTGATGGTTTGAAGGCTTTCGGAGCGACGTCACTGGAATTGAGACGGGCAGTTCCGTTGCCTTGCATTAGTTAGATGCATCTGATTAAACTCCGGTTATCAGATCTAAAGCTTATCAATCCCCTTCTCTTCGCTTCCCGAAAAGTGGTCCGCCATGTGCCATCTCTCCCGTCCCTGCACCATCCCACCGCATCCCTCGCCGACAGACTCACCCGCCTATATCACGATCCCGCAGCTATAGTTTCATGTGCAAACCACACATCTTCAACCTGACACACCTCTGCGACAAGTCGTCATCCCAGTCTTCGTTCTCGAACTTCGACACCCTTTACGCTACAAACATCCGTAAACCGGTCCGCAAACGGCCGAACTTTCACACCTTTCTTTTGCAACACTCGGTAAGACCTACCCCACCATTAGTGTTGCATCGGAGGGGCTTGGAGGATGGCGTTATGGATGCGATTAGCTTGATGCGGGGCAAACGTTCGCCAACGACGGAGGAGGAAGTGGTGGTGGAGGAGTCGTTGGACGTGTCAGTTTCGGACCGAGTCTTGTGAGAGCGGCATGTCTTTCCACGACCGACCGTGACCAGGATCCAACGGCCTCGTCCCATGGCTTCCTTCAGTGGTGGGCGAATGGTGGGCGAATCGGAATGACCCTGAGATGCCTTCATTGGTGACAGTCTGGAAGGGTTGCAAACATGTGTTTGGTCACACGCAGCATTTTCTAGTTTCGGGGATCGATGGAGCACGTTTTGGGTCGGAAGGGGAAGAAAGGTGACAGACGGGTGATGTGTTGGAGGGGTGGTGTTGTACCATCTGCCGTGGGGATCTACTTCGCTGTGTGATTATGGCTGTACCGGTGCGGTGATGCGGCGAGCTGAACCGAGGGTGCCTGGTGTGGCTTTGCCCATCTCTACCATATGTCATCGAGGCTGTTGATTAACGGACATGGATGGGATGAGATGAGGAAGCGATGATATAGTAGACCTTGATATAGATGAGGAGTATGTAGACCCTTACTACGGCGACATCATATCGCTCACTTTATTCGTGAGAGATATGGAATCTTTGCCCGTACAATTTGCCATCCTGTCCATCCTGTTGGAACTGTTATTGCTCATCTGAGTGTGTGCAAATTCGGGAAACAGTGTCGTCTTAAGTATGGTCTTGCAGCGCCTCTTTGGATAAATTATGTCGATGAGCTAAAGGCGAAAAGAGAGTCCAAGAATTCCAATTCGCGTTCCATTCCGCGAGACCCGCCTTGGTGTTTCTGGACCCTCGAGATATCGGTCTTGTTGAGCTTGGATCATGCTGAAAAGCATCGACATCGTCTTTTTCAGCATCGCGATTCGCTTCGTAACAGCGAGCGCAAAGTCGTTTGTCAGGGCATCTCTAGTTAGCTTGCATGAGACCAGGGGAACGCCTGTAGGCTTGTCAGTTTAAGGTTCTGACAGTTCATTTGGGTTGCTGGGTATCTAGGTATGTATGGATGCTTCAAAGCAAGTGCAAAAGTTGCATAACCCCACCTGGCATGCGTGGAGAAGCAGGACGTAAAAAGTAACCACCTTGTCAAAGGTCATCCGCTCTGTTGGTCGAGTCGTTCGCGACCCGGGATCCCTCGACATCTTCCAACCCCTCCTTCACTATGATCAGGCTGCCTGACAACTCCAACTTTCATGTGAAGAGGCAAAGATACTTACCTACACCTCTCCCTACCTTTTTTACACATGCACCTGCTGTCTATCGATCCATACAAAGGTTCTCCCACTATCGTTCTTCAACCTCTTTTCACTTTACGCAGCCTCCCGAAGGCAAACAAACGTCGCATACTTCATTCCCGTCGTCCTTGGAATACAAATCCTCCTATCAGTTTCGTTGCCTTCCCAGTATCGTCATTGGTATCGTAGCAAACTCGTCAACCGTCGCATTACAACAGATCTGAATGGGACAGCCTTGTATGGACATCAGAACCGTCAAGGACACCAGTCGGTTTGTCTTCAGGCTCCACCATTCTTATCCACGATAAACTACCGTATCCCAAGCGCAACCGCTCGAGCCGTATTACACTTTAGGTCTTCATCACCATCCCGCTCTGGTCCAAAAGCCGCAGGACACATCTGGTGGTTTGCACATCTCGACTACTGCATAAGGCAAGGCCAAAAGAAGCTTGCATTTTATCCGTTCGTCTTTTGCGTCCAGTGGTTCTGCGTTCTGCCAGGGGCAACTTTATTTAATCGAAGCCGCATCCAGCAGCTGAAGCGACCCTCTTTTGCGAACGGTCTCCTCTTCTTTTCAACCTTTTGTCGTTGTCCCTTTCTTTCTCCTTTCCTCCCTTCCTCCTGTTCGTGATTGAAGTTTGGAGGGGTTCTTCCAAGCTCTTTTACTTTCATCTCCGGTGCTCATCTTTTCAGATTGATTTTTCAAACCCGCTACGACTTTCTTTCGGCCCGCTGACCGAGAATCGCCAACTTCAAGAGGCCAATCAAACGAACCGCAAGCTCATTTCAGCAAAAGAATCATCACGGACCGCTCTCGAAGCCTTCTAGAAAGCATATCCGACAATCCCGACCGTTTCGTTTCCACCGGTTCAACCTCGACGGCACGATTTGACGGTCGACAAATTAAGCTCCAAGGACCAAACTCCCATCACAGTTGCGCAAACAACGTTTCGATCAGGAACGGAAAGGTCCGTGTGAGAGCATTCTTTCGACAAGGGTCCATCACCTGCATCGCGACCACATTCTGCTTTCGGCCTAAACGACCAACTTTCGATTGTTTCTAGGCAACGCTCTTCGCTCGTCGCAGGATCCCCAAGCAATCCCAATTTCCAGGCGCTCTCTCCTTCGCATCCCTCAAGAACTTCAACGGAGGGTCGTCGTGGTTGTTTCCCAAGGCAGAAACGGCTGTTCATGAGGAGATCTCTGGTTCTGATTTAAGAGCATCAAGATCTTATTTTCCGATTGGTCAAAGCAAGTTTATTTGAGGAACGGCAAGAAGCTAAAGGAGACCTTTACTGGATTCGACCTTTCTCGGCCTTTGCTTTTGTTGAGGAAACTTGAAGAGAAGTGGAAACGCTCGCGTTCTTGACGAAACTTTAACTTTGTGGAGGCGGGTAGTCACGATATCTCTGGTTAGACTCGACAGTTCGCGGAGAAGCGGTCGAGAAGCTGGAAGGAAAAGGGTGACGGCGAGAACGGACGATTCTGGCGGAACCCAGATCGAAATCACTCAAAACCAGCACTACGGACGGCCCTTGACGACAAGGGCTCATCTTCGAGAACGAGCAGGAAGGAAATAAAGGGGATTCAAGATTCACTATTCATTACAGTCTCTCGTTTCTCACGCAAAATCTCGTCGCAATTAGGAGCCGGTGATCTCCAGGACACAGCACTCGAGACTGTCTTCAGCTTGCGTTGGGATCCTGTTACTGAGTTCCTCAGCTTGGTGCTTTGAAGGACAACAGCTACGATACCAACGAATTTGGAACGACATCATCAAAGAGTTCAACAACGACATTATACACACTACATGTACAACACTGTATAACGACCAAGGAGGACAAGGAATTTGGCATTTTAAAGATCGAAATCCCCATTGCAAGTCAGGAGAGTCCCAAGTACTCGGCACCCGAACCCAAGCGCATACACGCAATCCAAGTGAGGAGATTTATCCCGATTTCCGGTTCTATGTTGCTAACTACTAGCTAGGCACAGCCTCCACTACCCCCCACTTCGCACCCCTCCGACACCAATATGGCTTCCTCCGACAATATAATAAGAAGTGACGCACTTCCTGCCTCGTCGTCGACTGCATCGTTGGAAAAAATGGTTATGAACACTACCGGCCTCTCAATCATCACGAAACTCGACGAATACGATGACGACTATCGAGTTGGCACACCATGCAGTATTGCAACAACCAAGAGTTTTCATACCGCCATGGAGCCCGATACCGAGGATGAGGAGGAAAGAAACAAGGTTGTGAGGGAAGGCAAGGAGTTGCATCTGGACCTGTCAAAGAGTAAGGATGCAGTTGAAGAGGAGGAAAAGACACCAACCGCGGAGAAGGAGATGAAGCTCGAAAAGCACCATCGTCCACGGAGGGAGCACCATGAAGGAAGCACCACTTCGGCAGGTAGTAGCCGATCTAGCGGCAGTGGTAGCAAGAGCCGAACTAGTGGACGTCATTCGTCTCGAACGAAACCAAGAAAGTCAACCGAAACATCACCGACGTCAGTACCACCTCACAGGTCTCAACCGCCTTCCCGTCGGCCTTCTACTCGGCGCACAACAACCGCAACCTCGTTGAAGACGGCATCATCTGCGACTTCTCCTAGAGCCTCGGAAAGCAACATTCGTCCACTCTACATCCCTTCTAACGCTCGACGGGAACAATCGGGCAGTTCATTCCTGATGAAGAACCGGGGACACGCATATCAGTCGCCACAAATCAGCCCTACGAGAACAAATACCGCAACCGGCAGTTTGAAATCACCGCTTGCCACATCACGTCGTCCAAGTATCGGAAGCAATGGCAGCAGTGGCTTACACCAGTTGAACCTCCTTCAAGCTGCGCCTAGCCTCAATCAAAGTCGAAGTATGAACTCATTACCTCGGTCTTCCCAGGAGAAGAAGGATAGGACCAGACGATCGGTGGACACAGCCTCTCTTCACGAAGAGCCAAAGGCCCGACGGGAACAATCATGGGAGATGCATCCGGTCCTTGCACCGGTTGAGATCTGCTGGAACTCGAACCGAAAGGCCAACTCGGTACCTACAACTTCTCACTCCAAGTCGAAACGCCCCTTCGGACTGTCCTCAAAGGGAAAGGCTAGCTCGGCGAAGGAAGGCTTCTGGGATGCTGTCCGCAGAAAGCTTTTGTGCTTCTCCCACCACGGTCAGATGAACTCATCCGGTGACTCAACCATCAAGAGAAGCTTCATCAAGCGTGGCACCGTCCGAGAATACGCCACCTCTCCCATCGAATCCGCACCTGCCTTCGACCCAACCGCCGGCCATAGAGTAGGCAAAGTTGAGAAGATGAAGTGCTGGGATGCCGGGAGTGTTGTCCGTTTCCAGGTCGAAGTTCAGAATGGCGAGAACGACACTGAAACCGAGGACGATAGCGACAACGAGGAAGAAGCTGAAAGATCTGGTGCTCGCGACTTTCCACAGATGGATTCTTCCATCATCACCATCAAGCCCGCTCCAATTGGTAGACGTTGATGCACTGTGCTTCTCCGGTCATCTCTCCCCTGTACATATACCATCCACCCCGCATTTTGCGTTTGCTTCTTGCATTGCATTGTATTTCTTTTATTCCTTTCATAATGCATATGGGGTTCGCATTGTTGCATTTCATTTCGTTTTTTTCCTTTGTTGCTTTATCATTATCATCTTTTATTGCCTTGTTATTTGGGTCACCACCCATTTCTCCTCCAAAGCTCTTGTAATGTTTGGCCGCTTGCATACTCTTTATTACCGTATCGAGATATTCCCCTTCTGTCAGCCGATCGGTCTCATCTAGATGGCTTTTTTTGTCCTCCTTGTATACCCTTCATCCGGCTACGCATGGTAATCCATCTTGCTCTCATATCATCATATTAGATTTTAGTCCCTATTTTCCTTTACGTCTTCCCTTTTTTTTCTACTAACAGATACATGTCATCTTGAGCTAATCTGCTCGCTCATGCATCGTGCGTCGATTGAAACTGCTCATCACTCTGCAGATCTGCATCTTGCGTTCTTTCCTTTCTGTTGCTGCACACCTTATGATGATGCTCATGTATATATTATACCTTTTTTCATGCTAGCTTTTAATGGACCTTTATGATTATCTTGCTCACCCTACGAGGTGGTGCTGGTGCGTTTACATACATAGTATTGCCTTTTTTACTCTTAGTTGAGGTTATCTTGTTGTAGTTTTACTTTAGAGGTGGAGGATCGTAGAGACGATTGTACTTAGGATAGTAGTATAGCTTAATGAAGTAATATTACAAGATAAGAAGTATGTCGTGTTCTACATTGCGTTCGTGTGACATGTACCCGTTTGCTCGTCATGATGGACCATGGCGGTTGATCGATCGCGAAGCAAGGAGTGTAATTACTTGCCTCTACCAGCCGAGGCATGAATTCAAGTACAAGTACATACCAAAGAGGCTTGTGAGTTCCAAAGGAATTCTGACGGGAAGGTCTGATCAATTCCTAGACAGTAAGGGACCACCTGTGCCAGCGGAATCTCAGGTACAACCCGAAACCCACGAGGTTGTGACGTCGGTGATTCTTATTTCCGTGCCTTACTACATAAGTGTACGGCGGGTACAGGCCTCCATCCAAGGTTGAGTGGTGTAATGGTAGCACACGAGATTCTGATTCTCGTAACCTGGGTTCGATTCCCAGCTCGACCTGCGGCACAGTTTATTTTTGAGTGTGTTTAGTGAAACCGAGGAGTGCAGCTCAGATGATACATACCATGGTGCTGGAATGTATCGTGATCAGGTTAACATTAGGAGTTGTTTTTTGTTTTGGTGCTCGGAGAGACGAAACGGATACTGGCAGTTGGAACCAAAGCTGAAAGAATTTCTTGTCGGATAAATCGCCTGCTGATCAGAATTGTGCACCGTTTGGCCAATTGGGTACATGCCCCGCCCGCGTACTGCCCGACACGTTATGTGAGGTCATAATGGGCGGCCCAAGCTTCTCCATGGAGAAAGGATAATGACATACAGGCAAGATCCATAGACTATATAAAGCACAACTTCACTCCCTATTCTGTCCTCCAAATTGTGAAAATAAAAAAGGCTGAAGCTCTTGTAAATGATGCACTGCTGGATAGATATCTCCGAGGAGACTTGGCACAGTTGTAGATAGTTTAGGGTGGAGGAATAGTCACAAATTGCAAGAGAATTACAGGTTTCATATTGCAAGGGACGGCCCAAGCCAGTACTTACACATGATTTTAGTCTGTTCTCCCAGAGAAGCAACAATTGTCTCAGGTACTATGTCGGGGAGTACCCGGGCTGGCCATGTACTACTAAGAAGTAAGTAAGTATTCAAACTGTCTACAATAAGAAACAGATAAGTACTTAACCTTTCTTCCCGAATGGTATACTTTAAGCAAAGTACAATAGGAAGGTACACGAGAATTAACATGCGATTCCAACTGCTAGCTTTGGAAAGCCTCGTTCCCAGTCCAAAGCGCAAAGCGTGTTCCGAAACGATCTTGTAAAAGGCTGCACTGGTATGAATAGGATGCAAATAATCCTGAGGTGCAAAAGAAGGTGGGCAAATTGCATTGGGACAGGCGTCTCTATAGCAACCAGCCCTCCCAATTTGTCTTCTGTTTGTTTCAATCAGACGTCACCCATCTCGAAACATCCACCCACTCTTCACTCATCTTCCCCACCGGATATCCCAATCTCGTATACTGGGGCCAGAACACAGCAAATCGAACCGCCATACAATCGTCGCCGCCACTCAGCCTCTAACCGATCAAAACACAATCCTCCGAACCGACAACCAGGGTCAGTACACCACCCCCAAATCTCGCTGCTCACGACCGTCTTTGCTTTTTGAGGCCCATGCCTCGATCATCGATACGCCCATCTCCTACAGCACAATGGCAAACTGGAGCCTCATTCCTGGAAGATCATGAGAGGCGGGAAGGCATGGGGTGCTACTATTTTGGATTCGTTTGTTGAGGTTGCTTGGATCTTTCTTTCGCCTTGCATCGGGACTGTTTGAACATTGCTATTGAGGCCATCAGAGAGCGATATCACTCGGAGCATTCGGCCCATACGAAACATTCCTTGATCCATCCCGCCGGACTCCGAATACTTCGAGACAGGCTTCGGCTTCGCCTGATGAAGCAGTACGACCGACGATCCCGATCACATCTCGCAGTACAGGTACAAATTGGAAGATCTAAGATCCGAAGTAGCTACTGCCAGAGTTATTCCGATTGTTCGAATATGAAGTGAGTACGAGAGCTTTGGCCGATTTTAGATCTAATCGCACCCAAGTCAGTACCGAATTCCAGTCTACAGACCTCCAGTGTTGGACTTTCCAGGTTTTGCTTGGGATAAGGAAAAAGCAAGTTCAACTCGTTGACGTCTCACATGCAAGGGAGCTTTTGGGAACACCAAATGGGAAGTGAGTGGGCACTGAATCGTCCAATGGTGGAAAGGTCTCATATCAATGCAGTAACGAAGGGAAAAACGAACTATCGGGAATCGAGAGAGAGCAACAAGGCCGGTTCCCCTACCGATGAATCGACCCTGTCAATGGATTAAGCGACCCCACGAGATCCGCCGACCGACCCACTCAAGCGCTACGCTTGTTGACCATACTCTGTGGCAGTTGGACGGAGATTGGCGTTTGAAAAGCTACTGGATCGGCTGGGTTTGGGATGGGAACCGACAGGCTTCCTACAGCTTGGTTTCTGTTAGCCCCACGGTTACTTGTTGGAGTCGAGCTTAATCGTTACTCCATCCAGTGTCAGAACATTCTCTGTGCGATCAATCATTTCCGACCCGAATTCCTGGAACTGCAAAGGTATTGATTGACTGTAACGTTCGTTGACCTTGCTTGCAAAGGTATAAAGTATGCGGATATGGTACGATCCTTATGCTGATACCAGTAGAGTTTGGCGGATATGACAGGACCTATCTCTCACATTTCCAGGTTAGACTCAGCTCATCGACGTACAAGACATCTGCAGTGTGTATGCAGGCTTGTCTCGCGTGGCAATAATACTCGTAGGGCGTTACACTCAGTTTAATGCTAAACCGTGATTCGCGAAATGCCCAAAGGAAAGCAACAGGTAACAAAGTCGTTCTTGCCTTATCGATAGATTTTGCGTCTTTGTTTTAAAAGGTTCCCGACACCCATAATTTGGAAACCCTTTGCCAGCTGGGAACCTCTTACTGCGCCAAAGTATTGTCGTTTCGTTTCATTGCATTCTCTCACCTGTTTCCTCCCTACCTGTGAGTATTCTAAACCGCTGTGCCAAAGGTATGTCATTCCTGAATTATCCTGATCCTGACGGGTAAAACAAAGTCCTGAATTGGCTGACACTGAAAGAAACAGACCCCCAGCTTCAAAATACGTTGTATGCTCCTCCGACCAAGAACCACGCTCGACAATCGATACCACGAATCCAGCTGGCTGAACACTCACGGTTTTCGGCGGAAATAGCGCCTACATTGTCAACTACCTCCAATCGAGATTAGACCTGCTCGAAAAGTCGTTCATCTTTCTCAAGATAGCAACTCTCCAGCTGCTCGTCCTTCATTCTACTTGCCGCAATACCCTTCAACATCACACGTCCTCCGATTTTGCGGATGTCCTGGCAGTACCTCCACGCAGCCCGATCCCCAATCATCACCTTCACCGCCTTCACCGCATTATCTTCTTTCATTCTCTGGACCCAAAGAGCAGGATGTCTTCCAGTCAATCGGGAATTACAATATCCAAGAGCCTCGAAAACTTCATCTCGCCATACACAGTGCTCGGATACGAATCCTTCGCGCTACTCTTCATGTTCACATTTTGTGTAGCACATATTTATGCACAACAGCGGAACCTGCGCCGGCAGAATCGAGGTCAAAGTAGTTGTGCAGAGCGCTTTTCTTGCCTATGTTTGATTGTTTCAACAATATTCATGTCAATACAATGTGGCCTCTCATTTCACAGAGTTAGACAGTGGATGTCATATGACAAAATCAATTCAGCTCTTGGGTTTTCGAAAGTAGAAACAGCTTTTTTGATGTACGATCCGAATTTGCAGAGTCCGTATGGACCGAACTGGGTATGTGATGTTTCTCCGAATTCTGCCGTTGCTAATATTTGACAGAAAACCTGGTTTCAATTCCTCTTGCATATTTTGACCGTCTGGCTATTAAAGGGCTGCTATTTGGGGTTCTTCTTTCGACTAGCCGAAATTCTTCCCAAGAAGCTCAAGATATATCTCTATGCAACTGGCTCCTTTTGCGTGGCTTCCACTGTGATTAGCTTGCTTCTTATAGTGTTCTGGTGCTATCCCATTGCCAATAACTGGTTAGACTCCCGCAGTTGATTTCTTCTTGCATGATTCTAACATGTTGTTTAGGAATTTGGCACCTGATGCTCCTATCGATTCTAGCAAGATGATATGCTCCACTTTCGCTGCGAAGCCGGTCCTAGTCACCTTCACTTCACTCTGTGTTGTCGCAGACGCCATGATCCTAATTCTTTCGGTCCTTCTGATAACCCACCTCAAACTAAAGGTCCAGTCTCACTACGTCTCGATATTTATCGCAGTTCTTTTAGGAATTCTATCCATCGTAGCAGCTGTTGCTCGACTTTACCTCTTTTTGAAGATCATCCCTTATAGCACCTTTTCTCACGTCGGCATGCTCAACAAATATTTCGAATCCGCTCAACAAAACGGTACCCCGCTCGACTTTCAGTCTTTCTTCAGCGGAATTGCACTATGCCAATGGCTCCAGATTCTTTTTCGAATCGAAGTAATGCAAGGCGTCTTCGCTTACGGATTCACCTTCGGCCGTCACCGCGTCCGTGTCGTCATCGTCAGCCTCCTCGGTGTTCCCACTCACTTCTGGCGTGTCTGCTGGGGCCGCATTCGTTACGGAAACACCGATGCAGCGGATGTCTATGTACTTGCCGGGAAAAAACGACGGAGGAGACGTAGCAGTGTCGAGGAAATCAGTGTCTGTGGCCGCCGTCGAGAAAGTGAGCCCTACATTCCCAACCCAGGAATGAACACGCCGACGCCTGGATACTTCCGGGGCAGCTCGGCTACAACATTGAGGACGGCTTGGTATGAGTGCCCGAATAGGTTGAGCATCTGTCCTTGGGAGAAGGCTTTTGTCAAAGATGAGGAGAGTGAGGGTGTGCCATGTACGCCTTTGGGGGGTTTGAGTATAGTCAGCACTGAGGGCCCTGGCGAGAGTAGAGGAGGTGATTCAAAGAGAGGTTTATTGGGAATGGACCTCGAGGAGGTTGAGGAGAAGGAGTCAAGTCGGACGAACTCCAGAGATGTGGGTTGAAGGGTCATTTGGAGTGGAGTTTGAGAGGGTGATGTTTAAAGGGCCAAAATCATCTGAACTATCTGGGTATGAGAGCGTGGCCTTGTGCTATGCTCTCCTCAGTTAGTGGAGTGCGTTTATCAACTGGACTCGGACAATAGAGGGTTTATGGGAGACTGGATAGATGGTTGTATTTACAGGGGCAGAGTTTCAGTTACATACGGGGCTATTGGGGTCATAGGAGTTCGGGGCGTTTGGAGGCAGTTGCTTTTGTTTTTGCGGTTATAGAGGTGTGATAGGGTGGGGTTCGATTGAGCATTGGGTGTAATATTTTGTTATAATTTTAGTAGGAGCTTTAATGTCTAATGGGTGCTATTTACTTCCAATGCTTTGAGTATTCCTTTCTAGTGTGGACTTGAGTCTAGTCGAGGAGGAAGTGAAGTCTTATTTATGTACCCAAATTCAGCGTTTCTACTTAAGTAGATTACCGGCAAACGGCGTAAAAATTGAAGAGCTTTGGTAGCCAACAGTAGTCATCAATCGGCCCGGTTGGCTCAGTCGGTAGAGCGTGTGACTCTTAACAGGTTTCCCTTCGAGTGAATCTTGAGAGATCTCAAGGTCGCGAGTTCGAGCCTCGCATTGGGCTTCACTTTTTACTTTGAAGAAATCATTACAACGTCCCTTTTGATTGCTTTTGAAATCGATTTATGGTGTGGTCTAGCCTCATTCCCAGTCTCCACGAAGTGGTAAATTTACGCAAAACTTGATCACGTCCCGTGATGCCGGGGGATGAGGCTAGGTGTGGTCAACTCACTGAAGGTAAAAAGATCCCTTGAACTTAGATTCTCGCTTAAGGGAAAAGGCATCACTTAACTCGAAAACAATTCGGCAGAATTCAAGAATTTACTTTCCAGAGATCGACTCCCAAGCACTAGATGGCTGAGCTGAGCTTCATCGGACTACTTGATAAGAAGGATCTAAATTCAAAGTCGAAACCTTCTGAAAGTTCGGCCTATATGATAAATTGTCGTCTGAATTTGAACCTCAAAAGGTTATGTTGGGCCAGGAGATTATCCTCTGTAAATAATGACCTGCAAAAGCTAATGCATCGGCCGGGAATCGAACCCGGGTCGAATCGATGGCAACGATTCATCATACCACTGGACCACCGATGCTTTGATGTTACTCTGCCATTAGTCTAGTACTAGAACCGTATTAAGCACAGTCCATCGGATGCTCTTCGTGATCCCAGTCGTGCACACGGATTTGTTTGAGAGTTTTAATGTAAATGCTGTCCTGCTGGGAGTTCCCATGTCTATGAAGATTTTAAGGTGGTAATTTAGCGCGTTCGTGGGCTTCTGCCAGTTACTTGCCGAAAACGCTACTTTCGGCAATTCGGCATCAACGCACCGGTGGTCCAGTGGTATGATGAATCGTTGCCAACCGATTTCGATTCGACCCGGGTTCGATTCCCGGCCGATGCAATGGCTTAACCATTGAAGTACTTTTTTGTTGTTTAAATGCGTTTTGGCAGGCGTGCTTGGAGGTGCCCGAAGTGAAAGAAGTAGTCGCCTCGGCATGCCGAACAACAAAGCATCGGTGGTCCAGTGGTATGATGAATCGTTGCCATCCGATATCGATTCGACCCGGGTTCGATTCCCGGCCGATGCAAAAGGACGCCCCTCCTCAGTCTTTTTTTCTAATGCCACTTTTTGCGACTGAGAAATTTCTCCCAGCGGTGTCGACATGTCCTTTTTTACCCATGCCCACACTTTCTCTGTTGTCCTCAAGATGCTTTACACCCTTCCACTTTGTTGTCTTCTGAGAGAGCCTTTGGCCACTTCATTGCAAAGACTTTCGGAGAGCTAATGCAGGTTGACCGAAGTTTGACTCATCCCCCTTCCTTAGCCACAATTTACGGACGCGGTTACGTGTGTATGCAAGTACTAACAAGCGGTCTGTACTTTTCCTCATGTTCCCCATCGATAGTGCAATGAAACAATGCTTGGAGCTAGTTTCTTGATTAGCCGAATACAGTAGTAAAAGGGCACTGCTTCGATTACAGCCCTATGCTTAAGGAGACTGAAAGATCTTTGGCTTCAATTTCCAATGCTTTCAAATTCATACAAACTTTCCAATAGGTACTTATTCTTATGTTACTTGCTAGAGGACACATGTCCTTCCGAGTCGCCATAGTGGCACTTTTCGCTCTCTAAGGACTTCGACTCATACTGTTATCCCAATCTGGTACATACCCCTTTCCACACTCGAGGTATGTACGTACACCACACTAATTTTCTATTCGCCCATTGTCCTCAAACGCGAATCAACATTGCTTCCAGAAGATTCTCGGGTTTCAACCACTACACCAGCTCGTTTGGATCGGCGGCTCCAAGTTCCGCATAAAGCAATTCGCATGCTTGACCACTCACCGCACGACACAACGACGGCGGGCTGCACCACCTTGCATGCTGGAGTTTCACTGCTCGTTAACGGGTGTGCTCTCCGATCACCAATCGCTAACCGAATTGTGGCCTTTGTACTTAGTAGTTAGCCACACAGTGGCAGACTTCAGTTTGTGGCGCAGCTCCACCTCGAAAAATAGCAGGCCTAACTTTAACTGAGCCATCAGTCAGCTCTCACGATTGACAAGCTTGGTATATCGATGCCCATAACTCACCCTCGGGTTGACGGTATGGCAATACATATTGCCTTAATTGCATGCAGAAGATCCCGCGGATGTGTGTGTATTACCAAATCAAGCTGTCAGTGTATGTACATATCCCGATCTGGTGAGTCCCGCATCTCCGGACGGAGACTCATATGTACATACAGGTAGTAACTGCATCTCCAATTCAGAGCCGAAGTTCCCTCTCGAACCCTACGCGGATTATCAAATCCTTCCCATCCACCTCGGGCCAGATGTCTAATCAGGATGGACGTCCCAATTACAGTCAAGTTCTCAGATATTTGGTAAAACATTCAATTTCCGTCCCTCAGACCCGGCTGTCGCCGGTCAGCCCTACCTAGATGCCATTACCAAAGCCCCATGGCACTGAGGTTAATTCACACTGCACAGTGCACCGTGCACCTCGTATATATCCCTAGATTACTAAGAAGCACGATCCCACATCGGATCAACCATGCGTTTTCAACTTTATTGCGACACCATCCCTATTCTTCGCCTCCGCGGAACAACCTGAACAAGTCGATGGCGATCCATCTAAACTCAACTCACACAGCAGAGACAAAAAAACTCACAAATCACCGGCTCCTCCAACCGTGCTTTCAGCCCTACTCTTACCCAATTCACACTCATTACCATTGGTTACCATCGATCGGAGCTCGTATTCCTGAAGTTTCGAATTCCGAGTGTCTGGGTGGCCTTAAAGGCGCTGTTACGTACCCCCGGACCATCGAAGACAACCGATCACGATACGGGCCGATACGTACGTCATGAAAATTCCCGAACTCCTCGCGCGAAGCAGCGCACGAGCTGCCGATGTATGTACTTGCACATATATGCATACCATTTGCGGTCACGCAGGAAGACCCATATGGCCATTTCGCAGCTGAGACCGTGAGTACATACAAGCTCCGAGACGCTCCATTATACGGCGTGGGGTCGACAGCACCAAGGGGACGGAGTCAGCCCCAAACATGGTGAAGTTGAATGCGCTGACTCGCCGTTACCCGATCACAAGACGACACAATTCGATTCCAATTGGGTGGTTTGAACATCGTAGAATCTGGGATCTTGCTTGCTTGCATGCGGGTTTGTTCTCGAAGGCAGGAGATGCCTCACGAGTCGATGACGGGCTGTGGGGCCAGTGGCGCTTGTGGTGGGCAGCTGCTGTGCAGTTTCTTCAGCCAGACTTCGTCGATGTGTTTACGTACATACAGAAACGCAGGTTCGTGATACCTCATCCTTAACGTGTGTGTGCTACAGAAGGTCCTGATTGGGTGGTAGTGGTGCATATTGAAATTTTCAGCAAAACTCCATCTTGAAATGCTCAGGGTCTGCATGCGAAAAGGAGAATACATACTTCGGTTTGTGGTTGCGCTGGCGTTGGCGGTGACGTTCGATAGTCGGTATAGCTAATGCTAGGGGCATGACGAACCCCAGAAAGGAACTCCACCCGGGGGTTTTGAAAGAATAAGCGTGAAACGTGCAGGGAATGTCTGGTTCGTCAAGGTCGAGTAGATGGCCTTAGAGGCGTCAAACACCGACTTAGTGGCTCGGTAATGGTAAATGTACTGCTAATAGGCAAGTGGCGACATGTATCTCACGATGCTGAATTCATCTCGAGATGGAAGTGGTGAGACATGCCTTCGATGCGAGCTAAAACGATACAGGGATCGTTGGGGTTAGGTATGAGGTGGTCATGCGAATAGGCGGCGCGAAAGCCATCTCGATACGATAACATTGAGGATAGACCAGTGTTCAAGCAGCAGATAGACTCGAAGGGGTTTGGTAAAGTAGCAAGATCATATATTGTTACTACTACAGTACATCCAATACAAACAAAGCACAAACTCTTGATATATAGGTAAAAACAATATGCACCGCCAAAGCAAAGCGCCAGCTAGTATGTAGCAAAGCAAATTGAATCAACCCGTAAATGAACAAATACAATATTTCTCAAGCAAATTAGCGAAACAGGAAAGAGAGAGAAAATAATAAAACAAGTGACATGGGAAAATAACTCTTACAAGGAAATTATAACTCCAACAAAGGAAAGTAAAAGGAGAAATCCGTCACGATAGTAAATATGGCAATCCCAAATAGAACTCCAGAACAAAGGGAATAAAACATCCAAAAGACAAGATAAGATCGCAAGACCGTAACCCACTCCAATATCCCAAACACCAAAAGCAAAAACAATATGAACAGAACGTTCGAGCAGCAGCAATACCAATCAAAGTACAGTACAGTCGTGGACCATCTACACCTCCCATCCCATATCCGTTACCCTTCTATAACCCCCGCCAACGTCACTGCCATTTGTGCTTAGCGTTCCAACACTTCCAACTTGGTCAAAGTCTTGAATAAAGCCCTTCTGCCCCAGCATGTCGAGTTCACCAGCTGCCCAACCGGCTGCCGCCTGCTGCGCCTCTAATATCCCAGCACCGTTGGTTGGAACAAATTCTCCGTAGATATGCGCTGCATGAGAGCTATCCATCAAGGAGAGGAGTTGCTCCCAATCATCGGTCTGTGGAAGAGGCATGCCACCATCCAAGGGCCAAGTGGAGTTTGTCGTCTGCGGAAGCGAGTGGAGGAAGAGGTCGGGAGAGGACATATTTGGGTTGTTGTATTTGGCCGGGTACGGGTCTTGATGTAGATCTGTCATGGAAGCCGAAGGATTGCGCGTATGGAGCGACTGAGTTCTGTTGTGACGAGTTTTGAGTTGTGGGGAGGATTCTTGAGTTGGAGAGCGCTTATGGCTGGAAGTGGGCGAGCCCATCGATGGAGAAACAGAGTTTGGCTGGGCAAGCATGTGTGGAGGAAGGTTTGGGGATGTTGGAAGACCAGACATGCGCCTGTAACGAGGCTCGTCATGGGATTCGGCAGTCGAGGCTAGCGAAGATGGAGATGTCGGGAAATCCTGAGTGTCGGGACTGCTGATCGATGGGCATTGTTGTTGAAATTCCATCGGAGATAGAGCCGCAGCAATTAGCCTAAACTGTTTGGCAGCGGTGCAGGACTCGCGCTCAAGCTCATCAAGGACCGTCCGGATCACCCTCTGGCTGTCTTTAACCAGACCCCCTCCTTGCGAGTAATCTAAAGAAGAATACAAGATGGAGAGTCCAGACAATACCAGGAGTTGGTTTCGGTTAAGGCAGAAAGTAAATCCGAGTTTTCGCTCATGGAGCAGTTGGATAATTTGGATAATGCACTTGCTCGACTCTGCGATCGCAAGTACAGAGGCTGATTCGTTGCTTTGTCCAGACCCAACCACAGAACGGTGGATGAGGATACGAGCATAGTGATAAGAAAGAACCTTGGATATATTAGCAAGTCAAGTCAAAGGAAAGGATATATAACCTACCAACAAGGGAGCTCGGCTGTGGATTGCATTGGTTGCAGGGGAGCCGTTGGTGAATTCCATGCGCAAATGCGGCGCGAGGTTACTCTTCCAGGTATCGAGCTCATCTTCCATTTCCCGCAAGACACGGAAACTGTGTTCGTTCTTCCCTTCATAGACCTTCTCGAGGATCTTTCCGAGAATGGAGCTACACCTGAATAGGGCCAAGGCGCTGGATATTTTGGTGGAATCTCCGGGTATAGTTGGTAGGAAGCCCTTCTCTGAAACGTACTCATCATCCACATCGGATGGCAATTCACAGTCGATCGTCTCGCTCCTGAGGAGTCGCGGCTGGCCGAGCATAGCGGCCGAGAAGCTACAAACAATTAGTCGGCGAATACAACAGTGATGATCATGAATAAATACCTGTCAAGGGTTGCAGCACACCAGAATACACGCTTGCGCATTTCCGAGACCAGCGGGGTAAGAGTAAACTTCTTTTGACTCTGGTTCAATCCAAGGCGGAAACAAATCCCAGCAGCGAGAGACTTGTATTGAAGCAGCTTGCTGTAGTCACCTCTGACACAGCAGTAAATTTGTGCGAGCACAAGACATTGTAGAGTCTCAAGGGTGCTATCCAGGATGATGTCGTTCAAAGCGCGCTGCCATTGAGCATCATACGCCGCTTGGTCATGAGAGTCGTGTCCCTAATCTGAGGTTAGCAACACGCCAAATTCTATAGGAAGGAGTCACCAACATCGCTGTGCTCTGCCATGATGGAGAAGATGAGGAAAAGCTGTGCGATGGCATGCTTTGAGAGTCCAGCACCGGGGTTGCCATTCTCAACACTCTTCAAGAGTTTTTCGTAGAAGCGTAAAAAGGCTGGTCTGTGGACGACAGGGAAGAGGGGGTGATATTCTTGAAAGTATGAGACGAGGAAGTGATCCGATTCGAGACGTGGAGGTGGACTGAGGGTGTGCGAGGAGCGATTTCCATTGTCTAATGACAGCGACGAGATGGAGATTGTAGCTGGTGATGTGAGGAATGAATCAGTGTTGAAGTTCGCGGAGAAACGGTTTGTGTCGAGCAGTTTCTGCTTGAAGACATCTACGCAATATTAGTTTCCTCCGATCACAACCTTTTCGGGCAGAAAAAACTCACCTAGGAAGGGACGACCACTCGAGGGCCCCATGAAGAAGCCATTCTGATTTGTTTGGCCCATCAGACCATAGCTCTCAACCATTGAGAAACACTCTTCTTTCGGTGCTGAGGGTATCTCCTCTCTCGACTTCTTAACAGGCATGCCAGAGCCATTGCTGGGAGGCGGCGAATAGGGCGAAAACGAATGTATCCTCGAGAGCATTTCCATCTGCTCCTCCTTCTGATCTAGAAGATCCTTCAACTCTCGCACCTCAGACTCTAGAGATCTCACTCTCTCCTCCAGCGACTCGGTGTAACCTCGCGGGAAGGCTCTTCGTGACAGTTTGTCGGATGTCTTGCATTCGAAGCCGACGTTCGCACACTGTGTACAGCAAGGGCGGATGCCATCACATCGTATCTTTTTTGATCGACAGCGGTCGCAGGCTTGAGCGATTCGAGTTTGCGAGTTGCCGCACTTGATGAGCTTCATTGGGAGTATGCCGGGCATTGTGAGAAAGTTTCACCGCAAAGCGGGATCCGAAGTCGGGATATTTATGGCTCCGGGTTCGTCGACGGGATGCGAAAGTGCGATGATGAAAGCAAAATGTGGTGAAGAGAAGATTCCTTGGAATGTTCTTCTGATGTTCGTGAACGCGGGGAAATAAGGTTAACGAGGCCGACGATCTTTTGGCTGACGTTTCTGGTGTTTGGGAGGGTTGAAGCAGAGTCGAGGATGCAGGCTGTGCTGTAGAAGCGGGAAAAGTTGGCTTTTGGAGCGACTCGAAGACTTGATGATCGTTCTTGGTGAAGTCTTAGGAGGAATAAGGTTGGGTGACAAGACTGGGTTTGGTGAAGCTGAAGTTGGAAGGATGATGATGTGGTGAGAGGGTGATCGTGATGAATGAATGTTATTGTTGGGGAATGGTGACTTTAGTGTGGCAGTCTGGGTTGTCTGGTGCGGGTTGCGTCTCGACTGGGGGGTTAGACTGGTTAATAAGTAAAGTCTGGAGATGACGGATGTCAAGATGGGTTTGGTCTCGCTCCTCTAACTGGCGCGGGGGCGGTAGGCAAAACAAAAGTCTGGGGTTACGCTGAAGGAGTTGTAGGGTCAAAATTCGCCAAGGGTAAATCATTGTGGAAAAGCGGCGAGCGATCTTGATATTGGCTTGCAGCGAGTCGGAGAATACTAACAGCGAAACAACCTGAAAAAAAAGAGTCCAGAGCCCGAATGCGGCAGGCTTTGTCGGAATACTGAGGAAAATACTTCTCCTTCCCCTTTGTTCTTTCCCCTCTTTACTGCCCGAGAAAGTCCACCAAAGTTTGCATCTACCCCTCTTTTCTCGTCTCGTCTCGACAACCTTCTTGCTTCCTTTGCTCTGCTGAAATCGGCCGGCCTCCTCTATTCTTGCTCGTTCTTCTGCCTCTTTCATTGTGCACCACGACCCTTGTTTGTCCTTCCTTCGACAAACAGTGCTCGATCTGAGAAAGCTCAATTTGCTTCGTACCTTAATCCTGGGGATATACAAATGAGATGCTGCAACCAGGTAAGAACCCTCGACCATGGATGGATCTTCCCTTCTTTCTCTCCTCCCCTTCGATTGGCATTGACGAATTCTCGCAGGTTAAACAGAAAACATTCCCAATCGAGACTCCACCTCCGGATGTCCTACCCTCTCGAAACCTACGAAAACAAACATGAACAACCTTGCTGGCTCCGGAATAAACATTGTCACAACAAACATCAAACAACTATCTACCAAGTTAAGTAGTTATGTGGACGGGAAACTGCGTCCGAATGTGCAGCTCTACAGGTGGTCGACATCACTCGAGTGAAACGTCAAACAAATGAAGGATCCCGAGCTTGTCCTAGAACCTTTACTGCAAAGTTCCAACGGGTGCACGAATCCTGGTTCGAATCTACCATGAGCTGCATTCCGATGCACCAGATATCACTATCGAAGAAAAAAGGAGGATGTTGAGCTTCAGGACTCACCGACATCTACCTCAAAGCCAGACTAAGGTAGCTCGTTTGGCGTCGCCCAGCCTACTGCACTTGAGCTATCTCGCTTGAGGAAATATAACTTTGAGCTTCTCATGGTCGTTGAGTCTGTTGAAACTCGCCAAACCAGGATGTGCTAACGCCGTCCGATCCGATTGCGATTCGGCTTCTCCTTGAGGAGACAGGCTGGGCGGCTCGTATTCAGCATATCCAAACTGAAAAGCATTCTCTTGATACTGAGCAGCCCGTATGTGATGCTTTTCCCGTCGTGCTATTCCTATGCTTACCTTGAATCAGTTGTTACAAGACCAAAACTGTCTTGCTTGCTCCCGGCCTCCGCACTCGTACACGAACGATAACCTCAGCACACGGGAATACCTGCTCAACCACGACGAGGCCTCGTGAACCTTCAGGGACGAGTGTACTAGTCTCAGAAGTTTCCACTGGACCCTGGAGTTTGCAGAACCGATCAGGCAATATGTACAATGCATAACACCTAGTGCACGAGTGTCAAATCCATCGAAGACAGCGAAACATGTACAAGGACAAGTCTGTACCATCACATTGCGCATGGCTCTGGATATTCTGCTCCGCCCTCTCCTTAGCTCTTGTTCGCTATTGAAATTGGCCGAGTCTTTCTTCTATGTGCACTGCCTGTATGGCTGCCTTTCCATGGAGCAGAGTTACAAGAAGTGAAGTGAGTGGTAGGCTTGCAACAGGACAATTGTTGTGTGATGTTGAAGATACCAAACTTGCGAATATCACCTTGTCCTTTTTTGGACTAGTGCCAGAAGAGGGTGGTCGAAGATGGCACCAAGCCTAGTTCTGAGCGAATAGGAAGAAGCACAGAGACAAAAGATGAACGCTATTCACACACGGTAAATGTCTGTATGAGCAAATTACAGACCGGTGTTCAACAGAAAGCCGTCCCATAAACGCCGGCATGAGTTTGCACCGACAGGAGCTGATCGGCATAAGTGTTCTAGATTCCTTCTGGCACTCTAAAGCGACCGTTGAGCAAACCCCAGGTTCTCCAACTGCAGCAATCTGGAAGCATATGTCAACCAAGAAAGCAACCCCAATCCGCACACATCCGCAAGAAGAGCTGCCTACTCGATACGATCTGACACGACCACAACATACATACTGAAGACATAGTTGAGTTCCGCAGAACAGCATGTCGTTCAAGTGGCGAGAGGCTGAACCGCTGGCAAGTGTATTCAGTTTTGAACACATATGTTCGACTTTGGATTGTCAAGTCATTTGAGCGCTCCTCCCTCGCTTTGGGAGGTTGAATAAAAGTCCATCCAGGCACCAAGGCTATTATAAGCCTGGGTCAGTTATTTTCCTTCGGCTCCAGATAAAATCGAATGCCCTAATGGACCCGATCAAACGAGGATACCCGAGAAACTCCCAACTCTATTACTCCGCTTCGCACCTGAAGACGGATACCACAGAGAGATTGGCACCGACAAAGTCACGATCAATAATACCTGTGTTGCAGAATTGGAAGCGAAGGGATATGATAGCTTGTGGCAGACCTCAAACAGCGCCCCCAAAAGCTCCCTGCGACAAATCAGATGAACAGAAATAGTCTGCTGCATGCGAGATGGTACATATCTGCAAGCATCTGTCCACCACAACCAGAACCGCAACCACAGGTAGTGCCCAGCGCCGTTGTAAGTATCTCGAGGAAGCAACACAGTTCTCTCCCGATTATCTTGAGAAGTAAACCTCCCTTATTTGCTTACCGCCTCCGCGAATTCACTGGCCACGGTATGAATCGCCACTACCCTGGTACAAGTAGCTAGTGAGAAGAAGAAGCTTTCCAAGGCTTTTGGGTTGTCGACTAGCTTGGACGGCGCATCGCCATCGATTTAGTCCGTACCCGCTATCCTTCTGCCGATGCATCACCTTCAAGACGGCAAGCCATGGAGGCTGAACAAGTACAGATCCTTAGCTTCATCTCGGGCCGCTTTACGAACGGAGGCACACCGGTTTGCTGTTATGTCTGCTTCCAAGAAGGCCCAGTGCTGACCTGACATACACACTGAAGCTTCATGCTGCCACTCGACCATTTCTCCGGTTTAACTACTGGCTAAGCTGGATTTGCGTTCAGAGACACGGGATTCGGCTGACTGCTTTACGCTCTCAAGAATTTCCCGTTTTCTCGGTGGTGCATTGATGATCGATCGGTATGCCGTGATTTCTCGCGCGACCAGTACAAGATGAGATGGACGGATGTTAAAGTTTCCGAGTGTACAAGTACGTTCCCTTCCAGAACCAAATTGATTTCAGACTCGTATTGACATCTACTCCTCAGATGTACCAAGCGCTACATATTACGAAAACATATACCCTCGACTTCGACACGAGTTTCACCTCATCACCCTTGCTACTGGCCCTAAACAGTACCGTTTATGCACGTGGATTAAGTTAATGAGATGGGCCTATCTCTATCCGCTTAGAGCATTATCCAGAGGCGAACTCGGTGATGAACTTGCCTCTCCATGGCTCAGCTCAACCCCCTTTACTGTGGTCAACTAGACCACAACGGTGTTGGAATTCCGAGTTACTGGCGATCAAAGGGAAATGCTTCTTGAGGCTATCATACGAAGTAAGCTTTCATACCGCGCCTACGATCTGGCGCAGTTTTAACCTTGTCTCTTGCTGGTTTACAAGTACGCATACAAGTATGTACCAGTACAAGAAAAAGTTTACTATGACTGGTAGTAATTCTTTACCTTCTTTATCCTGGATCTGCAGCTGGTATTGCGTGCTTCCCTGCAAGTTCGATGCCCAAACATTCAATAAGGACATGGATACATATGTACACCTTCGCGAATCCGTTCAACTACAGTTATTACTGAAGCTTTTGGATCCCAGTGCGGCACATGAGTATGTAGCCCGTCCCAGAACGCTACTGATAATCTCCCTTAAACCCTCAGTCGTACCGAGTGGACAATACCTTCCTGACTTTTGAAAGCTCTCTCGACAAGCAATCTCCTGCGGGCAAAGCCTCAAAGGGTCTCGAACCAAATGCTTGGATGTTGAAGCTTTCCTGTCCTTCTTGACATGGAATGCATTGGCGCCGAATCTTACGTCCTCCCAGCAAGGTTGGACTCCAGGAATTTACCCGACCCGGATACAAGCGTGCACCTGAAGTTGCTAGGGGGGGGTTGAAGAGGCTAATTTCACGCCGTCAACATGGGCCTCCTCCGAAGTTCGGTCGGCTCGAGTTTGATGCATAGGGTTTTCGGGCTCTGACTCAAAGCTTTGACCGTCACAACTGCCCGGGAGTGCCGGATTGCGAGATTTGGCGAGGGGTGACTGAACTGGTGAGCCGGTTGTATTCCTTTCTCGGAGTATTCGTACCTGCAGTCATGGGGGCCCTCCTGGGCTCCTTGGGTCACGCCTCGAAGAAGGAAGTCGAAATCAGTGAATTGCAAGCAAGTTACGAAGTAAGTCTCAAGGATGATCATTTACAAGGCGGTCCAACTCTAACTCTTGCTGTCTCAACAGTCCGGCTTTGGATGTGCCAACTTTCTATCTCCGCCGAGATCATTCTCGTGGCAATCTCAGTTTGCCGCTGACGAAAACCGTACATTTCGATAGACTTAGGAATACCGCATCCTCTCACGACACCGTCGATCTCCACGAGCTTTGTGATTGACGAGTAGGCTTCCCCACAGACATTTGTATGTACTAAGTACAGTAGCTGGATCTCACACGCTTCGGTCAACCTCATACGATTTCGTCTAACTTTCCCGTTGCGGCACGAGACCCTGGGGGCCAAAATTCGGAAGTAAAATCTCTCGGGACTATCTGCAGCGCCGGTTTAATTTCGACAAACTTTGCTGCCTCATCACCACCGGACTGCTTTTGACAGCATATTGCAGGCCTGACCTGCTCTGCACAAGTACATGCATACAAATGTGCGAGCTCTGCAAAATCTTTCTACCGAACGGGACCGAAATGCCCTTCGTCCTTTCCATCAACAGTTGGGGACGTCTTGTGCTACAAACTACACACCTGTATGGGCTTCCACTACTTGAGGCATCTATGGCATGTATGTGATACATGACTGAGCAAGGGTCAGCAGTTAAGCTAGTGATACTCTGCACAGGTACGTTACGGATATGCACTCAACGTTCACTCGTCTCCCTTCATCGTTGCGTTCAAATTCCAGGCACACTGCTTACTCTAAGAGCTTTTTTCTAACGACCGGAAAGTTTGCTCGCGAACTACTTTAGCACCTCTACTCCGCAAATTCCAGAGATCCTGTATCTCGCGAATCTCAGTTTCACCTCACTCCGAAGTTCGAACTCGATATAAGCCAACCTCTCTTTCTCCGGCGTGGACAAGCTTTGTGAGTGGCTTCAAGCAACGTTTCGGCTCCGATTCGGTTCCCCAATCCTTGGTTGCCCTGACGAAACATGGATGAACGGGCTTGGGGCTCTCTGGGCTGTAAAACAGGGTTGGCCGCTCATCTAATCTTGACGGCGTTCCTCTCCGCTGGGTGTGGCTTGAAGCGATTGAGATAGACCGTCAACGGTTTCCGGGGTTGCACAAGAGATCCACGTGGAGCTGTGCCACACTGATCGTGATTGTGGGGTTGTCCTTTACTCGTTTGGGATGGATCGGCTGTCCAAATGCAACATTGGGACCACCTGCCTTACGACCCGCCTTACAGGATTCTACATGCATCATGCCGAAATTGATAAAACAGAAAGGGCAATCATAGTTTGAGGTTGGTTACAGAATCCAGAAGGAAAGGTACGAACCTTCGAATTCTTGTCTCTTGGATTCAGCAATTGCAGGAAAGCTCGAATTAATCGTTCCACGAAGCAACAAGCCATCATGAGCGAAAGCAGGTACGAATGGTATTGCTTGAAGATTGCCACGGTGGCGTGGTGGATAAGGGTCACGTCAAGTTTGGTAAGTCTGTTCCACCGGATCTCGAATTTGATACTGATCGTAACAAAGTAGCACCTCTTGGACTCACCATCGATCACCCGCATGGGCCTCCACTCTTCCACAATGCATGCTATTTCGCTTCGAAGATCGGATTCTCTCAATTTTACCATCCTTTAATCGTCATCTGTCGGAATACGGCGCTCGGACTGAGTAATTCGCCTCAACATGTACTTCTCCTCAGCAGATGGATAGATTGCCCGTGGCCCCATTACGAGACGTTTACGTTACGCCTTACGTCACAGTACAGTTAATGCACCAATCGATACCTTCAAGCAAAGACGATGCTAGGCGGTTTACACAGCTTCGAATGCTGTTGATTCTCGATTTCTGTTCCGCTTTTAATTGCGAAAACGTATATGAGTAGCTCCAGCTATACTGTGTGTCAGCCTCTAAGCTATGGATTTTGCGAAGAGGCCATCAGTGGCTTTTAAGCACCGGCAAAACTGTACGTATGAGACATCGGACAGTTGTGATGGGTCAGGCGTCAAGCGGTAACGGTTCGACAATATTTCTTCATTGGTTTGTGATAGAAGAAGTAGCGATTAGGCAGCGGAGCCGTAAGACAGCCGAGCCTACCAGTACCTCGGAGAGTGAGAGACGTCAATAGTGCGGTTGAGATAGAGTGTGGCAAATACATGCAAGCGCACGACATATGCAGTGCTATGACGAATTGCAGGGTGGTAGGAAGAACCGGTTTCCTTTCCAGGTATGTGGTGCCGTCTGATGTTGCGTTTACCTCTAATGGAATAGCAGTACTAAGGATGCTTGTCAGGAACGCTGCACACGCGATGTGGAACACCACTAAGCCAATATCGATTTTATTTTCCGGGGATGTCCGGAGAACAGGAAACGTCCACTAGTGCCACATGATGCAAATCCTGGTACATAACGACTCTCGCCTCGCATGGACCCTGCATATATTTTCTGATCGGTGGGCCCCCACTTGGCCCAATTAAGATTGCCGAAGCTTCAATAACCATTCGTTCTCGCGAACGACAGCTTGTCCTTACCGGAGAATGCGCTCGGTGGATGGTTCACTCGAAAACTCGCTTTCTTTTACTATCTGCCAGCTCGTCATGATACAACAGCTCATGCTAGCACATATGACTTGCTATCAGAATAGGATCATCTCGCAACTGTCAGCTCAGAACTACCCGGCAGTCTGTCCACCACTTTGGTGGGATGCGCTAGATCGGAGCATTGCTAAGACGGTATCCCACCGTCGGTTGTTCTCGACAGTCTATTTGTCACTGCAGACACGAGAAGGTTGACATTTCCGCGGGACTGCAATCGTGGGACCCACTTGGTGCACATCGTGCATGGGGTTCAGCTAGCGGAGGGTGCGTCTGTTCTCCCGTCACTGATTTGATATTAATTGTATGTAGCCCTGCAAGGCGGCCCCTTGTACCTGGCGAACCATTGGTGGATAGGGCGAAATTTCCAGAGCAGTATATGGCCGGATATCGAAAGAACACCGCAATGAAAGGCCTACCGGAGGTCATGTATGGGATGAAGCACAGTATTCAGGTTAAGTCCAAAAGAGGACATGATGCTCATCGTCCAATATGAAGCAAACGCCCCGATCAGAGACGACTTTCAACATTTGCACTTCTAAACTTCAAAGCTGCTTTTCTCATGGGCTAGTTCAGGACTTTTTGGAACTCAATCGATATCGTCCCGACGTTACGGGACTCTCAGCTGGCAATTACGGCCCGACGGATGAGACACAGGCAACCCTCATATGCTTTGGTAAGCAAAAGGTAATTAGCTTCGATCTGCCATGTTTTGAAGATCTCTAATCGATTTGCAGACTAGATCTTACCGTATATTCGGCTACACCCGGCCCCAGGCGTTTGGGAAGGCCTTTCGAATTTAGAGGTCCTCTTTCAGCTCGCTTGGTAAGGACTTGGAACCTACGATTGTGCAGTTCAGCTACCTACGACTGTGGCGTGAATACCTGGCGGGCGCAAGCAGCTTCGGTTTCTTAACGCGTTATAACGCCAGATTCGGAAGAAGAAGTGGAAACCTGGGCTTCCGACCGCCCGAATCAGTTCTGCTTGCCCTTACCATTAACCTATAGTTACTCGGCTCAGGCGTACTCGGCTCTTAAAAGGACCGACACGAGCGGCTCGCCAACTTCTGAGCACATTACGGCTTATCCCGAGATCTTCAGATCTGCCGGCCTTCGCTTTCGTACGCCGCCGAAGATGCTGGCGGGAGCTACGGCTACCACCGAGCGAAATCACTAGCATATGTAGGCACAACCAAGGCCAGGACGAGCCCATCCAAGCCTTTACCGAAGCTACATCTCATCGCCCCAAGAAGCCGTTCAACATAGGCATGGTTTATAACGCCGCTGGAGCTGATTTTGAACGCTGGAATACGAAGAACCCATACTTGTGTTGCGGTTCTCTTGACTAACGGAGGTAGTTCAGCTGCATACATATGAGACATCACTGCTGCGCTGAACTCAGGGAACTGGCGTTAGTTCGTCACGTCCGTCTTGCACTCCCGTGTTTTTGGTTCCAATTTAACGAGTATACTAGTTGGCACTAGGGGTCTTAGACTGTGACGTCATAGAGGTCTACGCTTTTTTGCCGTTTTTGTCAACTGGTACATACGAATGATTGGTCGTTGAAGAAGAGACTCAGAAAGGAATGTTTTCGAAGAAATAATTTGGTGCTTTTACCAAAGGGACTCGGCTGGGTAATTCTGCGAAATGTACTCATGTACCCCGCGCGTTGGCGAGGGAATAGCCTGGCTCTCAGTACTTTGGCCGATTGTCGAGATTCGGCTTTCTGACTTGGGACGGTCTTCGTAATGTACCTTTTCGGTTGGCCGTCTCGGTCCCGATCTCGGGTCTCTCGGCTGCACACGACACTTCGCGCGAACGCCAATCCTGCAGGGCTTGAACTTGGAGGCCTGCTATTGGAGCTACATAGCTGACCTCATGGCAGAGAGGGGTGCAGGCTGAAACTGGCAATAAACTGAAACGGTGCCCCCAAAACGGAATAGTTTGCCGACATATATGTGTGTTGCTGGTTTAGACAGATGTGTTGAGGCTCTTTCAGCTTTGGTTCATGGCAGAATAGCCGGAGGATCTCCTAGTTCAAGAACGCTGATGTCCGAGATACGCCCGAGATGAGGCCGTTCTTTGCGGATCGGCATTTCTGCAGGCCGGACAAACCCTCGAGTCAACTAAGAATGACGGCTCACTCTAGGTTAAGATAACTTCTTCAAGATCTTCGTCACCCCCCTAGAGCTCCTATTCTTCTCTCTTCGGTTCAACTTCCTGTTCATCATCAGGGTCTTGCGCGGTTATTCGTGGTCTTTCTCGAGCTCATACGTACGGCATCTTCCTCTTTCCGATATTGCTGCCCACATTCGAGGATTCCTTGATTCGGTCCATACTTCGAACGCCAGCACCCTTGCAATCGGACTACCTTCACCCGTTGGACTTCGATTCCGATCCCACCGATTTCTTAATGCTCGGGACGAGACATCAACTCCCGAACAAGCCCGAGGACTTCCTTGTGACATTATGGTGTCTTGCATCTTGGAATGCAGACACATCTTGTACAAAGTTTCACTTTGCTGACAGCCCGAGGACCATCACCCGTGAGTCGACTTGATCATACTGTTAACAAAGACACTTTATACAGATCTGGATAGTTGGCAATAGACGGCAGGGATCTGTCTTAGGGCCAACCTGGTGGTTGCTAATGCTTGTCTAATGCACGAACTACTCTGTAGGATCGCCATCATAATCTTTGCTGCCAACGCGGGGAAACGACAACCGGAGGCTTGGTTCAACGACAAGACTCACTAAAGACACCTTTCATAGCGAACATTCCGACATCCTGCCGCCCCAATCCACTCCAATTACCCACGGTTTTCAAACACTGCATCTATCTGCACGCGAAGTCACCCACTGGATTTGTGCTCTTTGCACTACATATGTATCAGTACTCAGCAACCATTTGTCTCTTGGCAATTCGAATCACTGTCTTCCAGAACTGGTCATACACCGCACGGAAACCGACTTCACAGATGGAAGAGTACCTTGTACTTGAAACCATATCGTCTGTCATTACGAGAAGTACAGGATTCGAATATGACCTGTATCTCCGCAATATTTGAACATCTACCAGCATGCTGGATATCGAGGGCCAATTACCACTCACAGGACAACCCTTCCTTAGGCCGCTTCACAAGTATGTGGTGGCTAGGGATTGTTACTAGTTTTGGGGCTGGCCGAGCTTTTGACTGTACCTACTTCTTAGTACTTCGTAGTTGTTCTTCCAAGATGCCCGAGTCAATCCCGAGGTATCTACAGGTAGGTATCTTTTCATTACATTTCGGCTTGGCATTAGGGTACTCTCTTGAGTGTCACTTTGGAAGGAAGCGAATTCCTTCGGTTGGGATGTTTCATCCTGAACTGCACAGTGGCAGCTGATTCGTGTGGTGGTTCGATGGGCGATGACACCATGGCTCTCATGGCACTCGTGAAGGTTTCGGATGCGGGGGTACAGAGGCAATGTGCACATGGCTTTGCTTGAAACAAACCGTCACCTTTTTAGCTCTGGTGGTCGTTGTAGTAGCTACTGCCTCTACTTACCCAGCAATTCCAAGGCTCTGTCGTTCCTGTCTCGGCCATCGAGATGAAAAAGACTTCGTAAGTCGGATAATTAGACGTTCTAACATTGTACATTTAGTTTTGCAAAGAGTACATACAAGCATCGGTGGTCCAGTGGTATGATGAATCGTTGCCATCGATTCGACCCGGGTTCGATTCCCGGCCGATGCAAAACCTTTTGCTCTTGTGTCGAGCTATTGAGCTTTGACTTTTGTTGTTTACGCTGATGTCAAGGCCCGCTAGTATTTACTCATAGGTGAGTGCTCTATAACTTCATCAAAGTACGTACTAAACTGCTCGACGATTGTAATAAGTAAGCTTTTTACATATTGTGCAGGTCATGTTTTGTCAGTTACTTAGGTACCAGGCAGGTATACAAGCAGAAGAGTAGTCTTGGTTATCTATAAAATCCATCAAGATAATCGAGTCTCTCTCTATGGCGTAAAGGTGGGGGTTTCGCGGAGGTCGATTTGCTTCTTTGCTTCAATCAAATTATATTATATACAGTAATGGCGCCGATCATATATCAACCGGCTTCCTTGGCCCAGTGGTAAGGCGCATCACTAGTAATTCCACTATGGAATAGTACGAAATGATGAGATCAGCGGTTCAATTCCGCTAGGAAGCATTCTTTTTGCTGTTCAACTAAACCCACCAGACCTATTAAACCATTCTATTCTGTTCCGAGTCTTCAATGACGTGAGCCGGGGTGGGTATTGCTTTCCGTTTTTGCATTACCACTTTTGCCATTTTCAGTTCATTAGGCTTCATACATCGTTCATTCGTTTGAGATATCTATGGGCAGAGAAGCTACCGCGAAGGGGCTTTCTATTGATGCTCCTGGCCTCAATTACATATGGAAGCCGGTAGTTTTTGGAAAATCATCCATCGGGCGAATGGTCTAGGCGGTATGACACCCCCTTAGCATCATGAGAGTGAGCTTTGAAATACCGATCCCGCTGGAAAAGCTCGACTGGGGGAGGTCCCGGGTTCAACTCCCGGTTTGTCCATGCTTTTTGGCTTCAATCAAACCCCTCCACGGGCTTGTTGCTTGTTGCTTGTTGCTTGTTGCTTGTTGCTTGCTGTGCTTAAAAGAACGAATGCTGGCTGGAGGGCCTGATGACGACGGACTGGCATCTGGAAAATCATTAACATGAAGCTGGTGTACAGTTTATTTTTATATGGGTTTGCAGCGCTGCAAGTACTTAGGTACCATGGAGGAATACGGGAGGGAGGTACAATAGTGACGCAACGGTTGACGGCCTGGATATATTCATCAACAGTTTCGATTTTTTAAATTACACGGAATTCAGATTCACGGACAGTTTCATTTATGAGTCAAACAGAAATAGATACGAGCGCAACAGCTTAAATATAAATGCGAGTGTAACAGTTTAAAACTTAAACAGGAAAGAAATTTGTATTTGTACTTCTTGTTATGCTACGGAGATTCTGGCCAGTTACTACCCCGCTTTGCAGCTTGAGCGCGCCGATAGATGAGTCCACCAACTTCACAATTTGCCCTTCCAACCACATATAAAGATACTAGCACGTAAAGGGAAGATTCAGATTAGAGCCTGGGATCAGCAGAATGCGAGTGAGGATTATACTTTACCTTGACCGAAGCTAGCACCATCTCCACCAACAAACTTGACTGTCATATGTCGCACGGTTAGCATATACGCATCGCAAAGAGAAAGTGAACCTACATTTCATCATGGCGAACTGGCGGAAAAGCGCTGTTGCAGAAGGGGTGATGATGTCGTGATGATGAAAGTTTTGTAACGCTGTGGAAATGTTTGCGTGGATCACGGCCAGGCGATGATGTTTGCGGAGTTGTTGGGATGAACAAAAAGAAGATAAGAGGCGACATTTCCCCTTCAAATCTGGCCAAGTTGTTCAGAAGAGTGGTCACAAGAACAATATAGAAAGAAAAGGTACTAGTATATCTTTGAATTGAGCAACAGTCGCAGTCATATCTCAGTTTATGAAATACATTGTGTGGTGACAGTTGATCAACCTCGATAAATGACGTCGCAATTCTCCGGAAACTGTTGCGTCACTATTACACCCCCCCCCCCGTGTTCCTCCATGGTAGTGTACGAGGGTATGCTCAAAAATGTCCGGTATTTTTGTGTGGGGATCTGCGCTGATCTTTACCGGATATTTTTGCGCATAACCTCGTACTTACTTAGTTATCCTGGTGGAAAAGTATTTTAAACTCACAAGTCCGCGAAAGGCCAAAAGAAACGGTCGACGAGAGCAGGATTTGAACCTGCGCATCCAGAGGATAACAGATTTCTAATCTGTCGCTTTAGACCACTCAGCCATCTCGCCACTTGTGTAGATGGCGGCTTCCAATATACCGTACCCGTCAGAACAATCAACTTCAAAGTCAGCTAGGCAGTGTAGAAAAGTCTGTTACTTGTATATAACATCATCTGGAACCTGTACCTGCCCCGTACTGAAATATTCCACAGCGTTTGTACAACTGTCACCTTCTTATAGAATCTCTGCAAAGGACTCGAATATATAATCAATAATAAGGACCTTTACTTGTCTGAAGTCACCGTAAATCTCAAGCTACAACAGTGGAATAAATAAGTAAGTACCTTATTATTCAAACGATGCATATCTGGAGACCGTTTCGAATGGACTTTGTGGTAGATGCAAACGTTTGAACTTCGGACGGCAGATGTGAAATAAGTCACACCGCCACGAAATCCAAGCGATGAGTGATCGATCACGATGGGCACCCGGACTCTCATTCTTTGTTCTCTTCCACAGTAACCCATATCATATGACCGTATGCTTTCCCTTCTCTGTGAAGATCCTCCTCTCAACCTCCAACAACAAAGGGACAAAGACAAACTTGCAAAGCCATCCGCTGAGGTCAAAGACGGTCTCGTAACCACACCTATTGAAGAAAGCAGTCAGAGCCTCTCTTCTCCAACACCCTCATATCAACCAACCCTGTGGCAACCCCCACTTTCACTTCTTCCTCATTCAAAGCAAACTGTGCATTCTTGCAGGTTTCAAGAATGCAACAAAGACGCAAACGCATGGAGGGGCCCAAGCAACCGGCTCTCAGCCCTACCCGCGATTTGAAACAGATCACCCCTCTAAAGGACAATCATTTGCGAGCAGACGGCTCCTCCAAAAGCAAACTCAAAAGGCTTCTCACCAGTCGCACTGCTCGAAAGAAGCTCACGAACAAGGTGCAAAACTTCTTCAGGAACCATCTTTCGCGAATCATTGGCAGAACCGCCTCCCAGGAATCATCACCCACGAAGGGATATTCTCAGAGCACTATTCCGCAAAGCTATCCTCCACTGTACTATTCTCCAGAAAATAGCCAAAGTGATTGGAGCGACCTCTCACAGGAATACTCACCATTCGAAAAAGACAAAAACTCCAAAAATCCATCCTCCGCTTCCGTCGAAACATACACCGCGAATATGGCCGATTCCACTCGTCATCGAAAGCGTGAACTCTTCCGAACAACACTCTCTCGTCACCGGAAAGAAAAGGGAGCCACATCCTACGACTTTGACGCACTAGACCTTGAAATACCCACAAACGACAAGAAACGACCAGCCAGCTCCGAAGGCTACCATTCTCGTCAAACGAGTGACCCCACTCTTGGATCCCGGTCCCAAAGTGCCCTGGGCAGTAATCCGACCTATAGAGGTGGAGACTTTCTGCGAAGCAGGACCGGCCGGAGTGGTACAGGTAGTACACTCTTCTCGAGGAGGAGAAATAGGCATCTCTCAGAACCGATTGAGGAGACCGACATATTCACCACCATCGCAGAAGAACAGAGCTCCAACGGTAGTGGGATAAAGAGCGAGGGACGTACCTCCAGCAGCCGCAGTTCCACTCGAAGAGCCAAACTTTCACCAATCCGCATCTATCCTCCCAAAGTCGGGCTTTCTACTTTCAGTGAGAACCAGATCAAAGAATCTTCGAAGTCGACATCTAGGTTCACTGTTAGAAACACAAGTCACCCGACGATATCTTTGGCCAACCTTCGCTATCCAGTCCGAACAAACACCGTCCACAATGCTGGTCAACGCCCCCTCGGGAGTTCCCTCAGTATTAGAGCCGGCGCGGCTTCACGCTTGCCCATCAGCACTCGTTCTGGAGACAGGTCCCTCTCGTCTTACACTCGCCATTATCTTCGTTCCAGAGTAACACCTCCACCATTGACATGCTCCCACTGTCTGACGGTTCTCACTTTCTCCGCCTCGCTCAAGCAACAGTCCGAAGAAAGCTCCCGCAGAGACGAAGACCTTGAAACTCAGACTCTCCCAGAACACATCCATAGCATTCTATTGGACCCACTTCGGGCACTCAACATCTCAGGCCGTGAAATACATCGAGACTTGGAACATACAGAGAGCTATTTCCGGAACGATGTACTCCCCGCTGTTCAAGAGCTCATGGAGATGCACATCCGCTTGGGCATGAGGGCAACCTCAGAAAGCTCGGTCTTGTGCAAGAAAGCGTCATTGGTGGCGATAGTCGAGACATTGCATGGAATCCTCATCCATCTCCACGAGTTCGTCTCTGACCTCGACGAGTCTGGTATTGAAGGGATGATGGTTGTTTCCGGAGTCACTGTCGAAAGTTGCTGCAATGTAATTGGAAGAGTAAAGTTGGAGATTGAGAAGTTGTTGATCGTTGCGAGGAGCGGAGTGGAGACGCTGGATTGGAAGGAGAGACTTGTTGAGGCGAAGGAGAGGTTGAAGGAGGTGATGGATGCACGCCCCGATGCCGTAGGAGAGGCAGTGAAGGATGTTCAGAAGGTGGAAAAGGTGTTTGGGGAGAAGAAGAGAGGGTTGAGAGAGAGGATTCGACAGAGAGTCCGTTCGAAGCGAAGTAGAGAGTTTCGTTGAGTCGAATGGCCTCGGAGGTAGTTGGAATTATAGGATGCGAGGACATGCTGCTGCAGTTTCGAAGAGATGTTGGAGATGTTGGTTTTCTGCAGGTAGTCGCCAGTGTTTCTGAGAAAAAAAAGTTGTAGATGCCAGGTCGAGTAAACAAACAGAGCCTCCTACCAAAGTGAATCAGTTCTACTCCGTACGTCAACAGCAAACATCCAAAACGTGCCGTATCACAATCAGTTCTATCGATAAGCCTATTGTTCCTGTCCACTAAACCCAAACCAGTGCACGCTAAACTACATAAGGGCAAGCGCATCTCGTGCCTGGGCGCTTACAGGCCAACCAACACCTTCTTACCGCCCTGAACCGTTTCATGATGCTTCCCCTGAAGACTTTTGGTGGCTTGGAGCTTGTTGTGGGGTAAATATCTCCGATGGGAGGCAATACTTAAAGGCTTGATGTCCCTTCGAGAGTGCTGTTTGGGCTGGCAGGGGGTTATGATGGTGATGATGGTGATTTCGACGAGGAGGAGGCATTGGGATTTGGAGCAAACGATACAGAAAGCACCATCACGACATTGCGACAGGAATAGCAAACGACGACAAGCACGATATGGAAGAAGAACTGCGATACTCGACTCTGGGCTTCAATCACTGCAGGAATCGCTTCGATAAACTCAACACCAAGTTTCGGCACCTCGTCCTTCATTTCCGCTTCTCAACCCTCTCTTGACGCACTCGCGATACTATTTTCATCTTCCCCTCAACAACAAGTTTGCACCGCAGAAACACTATCTTCAGTCTATTGAGAAGAGCAACACCAAGAAAGTTTTCACGAGCACAGCATACTGCGGGATCGTGGGCAACTGACTCTGCACCAGCCCCGGTTTGGCTGCACCACACAGTTCACGACAGGTTCGTAAATCCCCAACTGCCCACCAACAGTCTTTTCCCCGTTGGCTCTATTGAGACCAATACCACCCAACACCACCCACTGCATCAGCCTCTGTGGCTGCAGTGCACCTTTATTGCTCCCACATTCCCCATTTCTTCCTTCCCTCCCTTGGCTTTCTTCCCTTCCCGGCATTCCTGCCTGCTGTGAGTCTCATTTCAGGAATTACCCCATCCGGTAATTTCTCTCAATAGACTTTCTTTGGTTACTGTGGTGCTGGCAGGTAGTTATGGTGTGGTGTGGTTGGTGGAGGAGGACGTTGGTGCAACGATGGTTCAACGGTTTGCGTTATTGAGGATTGGTGAGGTCCAACAGAGAGAAGTGGAAAATGACTCGTGAGGAGGACAGGGAGGAATCTGGTGGATTATGCGGGAATGTGGGCAAGACATGGGTCGGATGCGGCAGGATAGGTGAGAAAGGACTCTGCAGAGTTTCGGGTGGCTTTGAGACGGGGTTCGGGGAAGTGGAAAGCTCGGGATGCCGATGATTTGAGACATGCGAGATGCTGTCTCGGCTTTCTAATGAGAGTTTAGGTTTCACAGGGACGGCTCGTTGAGAAGTCTCGGGCCCTGGACCCGCGATCGATATGTTCTTGCCATATGCTCTTCTCGTCGCTGCAGCCATGGTCTCTTCGAGCTTCATCGCTATCCAACGCTCAATCACCACTGACTCTACACCCTCAGCAACAATAACAGCACTTCTCGCATTTGGCCCCTTCGTCCAGCAAGCAGCACACTGCTCACACCACTCTTTTTTCTCCATCGCCCAAGTCACGACACAGCCTTACGCAAAAGGTACCCGTAAGGCTGAGCAATCGGGTTGCACGAACGTCACTTTACAAATCACAGCAAAAGCAAGCATCAACGACACTCAGCTCTGATTCGCCATTGATTTCTGCAGCTTCTACTCGGTCTACAGTCACCATACACACCTGGAGGACAAGATGCACTTTTGCTATCGAACTGGATAAAGCAAATCCGAAACTTTCAGCTTGCTGGCCAGAATATTTTTCGTAATGACACAACAAAGACCACTCATGGTCGGATGAGGGCGGCCGGTACCTCACAGATGTTGCCGGATCTACAGGATTCAACAAGATTGGCGAGGACGGCACGGGATTCTTGAAGGGGAAGGGAAGATACATCATCTCAGAGATGGCTCACGGTACCTGAGGCCTGATGACTTGGATGAAGGTATCTTTGCGCATGTTTCGGGTCGATCAAAACACCATGACGAGTACTTACTAAAGGTTAGTATGATACGAGTATGTGCAAGTGTGCATCCTTTGCAATCGTCTCTGTTCAGGTGCTATCAGGAGGATAACTGCTTCTCTGCAGTGGTACATAGCTTAGCTTAACCCATGACTTCGTTAGTAGTAGCTTAACGTAGATTTTCCATATCCGGAAGTATCCCTAATCCCGTGCTCTAACTACTTGCTTCGAGATCCCATATGCATTCCTTTGGAGTAGAACTGTAGAAGTACGTATGTAACCCTCCCGCTCAACAACGGGTCCGGCACCCACACCGCCCGCACTCAGCCATCCTTCCCCGCTCTTCCCATCACGATCGCCGGATAAGGAAATTCTTCACATCCCTCAGCCTGGACAGACATGCAGCGGATAGCTAGTGCTGACGATGTCTCCCTGCGGCACAAACGATAGGCGGCCTTGACAAATTTTATCAATCTGCCGTGCACTTTTTCTTCTGTGCATGCTTGCTGAACTTGAAGTTGAAGATTCAGCCTCGAACACCAAGAATTTGTTACGGAATACTTACATAGTAGACAGTGTCGGCGAATGCACTTTTGTGAATGTCGAACTGGATGGGTACACCGGAGGAAAGCTTAGGAAAGACGAAGAAACAATCCGAGTCAACGAGTACCGGTGAACTTCAGCTGCTCCGGCAGTATGTACCAAAAGCCATATCCTTGACCATCCACCAATCCACCAAACCAGGTTGTAGAAGCCGACCGACAAACCTCAACCACTCGTGCCTCCCAAGAGAATCTACCCAGCTGTCCATCTCTTCAACACTGATGAGTTGTCCACCGCCCAACTCAAACCCTCTTCACCACCCATTCTCCGCACATCCGTAGGCCCCAAATCCACAAGCCAGCGCGAAAACTCCCAACTGGGAAGGAACTCTAGCGGTGCATGTTCATGGGAGCCGATCTCATCCAACCGTTGCAACGATATGCACTGCTGATCATTTCCCAACTCTATTCACCACAACGAATCGATCTCACGTGTGGAACAAGCGTAAGGCATAACACAGCATAACTGCCTTTGCTGGGTGGTTTGTCAATAGCGAAGAAACACCGCAGAGCGAGAGTCATAACATTTGTACTGGCAAAGTCATCTTCAACTAGCGACTTTGCTGCAGGAGAAGTCATCGGTCACCAGGCGAAGGCAGCAAGTTCACGAATGACATTTCACTCAGACGGACAGACAAGCACAATGATTCCCCAATAAAAACAACCCCGACGAGGACCCCCACTGCATTATCACGAGTATCCCACTCCTAAGAGCAGAATACTCACACCAGCCAAACCTGAAAACCCGAGGCATTCAGTGCGCCAAGAAAGCTGGTAGACTGTGTAGTGATGCATGCAGTGAGATCTTTGGTCCTGACGGAGGCTGTGGATTCTGCAACTATATACTATGTAAATGATACAGAGACTGAATCAAAGAAGAAGAAAGTGGTGAGGAGCGTGAGGAAATGGCCGAGCAAGCCTGAAGATTTCGAAGGAAGAGCCAGATGACACCACGAAGTGGAGATGGAGGAGAATATGAACAAAGGAAATAGTTTGAAAGAGAGAACTGTTCTGCAAGTCGACCGATAGCGAGAAATTGATCCAGTTGGCGAACCGGTCGTACAGGCAGTAAAAGAACTGAAAGAAATGCTGTCATCTGAAAGAAGAAGTACCGTGAAAACGATTTTGGCTCCTGAAACTTGTCTGAAACTCTACCTGGCCTGGCTTGAGAGAGAAAAATTGAAAAAGGCTGAAAGCTCGGAATATTGTTAGAATGGATGGGATCCTGCATAGGAAAACGTACCATAAAAGAGGAGAGAGAAAGAGGAGGATAGGGAGGAAAAATGTATAAAAATGGGCAGGAGAAACGGGTGGGGAAGACCCTATCTCTGCTCTGAGTTTAACGATTAGGAAATAGATGAGCCAGAGAGCTGGCAAAGTAAACCGCTGATGATTACAATGCAATATACCGTATAAATGCAAGATCCCGAAAAAAAAGAAATGAAGGAAAGATGAAAGATGCTGAAAACCCCAGTTTATCGAATGCTGAAACCGTTTTGAAAATGCAAGTCTACTGATGCCAATTTGTTGTATGATGCTTGAGACAGTTGTAATGAGAAAGACCACCCGATGCAATGCAAATATGCCGTTATCACGGTTAACGAAAGGAAAAATAGTGCTCTTGTGTTGTGCCGACGCCGTGTAATCATGTGTGGTCGTCTGGAGGTCGTTGGAGGATCATGGTGGAGGTAGTTGTTGTTGAGATTTCTTTGAATGTTCGCTCAGCAGTTGTACGATCGGAGAAAGTTTTCCATGGCCGATCGTGGTACTGGTCTGACACTCTGAGGGGTCGATGTTTCCGACTCGTCGTCACCGTATCCGTAACGAACACAGAGAGGAGACTCCTCCATCAATGTTGGATCAACAGGTGATGAAGATGTGCTCGAAAAGTCAAAGTCCAACTGAAGATCCATCAAATCCACACGTCCCTCTCTCCTCCACTTGAAAAAATCGTCGTTGACCCCACAGATGCCGCGACTCCCGTATTTGGACTCATAGGCGGCGTTGACACGGAGCAAAGCGTAGTCAGAGACAGTGATACCCGAGTAGCATCGAGCGATATAACCTCTTGTCAAAGCTCTTCCTCGGTAAGCAAGCACAAGCCTTCGAACGATGGCAACGGTATCTTCGAGATCACCGGCATCGAGGCACTGTGTCAAGCATCCAAGGTTGTACTTGAGAGCAAAGCAAAGGTCGACGGCCAAAAGAGTCAAGCCTCCTGATGAGAAGACGACGTCATTTTGGATGATGCTTCGGCTGCTGAGCATGTCCAACTCTTCTTCCGAATAGTGCCTTTCCAGATCGTTGTGAACCCAGTTGGAACCAATTGGGAACTTTTGGTCTGCTCGACGGACTGCAGAAGCAAGGACGCTATATTCGCGAGAAGTGAGTGGAGTCGCTTGAAGTACGGACACTTCTGAGGTGTATCGGGTCGACTTGAACTTGAGGCAAGAGAGAGCTTTGCCTGTCACGACCAAGGTGATATGCATGTTGCGCTCTGCCATCTTCATGCCGATATACTCAAGAGCCTTAAGGAGTGTTGACCGAGATATCTTTAGTGGAGGCGAAGGGAAGGCATCGGGTGAGCCTGGGCGAGATCCAGCAGAGTGGTGTTGACCCATTGCGAAAGGTTGTTACTGTGATAAGGTGATAAATGCGGATGGTGTTTGTCGAACAAATGCGTGCAACAATATCGAAAAGCAGACTGAATGCGGTCGCAGTCGAAAGGTGTGCTGAGGACAACCGGTGTCGTTCGATCGATTATTAGATTTTACTGCTCCTGGCAGGGCTATCGAGCAGACTGAATATGCTGAAGTTCGGTGGAACTTTCGTACTTGAAGATATTCGGCTTGCTTGGGCTCAGGCTATAGCTCAGGTTGTTGATGTTGCTTTTAGACTGTTGTAAAGCTGATTCTTCTCGAGTTGTGTAGTCCAGTATTCAATACCAACGAGATGTTTATTGTAACTGTAGAAGTTGAGAGTCAATATGTGATCCGACAGAGGCACCGGCTTCGAAGTTGATGATGAAGTATGGGCGGAAGGGGTGAGTAATGTAGTGGAGATAAGGCCACTAATCGGAAGGCTATGGAGGGAAGGGCTTGGTAGTCGGGCCGAGGGATGGTGAAGAGGAAAGGGAGTGGAGGAGGGGGGGATACCGACCAGTTATGAAGGACTCTGAGCTGTAGGTAGAGGGAAAGATCCTGCTTCCGCTCACTAACGCACTAAGCGCAACCTCTTTTATATGAACTCTCGCGAGATGCAAGAGGATGTAGCAGGGAAGGTTTGTTTTGGTGGTGGAAGAAGATGATGAATCGTCTTCCCACCATCATTTTCTCAATAAAGAAAACAAAACAAAAAGAAATAAATAACGAATAAATAAATAAATTCTGCTCGGTGGTGTGGAATTAATGAGCCCTGCAATGAATTAACAAGTGACACAACCTTGTCAAGTTGTCAAAGAGCGACGTACCTTGCTGATGATTAAGCTCTCTTCCCTCTAAAACAGCGGGGACACACGGGCAAAAGCCCACAGAAACTCTGCGCCGTCTTGTCCTTTGAACATGCTGGCTAGGGCCAGCCAATCGAGAGCTAGAATCCGTCCGAAGGCTTCCATATCCGTTGGAAGCGGCGAGATGGTATCCCCCCAACAGCCAAATAAATCCTATTGACATTCCCACGCATTTTGGTTGTATGGTCGGATTCTTGCTTGATGCGATCCATGCTCGCCGGTCCCCATCCTCGTCATTCTCAATAGTCCAGAAGAACAAAAAGCCAGGCCACGCAAATTTGATCGTTTGTCGTGATTGTTCGAGCGTTGTGCAAAGAGACAAATGTTGCGGGTGATCTCGCCAATGCACCCGGTCTGTTCATTCTGGTTCTTGTATTGTACCGATCAAGTACATACTTCGTACAAGAAGTACTTACGAGTACTGCAAACGTTCGCTTGTGGGAGATCTTGTCTCTCATCCCGCTTTGAGATTCAAAGGACAAGGGTGCCATACCGATAGCCGACTGATTGATGTTGCTCTATCAATGTCTAATTCAAGCCGTTCAATAGTCCGTTTTCGAGTTGCGACACCTTCGGCAGCAGGAGGAGATTAAGGAATCTGAGTAACTATCCGTCTTGCGCTCTGGTTTGAGTTTCTGTTGACTACTCCGTCCGGTACGGCAAGCCTAATGAACAAAGCATCACGGTGCCCATGATCACATACGATAGCGACGAGCTCTCGACCTCGTCCGTCTTGTCAGGCTTAAGACACAGTTCGGGAAAGGCGTCGATTTGCTTTCGGTCTAGCACTAGAAGTGGATCCAGAGTATCGGGTCGCTTAGTGTAGGGCTCCTCACCACAGTGAGAGGCTGCTTCGGATGTTTTGGTGCAGCTTTCATGCCGAAATGAACATAGTACAAGTACATAGGTAGCGTTCAGTTTCTGTCGATGACAGAGTAAAACCTTGGTCCAGATGGACTGCAAACCTTCGACCTTTCGAGCTGCAGTTGAACAGGCGTGGATGAGTGAACCATCGAGCAGTTGGACGATTGAGCTTTCTGTTGGTGTTGACGATCAGCAGAGACAAACACACCACCCAACGGACTGGTTCTTGACCGGCGCTGGCAAATCAGCTCACGAGAATTGTATCTGCATCATCTGTGCATACTTGGCCAAAAAGTTTATCGAAATGCGGCGAAGAGACTTCGAGACTTGCTTGTAAACCGATGTTCGGTAAAACATCCTCCACGAAAGGTTCGGCTGCCAGTTCGTGTCGGCAGGGTTTGAGTCGAAATAACCGATCGAATTTCAGCAGAACGAAGGAGATGGCTGGTCGTCAAATCTGGCTCGTAGCAATCGGTAGAAACTGTATCGTGATATGAACACGTAGGTGGATTTTGCCGTGGTGATGCAGTAGAGCGGTGATGAGTGGTGATGGTTGCAGGGATTTGAGAGTGCGGAGTTGGTGTTTAGCCCGAAAGATCCAGTGACAAAGTGCCAAGTCCGCGCTACACGCTGCTAAACAAGCGCTAGACGCAGGGGATATCTCAAATTGCCGCGGAGTTTCCTCCACTTACGCTCATCCTCCCTGTCTATCACCCTTCCACAACATCGGATATTGGCCTTTACGCGGCCACGTACTATCACAACTGCCTGAGTTCTGCAGATTCTTCGCCGTTTTTCATCAGATGCCTAATGGTGATGCCTTTCATCTCTATCTTCCCGCCTTCCCCTATGCAGTGTATGGGGGCTGTCCCCGCCACTCCTAGGACCTACTTCGTAGCCTCTTCACGCAAAATACGACGATTATTTACACAACAGATATGCGCGCATGTCGCTACATACGCACTCTGGCGTCTCAATTAGCCAACAACTGACACCTAGACGCAGCATTGCTGGCATGTGGAGCATTGGATGGGGAAATCAAAGTCAACTTTGCCGGCGTCTCGTGTCGTTTGCTCGGTGCCAGATGCCGTTTTCCGGTGCTCAGCAAGGGCAGAGCAATGTCTGGATCACCTGGATCAACTACTTCATAGCCACGGTAATACCCCGCCATGAATCAACTTATCATTCATTCGAAAGATTAAGCGCTCCTTCACCGTTCATACTATGGAACACAGGCGCGATATGCGGTTACTACCTGCTTCAACGATGCAAGGGGGGAACTATTAAGCGCGAGGTGGGCGTCGAGGCGGAGGTATGACTTTGGGGCTTTTACCGGCGAGTAACGATTCAGATTTCCTGTATTGATGGAGAGTCATAATTCTAACGTTACAGGTACATAACGCTTATACCGACACGTTAGGTGCTCTAGAAAGGCAAACGAAGTACTTGACCTGTACAAGTACAAGTTACTTTGCACCGCCCAGCAACCGTCAGCCACCTGAACGAAAGCCACTTGAAATCTTCGGACGGCAAGGTTGAACAGCTTTTGTCGCGACTCGGATTGCTTTCTTTCAATGCCAACAATTTTGACACAGCAAACGAAATACCGCAGCTCTATCTCAAAAGCTTACAGCATACAGTAACTCGCTATCGCGAAACTTTGATGTCTAGCGAAAGGGAGGCTCATCATTGAAGGTTGAAGCTGACGTCTATTTGCGGCATGCATCTACGATACTACCATTTATGGCAACTTCAGATGGAGGGGGTTACAGGTGGATGCACCTCGAGCGCTCTACAACCGGATGTGGCAATTAATGATCTCATCGTCTTCGAGGTTCGTTCTCCCTATTGAGATTGGGACCTGGACTAAATTAGGAACTAGATGCCCCGGATTACCCATTGCTCGCCTCCCCGCATCCCCCCTGCTCCAAGGCTAGACAGATGCAGAAGCGAGTGGACCCTACCAAAAGCAACGTCGTCTTCACCTCCCCCCCCCTGTAATTACAGGCAGGACCGGAAAGATACTAATACTGGGCGATATCATGTCAATCCATCTATTTCAAGCATAGAATTCAACAACCTCGTCTTGTCTATCCGATAGACGATTGCGATATTCGTCGCCTGTGAGAGTATTGTTGTGTCTTCAGGGCAGGCGGATAACTCAGAGGTATGCTTTCAAGCTCGAGACTCATAGTTGATATGTTGACTGATAAATTTAGATTGCTTCCTGATTCCCTATGTATGATACGGCTATATGGCCGTCATTCAAAATGGCACCGTCAACACCGATAAGAAATGCTTCCAGTTCAGTTCTGCGGAACAGAACGAGAACCTGAAGAGTTTGCAGATGGGTGGGAGAGTTTATTCGCTAAGGGACAAACTTCTATGGCGGTTTGCAAGATTGAAGGGACTCGAGACCATTTGATTTGCAGAGGACGCGGGGTTGCGAATTAAGCCAAGACGCCCGGTTTGCCATGTGGTTCTAAATTTGGCACTGTACCACCCACCATCTTGCATCCACCTGCACAATGCCGTCCCGGAAGAACAGAAATGGTCTATTGAGAGAGCCGGACCGACTTTGCGAGCCGAAAGTCCGAAAGTTGGACTGAATGGGGTTCTGCGTCTCGAAATTGATGCGTCCTTCCATCAGCAACATAGGTATGCGAGAACCGGCCCTATAGCCGGTTCTACTCATACCAGCGTTGCTGCAGTTTAAGCTCGTGTTTGTCTGAGCTCTATCAACGGTGAGGATCTTTCCTCTCCACGCTTGATTTCGGAATGCTGGTTTGGGGAAGTTGCACATTCTTGTAAGCTTGCATTGGAATCCTAACTTTGGAAACATTAACATCAGCTCTATCGAACAATAGAAACGAAAGAGAAACCTGTTGCAGCTGTGAGGATGATATGACCACCAGAATTTAGGAAATGAGTGATCATGAAATGTGATGCCTCAAGCTCTAGGTCGATCACCACAGTCCTCACAATCCCACAGCTGTAAAGGTGGTTGAGATGTGCGTAGTCCTCCTGCCTTTGAGTACGATAGTTGACAGCCGACGAATCTATGAGGAGACATCCGACGGAAATAGCTTTGGAGATGCATAGTTACTTCCATGGAGGGGTCCAACAACTGTACCGGGCTTATATTCTCCAGGTCCTTGACGAATGACAGCCCTGTCCTCCTCGCCCAACACTACTCGTCCAGACTCAGGGCAACATACCTCCACACCGTTGGATTACAGGGACCGCTCACCTCTTTAAAGAGAAGACGCCCTACCGATTGCCGAGGGCCCGTTGCGCTGTCTCCAGAAATACTCGAAACTTGACGTGCATTTTGGGAACTCCTGAGCGGGAATCGGAAAAGTGACGACGCACAAAATTGCACATGGCATCCGGCGGCTCATTGCTTAATTTATCGCGGCTCTGGCTTGCATTTACGACGGTTGTTAAGCGCGAAAAAGAAAGCAGGTTGGTCTTGAGTCAGCAAGTTCTCTCTGGATCAGCATCTCATTGCAAGGACCTGTGCCGCGAACATAACAATGGCTTTGATGGCTCTCGGATCGTCTCTGCTAGGTAAACAAAGAATTGGTATTGTGGTTATCATCGATCATCGATAAACAAGCCCGACGATCACTACACGGCTTGCAGTCTACTGTACAGGTACCGTCTATGTAGTACCGTTCGGAAGTTCCTTCTCCTTCCCAAGAAAAATGGTTTTGCGAGAAGAAGCAGCCGAATCCGGTCCCGAAATGTTCGCAATGGTACTTGTACATAGGTACTTCTCCATTATTTCGTAATTATTCGAGTCATCACTGACAGTCTGCTAGTCTAGACAATAACCTCACAAGTGAGGTCCAATCCTCAAGATCCCAAACTATTTGCCCAAAGCCGCTTGAACCCTGTTGAATATGATTCTTCAAGTTCACAAGGCTTATCCCTACAATTCAATCGTAATTGTTGGTTCTTTAGCGTCATAAATACTACTCGGGCCAGCATGCATAGAAGCTTCCATGTCGGCCTAGATTTCCCGGGACTGCGCACACTTCGAGCATGGAAAGTAGTTTTAGTGTGACCGGGGTGGCTCATCCACCGAAGCTGCAAGTTTCGGGCAAGTTCTTCAAGCAGATACAAAGACTTTCTGAGAAAGTAACCACAAAAAGGTCGTTTGCAAGACATTCGAGCACGAATCAATGCTGCAAAAGCTGGGTCGAAATGTTTCTACATGATGATGATTGGAGGATGATTGGAGAATCCCGGTTTGCGGTTTCTCCAAGAAGCTCATGAGATCATTACGAACTCTTCAACAAAAAGCAAGCACGTTCTCAATAGTTACCACATGCAGAATGGCTCCATGGTGGTGAACCATCAAGCAGTGAGTCCCAATTTCCAACGGTTCATCGTGTTGGGTCGGGAGCTAACCCGAGTCAGGCTTAGCATTGGTTGCAATCCGAGCATCCCGATGATATGATTGGTCCCAACCGATATCGGCCTTCCGTTTGGGCCGCTTGGATACAACCTCGTTAAGGTTGGACCCCACCGTTGTGCACTTGGCAGCTGCCTGAACCATGGGCTTGGGCGGGGTTATTGCTTGAAGGGGATGGTGAAGACCAATATTTCGGCAGGCTTTTGGTCATTTGCTTGACAGGAAGTGGGGTGTTGGAGACTCGTCATTTCTCGAGGTTGAGCATGCTTGTGATCTCGAACCGAACTGGATGGAACTAGGATTCTTCTCTACCAATGCAGTGGATCGGTATTGAATCTTGAGGACCAGGTTTTCACTAGCAGGAAGCATTCAGGTCCAGTAGAAGGTTCTCATTACTTGATTGAATCTCAAGCCAACATGTCAATTCATGAACTCACAGGCCTGCTTAGGAAGACACCACACCTCGACTTCCTAGCCGTAGTCAAGACCTACAAAGAGAGTACAGAAGGGCACAATGTCACTGCAAAATGTTCCACCGCATTTTGACAAGCGAAGTGCATAAACATTGGGCAACTTTTGAGCGCACTCGAGCAATCATTTGTAAAGAGAGGTGGAGAAGACCTACAGCTTCACATGGATCAACGTGAGTACCTTCATCCGCCTCATCCGGTCATTTTGACAGCTGCACAAAGTACTGGCTTGTTCTTCGGCACCCCCGCTTCGATTCGCTACTGTTCTGCCAGATTCGGTTGCAAACAGTCATTAGAGGCTCTACATATGATTTACACCGGGAAATTGCAGCTCTCAACTTCACAGGAGCAACTTCCCTCAGCAAAAGCAACCTCATCAACGCAATCATCGGAACACGAACGGCGAATTGCACAGAAGCCACGCTGTGGCTGCACGACTCTTCGCCCAGACATCCACGCCGCACGCCCACCTTCCCGTCCAATGATCTGCCATGTCACACACACCCATTCAAGCCACACATGCCGTGCTGACGGGAAGCAGACAGGCTGTTAGTGTGCATCCGTTGCAGTTGTTGTGTCCATTGAGAACGACACCAGAATTTGTTGCTCACAACAACCTTTTGCTGTGGGTGCAAATCTTGCAACAGTGAAGTCTCTCCCCGCACCAGACACGTTCGCGATGGCCATCACGAGCGGGTTTTATGCCGATATGATGCGAGATGGTTGAGGGAGATTTGGTTGAGATTGCAGTTGGGGGATTTGCGAGCGGGGAGAAGGGAATTGCCTTTTGGGGTAATGCTGGGGGAGCGACAGCATTGCAGTGAAGGGATTCATGCAAGCATTGGGATCTTGTCGTGATATGGAACTACAACTGTCTCTCTATTGTACTTAACCTGCGCAAGTTGTAATGGTATGGGGCATCTTTGAAGGTGATCATCAAGAAGAACCATCGTGATTGAAGGTAGGCGTTTCGAGTATGACGAGTAGGATTGATATGCTAATTCAGGAAGCAGGCTTCGATCATGATTCAATGTTGGAGCCACGCGACGGAGCCGAGTGGTAGAGAACGACTGTATTCTATTTTCGGGAGAACCTACGTCGAAGGAGGAAAGCTCCACGACAGTACACAGTCCAACGGCTACCTCTTTTGCCTTCTCTTTCGGGAAACTTCGAGGAGGATCTGGCGTGAATCAGTCTGTATCCTACTAAGTACTTCGGAAACACTGGCAAATTAACTGCGAAAATGTGGTAATTCAAGAGTGTATGGGCTTCTTGTGCCTTCACATACTCGGTCGGTATGGTCTAAGGCCATCTAGAGCAGAACTGATGAACTCCTGGAATTCTGACTTCTTGTCACCATCACATCGAGAGTCAAATGCATATGGACGGATCAATGCTCATCTGGAGAACGATGCCATGCTCGCCATGTGAATCATTCATTGTGCAAATCATTAATACACAACTTTCCCACCTTTGGAAGGGGTTACGCATTCAGTGGCATTGAGCTCTCTTATAACACGATCTTAGCGAAGTGAGTCCGCACTTCGTACCTCTCGAGATCTCATTTCGACATCAGCATCTGCTTGGGAATTCATCCATAACTTTTACACGATTGACTACCGAAGTATATATTGGCAAGCCAATTCTGTAACTGTCTGCCGAAGCCAACCTACTTAAAGAATGCAGCTGGCAAGGACTGCGTGGTTCGAGGAGCTCACTGTGCTGGTAGATCTATCTATAATGATCCAAAGAGCTCGAGCGAATGCTGCTTAATCCAACAGTTGCATATCAATGTCCCGTATCCGCCCATATCCCTCCACGTAGCAGTTTGACGTTCCTAGAGGGCCAATATGAGCATAGGACCCTACAGAACGAAGGTTTCAGTCTCGGTTCTACCCGATTCCCCAAGGAACGCTAGTCCTCATCCTACAGGGCGAAATAGGGGGGGTGAGCGGAACTTACCGAATACGAAGCTTGGCGAAGCTTGTTCGACATGACGTCGCCCTGTTTTGACTCAACAACTCTGAGCTGTCAACAACCTTTAACCGTCTCAATTCCCCTCCACGACGCATCACAACAAGACCAACTCAACCACATTCACAAATGACAGTCACTACAGAAACCGTACAAGATGATCGGCCAACATCAACAAGCCCTCTGACGTCCCCGGAGCCCGACCTCGAAGACGACACAAAGCCCCCACCAACATTCGGCTCTCTCCTCGAGACATTCAAATACAAAGCCCCTGCCACCAGCAGCTCATCACCCTCAAAGCCTCTATCACCGACTCGAGTTACCCGAAGAACAGCCCTTGCAACATCTCTCTCATCCCGCTCCTCGCCTCGGAAACGCCCTGCTGCATCCACCCCAAAAGTTGAGACCACAGAAACACCACCCACAACCCCAAAGAAGAAACAACGACGGTCAAAAACAGAAGGCCATGCCGAAGCCGAATCCTACCGCCATGTTCCAGACCTACCCGATAACCTCGCCCCCGGCCTCATCCTCGTCTTCATCGGTGCAAACCCAGGGATCAAGTCCGGTCTCGCTGGCCACGCCTTCAGTCATCCCACCAACCACTTCTGGCGGCGTCTTTGCCTCAGTGGAATAACGCCGACCGTACTACAACCGGCTAATGATGTCGAGCTACCGGAGAAGTATCAAGTCGGTAGAACAGATCTGATACTCCGGACGAGTCGGCTGGAAAGTGACATACCCGAAAACGAACGATTGGAGGCATGGAGGGTTCTCGAGGAGAAGATTAGAAGGTTGAAGCCCGAGGCAGTTTGTGTGCTGAGCAAAGGTACTTGGAAGATGATGTATCAGGGTATCTACGGGCGACAGATGAGGGAACAAGATGGATGGGAGTGGGGCTGGCAGGAAGGTCAAAGGATTGGTGCTGAGGATGGATGGCTGGGTTCGAAAGTTTGGGTGATGCCGAGTACAAGTGGGAGAGTTACCGTCCCGAGAAAAGAAGTCCAGGAGGGGATGTGGAGAGAGTTGGGGAAGTGGGTTCACGAGCGGAGGATTGCAAGAGGGGATGTTGTTGGCGGTGTGAAAGAGGAAGATAATCAGGAAGAGTTCGAGATGGAAGAAGAAGTGGACAGGAAGTTATTGGAAGATGTGGTTTTCAAGGACGAGGATGCTGAAGAGATTGATGGGCCAGAGATGGGTGGAGATGTAGTCGGGAACGAGGAGTTGGTTGAAGGGGGTATCAAGCTGGAGGATGTTGGAGAGCCTGGGCTATGATCGCCTCTCAAGTTTACTTCTGCCAAAATCGCCATTCGACAGGCAATGTCATCTCTTGGTTCTTTTCATTTTCTTCACTGGCTGGGGCGGTTTGACTGAACAGATGTCAGGCAGTCGAGATCCTCTCTCGCCCAGAATCGAAATCGACATCGGCAATCATCGACTCACTGGTCTCTTCGCCTTAGTTTCTTTCACATGGAAACGCTCGAACTCCTACATAGCCAAGAGCAGCGCTTAGAACCGAGAAAACTACAGACAACCGCAATCGACAATACAAAGTTTCTTCCGATGAAACTGGGACGGTGGCTGCCAAAGGATTTCAAATACTTGAAGCGTGAGGCCCAGCCCGCTGCTTTCCCAAAGAATTGGCCAGATGACATCGGGAGGAACCGTCGGCAAACCTTCAGTTAAAGCATATTCAAATTCTGCTTATGGAGCAGTGCTATCAGCCTTACCGGTAGCCGACTTTGTGTTTTCTTTAAAGCTTCGGGAAGGATGCAGCCGAGACTCGGTAGACGGTTCTTTGACTTCTGGAACTGCGCGTGTTTGGCGAAATGTAAACAACATGGAGGGGCCCTCTTACACGTATTTCAGGCTCTGATTCCTCCCTATTCTCTTCCATCTTCGAGACTCTGCTCATCAATACCCTTGCAAATCATATCTTATACTTGATACCCAAGCTCATCATATTTTTCCCTTTATTTCATTCTTTCTCGCGCCGGAAGAGGCATATTATACCCACAAGTCGCTTAATTGTTATATCTCAAATTCTTCAGCATGAGCGTTCCCAAGGTCAAGGCCGTTGTCTTTGATATGGGCGGAGTCTGCGTAAGTCACCTTCTCTTGACTAACTATTTACATTACTGACCAGTCACTCTAGACTCCCTCACCAATGCCCTTCCTCCGCGACTACTCCATCCGTCACCAACTACCACCGTCTTACATCTCCTACGCCATCTCCCTTTCACCGGCCTGGGCAACCCTCGAGCGAGGCGAAATCCCTCTTGGTCCTGAATTCTACAAGCTCTTCACCGAAGACCTCAAATCACCCTCAGCATGGTCCGAATTCCACCTAGCAAACATCACACACCCAGCCAGCCCACCACCATTCCCAGAGGCAGCAAAAAACGGCATTGACGGAGAAGCCGTCATCCTCGGAATCCTACATGCGACCAATGCCCTCGATCCTGGCATGCTCCGAGTCATCAACCTCCTCCGACATGCTGGCATCAAGACCGGTGCCATCACAAACGATATCCGCCTAACACCTCCGGTACTCTCGAACCTCAAGCGAGAGGCTGAGCTCTGGGTGGAGTTGAAGGATCTGTTTGATGTGTGGATTAGTAGCTCGATTATTGGGATTAGGAAGCCGGATAGGAGGATTTTTGAGCTTTGCTTGAAGGATTTGGGGGTCAAGGCGGAGGAGGCGGTGTTTTTGGATGATATTGTGGGGAATCTGAAGGGAGCGGAGGAGGCGGGAATGGGGACTGTGTTGGTTGGAGTTGGTAGGGGAAGGGAGGCGGTTGAAAGGCTGGAGGGGGTTTGCGGGGTTAGGTTGGTGGGCGGGTATGATGGGGAGGAGAGAGCTATGCTTTAGAAAGAAATGTCGTGGAGTTTTGTAAGCACGAAGTGAGTCACGAACTAGGGATCGTAGCACTCTTGCCAAGATACGTGAATATAATTTTCTCCGAATGGTCTGCAGTAGTAGTAGCTACGTAGGTTTAATTCAGAGTTTTATTAAACGATCACCTACTAAGAAGTACTTAGAAGAAATAGCAGCTGATGTTTACACTAAAAACGGTACGCTGGGACGGTTTTACTACAAGTAAATACATAACCACCAAGTACTACTCAAACTACGTCTATTTCGCCGCGAGTAAGGATTGCCGATGAGGTTCTGGCGCTGCCCCCCATAACTTCACAAGCCTGCAATAGTATCTAAGCACTTAAGAAGTAAGTACTTTAGTAATCGACTATTCTCCGCTGATGATTTTCATAATCGCTCTCTCCATTCTCTCGCGACTTGGCTTTAAATAATTTTCCTCGACTTCAGCTGAAAATTCTTCCACGTAGCAACTTCCTTCTAACAACGCGGCCTCGTTCCTTCGAAGTGCGTGTTCTGCCCTTTTAAGTCGAAGGTTCAGGCAAGAGGTCTGCTGATCTTGGCCTTGCTCTGACTGAGCATCAGACGAGCTCGAGATCATCTCCGCCAGCTGCCGTCGTAAATCCACACATTCCTTCTTTCCAGCTTCCACAATGCTCTCAAGGTGATCGATATCTTTAAACTTCCTAACGTTATTGATTTCTTCCATTTTCTGTTGAATAATCGAGTTGTGTAGATCTTTCTCCATATCTATGGCAAGCTTCTTTTCGCTTTCAGCCTCTGCATCCGAACTCGAGATACCCGCGTTTTCGCACTTCCGTGGTTCCGGTACTGGCCCTTGCGGCCCTCGATAGTCAGTCGCGACTTTCAAAGATGTTTTCTCGACAGAGCCATTTACCAAGCGCACCCGGCGGTAGAGAAAGGCTCGGCTTGCTTTCGCGCCCTCTTTTTGTAAGAGACCTCTCTCTGCTAGACCACCTCTGTTCAAGGCCGCGTAGTTCTCTTCCGAAATGCGGATGTTCGCGTGGCTCAGGCGTTCTGGAGCGGGACTCGCATCGTACAAGTATTCCAGCCGCCTCTTTATCATACTAAAAAGTCGGTCCAGCACGATAGGACTCCGCCCGGCTGGAACAAAGCTGGAGAATATCTGGTCCTTGGAAAGGGTATGGGTGATCAAAAAAGGTAGGTGGTTTTTCTTAACACAGCCAACAGCAGGGCACTCAAACCTCTTCTCTATCAGTGCCTTCTCCTCCAGGCTATCTGCTTGTAGTTCCAAGGAAGTATCCACACAGTAGAAGCAGACATAATGCTCGCATTCCAAGAAAACAAAGCACAACTTTGAAAGCAAAAGCCGACCACAGTTTCCATAGCCCATGCACGTTCCGTCCCATGAGTTTAACCACTGCTCATCCAAAGGTTTTGACCCGGATCCCTTGATAGTTTTACTCCTCTCGATTCTCCTCCTTTCTTCGCGCTCTTTCGCTTCAAGCATGGCGGCTTTCTTGCTGTCAAAATTGTGTCTTTCCTTCAGATCATTGAAAAATTTCGCAATCAAATCGCGCCCCATTGCCCTCCTTAAACAATCTCCGCAAATGGAAAGTTCCTTTGAGGGTTTCAATCCCCGAAATTTACTCCGGAGACCCATCAGCCAGGGGTCACCTTGGAGTTCGCCCTGGGTGGAAGCAATTATCGACATGAGCAACTGTGCGGCAACTTTGCTCAGGTCCGGAGATGTGGGAGGCTTCGCCTGCTTGTACGTTTCGTGGAGAATCATACATTCTTCTGAAAACGATTGTATTCTATCCGGATCTTGATCAGAGCATAGCGCTCGGAAGTCCGTTGGAACTAGGAGGAAAGGTGAAATGCCTTCACTAGCAGTACCAATGTCTTCATTAGTACTTGTACCAGTGATCGGAGCCTTGACTGAAAATATCCGCCATGTTTCTATCTCCTCCACTAAGAACCGTCCCATGGCTGCTTCTTCGGCAGACTCGTCTAATGAATACTTGTCCACCACAACGGTATCATCAGATTCGACGCGCCTCGTAACGTTCTGCACAGATTCCAGCATCGTGGAATCACAGTTACCACATTCCTCAGCGGTCGCTCCGGCTTTCACCTCCATAGCTCTGTTGATCTGATAGGGTTGGGGATCGGGATAACGTCGTGCCTGGCGAAATGGCTGGTGGACAGCAACGGGTCGACGTCGAGTTGAGTGGAGACTACTTGATGCAGTAGGAATTCGAATAACAGCGGCCGGTCGCGACAAGTGACTTTGGTGTAAAGCAGACGACAGAAAGTGACCTTCCGATTAGCAGAAACAAAGGACTGGAGGATGTACCGGAAATTGATAGAACTGCTTCTGAGGCGGGAAAGAGTTGCCTTAAATGCGAGGCCAAAATGCGTTCAAGATGGCCAGACGAGCCATTCCAGCTCTGAAAGCCAGCTCCAAGGACATCAAATGAAACAAGGCCAGCATTCTTGCGATGGTCACATGACTGGGTGGATCATTGAAGCGTTGCAACGTTGTGAGCCTTATGAGAAGAAGGTACGATACAAGTACTTACTTCTTAAGTACTTAGTACTTAACTTAAGTTATGACAAGTGGAAATCAATCTGCGTAGGAAGATTGATTGAGAGCTGACGTCGTAGTGTCAGGGCCGGTGAATGGTTCCGAGAGAGTGCACTGTCAGGTCAGAACGTGGCGCATCATATCATATCATGCCGCAGTGGGAAGCAATTCGCGATTTTCGACGAGCCACTTAATTGAGATCGAGAGTCGGTTGTGGATCAGACCTCCCTGCATCCATCGCATCCCAAGCATCATCAGGATAATTCTTTCTTTTTACGACACCAGATAATGCAGACTCAACCTTCACTCGTACGAGTAAAAAGGGAGCAAATGTTAAAGCACTTGTTACGATAGATCAGACCCTTTGTGCATCGTGTATATCGGATTATCTGTCGGTAGATAAGATTGTATGACTTGGTGGTCGGATCTCGGATGCATGTATACAAGTACATCCCACCGTCCGCGTCCTGGCTTCCTTGTAAAACTGAAGTAATTGCTCGTTACCAATCACACTTCTGTCTTGCCTCTTCCTGTTTGTACATATTCCGGTTACTTTAGAGAGCTAGCCTCATTCCCCGACTTCTGCGTATTGCGTACTAGACGAAGCTTCGGTGAGTTTCTCGACTTTTTCAAATTGAGACAAATTTTAATGCTTTGCATCTTTATCTTACTCCGAAGCTTCTTGATCTTGGTGAGAAGACATGGACGACGATACGAGCTGGGGGATGAAGCAGTTATACTTTGTTGGGAGTAAAGAGGCCGAAATTTTGTTGAGAATACAGAGAACAGGTCGTATAGCTCAATAGTAGAGCAATTTGAGCTTCTATTAACGTTGAACGTTGCTAACAAGTAGAAGTACTAACCAAGCACATAAAACCAACTGAAAAGAGATCAAAGTAGACAGAAAAAAACAAGCAATCCAAGATCTAATGCTACAACGGAGCGTCCTTTGTACACCATGTACTCCTTCAACTTGCTTTCACAACTTAAGTACTTTACTGACTTACTGTATTCTACTAGTACCCGAAAAGGCAATGACTTGGAAAACAAAAGGAAAACCTGCCATTAAGAAACATCCGGATCAGTCATCTGCAGGGAGACTGTTAAAGCAGGCCTCGTGGAGCGCCGACGTTCGTCGACGCAAATAAGCTTCGAACTCCTTTTCCACCTTCCCAACCTCCTCCTCCCTTATCTCGACGATCCGCTCCTCAAACTCCTTGCATAACTTGGCCAGCTCCTTCTTTAGTGTTTCGATAAGCGAGAGGTTATTTTTTTCAATGATTGCACGAGCCAGCTTCTCCTTGACATCGCGGATGACAACAACCAAGCCATGAACGCGTATGTTGAGTGTACGAAAAGCAAAAGCATCTTCTTCCGAAGCTGTCTCAGGCTCCCTCACTCGAGCGTCTGAAGCCTCCAAGAGCTCCTTCAAGCACTTTCTCTGGCCTTCCACCATCCAGTCGGCTTCGACATTGGGCTGATGCAGGGCGGCTTTGGCAAACTTGCGGAGAAAACAATGGAAGCTTTGAATCTCCACATCCCCTAGCACATATGGTGACTGGAAGCTTGATCCTTGTGCTTCACATGCTTTAGAGCATTTGAACCTCTCGATCCACAAGTGCGAATTTTCCTCGATAAGTCTCTGCAACTCCAATTGCTGCCTACTATTCTTTTCATTTCGGAGTGCTGTTAGAAGGGAGCTGAGCTCAGAGGATGTAAGCCTGTAGTTCATTGTAGAGTCTTCAGATGCATTTAGTCCGTAGAGTTCGAGGTTGAGGGCTTCGATTTCCTTGCGGATAGAATTGCTTTCTTTCTCATCGGAAATGGTAGCTGCCCAAGCGGTTTGAGCGGCTTCCAGGGCGCCCTTTTTATAAGTCTTGATTCGGTTCTCCTTATCACTGATAAATCGATGCAGGCTTACCGGACAATGGGCCTGCCAAACTGACTGCCACCACTTTAGACTTCCTTTCTCTCGCAACATTTGCGACAAACACATTCGGTGAAACCAGACCGACTCCGCTGCATCTTCTTTCGTTTCCGCTTTCAGACGCCTGCTGAGACCGGGGTCCAATCCAAGCATATTGCTATCATTCTCAGAATTGATCTCATGAATGTAAGCAAAGACAGAATCTTTGTGGAACTTCCATCCTGTTGTCGAAACATCTGCATCTTGTCCTAGCACCAAGCTGGCAGTAATCTTGTGTTTCGAGGAAGCTTCCGCCCATCCACATTCGATTACTTTTCGCCTCGCCATCTCCCTATCCCTTTGGGCAACGTCGAGTATCTTGCTCAGTTCGGCCTCGATCTCGGCCGGACTCTGGTATATCTGACCCCATATGGGACAGAAATCATCTCTCGTAGCACCATAACTTCGGACGTTAATGGTGGAGTGGGTCGTCCCCAAACAACAGGAGCTGACTGCACATGGCTCATTCTGAGGTTCCTTCGCGGCCATTTTCCAAGCGGTAGTTGTCGTGGGAGGAAACGATGACTTACTGTCGTATAATGGGTATCGCTGAATGTTGCTGATGAAGAGCTAGATTCGAGGATGCTTGGTAAATATTGTTGATGTGGAATTAGAGACGGCCGATGTTGGCAAGCGTGCAGCTGGATATGGTTTCTGAAGGTTGTAATAACAGGGATGACTTCGGGAGATAATCAAGTGAGCTCGGAGTGAGACTGAGGGCCGAATATTCGGTGTAGGATGAGCCGGCGAGGGTGTGGGATGATAAGTGTATGGAGGAGTTAAAAGTGGAACAACAGTCCAAGGCTCCTATGCCACAGAGCGCACAGGCACAACGTGGAGTGCACTGATGAAACGTGAGGGGAAATCGGTGATTCTCAGTTACTGGCCTGTCGACTCGCACCAACACCGCTGATTGAAACGGAAAATAAGCGAAGGATCTGATGGGGTATGTTGTTCTTGTTGTTGTAGTAGTAGTTGTTGTTGAGAAGGTCGTATGAAGCTCTGGTGGGTGAAGCTGCCCACTTAAATACAATCCGGAACGCGTTTGCAAGAAGGGCCGGGAAATGGTTCAAGATGACCAGGACAGAGTTCCAACCAAGTTGATCGACCACCCGACTGCTGTTAGCAAGAGCAAAGCAGCAGAGCAAGTTGGTCGATACTTAACCTTCTGCTTCTAATCCTGGGCTCGACAAGTTGTCCCGATCGAATAGTACTGAATGTGGGCTGGCCAGTAGCAGAATGGTAAGAATCAGAAAAGTTGAAAAGGTGTTGGGGGAACTTACTAATTCCGGTGAGAATGTTGAAATCCTGGTGATAGATTGCCTTCACTGATAATCCAACCCATCCGCCTCAGTCCTCCCATCTGCAACGAGTAACCTGTACCGCCTTCGCCGGCCACTGAATGTGCCGCAAGCTTGGGATTACCTCATCGGAAGATAGCACCCCTCGACAATGAACATTCTCATCCTCTATGCCCATGCAGAGAGTTCGATAGTCCCGGTATCGGGGTGTGAGAAGATCCTTTCGTGTAATCAGAAGCTGACTCTGAGTTGAGGTCTGTGTGCACGAATAACCCAAAGTCGATTCGAGCTTCGAACAAAGAGAAAGCACACTTCGAAGAGGATGCCCTCACAACTCATGAGTCCAAGTCTCCCGCATATCGTCCCTTGGTGACCGTTGAGCGTCGTAATGAAGTTGATTCGCCCAGACCGAACTGGTATTGCTGACCGTATGGTATTTGAGAGTCAGAGCCCAGTATCGCAACTGTGGTTGACGAAATATCCACTCTGGTGCATGTCGACCTGCTGGTGCTGGAATAAGTCAGTACTGCAGTTCTCCATTATTCAAGACCCGGAGCGAAAACAGAATCTTCCAGTAGGCAAAACTCACGAATTCTTGATTGGTATGGCGGGAGATCCTGAGTGATGAACAAACGGAGTTCACATCCAAGTCGACCGGGATAGGCATTTGCTTCTTTCACGAGTGCGTCGAATGAACACTGTAGACCTTGACTTCTGGCTGCCGACGTCGACGAAAACAGTGAAATTTCTGCCCAACTGATCTTGCAAAGTGAAGTTGCTGTGATTCAATTGTGCTCGAAGCCAGCCCATATCCTTCCTTTCTCTTCAAGTCCTACGGTTATTGGTGCAGATCTGTTCGTGCTGAGGATGTGTTGCGTAGACTGTGCGAGGAGCCGCATCTTGGGCCAGGTGTGCTTCGAGGGTATCCAGGAAAGGTGAACGATGCGAAAGGAAACTCCGACCACCGGAGTATCGGAACTCTCTCCTGAGTGACAATGATTCAAGCAGCACCTCCCCGGTCCTGGATGCAGCAGCTATCTTCGAGGCTTTGGTGTGATGTATTATAGTTGATCATTGTGTAAGTCGGCGTTGCAGTACCGTGTGGCTTCCGACTGTTCGTTTGCTCTGTGTAAGATCGATTCTCCTAGGCGTAATCGAGGGCCGGTTTGGCGAGTGTGAACACTTCTTCCCATGCGACTTCTCTCATTCCGTCAGGACGATTGTTGAGTATGTTGTCAGGCGATTGATTAGGAAGTATCTTCTTGGTATATGGGGTACCGAGATCTGCTTTGACAATAGAGCTCTCAACGGTCGCGATTCTGGCCAACCGCGTTGTGGATGAGGGGGCAAAGAGAAACCGAGCGAGCTGGCGGCGCCATTATTTCCCTGCAGTGTTTATCCTCTGTTAATTCTGAGGTCTGCTATCAATTTCGAGTTCTGTCGGCATCAGACAGGGGAATGGGATGAGAAGGGGCAATGAAGGTTGACTTTGGCGCGTTGTAGGTGGAGATGTTTCTCTCCAACAATCAAAAAAGCGTTACGTCAAGAACCTGGCGGAACTTCGCTGGCACTGAAGGCAGCAACGAAGATCTACTTACTTAACAACCCACGCTAACTCTTATCGATAAGTGCACTGGGAGAGCCAACTCGAAGTCAAGTCGTTACGAATGATGCTGAATATCAGGGCCAGATTCACTTCAATAGCTGTCTTTCTCTTGATATTCCAGCTACATTCTAGGTCCCGGATCAAACATCACCTCTACATGTGATATACAGGAAAAATTGAAATCTATTGTCGAAAGTTCGACTTGTCAACATGTTAACAGCTAGAAGTACTCCGAAGGACAAATTTGCAAATGCCTGAGGAACGCAAACGTAAACCATGCTGTAAGTATGATACGAAACATAACCCGAATAAGGAAACAAAAAGAAAAGCGAAGATATTTGCGACACTGACATGAGTAACCAATCTACCCATAAATAAGGGTGCCTTGAGGACCTAATTACTACTTGTACAAAACCAATCTATGTACAGAGTTGTCACCGGCGGGAAAGAGACTCGATGTTAAGAAATCCAGCGAGTTCAAGATAATACACCCATTCCTACACTCTGTATCAGTCCATACCACCTGATTCTGTGCTGGAAGATACGCCGGTGCACTCCAATCCCTAAGAAGTCATACCCACCTCCGAGTTTAAACATACACATCGCAGCTGGGCGAAGCAGTCCATACAACATCGTGACTATTTCACCCTAAGCATTCGTTCCGCATTTTGCAGCTTCCCAACGACGGAGACTTTCTTGGTAAGCCTTCTCCGCTGCAGCAGCTTCTTCTTCGGCCAATCTCAACTTCTTTCTTGCCTCCTCACGATCGCTCAACTGCTTTTCATGTTCCGCTTTTTGTTCGATGAAGCGCTGGTTCTTCTCCACAGTCCACTCTTGAATCCTTGACTCCTGTGGTATGGGCTTGCCAACTAAATACCAGTTCCTTGAGCCACTCACCACTCGTTCTCGAACTGTTGCGGGATTGGACTGTTCTGCTTCCAGTTTTTGGAACTCCTTCACCGATTTGTCGAAGTAGTGGGTCGCCTTTTTGGTGAACGGTGATGCTGCCTTAATTCGTTCATAGTCTTTGTCCATCCACAACTTCTCTTTCCGAAGCACCTCATACTCCCCAGTCTTTATTCCCCCAGGATCAGCTTTCAAATACTCAGCTTCGGAGCCATGGCGTCCAACTGTTTCCAGAAACCAATGACGACGTGGATAGAAAGACCTCAGCTCGGGGTGAACTGCGTAGAACCGCTCGCTGCCCGTAATAACCACATTACCATCGGAGTAACGTGCAGTTGACAAATTCTTGATAGTTTGGGCGTATTCTCGTTCCCCACAAAGATCGACACGCCAGCTCGCCCATTCACGGAACATCTTTGTCTCAATCCGAGTATTTTCCGATTCAACCTCGTTCCACTTCTCCTTAATAAGGCCCTGCTGATAGTGAAACTCCTTGTCCTGTCTTTCGTCCTCCAAATCATCGGCACTCGGTGGATTGGTAACTCTGTCAAACGCGGAAGACCATAATCCTGCTTCTGCTTCAATCTTTTTTTTTGCCGCCGAGAGCTTTTCTCCCCGTTCAATAAGCGCCTTGATTGCCCTCTCGGAACCGGTATGGGTAGTAGATTTCTTCGAAATCATATCCGAAATCTCCTTCAAAGATTTACTTTCAAGTAAACCGTCGAAAATAAACATGACTCTCTCGAGGATATCCTTGTGTTTTTTGGCTGCTTCTCTATGCATCTCACCTCCAAAATCGTATCCTGCACGAACCGGCGTCATCATAGCGCCGCATGCTTTCAAGGCAATATCAGAAGGCGGTATTCTTTTTCCGAGGTAAGAAAAACAAGCAGCTGAGTGCTCCTCAATGATTTTCCCTGTACAGAGTCCACAAAAAACAGCCTTATCGGGGATGTCTTCGAACTTTCTAGCTCTGCTGGTCGGATCCCTCTCCTCATCTGAGCAATCATCGGACTGCGAGTTCTTGCCGGCGACGAAATCGAAGTAATACTGAACGACTATCAGCATGATAATCTTCTTTCTGAAAAGCTCTCGCTGAGTTTTATCGGCTGATGTCGGCTGTATTAACAGGGATAGAAGGTGGAATAGATGTTTATCCTTTTCACAGGCATCCATGTAGTAGCTATGACACGCCAGTAAGAGAAACTCGCACTCCATGATCTTGCGGGCAAGCAAATGAACCTTACGCTGCAAGTCGTTGCCAATGCTGGCAAATGTGCGAGAGAAGAATTCGAAGTTCAGCACATCTCCATCATGCTCAACAGGTTTCTGTAAGCCAGCAAGCTGTTCATAAACCTTCTGGAAGTACTGATCGCGAAATCTAAGTACTTGGTGACCCACAGTGCCTTGCTCCCCATAAGATGGAATCCCAGCTCGAATGGGCACACTTTGTAGGAGAGTAGGATCATTCAAGGTTCCACAAAGACTGTAAAATCCCCGAATGCCTTCACCATACAGGGACGAGGATATGCGCGAAAAGCTGGAGAGAGGTAATCCTAACGGCAAACCCAAGGTGGATCTCCCTTCATGATTGAGCCACAATTCTTCCAAATCTTCCCAAATCGCGATATATTCCCGGCACCCGTCACACCATTTGCAGCTGTGGCAGTTAGCTTCCTGATCTTTCGACACCTTTTCCCAATGTTCGCAGGGAAGGCCCTGTTTGAAGGCCTTCAGGCTTGCGGGCTCAGGCATATCGGGTGTTGAATTTTCGATGCCATAATCTTCGGGCATCGCACGTAGGTGTTGGGCGTACTCTTCCTTGTCGTCTGCGTCTTTAGGATCCAAATGGGAGGGGGGTTCTACGAATTTGCTGAAACCAGCCCATAAGCAGAACTTTCGAAAGTGATCCTCATCACAGTGCATATCTGAACTAGTCGACAAAAGAAGACTATAGTTAAGGCGGTGAGCAAAGTCTGGCGATTGTATCGGAAGGGTGCTTTGATTTAGGGAGATCGGACCCACTGGCAAAGAATCGAACGTAGATCTTGATGCAGTTCGAGTCAGACCCACCCAGCGTAAACCTCTAAAATAAACTGTCAGTGAGGAGATCCAACCGGTCAGACATCATAGATTATAAGGAGGATATAGCAGAGCACTTACAGGTACAGTTCCTGTGGCAAAACTTCCACAATACTCCTGCGATCTGGCTATCGAAGCCCGTGAGGAGCTTAGAGAAGACTCTATCAATTCGATTCGATTGCGATCAGATGTACTGCTCTATGAGTGTGACGAGTTCGAATCGTCAGGCAGTAAAAGACGATAGCGAAACGCCTGATAACAGTGAGCCAGATGGGCAAGAGAAGAGCCCTTGAACCTGCAGGCGAAGACAGTCAGTCTCTATACCAGCTGGGGCAACTACTTATCGGGCGGAAAGCAAGGAAGGTGAACGAAAGGTCGACGGAATGCTATCTTACCAACAAAAAAGCAGGTCTTAAGTAAGAAGTCGGTTCCAATCAGCGGATGTTGGAGGAAGAAAAGAAGCTGACTTTACCAGTAAATGGGCATCCTTAAGTAGAGTGCTAGAACCGTTTGCACGCGTACCGTCAAGATGGCCACCTCAGTTTGGGACTCGCCAACTTCCAAGCGCCTCAAGAAGGGGCATCTTGAAAGCAGTACACACCGTGGCATGGATGAGGGCAACACGTCCGACGTTACTCGCATTTCTGTTGGTTCATTCCTTCCTCTTTCCTGATCTGAAGGCACATGGCGAAAGCGAACAAACTGGGTTCTGCCCAGATCCATAACTAGTTCCAAGACAGGAGTTGCACCATCCCATCCTCCACCACTCTTTCTCATTCCTCGAACGGCGTGAAACTGTCAGAGGGCTTGCCGATGCCGATGTGGATGTTGCGAGGAAGTGTAGTTGCGGAAGATGCGGGTTCAGCGAGAACTTGCCATTGTCGGTGTGCGGAAGTTCATCGCATCACACCAAAGTCTGAGTCTTCCGTGCCAACAATCCATCAATCGGATGTGCGAGTGTCTTGTCCCGATTTGTCGCTCTCCGTCCGAAGCCAATAGGTGTCTACGCTGAGAGGTTGATATACGTTTGTGTGCCGACATGCGGAAAGTGAGTCCAGCGGGGTCCGCTATGTAGAACTCGCAACGCAAAGGCGGGAATAGGGTGCTCGGGTTGACAGGTAATTGCCGAACGCGTTGCGTCAAACGTGCCCAGATCCCGCCTCGCTCGCGAATTCGTTGTCGAGAGGTTGTTTGTGAAGAAGGCGCTACTTGTAGTTAGGCGGCAGTAGCGTTAATGTAAGTTGCCAGTGGGTAACGTCACCGTTATCTCGTTGGTCCGGTTGCTTCGATTGAAAATCGCGAAAATCCGCAGGGAGAAGGGCCTTAAGGATAAGAGGACTGGGCCGGGCTGCTTGAACTGCCGTTTGAGTGATGAACTTCTTAATGTACTTGTACCTAAGTACTTGTTAAACCATTCCAGAATCGACGATGTCGTTGATGTCGAGAAGAAGAACAACGAGCGCGAAGAGCCAGACGTTCGCTATGAACAGTCGTCCATCGGCCCTAAGAAGCGAAGGCGATGAACCTGCGTGTCTTTCTCAATTCAGGTACTCTGCTCAAGAAGTACTAGGCCAGAAAGTCCGCAGTGATTTGTGTCGTCCATTGATGACTGAGAGAAGTTGCGTACTTCTCGGTGGGGCCACTTGAGGGTAGAAATTCAAGTGTACTTGTAGGAGTTGGAGGCAGCCACTGTTGTATGCACATTATCAGCTTCCTGGCGGAACACATTTCCCAGAATGCCGTAGTAGTTTAAGTACCTAGGAAGTAGGTACATAAGTGAGAGTTGCATTAATGTTACCTGCCTATTGATTGAAACGAAGATCAAGTACTTGTAAGTAAGTAGTTGTAAGTAAGTACATGCAGAAAGCCAAAAGTAAAAAAAGAAAGACCAGATCTAAAAGGGCAGTAAGCACGCAAAACGGCAAAAGAAGAATGAATGTCTGGCCAGGTCGCACTAACTAAATACTTGAAGTACCTAGGTACTCGAACTATTATTCTAAATTACTACGCAATGATTAATGAGCATGTACTTTCACGGCTTGATCACGAATCCAGCTTCAGCAGCTGCCAGACGAGCCAGCCGGAGTTTCGGATCATAATATTCAGCAATTGTTTTCAGTCTCGTGTCCCTGTCTTTACCCCACTTGATTTCCAACTCAATGCGGCGAGCTGACTCCGCGTTTCGAGAGTACTCCTTCACCTCCTTCAGCTCGGCCGTGGCCTTAGTGAGTGCTAGGTTGCTTCTCGTTTTCAGTTCCTTAGTTTGGCCCTTACTGCCTCCAGCTCCCTCGAGTGTCGACCCTTTAACCACATCTCCGAGCTTCTTAATTTGCTCTTCTAGAAATGAGGCACGGTCCCTATAGGACTCCAAGTCAGGTCCAACAATAGCCTTCATTTGAAACTCCACGTTCTTCTCATATTGCTCCCGAACTTTCTTCTCTTCTTTTTCCCTCTCTTTTTGCAAGTGGTCAATTTCGGCTTGCCAGTCCTGACTTCCCGATCCACGCGCATGTACACCCGCAGGATGCTTCGACGTGGCAGGCAGTTCCACATTTGTTGCGGGAAGGGCGGAACCGTTAGCTATCTCAGCTTCCTCCTTCAAAAGCGATTGGATCCGCGACTCGTCTTCAGCTATTATATACTGTTCGAATCTTCTGTGAAGATCCCCGCTTTTCTGGAGGATTTTTCCGTTCAACCGTAACTTATCGGAACTCTCCGCCAAATTTGCAACATTCACAGCCTCCTCAGTCGCTTCTTCGAGGCTACAAACGAGCAACACATCGCTTCGCGCTTCTAAGAGACTTGAAGTAGGGTTTGAATCTTCCTTTCGTACCAAAAGCTCCAAACGCCTAATACGAGCGTCATTGAACTCTTGAACCTTCTGGACATCCAGCCTATAGCGTGAAAAGGGCTCCGCTGCCGTACTCAAACGCTCCGTCTTGATGCGTAAAGGATACCGATTCTTTGTGGAGCAAGTCATAACCGAGCATTCGATAACTTCCGATGTCATCGATAGTAGGTAAAGATCACCTTCGACAGGATTCTTGCTTTTCTCTCCTCCCAATGTTTCTCTGACGCAAAGAGAACAAACCGTATGCCCGCATGTGAGGAACTGGTATGCATCGAAGTCGAACATCAATCTGCTGCACGCCTCGCAGAGTCCATCCCAATCCTTGACAGAACCATCAACATGCGTTGAACCGTTTTCATCGGACTGTGCCGACTGCTCCAAAAAGCGTTGACTTTCTGCCTCAAGTTCCGAAACCTCTGTTTCCTGCCCAGTGCCAACACTCATAAGCTCTTCGAAGCTCTTCCAAAGTTCCATGTATATTTCCTTCACAGCTTCTTTCTGAAGGATTTTCAGTATGCAAAGACCGCAAGCTTGCTCTTCTTCTCCCATCCGGCAGAGTTGAACGGATTCACCGCCCAACTTCTCAGTCACCCATTGCAGCCCTTTTTGGTCACTGCCTCTGAGGCGAATTATGTCCAAAATTGCCATAGCCAGCCTGTCCCAATCGGGACCGTTTGTCTTACTTCCTTGCATTCTCACGATTTCCTTCTTTATGACGACGGCCTCGTGGCTACATTGGGAACCAGCCCCTTCCGGAAAGATTGCAGGGAAGTCCGATATTTCCAAAGCTCCAATTGTATCACCAAATGCCTCGGCCCCTCGATCTTCCTTCGTCACAGAAGGCCGAGTAATGAAGTGTAAACGAGTTTTAAAATTAAAACGTGCGTCAGACGATAGATTTGTAACAAAAACAACATCATCCTCTTCAGCAACATCGCCATGATTTTCGATCTCAAACGTAATCACTGAATCCTTGATGCTCTCCTCGTCTTTATTGCATAGAGCGCATAGAGGAGGTGCATCTGCCCGTCTTTTCCCTTTCTGATTTCCTCTGTAGGGAAACTCCGCTGGAGATGCGCTGTTCATTTTCTGCCGAGGACTTCGAAACTTCGTTTGCGTCTTGGGAAGGGTTCGCGTCAAATAGCTTCGTGACCGACAGAGCTTAGTGCGAGCGTGTAAAAACTATGAAGAATAAGTCAACATATCCACGACGGATCCAAGTTGGTTGGACCTCGATTCTTGCACCAATAATCACCTGTGGGGGGAAGGATGCGACCCTGTGCTTGTATCCGCTAGTTATCCGGTAAAAACCTGTTGAGAGGCGGGGACGGGTTGATATTGTAAATCTTGCAAATTGGTCTTGAATCGTTAGGAAGGAAGTTCTGTTGAGGAGAAGAAGGCAAGCTTAAGTACAACTTATCTTTCGTTTGCAAAAGCAGTTGGATCAGGCTTCAAGATGACCGGGGCCAGTTCTCAGATCAAGTTGTCCCCGTTGTTTCCGAAGAACGGTAAAAGACGGACAGGTAATACAAATGTAAATGTCCCTATTTGTTCTCGCTGACCCTCTCAAGGTTTCCCAGACCGCTCAAGCCACTACAGACTCCCTATCGTTGAACTGCGTTCCCAAGGCGAAATGCGATGCTTAGGTATGGAGCAGTTCCCCCAAGGGACCGGTCCTTCTTGACAGGTATGGTGCTGCCGGTCCAGCTTCGATCGGCCTTACTCCAGAGGCCCCACCACTCTCGATCCCACCTGTGTCGCAATGGTCGACGTTATTCATCTTTAATTCTCCTTGGTGCGTTCCGTTTGCGTCGCTGTTTCGATGATAGGTGGTGGGAGCCTGGGAGGCAGTGACAACCAGTTCCATGAGGAGCCGAGCAGCTTTGTTCATGTTCGATGTCCAACGAGTAGGGGCCTGAATGATTGTCTGTCGTAAAAGAGCACCCCCTCGGCTCCAACGGGGGTGAATCGGCGTGGCGTTGACTGAGGGTCGCTCAGCGGGTGTGGCTCACCAACGCGTCGTTTGCATCTCTGCAATCGGTTGTCGGGAGACTCGACTCAGAGCGAAAGTGAGAGAGCTTTCGAGAGCATTTGCTTGTTGGTGAGCGTCCTGCTTAAGTACGCTTCTGCCTGAGAAGGTTTGTTGGGGAAGATTTGTAAGTGAGTCGCATTTGATGGTGAAGGTTGATAAAACTGGTCAACGGGATGATGGTGCGTTCAGGTCCGAGACAGATCGCGTCAATGTGCGAATTCCATTTGGGTTTCGGTTCTGTAAAGAGAAGATCACGATGAGAGTCGTGCCACACCCTGTGAGGAGGGGCCTCTGGTGCCAGTGTTAGAAGATTCCGATCGGTGAGCTGAACTGTCGTAGTGGGCTCGATGTTTCGGGGTCTGTTGCATCCGCTCAAAAGCTCTCTGTCACCAAGAGGGCGGCGACCATCCACCATCTGGCGGAACACCAAAGGCAGCCAGCCATGATTAGGGTCCAACCACGCTAACTTTGTATGGACAGGACAACGACCCGCCACGAACTCCATGGATAGGAGCCGGCTTGGAGCAGCTTGAATGCATGACCACAGTCACTTAAGGGTTATCCGTGAGATGGCTCAAATGGAGCAAGCTTGCAACTAAAGGTCCAGGGCTGACTTGCATTCATGTACATCATCAAACCACTGGCATCGATCGATCATACTTCATGAATTCATACTTCGCATACTACGGCATATAGTAAATTGTACCTAAGCCGGGCCGGGCCAATTCTACTTAATAGCTTGATCACGAGTCAATCAAAGGAAATAATCTATTAAGTATGTACATTTCCTGACCTAAATAGTACGCGGCGGAAACCGTGCAATTGTCCAGCTGTTCCCAGATCTAGCTGTACTTGCACCTAGGCCTGGAAACTCGAGTACTCGAGTAACCGGTCATCCTCCGTGTTCTGCTTCTCTCATCACCTTTGAAGCACTTCTTCTCCCAATCAAATAAATCAAACCAAGTAATTAAAACAACGCTGTACTCTAAGCCCTACAAACCTCTCTACATCAGAAAATGGAAACTGAACCAAGAAAAATGATAGAACAGCAACTCTATGGCGACGATAGCCATCTAAATGCCAGTCCTGGCAGGTCTCTTATGCTCCACGAGCACTATCAAGTCTAAAAATATCCTCAATGTCATCGACATAACAATCGTTCCCGTGCCCTCTAGATTTATAAATCTCCGGAATCCAGTATCGGTCAAACATTTCGTGGCACCACTCTCGAGCCTTAAAACCGCAGCCGGCTCCCTCGACGTAACTCCCAACCTTGATCTCCTTGGGCTGTTTTCTATATTTTTCTGCACATTCTGTATCGATTGTGCCGTCACTGTCTCTCACTGGCACTTTCAAAGCCCCCCGAAATTCAGTGCACTTCTCCCAAGTCCATTCTTCGAACGTCCTCCTTCTGTGCTCATCTCTGTGCGTTTCCTCATCCGCCCGATGTGTATCCAAGTCTGCCTCGGCTTGCTTCACAGCTTCATTTTGATGGCCTTTCAAGAGCTCAATTTTCCGTGGTATATCCTTCAAATTTCGATGAACATTTCCATCTTTCGCTCTTGCCCTCTCTGCGAGCTCCCACAGCCGGTCCAGCCTCGCCTGGGTACAATCTTCATCCAAAAACCTGATGCCATTGTTTTTGAAAAATTCCAAGAACCTCCGATCCACTTCAGGTTTCAGTCCCCTAAACTCGGCAAAGGCGGTTGAATCAACTCGGCATGGGTATTTGCTGGTGAGGACGTCACAATCCTTCTTCGGGCATCGGAAAAAAAGCGAGTAGATTCTGTTAGAATTGTCAACAGGATTCCTGTCGGTTCTGAGCATCTTCTGTACAAAATAAACACCCGATTTGGCGTTCTTAAGAGGCTCCGATGCTGCCCTTAGCACGGCCTTTAAGCTCACTTTTGAGAAATCTTTGTCTTGGTCAAAGTCTTCCACTCGATGAGTATAAGCAAAATTGAGCATTTCCAGTAGCGATTTGTCCTTGGCTCGCCCCGATTTAAGCGAGTCCGGCTGAAGGGCATTAGAACTCGCATCCCCTGAACGAAGGCCCGTGGCAGGAAGAACGCTATTGACGCAATACCCGCAAACGATATGGCCGCAGCCGAAGGTCGTCAGATCCTCGTAGAAGAGAACACAGCCGCAAGCATAGCAAACCGGTTTCCTGTAGAAATCCTTCTTCAAACTCGATGATATTGGCGAGGAACTATATGGTTGTAGTGGGAATATCGATACAGAATTTGGACCAGGAGGTGCACAGGGCCCCTTCCATTCAGGCTTCACCACTTCACAGCGGTGGCTCACACTCTCGAATGACAGGTCGTCCTGGTACCTCTTCTTTGTAGTCTCCAACATCGTTTGGTAGCTTTGGTAAGTAGTCGCATCCAGACCGAGAGGGATTGCGTTAGCCGTGGCGTTGATCTGTGCCTTCAGTCCATTTCGCCATATTTCTCCGAATTCGTTAATAGCCAAGGTAGATACACAGCTTGCACACAGGCTTGCCGAGTCTAGCTTCCCTGCCATGTACAAAGTACGTAATACTCCGCATATTTTGAAATCCTTCCAACTAGTGTCCGCCTCTCCAATCGATGCAAAAAACGTATTCAAAATGTCTTGAAGCACCACAAGCCAGTCATTCGCAGTGGTATCATTTTCCGTTGAGTCTCTTCCCTTCGGGCCAACCAGAATACCACGAGCTTTCAGAAACTCCATCCTCAGCTCTGTCTCATGATAGCCTATCATAGACATGTACTTCCTGCTTGTAATATATCCATCGCCTTCCTCACAATTGAACTGATGCTCGGTTAGTCCAAGAAGTGGGACGTACTCTAACCTACTGGACCAACAGAACGTGCCGCCGTAGATCCCATTTTTGTGGGGAGGAAGATAAGCTTTGGGAATTGCTATACCCAGTGTATCGACGCTTCCTATCCCGTCTGCCCCGTGCCTCGCTCGTGAAATCTTTAGCCGTGGCTCGAACTCCGAAGGCGTCAACATCCGCGTTCCAAAGTCGTCCCCGTATTGATGATACCTTGTTTCATCGTAGATTTCACGGCAAATATCATGACAAACTCCACAGCCTGAGCAGAACACTTCTGGGTTCTTGTAGTGTAAGTCGACACCTTCGCTTTGGATCGGTTCGGATTCCGCTTTATTCCAGTGCTGACAGGCCATAGGATAGCTCTCCCACCATTCCAACGAAACCTTCTCCATGCATTCCAGCACACATTTCCCACATATATTCCATTTGCCGACAAGAGGCCCCCGTTTCCCAGAATCGGAAGACTTCGAAAATTCCTTCCGAACATAATATCTGACGAGATAGAAAGCCACATCCCCATAATCGATCTTCGAGGGATGCGGTTTCTTTTGTTTTCCCTGCCAGAATGCAATGAAAGCTTGCCTTGCGGTCTTCCCTTTGGCCATAATCGGTCCAAAATGATCTGCTTTCAAATAGTTCCGGCCCTTTATTCCGCTCGTTTGCATAGTTTTGCCGTCCAGGATGCAGGAGAGCTCCCAGAGAAAGCTCTTCTTATTGCGGTCTTGGGTGTCTGCTTTGCTCTCGAGAAACCCCTCCAGCACGACCTGCTTGATTTCGGCACTTGTCTTGCCACATTCGCTGCAGCTTTGGGGGGCTCCCTCGGGCTGGCTGATGGTAGTTGTGCTCATGGCGTTGATAAATCTGTGATGCTTCGCAAAAAACGTGGAGGGCAGTGGTTTCGGCGGCAGGAAACTGTTCGCGTTAGTCAGGGCTGGGATGCACTTAGATAGGCCAAGAAGAGTACTCTCACTTACAACGATGTTCCGTCGACAGTTGATTGAGAGCAATGTTCGGAAGTTCCCAAAGAAGCGATGATTACCGGTGAAGTTGAAGGCTTGATTTCGGCCACGAAGAAAACTCGTGGAAGATGTTGTTGGAAGAGTTGAGATCTGTCAACTGTGGGCCAACCGGCTTTTATTTATAGCTACCACCTTTGCGGCGTTTGCACATCTGCAGGAAACGCTTTCAAGATGACCACAAATCTCGATGACAGTGCCGAGTGAACTACGCACGTGTGGGTACATAATCGGACAGCACCGTGCCACATGAGGGGAGCCCTGTGTCGCAGCGCTAACTGTAGCGATCAAGTACTTGTCGTTGAGTTTTGCTAAGCTAATCATCTGTATACAGGGGCAGCCTACACTGAGGCACAGGCAGCTTCAAAGCTTCGATACCAACATAGAGAGAACGAGTTACCTAAGGTTTCGGTCCAAGCTCCGAGCCAATGATTCCTTCGGGTGTGGTAAGATGGGTGTCTTGGGAAGCCCTGCCTTATATACCCAAAATTACCATTGCTTGAGTGACAGTTACCCTCCCAGGTCCCTCCTACGTCCATCGATGCGTATCGAGGTCAAATCGGTGATGCTGATGTGTTATGAGGGACGGCCTGGAATTGCACCCCTGAAAGACTGGTTTATAGCCTCCAAATTGGCAGCTGGTCGGATTTCGAGACAGGATCTAGGAGTGATGTCGCTCAGGCTGGATCTTTCCTCGGAATAAGTCTCGCCTCAGACTGATGTGTGACACCTCCAAATTCCGGCCCGACCCCTCCGGAGCCCTAGCCGATGAAGCTGGCACTCAGACCGAGGCGTTTTAGAAGCATTGCGTTGGTGTATGTATAGTAATTGGGGTGCAAACGAGCGGTATTCGAGATTTGAAGCCAGATGGTTGAGGAAAATCCAATCCACGGGCGGAGGGAACGAGATCGGTGGAGAGATTTAGCATAGCACTCTAGACAAATCCATTAGTATTCGCTGGTGAAGCGGAAGGTGTCTTGGTTGGTTTGTTCCCACCTTGGATGCGGTGTGATCCGCTTGTAGACCGGGAAGTGTGCTGGTTCTGAGCGGTCGACTCGCCAGGGCTGATGTTTGACGAAGAAATGAGTTGGGGTGACGGTTCCTTTAATGGGCACGCGGATCCGGTGCCGATGGGACATGCCTTTGTGGATGCACTCGTGGGAGGGGAGTGGTAGGTTTGTTGAGTGTCGGGTCATTGGCAGCAAGCTTTCCGCTCCGAGGATGAACTTTCTCGTTCCTTCCGATGCGAGAAACTCAAGAAGTTCGTACGAGAACAATGGCGACACGTTGGCGGGGCCATCTAAGGATCATCCCCCAATTTCTCGAAGCGATTTCGGTCTGAAAGGTGCGATTTTGACTATTGTGGCGGTGCGCACGGCTTTGTCTGACGACCGAGATGAAGGTGGTTGAGATCATGACTGGATACTTCGAGTTCTTGTTGGAAGTTCTGAGAGTAAATACAATTTGGAGTGACGCTTGAAGCAGCTTACCGGCGTGAAAGAGAGCTGCAGGCGATGTGTATACTTTAGGTACTTACGTCATCGGACAGGCGCCAGAAATGTGAGTATACTAGTAAGACAGTTCTTAAGCACTTGTTTTCGTATCTGGAAGCAGTATGGGTTAAGTACGTTACTATTGTAACGCTATAACTGTTCCTACGTATCAAGTTGTAACGTATGAGCACCGGCCGGGGCAAGCAACACTCTATGTAGTTACTGTATGCATTTACTGCTACTTGTAGCAATCTTGAAAAGGAAATCTATTTGTTTACTTGGGATAACTGAAGCTTACTAAGGAGAACAAAAACTGGTAATGCAATCTCAACTGTACAAATCTGAAGACAGAACTTCGACCGAGCTCGCCCACAAGCCAACATCGCGAATAAATGAGAAACTAAGACAAGTACTCGACTCTTAAGGAAACATAGAAGATGACAGTGGGAATCATGAGGTCGGGGGTACTAGAAGAAAATCGAAAAATCGAACGGAAGCGTGCATGTAATCAGATTTTCAGCTCATTCTTAGGCATTTGTTCAATAGAAATGCAGTCCCAAATCGTGACTTTGTGACCTTCAGCGAGCTGATTTTCCAGCACCTCAAAGCTAGTCATAATAGAATCCCTAACAAGACACTCTTCCTCCCGTAGTTGCTTGCATTTCTCTTCCGCCTTCTTTACGACATCAGCGTACACCCTTTCCATATCAACTTTCTTCTCTTCGATCTCAAGTTGCTCTCTCAGCTTCGGCAGCTCCTCTGCAAACCTCTTTTGCTTTTCCTTTTGCTCCTCTGTCGGGCTCTGAAATTCATATGCAAGAAATTCCTTCATCTCCCGAATCCTATTGTCCAACGGTCTGAACGTGAATGCGCGGAGGTGGCGTTGGTCATATCTGGCGTTAAGTCTATTGGCTTCGAGCGTGTCATCTGCCATTATCTCGTTGATTTTTGCGGCCACCAGGTCTTTTAAGCGCACCAGCCGATCGCCTCTTCTGATTTGGATCCCTTCAATAGTCATTCCCTCAGTAGGAGAACCACCTCTATTTAGGGCCATAATCTCGGTTTCGAGCCTTTGGACTTGTTCACGGTAATAATTGGGTAGTGAGTCCATTTCCTCATTCAGCTTGGCTCTCTTGATGGCCTTCAGATTCGCAAGACGCTTTTCCAGGTGGGCGTTGCTCTCACTAAACGGCACCTCGGCTTGCTTGCCTTCCAGTTTTCTTGACCGAGGCTTCAATTTTTCGAAAAGGCGAGAAAACTCCGAGGCTGTAAGTTCAGTGCTGACCCTTCTGTCAACTGAATTGCTGTGGGAATAATCGAGATCCTTACGCTTCTTCGAATAAGCAAGTAAAGCCTTGGAGATTATTTTGTCCTGGGCGACATTAAGCTGCTGAAGTTGCAACTTCCACCAGAGCTCGCTAGCGGTTCGAAGGATCCTGTTGATGCAAGCCTCATGAAGTGAGGAATGTCCATCCAAACCAGCAAGGCCATTCGAAGATAACTGTTTCAGCACCTTATGATCTTGATCAGTAAGGTACTTCATCGCCTTCAACTTATGAAACTCCCATTCCAAAGGCTCTACTCCAGGGTCCTCGCGAAGCAAGAGAAGAACCTCTATCTTGTGTCTGATTGCAAGAGCGTCCCACTTCGTATCCCAGTAATTCCGAGCCGCTTTATCCCTTCTTTGATAAACAATGTAATCCTCTGTTTCAGTATCGCTCTGCTTTTCCTGGGGGGGTTCGTTCCAGAGTTGCCCGAAGTCATTTCGTGTGGCTTGATACTGCATGATTGTGGTCGTGCTGGATTCGGACGGCGATGACGTTTCTTTGCAATCTGCATAAGCACAGCTTTGCGAAGATGGGGTGGCGGTAGGTGTGCTCATTTTCTGATCTTCTTTGTCGTTGCAACGTTGACTGGTAGTTTCTTGATCAAGGGTTGAGCGATCGGGAGATGGTCTGTCTGGATTGCCTCTGGCGAAGAGAAGATGCTGTTCTTAAGCTTGTTAGATTCTGAGCATAGGATCAACCTGAACTCACCTCAACGGTAAATTGCACGAAGCAAGGAATAGAGAGGTATCCGAGAAGCAGAAGCTGAGGTTACCGGTTACAGGAATGCTGGTGCTAAACTTGCTGCTTGTCTTTCGAGTCAGAGGATGTTGTAAGGTGAGTTGTGCAGTGGGTTGAGCGATAAAGCCCTCTCGCTGGGAAGGGGCCTCGCTAAATACCGTTAGAAATCGATTCAAGTTGCTGTCATATTTATCTAAAACGGGGTCAAGATGACCCAGGTTCGTCGCGGGTTCAACAAGCACCAAGCCGTCCATCAATAAGTCGTGGCGTGCAATTCACGTGCCGGCGGCGTTTCGTTTGAACTATTGAGACTGTGAGGACTAGCAGGTTCGTGCCAGATCTTGGAAAGCAGCGCTGCAGTGCAGTGTGAGTTGGTATGTAGTTCTGCCTGCGATGAAACCAAACCTTAAGTATGAGGATGATCCCGTCTCACTACTAAGTAGCTAATTTGATCGAACTGTGTTATCATGGGCGAAATTGCAAGCGCAAGCCGAATGCGCGGCTGCTCGGGATTCCTTCAGGGTATGTACGAATACTTCCAGTTGACATGCCGCATACCAATATTCACTCCTCGCTGTTGCTGAGTCTACCTACTCAGTAGGTGGGCGGTTGACAGTAGCGAAACTGTAGGCGGTCGAATCCGGACCAGTTGGGCGAGTGGATGGCGGAGGCGGTTCCTTCCAGGCTCGAGCAGTTGAGGCCATGAGGCCATGAGGGCGCGAGGACTGGTCTACTACCAATCCCACTTCGTAAGTTTCCGATCGCAATAGGCTGTCGTGATTCATCGGCTTGAGGAAAGGGCTTTCTGGAGAACGGGCTCTGATTCCGTTCTGTCCTGTATCAAGTGAGCTCATCGGCCCTCTTCCGTTGATTCGCGAATTCGTTCGTTTGTGTCGACTTGCTCGTCAGCATCCGTTGTACGCGTGAGGTACTTAGTTGATGATGAGTTGAAGCTGTCGAGGATTCCGAATGGCTGATCGATAAGTATATTACCCTCTGCACCATGCCTGAAAGACCGACCAAAGACAAGCATACTTCCGTGCTGAAGACTCGAGGTAAGTACGCATAGCTTTGTCGGACAAAGCGACCCTGGATCGATGATGACGTTGTCGAAGCGACGAGATGGCGGAACAAAGGCAGCAAATGGAGTCACGCTAGCCCTAGTATAGTTAGTTGGTATTTGACCTTGAGATACGGGTGTCGCACTGTTGATGGATGTGCCCATCACATCACAGCACATATACTGGACTTGACCCTTGTAGATGTTAGCAGTTGTTTGCAGCCAAAGAAATTAATCCGAATCTGAAGGTCCGTCGTTGCAAATGTTGGTGGAAGTTGGGTGAGAAGTTTGTGGTTTAAGCGCCCAGGCTAGTGCAAGTTACTAAGCAGACGCTAGCTAGATGGGGTTGCCCGCACTCGCCGCATCCTCCGCATCCCATGGCCGCATCGCATTCTGGTCCCGTCAGAGTTTGCATCTCACTGCCACTGACAACAAACGCAAAGCATCGAAAGAATAAACTTCCCCGAAGTTCTCAACTGCCACAACGCCAACCTCTCAAGACCGGCACTTTCGCAACAGTTCATCTCCGCTTCCCTTCGCTCGAACAGCTCGCCAGATGAGATACGACATTGTCGGGAGTGTTTCGAGTGACCGCGGGATCAGAGGATTTTCGGCATCGGCAAGAGCTTTCCATTATAGTCAGTCGGCAAATATCATCAGTCACTAGAATGGCTTTATGATGCTCTCGTTCACCGCATGTTCTCCATTAGTCCTCCCTTATCCTTCCTCTCAACTAGCTGTGGGGACCAAAGTCCTTGATTGAACCCAACGGGGCTAACATTTTGATTGATACCAGGATGCACATTACACCATGTCAGTCACCAACCAAACAACTTTCCACATTTATCGCTGAAAACCACACTCTCCCTTTACGCACAGGCTCCTTCTTTCTTCTTCTGTCTCAACATTCTTCCGCTGACGACATCCCGTGCCTAATTCAAGGTCTTTGGCGGGCTGATCATCTCGACCTAGGCTGCTACGACTATCGAATGGATAATACACGGCATATGAGCTCAACCTCTTTGTCCTGGACAAAGCTCAAGACGGGAAGGAATTCAACGACGGATACTGTGATTAGCAGCAGCAACGCTCTTTGGTTCAGGAACCGCGACTACCTACATCATCTTTGGAAAATTCGGCGAGGGTTGAAGCGGCAATACAGTATTTGGAAGGTTCGAGGGAAAACAGCAACATGGTCGCATTGTCTGGAGGAATACAGTGTCGCTCGGGAATGGAAGATCCGGATGAAACTCCGCTTCTGCAAGGGATGGAGCCGTGCTCTGGTAGCCAGTTTGACCTTGTGGACAAAATATCTGGGTGAACCGTTGTCTGCTAAGGTGCTTCGAGGTCAGTGAGGCATCGACTTATATCCCATGTTTTAACGTATGTTTAGGAGTACCAGGTGGTGTCTTGGGAGCATGATGCTCGGTTTCCGGTCTCTGTGGCTGGTTAATCTTGGGCTCTACATTTGGTGCTTGCATCAGTTGCTTGGTACGACACTACAGCTTAGCGGAGCAAATGACAACTACTATTTCAAGTTTCCAACCCTTCCGATTCTATGCACATTACGTCTGTCAGACGCCTTTGGAACGCCTCCGTGGAGGCTCGTTGGTGGCTTGCAACACTTTCTTCAGTTCAAAGTTGAATCTGCGGTGTGGCTGGATATCGCTCAGGTTGGAACACCCCGAATGTTGTGCCACACCCGAGACCCCGCATCTATCGGTATGGTTTCATAGTGGAACAAAGACAATCAACGGCTCTTAGGTTACCGTTGTACGAGTGTAGAGTAAAGCCGCTCTTGCTTAGAGGGCGTTTGTAGAGGCCAATGTGGTCATGGCCAAGTGCTTGGTAGGCATTTCCCCGTTTCCACCTCGTAACTCCGAAACTAATGTTCAAGACAGGTCATAAAACTTTGCCCTACACCAGAATATCAACCTCTATTCATCCTGTTTACTTGACTTCCATTTTCGGCACACTGCACCTTGTACTCTCGTGAAGAATGAGGTATTCTTCAAAGAAGAGACTGCAGCGTGAGGGAATATGAGGCTGAAGATTTGGGCTATGTTTGGGGTTTTCTCCATGGTCCAGGCGGTTTTAAGACTGCAATGTGCCTCTTTGTAGCGCTAAATTCCGGATCCGAGGCTCATATCCATCGATGAGGTCTTGCTACCATTCTAGCAGCACTAAACCACCACCTTCATGCTTCTTTGCTCTCTGGAGTTATTGCCAGGTTGGAAGCACAGATGGAGGAACAGGTGAAATTACCACACCAGACGACTTACCGCTCGCTCCACGAACCACTGATCTTAGTTTCACCGTAAGGTCACTAGCTAATGGTTATGCTTTGAACTCCTTAAGATTCAACCTCATGATCATTCCGTTGGCCTCATTTACCCTACGAGTCAGGCCACAGCAGGAGTACAACTTTTAACATTGCCAACTGAGTTCTCAAGGACAAGTCAAATGGACAAGCAGATTACCCGTATGGCATCGTACAACAATTACCCTACGGGAGTCAGACTTCTACCCTTGCATATAGAGTAACTTGAGCCGCGAGGTTCCGGATTTCTTACCGTCGCATACACTATATCGTCCCTTCAAATGTTGAGCACCCTTATCCCCGATTACAGAATACTGTCGCTGAAGACAATGGATTAGCCAAGGCAGTCGAAATTGCTCGTGATTGATACAAAGGGACTGTCAATAGTGCATTAAAGTATCCGCGCGTCTGTAGGTATTAATATAGCATTGTTGACCCAGTATAGACTGGACCGTCCCTACCTGTATGTACTGTAGGCATTACTCTGCCTACTGCACTTGACCCATCACCAGCACTAGGACTCTCGCCGGTCCTCCTAATCAGGAATGCAGTCACGTAGTGACCTTGGCACTTGAGCTTGACCAGTTCTGTCCGCAAGTCTGCTGCATGAAGGCACAAGTCCCAACTCATACCGTACCTACATGAGATGTGCATGATACAGACTCTCATGGTCTGAGCGCAGACCGACAGCCAAAGGAGCACTCTTCCCCAAGCTCCAGCACCTCAACTCCCTACAACAATCACCTCACAACCTCCTCTCAAAGCTCGCGCCATCTGTAACCCAGGTATACGAGCGTACCTAAGAAGCAAAAACAAGCGAATCTCCCACACGGAACAACCTCCTCCCATTGGCCGAAAAATGTCCCAGAACGCACCCTTCTGTGACGTTACCTCCTCTCCCGACAACCCAAGTCATGCTGTGGCCTCCAAGCAGCACCTCAAGAGTCGATGCTGCGCCAGATCGACATCACCGCAACGGAGACGGCTTCTTTGCCCTGTCGCCTGCCGTCCCTCTCAAGCAGCGTAACTAGCAGCAGCAGCAGAAATTAAGCAAGCCGGAAAAAACGGGTGCTTGGGAACATAGCGGTGTAGGTAGGATGGGATACACACACAGGCACACAGACACACACACTCATGAGCTCAGTGGCAGAATAGTCAAGTTGAGTAGGAACGTTACGGCGGTTCGGCTACCGGCGTCTGGACGTACGTGCTAGTACGATATTTCCGCTCTGAAGCATCGCTGGTAGGACTGCCGGTATGGAGGGAGGAGGGAAGAAGGGGGGTGGTATAACGTGCGGATCTTATCATCCTGCGGTGTGCGACTGCCTACTTCAATTATCATACTACCACCAGTACATAGTTAGTGCTTCCTTTGACGAAGGGTTCGGGAACCTACCTACCTGCTGAGGGGAGGAGAGTTGGAAATGAATGGTGGTTCTACGAGGAAGAAGGTAGCTACAGTATGGAACAGATCACGATCTTGAGGCGGGAAGAGGACGTGGGTTGCCGGCCTTGTGATCTGGCGTTTCAGGTAGGTGCCGTTGCCGAAACAGAGGGTTTCCGTTGAGGGGTTTGTTGCGGGGTTGTGGTTTGGTGCCTGAGGAGGGAAGGGGAAGGGGAGAGGAGTGGGAGGAGGTTTTGTGCCAGGGCCGAGCCGAGGGAGGTTCATGCAGGGCTTTGGATGGAGCCGAGGGAGATCTTGTCAGATTGCCGAAGATATGATGATGTTCGGCACTTGACGTTTGTCGACGTTAAAAGATGCTTGTGTGAGCCCTGCCTCTCGCTTGTCCGGGTAACGGAGCGTCGGAGGAAAAGGTGGACGGCACCAATGCGCTATGGATCAATCGGGAAATAATCCACCTCACGCCTGGGCTGCCAGAGTGTGAGCGCCTCAATATCCAGACCGATGTTGCAACACAACGCAGCGCTGGTTAATCTATGCAGTCAACTTCATCAGGTACGAGCGTACCTAGCTTCCTTGCAGTACAAGAAGAACAACAACAACCGTTGGAAAGAACATCCGGGGAATCGTTCTTTGCAGCCCCTGCGAAAGATTGCCGACAAATGATCATTATTCCTCACTGCACTGCACTGTATCGACCAACCCGCGATTGTCGAACCCCGCATCCTCCGTGCACTTGACCGGGCAACAGCGCAAGGAATGCGCTCACCGTACCGTAGTATCCTGCATCGGCCATCAGCATTAAGATTGATCGCAGGAAGATTTTCTATTGAGGAAGCACGATTCCTGTTAACTTCCTCGAAGCTTATGCCGAGCTGCGGAGTTGTACGAGCGAGTGTAATCGCGAATCGATAGTAATCAGCATATCTGCAGCCTTCGGTACCACGATACGATAGCTAGCGAATCTCACCTGCAGAGAAAAAAAGATGCCATGCGTCCATTACATATGATGGAGATCATAGTCAGGGGACAAAATGAGCGAAAAGGTTCGGAAGCAGAGTGGATAAAAGAGCTTTTGAGATTTGGATGGGCGAACCCGCATTTGACGTCTATTCACTTTTTGCGCCGTTGGAACGACGATCCTTCCGCAAGCGGAACGCAGGCGCCTATCGATGCCGCTTGCGACCATGAAAAGGAGAAGTTCACGAGTTTTTGCGAACCGGCTGGTCGGAAGTAACCTCAATTCGTTTTGCGAAAGGTAGTATGTAATACGGGATTGCGGGGTAGAATGTCACTGTTGAGCCCCGCAGGATCGGCTGTTGACTGCCTCCAGGGGAATTGGAGTTTGTAGGCCAATCGCGCAACTGCACGCTCCGATTGCAGCCGCACTTTGCGCCTCGCTGCGCCTCGCTGCGCTCGTACGGTAATAACCGCAAGACGAGATGGTCGGCAACAAACAATCACATAGTAAGCCCAACCACAAGAACGACAAGCCTCGGGATCATCACCGATAATGTCGTTGTCTACCGTATGTAGCTTGATTCCGTTCATCATGCGTAAAGCCACATCAAGCCACAATTCGCCATCACCGACGGAGAGGAACAATGGGCCGTTAGTACTTTGTTACTAGCAATGAACAACATGTTAGCAACAAACAAACCGTTGTTCACACTCTTGCAACTCCTGGCTAAAGCCACACCACGCCATACACCGAAGGACAGGAACAATGGCATCCATCAACAAAGGCTCTGGCTAAAGCCACAATGACAAGGATATAGGAGACAAAGCCAACCGAAACAAGCCACACTTGCACCCTCGCCGCACCTCTACATCTCTGATTGTCCCGCTCGGAAGTTACTCTACAAGCCCTGATCCAGCAGACCCACAACTCGGGTACTTTATCTCACATTTTTTTACAACGCTAAGTGAGAGGCCCAGATATTACCATGCATACCTGTCTATCTCATGCGTCAACTAACAGCGGCGAAGAGCATCTTACAGGCACGGAATACCGGTAATTCTTCGACGCCATGCCATCATATGTAATGCAGATCTGAAATTGCGGAGGAATCCGCTGCTCCGGCACCGAGCTCGGATCCAACAAAGTGCTATGCTGATATGCACGCTGTATGCATCATCCTGTCAACCTTAAAGATCGGCAGATTGTGGGCGAGGAGATTCAACGACATACGAGCAGATCGGGCCGACCGGTCCAGCTCAGCTGTGATTGCCTTCTCGATTCCACTGCGGTGGATCGTGGGATAAGCCGATACCTTGTCGATAACAAACTGATTGCTGAATCGATAGCTCAGCTGTGGCGTCGTCGGAGTTGGTAAGAACTAGGTGTGGCGCACTCGGTGATGGTTCTCTCTCTGTGCTGAACCTGCGAGATATCACAGAACGAACTGCTTCATACCGCCTAGCTCCACTTCCCGTACCTGTAAGGGCAAGAAGAAGCCTTGCAGAGGAATGCAGAAATATGCCGATCAAGCCACGAGGGAACGAGGGAGCTGCAGGTGCTCAGGATGCTTCTTCGGATCCGAGTAGTCACTTGCTTCTTCTCCTGCCGGCATTAGCAGTAGCTTCCGTTCACACACACACGATTCCATCCACCCCATGAAAGGAACTGTCTTCAATCCACCCCGTATACCGTAGACCTCCGAAAATGCACCAACAGGATCATCACAGCCATGAGATTGAGATGACCCCCAATATCCTGTGTCTCAGCAGTTGTGGACACCTCAAACCGTTCCGGTCATTCCGTCCTGCCCTCACTGAAGCACGGCCTAAGCCTCGTCAATCGTTCCATGGTCCAGTTTGCAACGGTAGTTGCTGCGAGCTCCATCCAGCCATCATGATAATGACATGATGTGTTTCTTGTTCACTCTTCTTCTCCTTGTAGCTGCAGGCTGCAAAACCAAACGAAACTAATGGTTGATTTGATATGTACGGCCACGAGCAACGAGGCTCCTCCCTTGCTAGCTACTCCTACGCGAGGCAGATCTGATCCAGACATGAGCCACCGTGATGCATTCTTGGTTGCGAAATGTGGTAATTTTACGTTCCTGCTCAAGGGAAGCAAAAGGTTCCAGAGTTGAACGAACTGTGTCATAGCAGCGATTCCAGCCTTTGATGGACACGATTGACCACAGGTACATCACCTGCCCTCGGCTCAAAGGTCCCGAAACCTTAATACGGCCTCCTTGCTAAGGACATTGTTCCCGACCGAACAGGAAGGAAGACAATAGGCGGGAAGTCGACAGCCCGGCCGTCTACCGCCATGGAAATAGAAACATCCACCACTCAAACGCAATGACGCCCGTTTCAGTAGGCGAGCCTTCGAACCTTGGAGCCGTTCGCGAGCTGTCTGTTTCTCGACCTCTCATGCACAAAAAGCCGACGTCGCAAAAGGCCTGCAAGACTCACTTCAAAACCCTCACTCGAGAACGTGGGTCGTAGGAACTCCTTCTCTGGAGCGGAACGAAATGACGATTGCGCCTTGCTCGTATCTCGAGCTGTCATTTCTGAAGCAAGAAAATGGGAATAGGAATAGAAATGGGGGGTGAACTCTCGTAATGGATTCCATCTCTTCCATCCCATCTCCCATAGTCTAGCAGGGGAATCCCTAACTGCGGCAAGCAAACTGGGATGCTGCTGCACTCTCTTCCTTTTTCTGTGGGAGCGATTGAGAAACGGTCGGCAGCCTTGCCATGAGGTAAATCGAGAGAATCAGACCAGCAGGCTGGCCACGAGCTGGTGACAGCTGCGAATAGCTTGTCGCATGGGAACGTTGGTCCCGTCGATTGAGACCATCTCGAGATGATTGTTGAGGGGGTGGATGGTTGTGAAAGGCAGCTAATGCATGCAGTTCGAGATGATGCTCATCTCGCTGAGCTCAATTGTTGGGGATAATCCATTGAAGATGCAGGACCATTGTTTGTCTTGTCTGTCTCGTCGGACAGAGATTTGCCGGTGGTTGATGATGTGGTTTGTGGTGTTTGGGAGGTTTGGTGGATCTTCTCTTGTCCCGCCGGGAACGTTCGAATGTCTGATGTCGGATGTGTGGTGATATTAATTTGCCGCACCTTAACTTCTTCGTTGTTCAAGTTGCCGATCACCCTGTTGGCTGTTAGCATTTGAAGAGGTGGGAAAATGACGTTCGGAAAGTGAAGGAAGGTAAGTAGGTACCGTTGATGGTGACGGGAAGAAGGGAGAGAAGGAAAAAAAGTTTGCTTCCCTAACTTTAATCACAAAAGCAGCAATTGATTGATGAATGATGTTCGAGGCAAGAAGCTTGGTGAAGAGATGAGGTGAAATGGGCGGTTGTTTCAATTCGCGAGCCTGTCGCCAGCGTCAATTTCGTCAAATTCGTCAGGGCCACAGTGTTCAAGGACCGTTAAACTAAACGAAACGAGGAGCGAGGCTAAACCAGCGTGGGGGTTTGTTCAGTGGGTGGTGGACGCTATGGCTTTAGCGTTGCGCACCAGCCACTAGGGCAGCCTGGGTGGGCGAACTTGGCAATCTCTTGTCCTGACTTGCACCCTTGAAGAAAACTTTCATCCTCTTTCCAGGCGCCGCTAAACCAAAACATGCAGAGAAGCTACTGTAGAATTCGTACTTGGTCTGTGATCTAGTGCGCGAGCTTTCCCTGAAGAAGGCGAGTTGCCCACATTCTTTTGCTTCTTTGGCGCAAGTCCAAGATGTCAGTTCCAAGACCTCGAACCGAACGTCTGGGTAACGTTGACGAGACGAGAGAGAGAGAGAGACGACGTTGACAATTTCTCCAGGCGAGCGAACAAGGCCCTTTGGCCGTCACCGTGATTGATCCCGCCGAAGATGCCGATGCTGCTGCTGCTGCTGCTTGAGGCAGTAATCAGACATGTCCAAGCTGTGGAGCAGTCCAACAGGGCCGAGTGTTCGACCGACGTTCGGATCCTCGTTCGTGCAAGCCTCACAACAGCCTGTGTTTGGCGGAGTTGTGATTGACCGACCCGTGGAGGTCCCCCCCATGGAACCCATGGAGGTTGTCGTGCACTTTCGTGAATTACTCCACTTGATTATTTCGCGGTGTTTGGATCCATACTCCGAGGAAAGGAGAGACTACTTAGCGAAGTGGGGTATGCATTGCCAATCGCAGTTGGATCGCGAGATTTGCCCCAAAGCGTGGGGAGCAAAAAGGATGGTATTCTCATGCCACATCCGGTACATGAGTCCCGAAAGCTCAGGAAGCCCTCATGGATTCAATGATAGGGCTGATCCCAAGCAAAAAAGGAGAGTCCCAGTGAAAGAATCAAGCCTTTTGGCAGCGTTGCGGTTTGGATTCTGATTTCCCAGTGGAAGGGGAACAATACGAGTCTCAACTCCACCGTGTCAACCACTATCTCGGAGAATTCAGCACGGTGAAAGCTGAACCCGCAAGCTTGGAATCAGATTTGATAAAGGGCAGGTTGCACAACGGTCACGGCGCACCAGCTTTTGAATTCCTCAGACACCACCTTCTTTAAGGTTGGGGCTGTACTCCGAAAACGTCGAACCTGCAGAATTCGTGCCTTGTGTGGATGAGCTCACCAGAATGGCGGGATTCTGGATCTCAACTCTATCGTCATTGTTAAGGATTGCTTGATCAGGAAAGAGGGTACGATCAAATCCAACGTCCGAGGTACTTTTCACCCTTGAACAATACAGTTCAATGGGGGTGAAATGCGATTCAACACATTGACATTGTCGATCGCCATTTTGCGTGTGGGAACGTGAAAGGTTGTCCAACAAAACAAACCGTTTATGTCGATCTCTTTTGGGCGTTGTGCTGACATCGACCTGGTAAGCCCACAACACTTAAGGTTGACGATCCTTAGTACGGATTGGGAAGTACTATGGGAGAAGCCACTTTAGCCACAGGCTCCGGATGTGCACACAAACAAACAATGCACTTCTCTTCTCACTGCACTGCGTGTGTTGTCGATCATCCCCGCCAGCACCTGCTTTGTTCTCCGCTCCGAAGTCAAGCCACAGCGGAAGTTTGGAGACGAAAAAGTTCAATCCTATTGTTCTCCTCGATGTTGGTTGGCACTAACCAACCACAGAAAAGTCAAGGAGAAGAGCAATTCGAAGGCTCCTTCCTGTTACCGTGAACAGAAATGCGAGAGGTGGGTTTCTGGCTCAGCTTTGACGGGAGTTGGAAGCAAGTGCCAGTGTGTGATCGGGAGATGGGAGAGAAGTGGGCTCATGAGCAGGAAGGAAAGCGGCTTCATTTCGATTCCCAGATGATGCGCACTGCTGAATTGATAGACGCCTATTGAGGTTCTCGATAAGCTCACAAAAAACGCTTGAAGAAATCTACATCCCCTGGGGCCTTAACCAACGTGACGATTTGCTTTTTGATCTAACCCCACATCCCTCAGGAGGTGGTTCTTCTATGGACCCGAGAAACCTTCTGGACCCGAGTTGTTGGGATGCGAAAGCAAAGAAAATGGCGAGCGAACGGTTGGAGGAGGAGGGAGAGAAGAGACGAAGGGGAAAGTGGTGTGGTGGGACAGTCTGGGGAGGATCAGGCTTAGTGCAACTGGATTCCGACCAGAGTGAGAAAACAACCGCGACTCTGCTGGCAGTTGACATTCTCACGATTAGGTAGGTTTCTCTGCCAGAAACTCACAGCTTCTGTTACAAAAAAGACAAACGCCAAAAAATAGGTTCAGAGAGCGAGAAAGTCCACGGCCAGAGTTGCAACGGCAGATGCTCCTTTTCCTGCCTTCTTCTCGTCCGGTTTCAAGGGAACTTCCAATGCTGCTTCAATATTCACGTAGCCAGGAGTGCATCGCTGCTTTGGTGATCGCTGCCCGTCTGTGATGTTGTGTTTTTCAAAGTGTCGGTCAGAGAAGAAATAAATTTATTTCCCCCCAAATAATTTAAATTCCATCCACTTTTGCAGTTCAATCGGATCGCACTTAAACGAACTTTTGCCGTTTTAGTACCAGTCGAAGAAGCTTACCGCATTTGGGTAAGGGTAAAAGTCGCTGGTGTTTGTGTGGGAATCACTTAAGAGTGCCCGCTCCCCTGGGAGATGCCATTCCAGGAATTATATGCACACCGCCAACTCCAAACCACAACTCGATCCTTCCGCAGGCAGTATCACCAACTTCGAAAAAGCGACTTCAATTCACATCCAAATCCATTTAAACACCACCAGATCCCCAGTCTGCAAGTTCAGAACAACAATGTCGTCAACAAAGGCCGTTGACAAGCCAAAGGCGGAGTTCAAGCTGGAGGAGGCAGAGTTCGATGCGACCACCTTCAAAAAATACACAAGAATGTTCTCACCGTCACCTAGTAAGTTTTCTCTCAACAGTTACAAGGTTGCGTTGGAGGTGCAAAGGCTGTGTGCAACGGGTTGCTTGCTATCCATTTGGTGGTTGTACAATCTCTGGAGCCTTGCTAACTCGCTACAGGTCCACAACCACCACTACAAGCCAACAGGCCCATGCACAACAAAGTCACGGTCAAATCGGAAGAAAGACTCCAAGTCGACAACCAAAGTTATACTACTTCGCTCAAATACAAAAAGTCGGATGAGATTCTGTCAATCGAGCCATCCTTCAACATGCTGCAGGCTGCTCCGAATCCAGTGGTCAAGGTCAAGCAGGCTACTCCTGTGGAGTATGTCATGTCGGAAGAAGACTTAGCCTTGGAAGCGGACGACCCCGAAGAGTTGGAAAAGGAGTACGCCGAGGACCGGGACAGGATGTGGCAAACTGGTCGTGGGGCGGGCCCGCGCCCCTATGATACCTTCCTCCCAGTGCCTCGACCATCGACGTGGCCACGGCCACACGATAGCACTCGCCTACGACATAGGAGCAGCCCTCAGGAATGTTCTTCCTCTGAGGACCCGGATGGATTGGAAGGCTTAGAAGCCGATCCAGACTATGGCACCTGCCATGAGGATGCACATGGTGAAGAGGACTGTGATGGAGATAAGGATGATTCTTCGGATCCAAAGGTGCCCCAAACCGAGGAGGAGAAGGCCGCTGCTCTTCTGGCCGAACGTACTTGCGATCTCTGTGGTCAAATTCTTTCAAGAAAGTTTGACATGGACCGACATCTTAAGGATCGACATTTGAAGCACTGCTTCTCGTGCCCTTATTGCAACGCGACCTTCAGTCGCCAGCATCGCTTCCATGACCATCTAAACCCGAAGAAGCCAGGGAAGAATAAGAAGTGCCCAAGGCCAGACAACTTCACGCTCCCTCCAAGCACGCTTTCTGTTCCAGTTGGAACTATTCAAACCAGGGAGGATGGAAAGGTGGTGGTGTTCAAGAAGCCCAAGCGACGTTCCGAAAAGTCCGCTAAAGGAGTTGAAGAAAGGAGGGGTGCTGTCAAGAAGAGCAAGGCTTCGACAAATGGCGCCAACAGTAAGAGCACTGCCGTCAACCACAAGCAGGTAGAACTTGCTTTCGACAAAAGCGGCAACATGAGGTCTATTTTCCCCATCGAACCAACCATCATTGAGCAACAAATGGTACCGGAATACCCTTCGGCCGACGCTTATTATCCAGTGCAGTACGCTGCCATGCAACAACCGGGATGTTTACCGACAACACCAGTACAAGCTGTTGTACCGCAACCATTCGAGAACCAGGTTAGCTGGAACACGAATGACTATGCATACCTGGATGCACCAACAAGACAGCTAGGTCATATTGGTGTTTGGCACCAGCCTCCGGTCATGGCTATTCAAGTCCCACCAACACCGACGACGCCGCAAACGACCTTTGCTCAGGGCCTGTATGATGCCTATGGACAGCCAATCCCTGTCCAGGTTTCCGGGTACTACCAGTCATCGGCACCTTTCACTGGGACTCCAATGCAGGGCATGGACTACTCACATCAGCATTGGTAGCCGTGAGTTCCGGAAACGAAAACTGGTTGATTACTTCTCGTCGTTATTGCATCATGTGGAACCTCACGTATACCCTTCCTGCTCTGGTTCCCTCAAAAGGTCTCTTGCTTTCTGGTCTGTTGTTTTCTAGCCTTGCACTGCTTTATTTCCTCGTCGTTGTCATTGGGTTTTGCATCATGGAGTTTATATTTGTGATCTCGCTTTGAATTGGTTGTATGTCGGGTGGTTTCTTGTTTTGTGTTTCTTTTGTTTCTGTCGATTGGCATGTCAATGTCCAAAGCTTTTGCATTTCAAGCTCGCTGACTTGATATCTTTGTCTTGTTAACTTTTTTATTTCTGTTATTTGAAGAGGGTTGCTGGGAACAGGCGTTTTCACATATCCTTTGGCATAGGACGCATCATCCATGATTATACTCGTTGCGTGCAAGCGTAGTCCGTTGGTTCTTTTGTTTGTTTTCTTTTGTTGTCTTTGTCCGATGAGCTTTTTCCTATCGGTGTATCATACATGGGGATGTTACGTTACGCCATCTTTTCGATACCGTTAGGTACCGGTGTATACCGATTGGTATCGGTGTGGATAGCCGGATCTACAGGTTAGATGTAGATGTATCAGATGCACCGGTGCAGATCTTCGACCGGTGCGGGACTGCGTGCATCATTGCTCTTTTGTTTTGTTGATGGCTCGATCAAGTCGTATATATTTTTCGCTCCTTTGGTACATAGCAGTTGTTCTTGTTTCCAAGTCAAGTAACAAATAGAATAAAGTTACTTCTTTGCAATGCTTATCCCGAGATCAAAGGCGAGAACAATGGTGAACTGACAGTGTCTTATTCTGCAACTGTTGATGGATTATTCGCAGATCCCAACTGACATGCAAGAGAAGAGATGTGATGATTGCATGCGAGCATGAAACCGCACACCGATGACGCCTTCAAAATGCTTGCATCCCATCTTGCTGAATGTTTCTCATACTCCCCACTGATTGGATCCCCCAGAATCGAGATCCAGCAAATCGGATCCCTAAGGCACCCCAAGGTGATCAAGTTCGCAATCGATCTTACAACTCCCCCGACCCAGTAACACAAAGTAATCTACATATTGTTCGTCCCAGTAAGCACTGCTCACAATCCCGAGCAAACGGTAGCCGCCTTTCCAGACACCGGCCGCACCCAAAGCTTTCTTTAGAATCATCAATCCCAGCATCCCAGCAAAAACACCCTGAATAAGGCGCTTGTCAGGGCATCCATGGCACAGTTCACCTTCGGTTCCGACGATGGCTCTTGCGGCGTTTGCTCTTCAACACTCGCAATTCAATCAAAGTCGTTGTGTACCGTTGATGAACACAACAAACACACGGGGGAGATGCTGCTCCCATCCAATCGCAGCTTCTACCCTTCCTGCGGTAGAGTGGCAAACGTCGCAATGAATGCTGTCAGTGAGGAGAGAGAGAGAACAGAGAGGGTCCAGCACAGCACAGCACATTGCACAGTACAGAACAGAGCGACCAGTCCTTTGCAGTCACATTCCCAACATTGCATGTATTCTCGTCGACAACTCAGCACACCTCATCTTTTCCTCCTGTGTGTCGCCGGGATAGTTACAGGACAGACATCGTGACATTCTCGCCAGTTTTGCATGGCTCGGTAACCCATCGCATTCACCGAGATTTGATCAAAATCCAGATTTCCCGCGCCCTTTCCTTCCTTCTTACATACTTTCGCTCGTCGGAGAATTGTCCTTCCATCCCCCATCATACATGCTTACATACATACATGGAAAGCCTTGAAGCAGTGCTCCGCATATCTCGTCAGTCTCCCAGGGAAATAATTCCAAACTGGACCTGGTAGAGGGTGGTACGTTCCAACATCCCTAACAGGACCAGCTTGGGTTTTTGCTTCCATCCCTTTTTCCCACCACTTCTCAGTAGGCTTGCAATGCGAGTGACGCTCAAAGGTGGCTTCTTTCTTTCCTTCCTGTGTAAGTCGGAAGCAAAGCTGCAGCGCAAAGCTGCGTTGGCTGGTAACCTTCGAGAGCACGCGCACCTTCCTGGGGGGGAGCACACGGTACTGGGAGGAGAAATAACACGGCCAACAATACATAAATGCAACCATGGCCGCAGCAACCTTTTCGGAACGGCACCAGAAAACCAGGGCATTCTCCGTTGTGAATTCTCGTTGAATCGAGATGAAAGTAAAAAGTGTTGTGCTGCAGTGGCTGCAAGCAAGCAGTGCACTCCCGTGTGAGAAAGAAAAAAAAGCCCGTGAAACTCCAGAGTTCATGTTGTTTCTGGTTGGTCATTGTTGTGATTTGAGGAGAGGAGAGAGGTTGAGGTTACATCAAGCCTTATGCAGGCCTGCGGAGGTCACCGGGGTTGCGATCTAAACGAACCAACTGGCTGGGACGAAAAGGGTATTCCAATCGTGGCCGGTCTATGGTGTGTGTGGCACACCGCAAAAAACAGTTGGGTCTGTCCGTCAGACTGGGAGCTTTCGCTCATCATCATCTTCTCGTCATTCACCAGAAAACATCTTGAGAAATCGTTATCATGAACCAAGATTCTCCCCATGTTTTTTGAAAGGTTAAGGTTTTCGCAGCAAGGGCATCTGTTTCGCCAGCGTAAACTGGTAGATCTTAATTAGCTGCCTCGGGAATGGCTGACCGTTTGGCTGCGCTAGAATCGGGTGCTAATTGCTAGTCGGCGGGAAGCATCGTGGGTGTCAGTGTTCCAAGCTAAGGACGCCAATGTGAAAGGTCCTTTATGAACACATTGGGCCGTAAGTTAAGCTTTTTAGTGTGGAATCTACCCCCCAGATGGGGGAAATAAAAGTGGAGATACTTCCGCAATTGTACTGGTACCGCGATGGTGTCTTCCTAGAGAGATCGGACGCAGAGTTCGTATCTTAAGTCTACCATGTCCCGCCTACCGTCGCCATCATCCCTGAACGTTGTTGTTGTTGAGGTGAGATCCATCATCCTTGTCTCCCGAATCTAGTGAAGCGAATATTTAGGTCCGTTTCAGGTACTACCGAAAGGTTGGGTGCGGCTTATCAGAAACGAAGGTTAGGTCAGATAAACTTTCGTTTCGCATGTTGATCTCTGTAATTATAGCTTTCGTCCGCTCTGTATGTATCGTCATGTAGATAATCATTCGTACATGTCATCATTTGCTGCATCTAGAGCGTACAACGTCCGGAATGCTACCTGGTGATACCAAAGCAGTTCATATCAGCTCTATTCTGTAGGTACCTCCACCGATACCGGCCACCATAATGGTATTATGTATCCATACTTGTCACTTTGTATAGCAATATTGCTTTGTTGATATAATTGCTTTGCTTCCTTGTGTATTCATCTGGTATATTTCCCCGCCTCAACAACCTGCACATAGATAGATCAGCATACATGCTCCGTACAGCTCGCGCGATGGAGAAATCCGCAGAGCCACTCAAACCTCACCAAACGACCTTTCAATGATGCAATGCATTAGGGCGTCGCCAAAGAAGCCCCAGCATCACAGTGCAAATCTGCAAGCCTGCATAATGGAATCCTAGCCAGACAGAGTTTCCCAACCCGACCCCCAACGGTGCATTTGCCCATATTGGGAAAGAACAATTCTGCAGCTTTCTGCATCATGACAACCACGGCGTCGGTTACCTTTCATCCCATTAGGAAAATAAGCACTTCTGCAAGAATAAGCGCGGCTCTACCGGGTCTTAGCGAAGGGCTAATCGGCTGGATCGAGTTCGAGAAGTGTAAGAACCTCAACTTCGGGTCGTTAGATAACCGTTAGCGATTTGCAATATTTGGAAGGGCGGTTCTCTTACTTTTTGTGAGAAGTAGCAGCGGGGATGCTTGGCCCCAGTGTGCTTTCGTTTGTGGGATCAACCGCACATTGCGTTTCTGCAAACATCGAACCATCTTGAATTTGCGCGAGGAGAACCCAATTTTGGCACAGTAAACGGTGACGACCGCTTCAAGCGCTGCTGGTGCGCTGATGCACCCTGATGGCTCATGGGATTTGGTAATGAGCATTGGCCAAAGGAGGCAGAAAAGACAATCATGATTGAACATGATCAGCTGGATGTGGATGAATCTTAACTATCACATTGCGTTAGGAAGCCAGACACTATCGTGGAGTTGATACATACCTCTTCAATTCAACGCCCATAAGCCAACATACATCTAAAACTGAGCTCTGCTAGTGCAGTCCATAGATCTAAAACATCATGAATTCCGTGATGTCTCTGAGAGATGTCTATTGTCCTTCTATACGATGCACTTGTAGAATCATGAGGAACGGTCATTAGCCATCGAAGTATCGGTTCTCGGAGCCGAAAGCCCACTCGATGCAAGACAGTTGGGACCGGCAGATACCACATTCATATCGGAAGGACCCTTCCGATATCGCGCGACCACCGGGTTTCAATAGACGGTCCGAAATGAAAGATCTCAGCTACCGTAGCAATGGAGTTGAATCCATGACAACAATGGGATGCAGAACCCTGGTCGTGACGACCCATGCCCATGGCATGCAACCCATTATAATCCTGCTCGCACGAATCGTCAGCTCGTCCTATCATGATCCTTCTTTCCACTTTAACAACTCCTCCTGTCCAAATCTCGCCGCAGCAAGCATCAAGAACAATCCTCAGGAGATTCCGCAGCTGACGTCCATAGGAACAATAATTGCCAATTCCGGCATAGCCAGTCTGATGGGACAGCAGGCACAGACCCAACCCCATGGACAAGGCACATCGGTTGTCTTGCATCGACATGTCAACCCGCTCCTCTGGGAGGAGGTAGTACTCCTGACGAGTTGAAACTGCTGGCGAAATGCGGGGCTTTTCTCGCCTCAGAGCTGTCCGGTTGCCGTCATCTCTACTGGAATGGCAAGTGAAGACGAGATTCTTCAGCTATCAATTGCAAGGGGAAGAATTATGCCTGTTCGAGACTGATGCTTACCAGACCTTGAAATGAGAAGAAACGAAACGCATTGTGCTCTTTCTGGCATCAAGCATTCCTCAAGATCTGGACCCTCCCAGTATCACAGAGGCAGAACCTTGGACCCTTGCTCTCAGGGATGTTGAGGTGGGTCCCAGCTTACTGGGAAATACCCTCAACGACACCATCACGATGGTAATTCATCATTGGTCGTCAAATCCCGAGCAACCACAATCATTGTCGAAAACCGATCAGGATCCAATCATTTACTTCTCCTACACGACGTGATTCTGCATGACTCTTACCAGCAAATTGGTTCGGGATATGCAAGGACGGATCTCGCAATTGGAGATCAAGGGGTAGAACAATTGCGTGGAGAACAATACGGAGTACGACCAACAAAGCAAAACTCAAGTACGAGAAGAATCAATAATCAACTTGCATTGGGTATCTAAAACAGGGCGAGGCGAAATCGAGGCAAACAAAACAACAGCCATCAGCAGCTGGAAGAAACCGAAAACAAGGGCCGGCACAACAAAGGGACCTAGGAAATGCCATTTGCAAAAAAAAAACATCTACAATGTCATTGATCGACTCCCATCCATCCCTCAACAAGATGACAATGACTTTATCATGGAGGTACAGATACTCAGGAACCGGAAAGAGCCAGTTGCATGTGTGGCAACGTGTGATGTGGTGGTACGTTGACCACTACAGTCAAACCGTAGTGAGGACTCGTATAAACCGCATCCTCCCTTGCGCCATAGTGAAGATCCCCAGGTGATGTAATCTTGCACTTCTGCCCTACTCCCATTCTCATGACCGTTGCTCCTGAGACTATACCGGATGCTAGAATCTTGTCGACCCTGCCAGGCCTGTACTGACCGAAAGGTTGATACCCAAAGGTATGGCCGAGTCGTTTTCCCTTCTCATGGCGTTGCTGTTCCAAATCAAAGGGGCGGAACTCATCAACGGTAGGGTTGTGCTCCTTCCAGAGATCTCGTAGTCCGAATAAGCGAGGCAAGTGATGATGATCATCAGGCCCTGTAACCCCCATGCTTGCTCCCAGCAAGCCACCAACCACAATGACTTCTGGATCAATCTGAGGTTTCGCAGGAGTTAGATACTCCTGCACCATTGCCAGCTGATAAGGTCGTAGCAGAGCGCCAGAATCCACGTGTGACTCCAACTCAGTGTTTGCAATCCGTAAGACATCGTGGAAGGGTACACCTGGCCGAGGTGGAGAAGTTGGGGGCACACGAGCTCGAGCTTCGTTCTGGATGGCGATATCGACAAAGAGAGCGTCTCGGTTCGCCTTGGTATGTCGGAAAGGAACACGAAATACCTTGCTGATGGGTAGATCTTTCGAGATCATTGTGACGGTGCTTTGCCGAACGTCATCAGTGTATATGTGTGAGTCGCTCAGCAAGAAGTTGTCTTGGACGAATGGTGAATCCAAAATGACCTGGAACCCGGCTCGGTTGATCCCTTGGAAAAGAATCACCAATCGAAGATGTGGTGGGGGGATGAAGACCCCTCGAGACTTTGCGAATGGTTGGTAGTTCTTGTGGTAGTAGTTCTGAAGGAGGTATAACGCATGTGCAACTCGTTCAGGTGCATATCGAGAGGTGCAGTTCAGATTCCAACTGGCAATCGAAATGTCTTCGCCACGTTTGAGTCCTCGATGTGGGGTAAACGGCGGCACGATCTTCTTCCAGATACGATTGCGGGGATCCGACCGGTCGCTATCGTAGAAGAACGGCTCGGAATATTTTGGTTGTTGATGCGACATTGCGGAATGTATTGATGGCCAGTAAACATGATCGTTTGCTGTCTTTGGAGCTTCAGAGTCGGCGGGACGAGCTCGAATTTGAATGGTGCTCTCGAGAATTGCGGTGACGTATATTCTGCTGCTTTGGAGGGTTATAGGCCCTCAGCCTCTTGACCCTTGTTATCAGCAGGCCCACAAGCCACAGATTGGGCGCCGATAACAATCTCCATGACTCTTCTTGTTGGCGATAAACGTAAAGTGAGGGCGTCTGTGTTTGTTTTGTTTCGTTTGCCTGAACTGATGTGGTTGATGTTCTGGGGAGATTGTTGGGGGCGGGATGGAAGAGGTCTTTCAGCTTAGGGTTCCTGGCGGTGCAGCGGCTCGCTTAGGGTTGCATATCTTCGGATGAATAAGCACCACGTGCTGATTACGCCCAATCTACAACAAACCGCACTCACCTGGCTCTCATTTTTCTTTCTGGATGCATAGCCACCATGTAATATATGTACTTGTACAGGACCTGATTTTCCGACTAATATCGTCCTCCCTTTTGAAGTAGTGGCCAAACGAGAACATATAATAGAACTTGCAACTTCTATCAAGTGAGGAAGTAATTGAAAAGGAATTATCGGGCCTGAATCATCAAATCTAACACCACACATGCATCACAAGACACAGCAAATACTCAAAAACAGTTCAACTCCGGAAGAAACATCCATCCTGAGAACAGAAGCCAAAGGAAAATCACGGGTCCACTCCACCTCTCCTCTCAGCTCCAGTCCTAAACGGACACGGAGCCTGCCCACCGGAAGCAGCAGACTCGGATCTGGTTGACGAGACGACATCACTGGCATATCTCACACCAGGAGGCAAGTAACGATATGACTGATTGTATCTGCGTCGAGTGCGCCTGGCAGGTACCTGATGCTCCTTTGTTGCTGGATCGGTAGGTCTTGCGCTCTTTGGGTATGCAATCTTTTGCAGGATCCGCAGTAGGCTGCTCGGAACTTCCAGAGCTGTTGTATATATTGATATCCCGTTATCAGTAGTCATCGGTGCATGCGCAGTGTATTCATCGAAAAACTTCGTTTGGAACGGGTCGAAGGAACGGGAGAAAAGGAGTTGGAGCTTTGCATTCGCAAAGAGAAGCAGCGAGTACACGACCAAGCTGGCAAATCCAAGGCCAACAATGACCCCAGGCTTTGCAAAGCTATCGGAATATGGAATTTCTCCGCAGTACAGCAAAAGCGCAGGAAGGACAGCAAAGTATGCTGCCCCGACCACAAAAGAAGGAACGCAGAAAGCCTTCCAAGACGTGAGCCGACTTGTTGCAAATAAGACAACAGCCGCATTGGCTGCAAAGAGAATTTGCCTTGGCTCTTGGTTCTCTTCCCCAATGGTCCAAATGAGCGTGGTTGGGATCCCAATAAGAATGATAGCCATGATACATCCCAACCAAAGAAGTAGAGCTGGGCATCCTTCCACGCCATGGTAATGAATTTTCCTAATTCGAAGCTGAAATCCGAGAACTAAGAAGGGAAAACTCGCGAGGAAGAGGCCAATTCCCTGAACAACCAAAAGGCAGGAGAGTAGGCTCGATGGGCGCAAGGCAGAAGGTATAAGAAGCAGCAAAGAACAACCCAGGAATATCAGAAGCTTTGGAAGGACAGCTCGTAGGAACAGTTGCCAACCTCCGTGCGTCAAGCTGAAACAATAGATCATTGCCATAGAGCTACTTGCTTGCTTTCCCTTCCAGTAAGTGTAGCCTAAAACTTCAGAGGTTGATAATGTCGCTTGATCGTGGTTCGGATCGTCCGGGTCTGGGTGCCTTCGAGAGAAGATATCCGCCTTGAGTTTTGATTTTGCTTTCTCGAACTTCCCACTGCGGATGATGAGGCGGAACGAGTAAACACCAATGAGAAGACAAACGCTCATGAGCCAAAAGTAGGACATTGTTGGCTTACTGGAATCCCAATCCTAAATTATGTTAGATCTGCCAGTCTCCAGCATGCAGAGAGAATAGGCTTACCTTCACTTCCATTCCGAAAAAAGAGCTTGCAAAGCTAAGCGGAATGAAGATGAATGCCAACTCAGTGAGCCTACTGACGGCATGAGCCTCCGTGATTGCCTCTTTGCTTTCGATGATTGACATTGTCGAGAAGACGTTCTGGTTGATGGTATTTGTCCGCTCAAGCAAAGAGCAACAGTCTTTCCACAACACCTTTATACTGCTCTCCTCTTGGTCCAAGTTGAGCATCATATCCAGCCGCAACTTTGATGTAGCAAGGAATACCTCAATCTCGGCAAGACTATTGCGCCAGCCTTGTAGTCTTTTTGTAATCAGGACATCGTCTGGAACTGATATGCCGATTCCATCCAATAGGATACCGATCATCTGAAGTGCAGCGTTCCATGAGTTGAGATAATGGACAAGAAAACGGTGCTTGCTGGCTCGGAACACCTCGTCCATCGCATCTCGCGGGCTGGTGGAACTGATTCTTTGCATATAAGCTGATATCACCGTCTTCTTGAACAGGCGCAATTGTGAGCTGGCCTTTATGTTCTCGTGAATATTATGCTCTTCGTCTCGATGGGTTATCTTTGATTTGGAGATACTTCGGGCCGGAGACGAGGCATCGATGGTGTCGTTACTAGCTGAGTCGGAATCATGGGTGCTGTCTTATATGTTAGCAGGTAAAGCGACATCACTATAACTACTGTTACCCACCTTCGTAGCTCAGCTTCCCGTTCAGCACACCTCTCAATCTTCTCGGGATCGTAACACAAATAGTCGAACATAGTTTCCTCATATCTATAGTCGAAAACATCTCTAGGCACGGGGATGTGGGTACAATAGGCGCCTGCTGTAGTGGAGCACCTTCCAACCGGATTAGGACATTCAAGAGATTGAATCCTCGGATCAAAGAAAGCAATATCTAGTTAATGTTAGTAAGGTATTGTCAATGGACGTGCGACTTTACACACAATCATTCTTGGCTGTCTCGTAAAAAGTAGCTTTGGTCTCGAGAACTCCACTACTATTGTTCAGCACTTGAAACGGACGTAAAATATTCTGCTTGAAATTTTGCTCGGAGTCATGCAAAATATCTGGATAAGTGGTGCAGAAGCGCAACGAACTGTCTCCGGATCTCGTCTTTTTCCAGGCCCATTTATCGAGAAATATATGAAACGGGTTGACGATACTGGTCATCCTCGAATCCTCGCTTTGCTCAAAGCGTTTGAGTTTAGCAATTGAAGCGAGTGACTCAACTCTGAGTGGCAATGCTCCTTCCAGTGAAACTGCTGATCCATTTGGGATTTGCGAATTTGTGCTTAAGCTAGACCGGAAGAGACGACGGCCACCATTCGAAAGATGCTGAGCAAACGTCTCAGGAGGGACATCCAGATAGGCTCCGAGTAACGATATCATCCACGTACTCAGGTCCTCCACGACAATGAATAAGACTGGCCTCGGATCTTCCGCTGTGTCGAGGGACTTCAAGAAATTGTACAGCTTCAGGATGGATTTCGGATCGCTTGCATTGGCGATGTATCCCTCAACCGGGTTGTTTTCTCTGATGATCGAGATGTCGATATAGCCACGCCACAACACAGGAGGGGCACCTCCTATCAGCCGTACCGGACGGTTCTCAAAGCTCCAAATGCGCTGACACATAAGCAGCCCTTCTTTGAAGTTCGTCGAGAGCAAGGCTGGCCATTTCTGAAGGTATGCACTAATTTTCTCATCCTTGTCAAAGTGCTCTGCAAGAACATAGAGAGCGTCTTTGTTGTCGTCTGGTAATACACCATCTGATGGATATCGTGCCCTCGAGATGGCGCCAAGTTCGGCTCTTATGCAAGGACAGCACCCGTCACGAAAAGACGGTTCGTCTCGCACCTTATCGAAGTCAGAACCGTGGTATAAGTAGGAAAGCTATGGTCTACCTTGTGTGCGATACAATCCGTACAGAGGAATCCATAGTTTTCTCTAGACTGAACGCATCGACAACGTCCATCTGGTCCGTGTGGATCGCCGTTCGGAGGGCGGCCGGTCATCATTGGAGACCTATAACGCTCCCATAGGTCAGCATCAGCAAGGTACAAAACCAAATAGACACCGCAAACTTAACACGGTAAATTATTTCGCAGGCACTGAGAACTGGGAAGGTCCGGAGGCACATTACCTTGCATAGTTCGCCATCTCAATCACGCATCTTTGGCACATGGTGCAAGAATTTCGTCGATTCGGGTTTCTAATGAGTAGCAGCAGGGCTTGGAAACTCCCAATCCTTAAATAACTCTTGCTTTCATAATGACCGCAGTGTTGCCTGTGAACTCTCCAGGTACGCAACTCAACCTAGTAAGGCCATGATGGAAGAAACAACACAGCCTCTTCAGAAATAGGATGTGGGCATCGATTTTGGTAATGCGGCTGACTTTGAAGCTTCTGATGAGGTGGAATTTGTAATAGTCGTGACAGTTTTGGTACTTGTATCTGCGTCCGCCCATCGGCCTCTCGACATAGTCGTAGGTAGCATGTGGTGGTACAATAGATAGTGATTAGATCACTACCACACCATCATGCACCTTTGCGGCGTAGGAATCAGCCCAGGCTCTCTTCCGGCGGAGGCGGCCAGGATTCCAGTCGTTTTCTTCCAAACTTGCATCATCGAAAGGTCGCGAATTTCATCGAGCCTTCGTGGCTTGGTGCTTTCTTCAGCCAAAAGCCACATTGTGATTACTTCGTGGTGCATTCTTCCGAAAATCTTGGGCGTCGTTGAGTGTTTGTGTAATCGTAGATCCGGAGGCTTCGGAGTCAGGTGGATGAACCTATGATCGGAGTTAGCTGAAGAAGAACAATTATTAGGTAAATGGGGCAAATTACGGGCGTGCATACAAGGCGATGCTTCGGAATGAACGCGAGGATGAGTACTGTAGTCAGAGGATGACGAGAACGCGTTGAGGAGTTGCTTTTCGGGGTTCCGCTCATCTCGAAGGCTTGGTAATCGACATTGCAGCAAATTCAGGTGAAGGGAAGCAAAAACGCGGCTGAAGCTCGGCAAACGAAGGGCGCTGTAAGTGAAAAGATTGGGAGATGTGAGAAGAGGGCAGGTGTGTTTGGTGTTGAGTAGGGGAGGGTTCAGAAATGACCTCCAAGGAGTTACTTGGCGGTCGTCATCGCACTCTTATCGTCACATGATATTTGCTCGAGCTGACTGTGCACGTCACATGATATTCTTCCTCTCTGGCAACGTTTGACAATATTTAGGTGAAGACTGGGGCCGTAGATAAATGTGCTTTACTCTCGTATGCGAACCGCCTTCTAAGTTATCGAAATTGCTTACAGTCAGGCTGCCCAACTTCATTAAGAGAACGATTCGTGATTTACTTTGAACTAAAAATCGAAAATCATATCTTGATGATCTTGCATGAAGGTACATTCGGGCAATTGGCCAACGAATTTCGGTCGCATGCGCATGCATTTCACCACAACACCACAACATCACATCGCATTCCTATGAACCCAGCCTGGCAATGCGGTTTCGCAATTGTTCGCAATCAATGATGCTGCCATATATTAGAAGCGGGTGAAAAATATTGGGTAGCGCCAGATCTCATTGAGAAGGCGTACCAACCGAGGGCCTGCGCCTGTACGTAGAAGGCGATCTCATTCGAACCAACTTCTAACGAACCCAGGCCAGAATCTGCTTTCTCAAAAGCCGTTTCAAATTCCACGTGAGCCGCCATGCAAACAATACCCCCTGACCGGGGTATGTGGAGAAAGCGGGTGTCTTTCCAAGGAAAGATATGTCGGTCCTCCTGCGGCGCCAGATCCAAAGAAATGTAGCGACATCGGGTTCACCCGAAAGATCTCTTTCCCGACAGTATCGCAGAAGCTCAACACCATTCGCCCCTGTCAAGACGACGGAATTTTCGCCCCATACCGCCAAGCTGGCCATCTCCAACGGCAGGTCTTTCGAGACCCGCTGAGCAGTAGATGTGGCTTTCCTCCAGTCTGCAACCCCTCAAGGTCCCTTGATGCGCTTCCGATGCTGCGCGACCGCTTCATGGTGAGTACCTTTTCGATCTCGTCTTCATCTCTGGCGATACCCAACATCGCTTCCAAATGTCGTCTTCCTTCTAGTCTGGCTTCTACACCCTTCGCTTTCGAGACACAAAACAACAAGCCGATTCGTCGATCCTCTTCCTGCAAACCTATCAGCAACAACCGCCACAGTCCGTCATGTCGCTCCTTCCATGCCTCTGCGCCCGAACCTTCCTCGACTCGCTTCCTATTTTGTTTGCTGGCCTCTGAAGGGTTTCGGGTTTGGGATATCGGCAGGTCCTGGAGGTATGTCTTTCTTCTCGCCTTCCCATGCCAGATCTCGCCCATCATTACCGTTCGAGTTGGCCTGCTCTACTCCTTCACCTTTGGTTTGGGATATCGGCAGGTCCTGGAGGTATGTCTTTCTTCTCGCCTTCCCATCCCAGGTCTTGTCCATCATTACCGCTCGACTTGGCCTACTCCACTATCTTCACCTTCCTATGCCATGTCTCCCCATCTCCTGCTGGATAGCATTATGCCCTACGTCCTCCTTCCTCTCATGAATGGCCTTTAGGTTCTAGGATCTCGGTATGCCTACCATATGCGCTTCGTCCACCTTCCCAGGTCCTCTACGGTCTCTCATCGCCTTCTCGATATGTCAACATGCTCACTCTCACCTTCCTGTGCTGTAAGTTTCCTTTAGTCCCTCCCTTTCTTCCCAGCCTTGTCTCCTTCTCTCTCAAGTCTGCTGTCATTCCCCAGGTCTTTCCTCGTGGTTGTCCTTCTCGGTCTTCGTTAATACCTTCCCCTCCCATACCTTGGTGCACATCTCGATCATTTTCTCTCTGTCATCTTCATCCTCTCGAGTATTTCAATCAGGACTTCTTCTTCATCTCTCGCACCGCATCCTTTGCCGTCGACTTTTCCCTCTCACAGACACTGGTGCCGGCCTCTACCACACTGCTTTTTGATATCCTTCAACGTCACAACAACCTGCTCGTCCCCTCGCTTGCTCCCTCTTCCTATTCCATTTTCTTCTTCTTCTTCTTCTTCTTCTTCTTCGGTTTGGATAGAATCGATCTTTGCACGTCCGTCATTGGTAAGCGCACTGCTCCTCCCTGTCCTACCTTACTTTCAATCCAGATGCTAACCAGCTACTAGAGCTTCTCTGTTTCTTCATCTATCGTACAATCCGGAACCTCAACGACACCTACTCGGTTTAACCTTCACCGTCTCTATGGCCGAGTCTCCAGAGAATGCCAGCATGATGTCTGGTGTCGAGTCCGACCAAGAGCACAAGAAGGAAAAGAAGGACAAGAAGGACAAGAAGGATAAGAAGGATAAGAAAAAGGAGAAGAAGGATAAGAAAAAGGAGAAGAAGGAGAAGAAGAAGAAGGAGGAGGAGGAGAAGAAGAGGAAGGAAGAGAAGGAGAAGAAGAAGAGAGACAAGAAGGAGAAGAAGGAGAAGAAGGAGAAGAAGAAGAAGGACAAGAAGGAGAAGAAGAACAAGAAGAAGGAGAAGAAGGACAAGAAGTCCCCTAGTCCTTCTGAAGACTCCAGTTCCAGCGATGAGGACCGCAGCCCATCATTGGCCGCCTCCGATGAAGAAAGTGTCCACAGTGACGACTACAACAAGGATGAACAGTCGACTAAAGAGGTTACCAAGACTGTGGATGGAGCCAAGGATCATGAGGACAACGAAGAGGACAAGAATGACGACAGCGACGAGCAAACCGACGAGCAAACCGACGAGGAAGCCGACGAGCAAACCGACGAGGAAGCCAACAAGCAAACCGACGAGGAAGCCGACGAGCAAACCGACGAGGAAGCTGACGAGCAAGCCGACGAGGAAGCCGACGAACAAGCCGACATTAGCATGGCGGATATCTCGATGAGCAGCATCACCTCGGATGACGAAGACAAGAACAGCGACGAGGATGTCGGCGACGATTCCAATATCAGTATGGAAGATGCTTCTCCAAGTACCTCCAGCTCTGAAGAGGAAGTTCTAGAGGATGAGACTCCTTCACCGGCCGCGACTGTTCTCGAGTTCGTTGAAGGTTCCTTGGAAGAGTTCGGTTTGTTACCTGACGATCAGGCTGGCCTTACGACAATTTTCAAGGAGCTGCACAAGCAGATGAAAGAAAATATTTGGGATGGACGGACCATTGGTGCATTGGATACTATCGGGTTCTCTGGTCTGGTTGTTGAGGAGTATGTGACCGATTCCCTTAAGGTGTTCCTCAAGCGAATCGGTGAGCACCGAGGGCCCAGTGAGTGTGATGGAAATGAAGCTAGAGCTCGTAACCTAGCACAGTTAATACTGTCACGCTGGGCCGACGGATGTTTCTCACCCGACCCACAAGACAGAATGCCGACCGATATGTCGAAAGAACCGGCAATAACCCGCAAAGACTACGGCCCACTAGGACAAGTCTCTGGAGAGCACTTCTTAAACCGTGCTGTCCTCAAGCGATCCAATCTTCACAGACAACTCCAAGCGGGAATCTCGGGTCAGAAGGGACAAGGTTGTGCAGCGATCCTCATTAGTTCAGCCTCAGACTATGAAAACGAAGATAACGGATACAATCTGTGGTATTGTGGATCTTCGGAGGCCAAGAGCGGATTACTTTTTACTAGCCTGCAGACGCAGGGTCCTGTGCGAGTTCTTCGAGCCTCCAGGAGGAGCAAGAAAGGAGAGGTGGCTAATCAGTTTGTGCCACGTGTCGGAATACGCTATGATGGGTTATATACCGTTCTGAGCCATCACAAAACCGAAGATGGAAGGCAAAGTTTCTACTTGGAAAGGAAAGGCGGACAGTGGCCGTTATTGGTCAGAATGCCAAAGTTGATGATGGCACAGTTTGAGTCTGATTAATGCTGTTCAATACGAGGTTATTGCCCCACTAGGGATTTTGGGTGGTTATATGGGTATCATCCACTTACTGGTAAGCGCAAGGTTTTATGGTGCTGTAGAGTTGTTGATTGTTTGCTTGTTTTCTTTGTAGTAGGCCCTATCTACTGTCCTTCCACATATACCTGATTACTTGTTTCCTATCTTTCGTATCCGTCTTGATCCTTTTTCGAATTTCAATGCAATTGCGCAAGTAGCTTACTATTAATCTTCGCAAGTTTAGTGATCACGATGGAGTGAACTTGCATGGTCCATCACTTTCTGGCCCATTTCATCCGAAGTGGCTTCCTGACACATTGATTATTCGTAAAGTGTCGCGTCAAGGTTATGACTGAGATTCCTCCACGCCTTCTCGAAACATAGTAAGTCATATCGACTCTCATCTCGGTGACGAGATTATGAAAGTGTTGTCTCGCTTTATCCGAGCCTGACCCCTCCTCATCTCGGCACCCCATCGCACCAAGAATGGCCTCATCTGCAACCTCCCTCAGATCAAGAACCATCTCCTGAAGGTTTTTAAACTGACAGATCAGATCAATTGGGAAGTAACGGCCAACTTTTCCCGGAGGATTTCTGTGGGGCCAGTTCTCTGCGTCCGTAAACGCAATGAACCGAAAGACTATCCGTGTGTATTTCTCGCAGACTCTGGGCAAGTCGGGGAATTTGCTGGAATGGTGGACAGCAAACATGGGACGGACTAGCACATCCGCTGTGGTCGTAAGACGGAGGAGAAGAGTGCATCGAAGTGTCTGACGGGCGATAAAGGGTAGGGCGAGGGGGCGGAGGGCCCTAGTAAGAGCCGATGCTGCCTTGAGCGTGGGGAAGTCGAGGATTTCAAAGATCTCGAGATGCAGCTCAGGAGGCAGCCGTAGGAACGGAGGAAGATCGTCCATTCCTTTGCTGACCTTGCGTTGAGCTCCGAGTCGAATTTGGTAGGGATATGGATTGTGCCGACGGTTGGAGATCTAGATCAAGAAGTCAGTGTGGAACATTATTCGGAGAGGCAAAAACTTCAGGCTGGCGTTATGCCCCGTGGAGTTCGGCGAGATTCTAGCGAGATCGTTGGTGTATTTCCTCTGAGGCCCTGGTGTATCCGGGTGATGTAGCTGTTGGCGGGGTATGAGCAAAAATATCAGGTTGAAATTTGGAAAAGGCAACCACAAAGCTCCGCCAGTAACCGCCGCACCTTTCCGCCTACCCAATTGCAACGCTCGCCCAACTTTCACAGAGTTTTGCTTTCTTTATCGGCAGGTTTCAGCAGACAGTCTTCTTGCCCTTAGATACACGATAAAAGCGTCCTAATCAAAGCTGTAGGCCACATACTTGGAGTTGACAAAGGAAGCTTTGAGACCCGTTCCAGACTGCGCACGGCCCATTGAGATCATGTGACTCGCCTGCTACCCGCAAGAGTGTTCAGACCAGAACATGGCTTCCTCCTAATGGTGTAAATGAGTCCGCATACTTAGTTCTTATAAAATCGATATTATGCCTCAAAGCGAAACCATTACTAAATGATGCTAATGTGCGTTGAACCCCATATACATGTTTCGCTCTCCAGATCTCCTTCGACTCTCCATGCAGCGAGTCCATACTTATGCATCAGAATCCTCATGTATTCTGAACAAAGCCTTTTCCAATGCCCAGCAAACGGGTAGTATATAGAATCGCGTTGATAGTTGCATGCTCAGGCTTTGTGGCCAAGTGGTTCAGCTGAGTAGTCGTAAGGTCGTAAGGGCTTCGTGAGATCGAGAATAAGTCATGACAGCACTTTAGTTATGGAGTTCGATTCGGACCGTGGGTAGTTTCTATTTTGCTTTTTGTCAAACTCGTCAATTCGCTTTTGGATTTGCGTTTTTTACCATGATTCAACTTTTAAATTATACTCAACTCACTCAGCTTACGTCGTTTGTGCTAAGAAGCATTACTGGGGCACCTGTTTCCTTAGTGCCAATTTGTATATTGGGATTAATGATTGGATGAGCACTTTACGTTTTGCCTGTTGCAAGTTCCGGATGCAAGGGAGTTGCATTGTGGTGGTTGCTATGTAGAAGCTAACGGGAACTTCTCTACTCGACCACGATAGTTATTTGGGCGTGTGGGGTACGAGTAAACTGAAGTGCTAAGTGCGTCTAGACGTCTGTTACCAGACGTTATGAGGATGTTAAGATACTAAGATAGCTGTAGGTAATTCGTGAGCATGGCAGGAAATACAGTCCTGACTGGAACGATGGGACAATTGCAAGGGGAATAACTGGAATAAGAGGCAAACTTTGAGAATACACTGTGTCATCATACGAAAGTGGACCGGTCGACCTCAACATGAATTGATTAAGAAAATAAACAGCAGAAGAAGTTCTTTGCATAATTGAACGATCGCAACTTATAAACGCATGCGAACCATCTATGAGCGAACATCCGACAAGTAATCCCATAACGATCAACACCCCAATGGGCCCATAAGAACCCCAAGTAATCCCATAAGTAATCGGTGAACAATCCAACGCCATAACCACAAAATATCAATAACTAACCACCCACACAATAACCGCAAAGATAACCTTAGCAAGCCACAATCGCCGGTAAAGGAAGTCTTCCTCAAGTCCTCCTTCCACCCTTACGTCCTCTTCTCGACCCATAATCTGCCCTTTCATGCCATATTCTTTCCTTCGAGACTTTGTCGACATCAACACCAACGTCCCAATCAATCGTCAGCTTATTGATCTTCCCACTTCTCCCTCTCCCAACTGCTTGCTGAACAGCAACAGGCTCCGAAGGGGTATGAGAGATGACCGCACCGACGGTTGCCTGTGGTGGGCGGCGCATGGATACGAGGAGGGCGTGTTGCGAGCGAAGTAGAGCTCCTATGAAGGTCTGAAATGAAGATTGAAGAAGTGGAAAGTCGAGGTAACGCTCGTGAAGTGGAGTGAGGGGGACGAAATGACGTCTATGCTGAAACTCCGTAACAAGTGACCTGGGAACCCCAGCAGCCACGTAAAGCCGACAACCAGCGAAGGTGCTAAGTGCAGCAATGGCAGGAGCCACCTGATCATCTCCTACTTTACCATCTTCTCCCACACCAATCATCCTATCCACCGTCTCTTCCTTCAGCCACGCCCTAACCTGCAGTCCCGAGTCTAGAAGAAGATCCGCAGTGTTACGGTGAATTGGGTAGTGAGCGTTGAGGCCATTAGTCTCGAAGAGTGTTTGGCGGTCGTCCCAAACTGCCTTGACGAGAAGAGTCTTTTGAAAGGTGCGTTCGACTAACTCCTCAGTGGCGGTGTTGGTTGGGAATGATTCTTTAAAGACCTGGAAGGCGTTCGGGAGCTTGGAGCCCCAAGCTGGTCTGTCGGCCATCCAAAGCGGTTGAAAAGATGGATCGAGGTCGCCAAACAGGTGTGAGTTTTCTGTTTGCATGTTGTCCTTTCGAGTGTGTGAACAATAGGCTTGCTGAGATGAGACTTCTAATCGAGCGGATGAAGTGTAGATGGGTTTTGGATCGTAGTCGGGTGCGGTGGAGGCGATGTGGGGGTGAGGAGAGAAGTAGCTGCTGTTCAGGACACAAGTCGAAACAAGAAAAGAAGGGCCCCGGGGGTAACGAGCTTCCTCTTTCGAATTCGGAAGGCGAGCTTCTCTCTGTAGATCATGTGATGCACTCAGGTAGGAAGGAACTGTCAAGCTATCAGATTGTATGCTTCCCATTTTGTATGAACCTAAATGTTTCCAACAGTAGGTCAAGAAAGCTTCAGGGGTCTTAAGTACATCCCAGTTCTCAAAATACCCTTACCATTAGCAGAACTAGGCCCCAGAAAATTACAGGAAATGTTTACTTCTGCGTCAATACCAGTGCCTTGCACCTTAAGGTTTCACCCTGCCAGTACGGGTCGTAACCACCCTCTTGTCCAACCAAGCCACGTTCCCACATTTCCCTCCGAACCTTAAACACGATCCACTGAAACTGCGGGAGAACACCCACCAGCTCCACACAAACCTCCTCATCTGTTTCTTGGTACAACTCGGGCTGTCTCTTCCCGAGCATCTGTGCCTCCTCGTAAGGCAACCTGCACCAGCGTCGAACAGACGCGCCGGGGTGAGCAGAGTCGGTTGCGTCCTTGCGATTCTCGAGATATCGTCTCCAAAGAAATTCTGGGATAGCAATATCGACCGGTTCATCGAAGACTCCAGTGAGGACGCAGTTGACCACTTCGCCATGGCTGGCAAAGAAGTCTTGAAGCAGCTGCTCGTCGAATCCAAAAGGATTGGACCCGTAGACGCTGGTAGTAGCGCCTTTGTCTGCAGAAGAGCTTGTCGGACTTGCAAGATGAGTGCGGGCTGTATCTCTCATCTCAGCATCTTCATTGATGCCACTCTCGGGTGATGTCGAGTTGGGAAGAAGGACGTTGTTGCAGTTCTTCTGCATCGGATTGGAATATGCGTTGCTTCAGATATTGGAAGAAGCCTCGGGATTGAGAATGTGCTTTTGAGGAAGTGGTTTCTAGTGGGATGTCAGTTAGGTTACAGCCCAGCCCGCAAGAAGAGTGTGTTGTTTGCAACGTTTCATCAGAGTGGCGATACTGTGCATATGCACGTACGCGTACGTCTACCTCCCCGGGCCCCGGAAAATTCTTTATCCGTGTGGAATGTGCAGTTGGATTCAGTTGATAAGATTTGATTCTTCACTGCTGACAACTTCTGCCAGCTTCTGGATCCATCATTCGTTCGAATTCGTGGATTCCCAAAAGGCCCGAGTGTGGGATGTTGTAGCGGAGATGGTGTTCTATTGGACAGTACTACGATACCTCGCCAAGGCCATGAGATCCACGCACGGACCCAAAGACCTCCTATGTAGAACTCGACCAACGCGAGAGGCGGAAAGCTTCGAAAGGGAAAAGGACGTGAGGTCTCAGGCCACTAACTAAGGCAGCGTATCTATTCTTTAATTCCAACTGCGCATATATATGCTCATAATAAAAAAAAGGAAGCAAGACTAGCAGAATTACAGTCATTGTCTGCAAGGCTCGAGGAATTGCAGTTGCATTGATATCGATTTGCATGAGCGAAAGTGCAACGAGTGAAAGGCAAAAGTGCAACGCCTACCTAAAGGATGTACAAGTGCAGCTCTATGGATGCAGATTGGGGCTGATAGATCTGCACAATGCACTTTGGAAGAAGTAATCGAACCGATTTCCATAGCAGAGCTTACTGTGCTGTTCAATTTCAGCTCGTCAAAAGTTTCCCGGCTCAGCGATGCCAGCTGCAGCACTGTCCGTATTACTCTTTACTGTCGACTTTTGTAGGCTGTAACGCCCAGTAATTATAGAGCCGACATTGCAAGTGGAACATAAACTCAGTATTCAAGTTTGAGGGTGTCTGCGGCAATTAGTAATTCATACTTCTTACCGTTACTAAGAAGTACTTCTCTGTTACGATTTTGGATGCCTTTTACACAAAAGCAAAGAGGTTTGTTATGCAGTGAGGCCGTAGGCTTTATGTACGCCCATTGTGCCAGATTCTTGGCAACGCCGCTACAATTTGTTTACCCCTCATCGCAATCTTCCACCCACCAATCCAAAACATCACCACACCTCCTCACGAAGCCTGCCAAAGTTACTCCAATACGAGCAAGCCAAACAATAACAGAAGTGCCATTCAGCAGATGGAAATGGAAGACATTCGAAGATTTTTGCTATCCGCCCAGTTTCGGAGGTCTCCTTTCAAATGAAGTAGGCTGTGGCCATGGGCGTCCAAGCTGTGATTGGTTGCCATCGTTTGTGAGTTCCCAACACTGAGGGTGACCGATTCTGACGCTTCAAGCAAGTCGAGCTCGTCAGTATATATGGACTACAACAACTCCCTCCATCTGGTTTTCCTTTAGCAATTACACTATACATCCTGATCGATCGGAAACCTTCACTTCGCAATCAACTTAACTTGAATATCTCCAGATCATGGACTATGCTCAACGTTTCGGCGAGTTGTCGCCAGAATCTCGCTTCTTCGAAACCAAATCGAATCGCCCTTCCTCCACTGTTCCGGTTGACCCTATCTTCATAGCACCTTCTCAGATTGCTAGCCACCCGCTGCCGGATTCACAAAAACCAGGCAATGCTATCGATGCATCCGACAGCAGCGAGGCAGAGATTGAGCCCAGTCAATGCTGTGACTCCGATGACGCTTTTCGGATGCTATACTTCTGCAGCGTTTGTGATATACTTTACTGCGATGACTGCTGGGGCAGGCAACTCCCACACAAGAGGAACCTTAGTCGGGATGCGGTGAAGCATGAGAAAGGTGACAGAAGTTTGGCGACCGTGGCGAAAGCCATGAAAGGCATCTTCAATGCAAAATACGACAAGGAGAAATTGGAACAACTGCACATGGAGGATCGCCGTACAAGGTGGTTTGGTATTTCTCACTTAGAGGACGGCTCCAGTAAATTCGAGACGACCGGAAGATTTCAAGACCTTCTGGATCCGGTTCAGCAGAGCCTCGGAACGGCAATCTTTCCCAGCATTGTTTCGTTCGTCGGTGAAACTGGGGCAGGAAAAAGCACCCTGATCAAAGGACTCATAACGGTAAGTATTCGTGCTACCACGAAGCTCCTCAGACTCTTTGGCATAGCTAATACATTAAACTCCAACAGGCGGGGAACTCTCACGCGAATGATCAAAAGTCTAAGGCTGCGAAACGGGAGTCCACCAATGCAGCAGTAGAGGATACGCTGCAGCTGAAACCTTGCGAAATGCCGGTAGCTGGGAGTGTTTACGAAGGAGACGTTCCATCTAGCGGTGACGTCCATCTTTACGTGGATCCATGGTCAATCAACACTCACATTCCCATTCTCTTAGTGGATTGCGAAGGCATCAACGGTGGAAACAGGGAGCCAATTGCCGAAGCAACATGGCGGGAAAACTTGAAACGGGGAAACAGCGACAGGCACGTTAAGCGCATAAAGAATAACTTGCCACTGGAAGTGGATCGGATATTCAATTCGGCAGACAAGAAAGAAAGACGGACAAGACAATTTGCGGTTGAACAAGTTTATCCGCGTATCCTATATGCGTTTTCTGACACTGTTGTTTTTGTCACGCAGAATGCGAAGTAAGGCTACCCACAACCGCCTACCGAAGCATGCAAGGCTTAGGTTGCTGACTTCTTACTAGGACTTTTGAATCTACTGTTGTCCAGCTTATTAGATGGGCAAGATCGGCGCTTGAATACTCTGTAAACCAACCAACGCTTCCCTCTGCTCTCATTGTGCTCAACATGGCTGAAAGTGTAAGACCCTGTTTGGAGCTAGAAGCGTGCTCGCTTGCCAATACTAACGTTATTACAGGAGCTTTCTGACGACTATTGGGACCCTGACAACCGGACTAGGAGCATGTTGGACTCGGTTAACCATCTCATCTCGAAGAACGCTGAAATGAGCGACTGGGTCGATAAACTGAACGAGGGAGTACCGGAAGAGAATGCTATAACGAAAGTTGAGGAGCTACTCAGAGTCTATTACCATCAAGTTCGAATCACCTCAATACCGGCGGCTCGAAATACGGGGCGTCCAAAGTTGGTGCATCAGCAACTGCAGCGCGCTTACAATGAAATTGCGAAAATGAGCGCAGATGCAGCAAAACGCAAGCAAAGCGCACGAATGCACCTAAAGTACACCGATCTGATACTGTACCTCAACTCGGCTTTTGATCATTTTTCAACATGCCCGGATGAGCCTTTCAACTTTGTTAACTCAGCTTTTCGGCAAAATCCAATTTCGGAGGACTTCGGAGGTGGTATCTTACAGCTTATGATCAGTCTTCTAAGATATCCAAAGGCACCGGCCGCGGGATACAAAGAAAGGGAAATATATGAAGCTATCGTCGACATAGTAGGTGGGGCAATTTTGCTTGACACCACCAGAAATGGCAAAATGGGTATGTTCTAGTTTTTTGTTGCGCACTTACTGTACTACTTGTTAGGTAGAACTGGCTTTTGTGCTTTTTTTGCATGTTTATGAGCTTTCACTGATTCGCTATGGATACTAACCTACTCTAGGTTCACCGGAAGACCTCTTCTCTCATTATAAAAAACACATTACGCATGCCCTGGATCAGTTCTACTCGGAATATTACCCTTGCAGTTTCGAGCAAAAAGGCAAGAAATGCGTGAATGTTCGGTTGCGCCACAGTAAGGGACACCAAACCGCACGCGGAAAACTATTTGGCCCAAAAAATGCAGAATTTCTCTCCAACGAAACCGTGCTGCAGGAACCGCAAAAGCGCAAAATTCTATTTGACAACCAACTGACCGTCTTCTTTCTCAGCTATTGGGTGTATACTAACAGTCTTTCAAATCGGAATTCTGATCGAAACAGCACGGATGAAGCTCCCCTTGCCGCAAAATTGCATCGCGAATTAGCCATCAAACCCTTCTTTTGCAGTTATACCTCTCTTAGAAGCGATCACATGTGTCTCATGTGCCTCGCCGAGGTCACGAAGTACTCCCTTAGATGCGCAAGTGCGCATGCTATCTGCGAGCCGTGTCTCAAGTCCTTTGGTACTACAAAGAATATGGTTTATTACGATCTCTTGTACTGCCCATTATGTGGCGAGAAGCCAAACGTTCCTTACTCTTTTACGGTTACAATTCCTGAGGTTTCACCATGCATTTTGAGCTTGGATGGGTGCGTATCTTGCGATAAGTCTTCATGGTTCATAGCTTTTCTAACGTTGCGGCAGAGGTGGTATTCGAGGCATTGTGCAGCTCGAAGCCCTAAGAGCGATTGAGAGGACTATCGCGCTCGATGTCCCAGTGCGCGAATTCTTTGATTTGATTATTGGAACTAGGTACGTGCTCCTGCGTACCCCTCTTATGAACTTGAGCTAACTGTACTCCTGCAGCTGTGGCGGCCTGGTCGGCCTAGGGCTTGGTGTAAAACGTATGTCAGTAGACCAAGCCTGTGGAGAGTTTGAGGCGTTCTGTAAAGAAGCCTTCAAACCGCGGACTGGCATGGATACATTCCTGTTCGGTTTGATAGTTCAGCTATTCCATAAAAATAGCAAGTACGAGACATCTGCTATTGAGAAAAGGTTAGAGGAAGAGTTCAAGATGGACAGGGAGACGCGGAGCGAAGCTTTGTTTGGCTTCGACAAATTTATTTGTGAAGGGAATCGCTATTGTGCAACCGCTGTTTTAGCTACAGCCATGGACAAGATTGCATTGGTTTTTGGAAACTACAACCGGAGGTCTCACAAGTTGGATGGTTTGGATGGCGAAAGTAAGCCTATTCCTTTCAGCGCTCATAATATTCCTACTGCTGCCATTGTTTGCTAACTCAGGACATTCTGATTTAGAATCGGCGCAATACCAGTTGTACCATCCTCAACTGACAGACGAAGCGTCAAGACTGAAAGTTTGGGAAGCGTAAGTACCACCTTACCTCATATTTTCTCGCTTCCTGCTCTACGAGTACCTCTCGTGTGAGTCGGCTACAGGGCATGTGGCTAACAGTGAGGCTTGAATAACACAGCGCGAGAGCAACTTCAGCAGCCCCGACCTACTTCACCCCCTTCCACCACAAGCCGAGCGGACAGATCTTGCAAGATGGGGCATTACGCTACAACAACCCGGTTGAGGTTGCGTTTGCAGAGGGGCAGAAGCTACTGCCTGGCCCTTGTTCCAACAGCTTACCCGACTTGCTTCTGTCTATTGGTACTGGTCATGCTATAGAGAGCAGAGAGCAGGCAATAGCGCTATCTCGTTCGAAAAAACTGTCCCGAGTCGCTGAAGGTGCAAAAGACATGATCAAGCTTGCGAAAAATGCTGTGGAGGACAATTTGGATACCAGCAAAGCATGGAATGCCTTTATCTCCAAACACCCCTCTGATACACACCGTTTTGTGAGGTTGAACATGGAGCTTGGAGAGAAAAGGCCAGATCTCGACGACCTTTCCGCCATACCATACCTCCAAAATACGGCATCTACACAGTTTGCGATTGACCGGCAAATCAAGCGGGTTGCTGATCGTCTTATTGCTTCTCTCTTCTACTTTCATTTGGAGACAGTCGAAGCAAGCCAAGGCGACCAAAGCTATTCGCATATCTGTAGAGGTAAACACTTCCTTATCAAATCTGAGCAGGAGCTAGTAACTGATACCTGCGTCTCTTTAGGTTCCATTCGATGTCGTCTGAGCTACAAAGAAATGGGGGCATCAATGCTTGCTGACAAATTTCGTGCAAGGCTACCAGATGCAACGTTCATTATAGAGAGCGCGGCATCACCTTTTTCAGAAGCTGCAACTAATGCCAAACTTGAAGGCAGGAGGCCTGTGGAAAGGACGACCGTAGTCTTGAGGGGCACTTCCGCAGGAGTGGAGGTGGATCAATTTGGGGCGCTGTGCAGCGCCATCGATACAAGGAGGGTCTGGCAATTTCCAGTCTCAATTCCCGTACTGGACTGTGCTTCAAGCACCAACATCACACTGGAGTCAGAGGGTCATATTCTTGGCAGCATCAGCTCGTTTCCGAGGAGCTTGGTTGTCGAGTGGAATGAGAGTAGACAGGCCCGCGGACGTGAGTCAAATCCTTCTTGCCCCTTCAAGTTACCGCTCCGTGCTAGAAATCAGAAATGAGCTAACTCGTACTTACAGCGTTAGAATTACATCGACGTCCGACGACGGCGGCTAGTTCCACTGAATCTTCAAGTTCTAGCAGCAGCTTCGTTCAAGTTGACAAGCTCAAAAATCACTCCTGTGTGACAGAAGCTTCAAGTGATTGGAAGCCTCCTAGTGTGGATCGGGATCCCGGGCTGTTCAAGATTTTGGGTAATGGTGTTTTCTACTTGGACAATCTCGAACTGCCACCGCGGACTTCTGAGGAACGACCAAAAAGCGCCCCAGAATCAAATGTCCGACCTCGTAGCGCCATGGGGACGACGCGTGCCAGTAATATGAAAAGCACAACCTCTTATAGTTTACGAATGTTAATTCGAACCGAAGTCGGCAGTAATCCAACAGACAGAGCTCGCATGATGCTGGAAAACATCCGGAAGATGGCGCGCAGCTCACACTTTACTTCGGAGTCGTTCACAAAGAAGAGTTCCCAATGGATCGAATCGATCGAATCAACACGTGAGCGAATCTCGGACGCAGCGATCAAGGCCGGACGTGGTAAAGGCGGACTCGGATTGCCAGCTTAGAGCCTCACACTGGGCTCTTATGGTTGTGCTTCACCCAGCCCTAATGCATGAGTGCACTGCAAAGGGGAGGCTTCTCAGCTTGAGCAGCATGTTGCAACAATGAGCCTGATCACCATTCACAGATGTGCTGCCTAAACGAGTCGGGAAGTGGGCGCCAATGATATATTCCTTTCTTTCTTTCCTAAGTACTTTGTTTCCATCACGGCTGTACAGTACATCACCATTAGGATTCGGATGGGCTGCTCAGGTTAATTCCCTCAACGAGTCGCAACTGGACTCTTTTATACCACATAGTAGCAATGCGAGCTTCCCTGTCGCTTTTTACTCCGTCTGCCTTCCTAGAATTTACGAGTTTATTCCCCTTTCTTTGCATATTCAAGATGATTTCGGCTAATCTTAATGGTTTTTTATTTAACTTAACTTAATATTTGAGGTTTCATGCATACTTACTTCTAAGTTGTAACCAGATGGTCGCGAGTCGGTTTCTAGTGATTCATTGTCATTAGTACTTTGTAGTTGCAAAGAGTAAAACCTTCCGAGTCTGCAGGCGCGAGAGCTGGTTTGCTGTGTCGACCCTCTACTCCCGCAGCTTTCCTTTGTTTCCACACAGCTCGATCGAGCTCTCTGGAATCCTCTGAGGCTTGACTGGAATCAGCCTTTGCGGACGACTGGCCCGTGCCAGTCTGCGCATAGGCCATTTATCCACGTGACCCACCTTGTAACTGGGGGAAATATTTCCTCTTCGAAGCTTAGGATCATTAAACAGAGGAAAATTCCACCGAGAATCTCAAAGTTGACGAGAAATACAAAGATGAGCAGTAATAAACAGAGATAACCGTATTTGTACTGGGTATAGCAAGAACTTGCAGAACACTGGAGCCCCTTCGAGCAGCTTTGACATCAAAACGGCATCCGTTGAAACGAATAATACTTCATCAACCATCGTAATAAACAAGAAAATCAAAATTACTCTCCACAACCCACACACTCTCCTCACATGACCCATTAATATTACCTGACCCAATGACCGCTCCATAATCGACTAAGATCATTCGTCCCCGGTCCCCACTTCCTCTTTCACCCAAGGTGCCAGGCCAACCCCATTCGTAATCCCATCATAAGAATCTTGATCCACACTTTCGCATTAAACGACTAGGCCATAGGCTACTGAGCCCTCGAAATCGCACAAATCCACTTCTCTCTAGCATCCCCAATATCCCTCCACAACAACACCACCGGCTTCCTCCTCATCGTATTCAATCCCATCGACATCCTCCACAAGCCTGTCCCTACTCGCCAACCCATCTCCATCCACAACCTCGACCTCACCATCAAATCCCCCAACAACCCCCCCCTCCCACCACCCGTCCATATTGTTGAGGAATTCCACCAAGTGCGCCAGTTGGCCCTTCTTCTCCTCTGGCAAGCCCACAAGTGCCGCAAGTATCTTATCCTTACGGTAGTTGTGGGCTGCAAGGTTCCCCACCTCTCGGAGACCAAAGGCAGTTTCCAGGAACTCGAGGAAGTCCTCGGGGGTGGCAAACCCCGGGATTGGGTGGTCCTTGTGGTTCCTGTGCAGCCCATCGAGGGTAATGCGGCGGGCTTCGGCAGCACCCTTTGAGCGCTTCAACTCTCTCCAAGAGCGATATACCTTCCGATGGGCGGGAGAGAGTGCTGCTTGAACGGCAGCGTCGCGGGACAAATCTAACAGGGATATGATTGCTGTCATCTGTACGCGACTCAGGTACTATAGAGATCTTGATTAGTGCTTTTCCTCATGGGCTGGATGGAACTAACCTGTTCACGGAAGGCTTTGCATGCCTTGCTTTCAGCCTCGACGACGCTGAGCCTGGCCTTCAACTCAGTCACCTCCGCCCTTGTCCCATCTCTCCCTGCCAACAATTCCTCGACCTTCTCCTCCAACAGACCGACCCGGATAGTCAAATGACTCTCCTCAATGCTTGCCCTCTCGATCTCCCCCCTCAGTATTTGCACCTCCCTACCCAGCTCCTGGTTCTGCTTTTTCAACCACGAGATGTCTTCTTCGACGATGAGCAGAGTTTGAGCCAACGTGCCAATTTCATCCTTAACACTCGCATGTTGCTTGCTCAACTGGACAATTTGCTCCCTAAAACTCGCCTGTTCATCGCTGATAGCGGCCAGTTGCTCAAACACCTTGTCCAAGAGCTCATTGCCCGTGTCCTTTGCCGCTTCGGGCTGCTCGTGCATACTGTCCGCGAGAACAGTAAGGTTCTTCGGACGAACTACGATGGTTCGTTTGATATTCTGCTCCAGATCTTCCAGCCGTGTTTCGGCTAGCACATCATCAGCGACGAAGAACATTGAGTCTGAGGTGGTAGGAAAACTTACTTTTTGGTTGCTCAACCTCCGGTATGAGTCCGACGGAGTAGTCGTCAAACATGGTACTTGACACTCCACATTTCTCTCTCGGAGTTTCTGTATACTCCGACCATATGGATTCGTGCAAGACCCTGCAGAGATAGTCGTCGTCGACTGGAGTACTGTTTTCAACCATTTTGGTAACAGGGTTTGACGGGAGCAGGCGTAGAGTTGTTGGGATGATATGATGGCCAGGAGGAACTTCGAGGTTCGGCCGCAGAAGGGTTTGACGAAGGGGGTTCGATACGCCTCAGAGGAGGTTGAGGACGCAATTCATTGTTGTTGTCGATTTGTGTGCTTGTTGATGCTCGGACGATTGTTTTGGTTCTAGTCGTGTCCGTTTGCTGGTAGTGACGGCTTTGATGAATTTGTTTGCCGAGTCGATCGTGTGCGGAGGTGGAGGTGTCTTGGACAGGAAAAGAATCCATGCTCCAATTCTCCCCAGCCAGACCACCTGAGGGTCCGAGCTCGCATGCGGAGCATCCTCCGGGGAGCCAGCATCTACCTGTCCGGCCCCTCAATAATTTGCCACGTGGATGTCAAGATCTGAAGGCAAACTTCACATAAACTTTCCCGCAAATTCACAACCAAAAATACAGACAGGCACAACACATCTCATTCAACTCCATAAATTCTTTTCACCCCCAACTTATATACAACGCAACATAAAACCAAGAAGCGAATGTGTCTATGAAATGCACCAAGCAACAAGCAAAAAACGCCACAACCCAAAGTAAGTAAGTAAGGAACTAAACACAATATCATCAAACGAGTAAAAAAGTATCCCAGCGGAGTACCGTGTGTAAGAATCGAAAAAAAACAGCTTCAGCACCGCGAGGGCACCCACAGCCAGAAAAGAAAATAAAGGGTATAAAAAATGTACAAAGAAGCGAATGTGTGAAAGAAACCTGTATCAAATAACAAAAGGAAAACTGTCAAGCGAATGCATAGTGTACAATACAACCAGTCCAGATATCGTACACTTCCTCCATTTTTTCATCTCTATGCCTCAGTCTTGGTAGCGGCATTGCTGACGCGCTCCTGGACAGTCTTCATCAGACCGCCCAAGACGCCGTCCCATTCCTCCTCGATCAGACGGACCTTTTCCTTCAGTTCTCTGGTCACTCCATCCTCGCTCTCGCCCTTCAGGCGTAGGCCCCAGCACCGGACTTCGTGCAAGAGACAGAATAGCTCGGTCTTGCCCTCGACGAACCGTCTCATTCCTTTTTCTGCCTCCGCAAGCTTCTCTTCTAGGTATTTCATTGGCTCGGCAACCCATTGTGGGTTCTCATGGGCATCTTCCTGTGGGACAATAGGAATGACGTTTGTAAGATCCTTGGGGATCTTCTCGAGGCAGGTAGCAACCAGAGGGGCGAGGTCCCAGAAAGAACTCATGAGGGACTCTATTCCCGGAAGGACGTGAGACTCCATTAGGGAGTGGAACTCCTGAGCACGCTGATGCTGTTTGGTTTTATGCTCGTCGCGGCGAGTGGCTGCATCTTGGCGGAAGAACTGAGAGGCCTCGTCATAGCGTTGGCCCTGGAATTTTATCAGGACGGTTTGCGAGTAGGCCTCTGTTCGCTTGTCGATGAGGGTGAATTGTTGGGTGTGGAGGTTTTCGAGGAGATCAAAGAGCCATTTCAAAAGCGTGAGGGTTTCTTGCAGTGTTGGAGTTTCTTCGGTTGCATCGATTGGTGGCAATGGTGGGGTAAGCATCTGCTTGAGGTTGTCGAAGGCTTCATTGGCAGCACTGATGCGTTCCTGGATAAGGGTATGAATTGGAGTGACGATCGTACGCTCATATTCCTGGAAGTTTTCTGTCAGAAGGGCTTGGTAGGCCGCGGCTTCTTTTTGGGCGGACGAGCTGTCGTATTCTTTGGTGTAGTGCTGGAGGTCGTCAAAAGAAAGTTGGCCGTTGGAGTAAAGCTTTTGAAGGTGATCGAGTTGATGAGTGCGGCGCTTGAGACGGTCGGCGTTGTGTTGCTCAATGATCTTCTTGCTCTTGGCCTCAAAGTCTCGCTGTGGCTTGAGAATATCGTTCATGTCGTTGAATTGGCGGACCAAGTCACGATAAACACCGAGTCTTGGGTGTGAGTTGTTTACTGCTGGGAATGGTGGTGGATATGGTGGAAGAAGCGTCAGGAGCGGAAGAACATCAAGCCTGATCTGTCTCGGTCTGGTAGCCGGTCTGGGCGTAGCTCTTGGTCTGTTGGCCGGTGCTGGACTAGCCTCCGGCTTCTTCTCCGGTGGATAAGCCGAGGATCCCAAGAAAGCCGAGGGATTCGTAGTCTCTGCGTTCCTTGTAGCCTGAGCAATCTCCCTCAATGACGACCTCCTCTTGTACCGACGTCCAAATTGGTCCTCATCCGCCATTCCATCCGAGCGAACAGCCCCAGAACCATCAACACTTCCCTCCCACCAACGACTTGGTGTCCTTCCTCTCGAATGCCCATCACCCCATAAATCCCTAGCCCTAGAGCTGACTGGGCTAACAGCCTCATCCAGATTTGGCTCCTCGACCGGGAACCCAATTCCAGATTCCTTCAGCCAGTCCTTCAATTTCGAGACAGCAACCGGGTACATTCTGGAGCGGTGCTTGCACTCCTCCCTGACAAACTTGGTGAATATCCTTAGTCTCTCTTCGTCCGATGAAGCAAAGGCTTCAGCGTTGATCATATCATTGTGCCTCTTGATGGCCGCCACATAATCCGGATCCATAGTTCCCTCCTCACCAACCGGCGAGAGCGGCGTGTTCCTCGATCCCTGTAGTTGAGTATGAATCATTAAAGACGGCATATCCATCAAACTCGTAGGTGGGCCGTTGTCGGATTGGCTCGGCGGTGGGGTCAGAAGCTGTCTGGCTGGGTTCATGGATCTTTGAGTGTTGTTAATATTCTCTGGCGAGATTGGCGGGGTGCTAAATTGGCTGTTGGCAGCTGGAACAGGTGTGCTGCCAGTAATCTCCATATGATCGTGGTGGTATTGATTTTGGCGATCACTGTTAGAGCTGGAGGCAAACCCGGCACGGCTTCCAGAGGAGCCTAAATAGGCGTTAGTATTGCTATTTTGGGACCCAGTGAGGGTGTTCTCACGTGAACTTGACATAATCTCTGGCGGTGCTGAGGCTTGTCTCCAGGTGTTGGACGAAGAAGAAGCGGTGCTGTTGCCATTTGCCCTCGGACTTCCACGTCGTGCTCCCAAATCCTCGTCAACTGACATCTTGCGCTTGATTGGCGAGGTGAGAGTGTTGGAACTTTGCGGCGACTCTTGCGGAAGCTGAGAAGTTTGTAAAGCTGCCAAAGACGATCCTCGTTGGGGCAAGTTGTCTCGACTTGGCGTTGTCGATACATCCATTCTCGTGTATCGGGATTGGGGAGTCTGCGGCGCTCTTGGTGGTGGGCCTGGAAGAGGCGTATTTTGTGTTCGAGGGGCATCCGGCATTGGCGATTCATGGCGCAGGTTTGATGGTGTAGCTGGCGAGCTATCCCTGTAGAATCCAGTCTGAGATCTCAAGTCTCTCTCCCTTGAAACCGCTCTGGATGGTGGTTGTGATGGTGGTGGTCCCGGTGGAGGTGGTGGAATGCTCGTAAGCTGAGCTGCCGTCCTGGGAGCGGGCCCAATGCGAGGAGATGCTGGCGTATATTCGCGTCTTCCGTCATTAAATTGCATGCCACTGCTTGGATATGGACTGAGAGGAGTGGTGTTAGCCGAAGATCCAGCCATGTAAGAGGAGGTGGGCGAGAACGCTGTAGCACTCAGAGGGGTTTGAAGTGGTGAGTTCAAGGCATTATTGGTCCAGGATGTCCTTGAAGCCAATGGGGTGGGTTGTCGTCCTGACCTTCCTGGTTGTCCATTTGCTGGAGGAGAGTATGGTGGTGGAGGTGGTGCTGATGTCGATGTTAGCAGTGGTCGAGCCGGCCGATAAGACAAAGAAAGCATAGTAGCACGATGCGCATGGAAAGTCACACATTTAGGCGGGAAAGAAAAGGCATGACAGAGACGGAGAAAAGGTGAGGAAGATGAAGACGGAGATGAGACTTGATTGACAAAGGTATAGTAAAAGTAAAGGAGGTTACGCTACCATCTTCGGCATCCGGTATTATAGGTGTTGCGACACCAGCTTCCCGTCCAGTCAAAACACCATAATCCCGCGGGTTGTACCCTTCCGTACTCCGTCTTGGTGAGACTGAAGGTCTTCGAAGGTTGGCCTGTGGTGGATACTGTTGATGTAGTGAGGATGTTGATGCTTGCGCCTGTGAATATATTGAGGGATTGTATCTCGAGTATGGAGCTGCAGTTGAGGTTGCTGAAGTTGGAGTCCCAACGTAGGAAGGAGCGTTGTATGGGTTCCCAGCTGGAGACTGAATGGTGGTGTTTTGTTGATAGCTATGAACCAGCGACATGTCGACAGCCGTTCCAGCAGAAGCTATTCGTCTGGTAGGTGAACGAGGGGAAAACTGAAAATTGGGGAAAGTTTGGTTTGAATAAGACATGTCGAGGGTATTTCAATGAATCGGACGGTTGTTACACGGGCCGGATGGCAATCGAATGTTTGGTGCGGAAGTAATGTAAAGATCTCGTGTCTATGCCACGGTCAGACCCAAAGCTGCAGCAATAGTCAAAACAGGAGAGGTGACGAACCCTACACTTTCCGTCTCGAGATCCGGAAGGTCCCTTGTGAAAGGTCCTGATGAAGCAGATGAAGCAACGAGACACTCTGGCGCCCCTGGAACGCGCTTAATGACCAATCGAGCCGAGAGTCCTTTGAGGAAGTAAGGAAGCGACCGACGCACTACACGTCAGCAAGCAACCTTTTTTTCTTTTTTTTTCCGCTTTCTTGCGCGCCCTTTTTGTCTTTCGTCTTGATGGAGCAGCTGGCTGGTTTCCTCTTCAGGCTTCCGATGCACTACTGTTCCATCACCTTAAAGCCGGGTGGTGACTTGTGAAGGTTTGACTGACGGGTAGCCGAATAGAGATGACTTTTGGTCGAGGGAAAGAAGAAGCGAGGCAGGAAAGTTGGCAATGAAAGGCGGACAGGCGTCTTTTTGATGCGAGATTGGGGTGTGGTAAAGGATGCGGGTATCGATCGGATAAGCCTTTGACTCGTGGGACGGCCGTTGGAATAGCTCGGTCGGCTACTGTAATGGGATTGGTGGTTTGTAGGGCTCTTTGACGATGGCTGATTGCGCGTGTCTGTCTAGTGAAGATTTCCGAGATTGTTGGAAAGGATTGAAGGCTCCCTCGTAGTGATCCAAGTGACCGAGTCGACAGCTTGCCGCCAATAGAGAACAGAATGGCAGGGGGGTTAGATGGCGGGAGATTGTGGGGGAGGGGAAGGCTCGCGAAGGAGGGCAAGATCCTGTTCCGTGCGTTGTTGGGGCGAAGGAGGGGAAGGGGAAAAGAGAGGACCTGCTGGGATCGGCCTGTAGGGGAGGGGGGGACAGAGAGAGAGACAAGAGAAGGAAGGATGGATGGCGATGGATGCGAGAGAGTGAAAGGCAGGCACGAAAGACGAGCTAAGCAAAAGCCTGCTCACGTCGCCGCATCGTTTCCCTCCCAGCAGCAGGTAAATTGGTCAGTATCTTGGGTAGAATAGGCTATGGTCCAGCATCATGAGGTTCGCTGCTTTTTGCTTCTTCCCCATGAGGTCGAAAAGTCCGACAGGCACCCCATGGCCGAATCTGCGCAAAAGGAAGAAAGTCCTTCTAATTTTGGATGATACTCGCATGACACTAAGCTTATCTGGGTCCGCCCTAGGCCTTTGTGAGACAAGCGAAGGTTCTTGGCGCGACGGGTGACCGAAACCTCCGCTTACATAACAGGGAAAGGGCGAACAGTCCACAGCCATTCCACATCGAAAGTTGCCTGGCCTGCATCCAGGTCAAGAGCTTATCATCAAGCACCTTCTACTATTTGTTTCCCTTTGTTTTGCTCTCCAAAAACTCTGTCAAGATGGCAAAAGCTCGACGTTGAAAAAGTTCAACGATTCTATCTCCCTCAGTTTAAAGTTTGACCTCATGGCACTCCCAAAAATAGCTTTGCGTTTGCCAAAAATACATCTGTCGGCCCCACAGAGATCAGTTGAGCTTGTGTCAAAGAAGCACAAACAAAACACCCAAATCGCCACCTCCTATTGGCCAGTAGGCAGAAACCATCTCGAAGATGAGATACCAACAGCACAACTAGCAGCTGTGGAAGCCTGCAAAACACCGTTGCGTCGCTCATAAAAGTCACCGAGTGCCAGGCGGTCGGAAAACTCAAAAGAACAGATCCAAGACAAGCACACAGCAGAACCACTTTTCGCACACGCCGACGCGGCAACGGCTCGAAAGTTAAAGGTTGCGATTGCGATGGGATGGCATGATACGAGAAAGGCAAGGCAGCACAACAATGAGAAAACAAACATTATTCGAAAATTCAGAGCATTCTCTACTACTTTGTATCTATGTTTGCACGAACGAAGTTGCTCTTGAAAACATCGCAATGCACAGAGAAAGGAGTTGTCCGTCCCAGAAACGTTTCGCGTGATCCTGAGCATCAGATGAAACATTTTCAACTTTACATCTGCGGCTGCAGGTACAAATGTGCACCTGCAACTTTGCCCACGATAGGTACCATGTCACTCACTGCAGTAGCTTCATCTCGTCTTCAATCACAAACTGAGCAAGTCTAGACCGACCTTACATGTCAACAAGGGCATCACCGCTTTAGCCCAGCATCTGCAGAAACCATCACGACCGACTCATCATCACCAACCTCGACGATTCATCACCGGGTGGTTGTTGTCTTCTGAGGTTGAACGGACCAAGAACCAACACCTTCCCCAGTTGCACCCTTCTTTAGAAACTCACAACGTCAAGCTAAGCTTCGGCCCGGCTCACGGGTGCCTGAGCAAAGACAAGGTTTAACCTTCCAACCTCAACCTTCCCAACGTTCGCGTCCGGTTCGTCTGTTGCCCGTTGTCGCTTCGTTGCCACCATGACCTGACGTTAACCAAAAGGAACCTGACACCCGAGCCAACCCTATCGGCAGTACCTTGGCGCCTCTCCTCGCCTCGACAGCAACCTCGTCTCCTTCCCTCGGTCCATTCGCTCGCTCGCTAGTCACACAGTACCGGCGAGACATCACCAAGCTAAGGACAGAAGTCTATTCCAACCTCAGCCTTTCGGATAGCTTATGGGCCATTACGAATATCCCATCGTTTCCCATTGCTGCCAGCTTGGCAGTAATTGCTTTTTTGCATCAAGTTTGGACGTCCTTTTCACACAAATCTCAGTGTGTGTGACCTCTATAATTGCTTTTTATTCTTTGCTGCCAGCTGCGGGAAACGATGGGATGTAGAGATAGACGAAATGAGCAGCGTATCGCTAAAGACAAAGTTCTCGAACTCGCGATCCCATCGTTTCCCGCAGCTGGCAGCAAAGAATAAAAAGCAATTATAGAGGTCACACACACTGAGATTTGTGTGAAAAGGACGTCCAAACTTGATGCAAAAAAGCAATTACTGCCAAGCTGGCAGCAATGGGAAACGATGGGATACGAATGAGACCCTGGTCTATCACGACAAAAGTGCAGCTGTGCCATCTCGGAGCGGAGCAAACATGATGTGGCCCACGAGTTGAACGCCAGCCCTCACAACGCTTACGAATCGGAACTCCCAAGCTCCGCCAACATCACACTTCTCCGGCCCACCTCGACCCTCGAATCGCAGCACCACCTCGCACGAGAAAGGCCACGTTCCTCACCTTTCGACTTCTCGTCATCCCTTCAGGCATACTCAATCACTCCACCAAAACCTAAAAGCAAACTCACATTCTCCCCGCCGACTTCTCGCAACCACTCGACCGCCACCACCACTCTCAGTCGTCAATCGAGATGCGGCTCAGGAACGACCTCCATCCCGAGGCTTGGCGGTTGCTGGGGAATCGCGAAAAAGTGGTTCGACTTTTCCCACTTTATTGGGATGGGTAATTTTAAGTTGGGTTGCTCGACTGCCGGGTGAATTCCGACGTCGTATGCGATTTATATTGCACAACGGGCTTGCAGCTATGCTATGCGATGGGGAATTGATTTTGGAGGTGGGTGCATCATGCAATTTGTGCAGCTATGGAAGTCGCCTTGTCGGAGTGGAAGCGTTTTTTGGTGGGGAATAATGGGGATGTTATAATGGAGGATTTGGAATGCTTAGCAATGGAAGGTTAGGGTTGTGGAAGGGGATCCGGCGGCTGGCGAGGGGGCTTAACGGGCGTGTTATTATCGCGGCACGGATAGCACGGAGGCTCGACTGAGAGAGAAGTCGAACCACCATACATGCAGCATTCTCAATCTTGCTTGAGGCATGAATCGAAGCATTTGGGTGCTGTCAATGCCAATATTGTCAGATTAGCATATGGCTTCATCAATCAACTTTTCCGACATTCGATCTTGACGTTTATGATGGTGGACAAGAGTCTTGGGAACCAAAAATAACACACCAAAACCTCCTCCGAGGATCCGAAAGTGCAAGCAGTGCTCACCAAGAACAACAGGATTATCCGTTCCTAAGACTACCATAAGCACGCTCGCGAGTGTTATCATCGGCCGCGGACCACCCTCAGTCTCGACAATTTTACTCGCAATCAAAATCTCCATCATCACCTTCGCCAGAGCAATTGCGCAATATCAGAACCCCTCCCACCAAGCAAGCCCGTCGTTATATTTGCTTCTTCCAGAAATAACCATTGCCGTGCAAATCACGGCAACCTGCCTTGTACCTTACATTGAGCAGATCTCCGTGCCGCAGAAGCTCCAGACTTTAAGGCTCGTACAGTTGACTCAGGTTAGTCATAGGATATGTGCATGCTAGGCACTGCGCTGACGGGAACGTCGCGGGAGGCTGCTGCTTGCTGATGGAGGGTGCCTGGGGATAATTTGGGGTTCCTGAGAGGAACCCTGGTGGATTCGAGCTGGGTTGATTACCTGGGAAGAGTAGTAGGTCGGAAGTACTTCCGCTTTTGGGGAGATGGTCGGCCGTTGGGCTGTTGTAGCCAGTTTGACAGGTTTGATCGAGAAACCACGTTCTCGGGGTTTTGTTTGACGGTTGTCTTGTCTCTCTTTAGGTGTGAGTTCCTTTCTCGAGCTTTAACAGATTACTGACTTGCTTCCAGACCTCCATACCACATCAATCTCCTCTCCCCTCTCCGTTCGTCCGGCTCCCTTCTTGGCCATGGTTCTTGTTCGATGCATACAGCTGTTACACCGAGCAATTCAGCATTAAAGTTTGGACTGTCTCGGGCCGATCTCCAACAGCTTTGCTCCCGAGTACCACTACATCACTCCTCTTTCAACTACCAAGCACCGAGATTCCGAGACAAGTGATGGCAAACACCACTGTCCAACAGCTGAAGCTGAATCAATCCATCGTCACCTTTCCACGATAGCATAGGGTATAAATGGCTGCCACGCGAGCTCTGATTCCTCTTCTCGCTAATCTCCGAGAGAGACCAGAGGGAAGAGCCGATACACGGATCTCAGAGTCTCATAGCTCTTCTTCTTATTAGTCTGAGCCAGCCCAACAACCCAATACTGCAATAGATATTGCAGATTCCACTAAGACTTCTTGTTCTATCAGCATGAGGCCTCTACTTCTTTCGGCAGCAGTTCTGCTCACGACTTTCTCTTCCCTCCTCCAACCAATCGAAGGTCTCGCCCACCTCAATCACCCGAAACGCACAGCATCACCCCTCTCAGCGGACGGTGTCTCTGACCCTCTATGGCCTCCTACAACTCTCCACCCATGGCCCGGTCTAGCCGGCATCAAGCACGCCTTCTTCTTTGGCGACTCTTACACGACCCTAAAATACGACGTCAACGCCGCCCCACACCCATCAATAGCCAATCCCTTGGGCCTCCCCTACCCAGGTCTTCCTACCTCCAATGGACCCAACTGGGTCTCCTACCTAACCTACCACCACAACTCCTCCACCATCCTCAGTTTCGCCCTCGCCTTCGGCGGTGCCACTATCTCTCGTCCTCTCATACCACCCTTTGAGGGCTACATCTGGGACCTAGACCAGCAGCTCAGCTACTGGGGCGGCCGCCTCTGCAACGGCAAATGGTACAACTGGAAACGCGAAAGCAGCCTCGCCTTCTTCTGGTTCGGCATCAATGACGTCTGGCGAAGCTGGGAGAAGGGCGGTCAGCGAGAGGGCGGGCTTGAGGAGCTGTATGCCCGTGTCCTGGACAAGTATCAAGAAGGCTGGGAACGCGTCCGGAAATGTGGTGTCGGGGCAATGCTTGTCCTGAACGTCCCGCCCATTGACCTCTCCCCCTCTGGCCTAAAGCTTGTGCCCGCCCAACGCGCGAAGTTGAAGGCGGCGGTGGAACTCTTCAATGCCATGCTAGCCTCCAAGCTAGCAGGCTACAAAACGGGGATGACTCTCATCACGGACGGAGTAGGCATGCATGTCTTCAGCGTGAATGCGCACAAGCTGTTTAGTGACGTGATTGTACATAAGGATCGATGGGGGTTTGAGGAGGCGGAGCGGCAGTGTAAGTATTTCGAGGCGTATAAGAAGGGCGCTGATGTGAAGTTGTCGGAGGAGGGCGTGGATGAGAGGTGTAGTCCGAAGGAGGCGGCGAGGTGGGTGTGGAGGGATGGGTTGCATCCAATGAGTAGGGTGCACTGGATTGTTGCTAGTGGGGTTGCTTGGACTTTGGGATAAGGGGGGTTGTTGAGGGGGGGGTTTGATAGGTGGTTGATAGGTGGTTGATGGGGCAGGGGGCGGGTGTATGAAGCTTGGGAAAGGTGGGGAATAATGGTATTATTGTGGAGGGCTGTGAGTGGTGTAGTTGATGTCTTTGTAGTTTTGTTTTTGATAGGTGTTAAGTAGGTTGGCAAATATTTTCAATAGTACACTGGTTTCTTTAAGGAGTGGGAAGGACTGGCGTTGCATTTTACCTTGTGGATGGGCAATCTGCCATCGGATATTCATTCCATCAATAAGTCCTCAAGTGCACAAGGCTGTGACCCAGTATCCGTCTCTTTCTTGTGAATTGAAGCCTTACTGACATATGAAAGCCTGGCTGTGCCATGCCAGCTTACATGACGATATATTTCACATATGGAGTTGTTGTATTTGGATTACTTCCCCAAAAGAACTGCCAAGACCGGGCGCGCCTTCTCTCTCCTTCCCAAGTTGTCGACTCGCAACCTTCCCGAATGGTCCGGTAACTCCCTTCTTTGTGCATCTTTTTTCCCTGCAAACAAAGGCACCTTCCACCATCACACCACAACGACACGCTTCTTCGGATCCCCTGACAAACATCCGCAACAACAGCTCCCATCCACCACCGCTACCTTTCCATCCTATTTCAATCACCCGGCATTCAAGACACTGGGTCGACCTTCTCTACAAACCCCGCAAGTTATATCGAATGCTGCACCCACGATTCCCTAAAAGATCCAACACCACTGCCCGACCAATGGCACGCTCTCATTTTCATCGTTCCCTTTCGTTCTCCTATTCACCGATACAACAACGCTCCCCTAGCACGAGCTTTGCATCTTCCTCAAGTTCTTTTTCTTCTCTCCCACACAATCACAACTACAAATACTTTCCCGGACCCGCAAATTGCACCTAAAGGCTCAACAAGTACGAGTCGTATCGCCATAACAGCAAGAGTCTTCCTCCAGTCGACTCCATACAAACTCAACGGAACACGTTCCTCTTCAAACGCAGTAAAGTAAGTTGGAGCCAAACTTAACCTCCGTCATTGTTTGCTAACGGGTTCTCTAGCCGGGATAAGAATGTCTCTTGCCGATATCGCGATGGGGAAATGGAAACGAGATTCATGCACGGGGATGATACAAGAGTAAAGAGGCGAAGTCACGCCCCCCAGGACGCTCACGTCCAGGCGAAAGTGTGGAAAGATTTGCAACAAGTAAAGATCGGGAACTTCTTGCCAGTACCTGTGACTGGATCATGAAGGTTTCTTGAGAGCAACCTTTGAAGCGAGTCTCCAGAAGCCAGATCGGATGTTGGAAAGGATTCAAGCGCTTGAAGGACAAACGTTACGCTCTCTGTCACGAGTAAGAATGCCGGCAATGAGGATCACAGGATACAATACTTAATAGGGTCCGAAGAAGCATCGAATGGGGATGATTGGTAAACTTAAGAAAGTAGCAATCAAACTGTACCCCTTGTATCCATGTTGTAACTGTAAGACTTTCCCGGCCCTGTAAATATTATCTGACATACTTTAGTTACTGAACCGGGCCGATACTGATTTTGCTATCTCGTCTAGCCCCGGCAGTATACGTCTACAGTTACAGCTTATCTCATCAGTCGTTCCTTTGCCAGTAGATGTTGTTATCGAGTACCATATTCCGGAGATTTTGCGACGAGTAACAGACCGAAAAGTAAAATCTTCTGCTCTTCTTGCCGATATTAAGGTCATACGTTCGTGGGTCTTTTGAGATGACTTTGCTGATTGAAGTGGCGAGGAATCTGCTGAATCAATGTTAGTCTCGTTGCCGTCCTGCATATGAGAGGCTTTTACGCTTCTAGTTTAGCGCCGCTTTAAATTATTGCTATGTGGCTGGCGATTAGCCTCGCTGAGGCGTTGTGGCTGGTACCGATGGTGTCTTCGGAGTAGTCGTCATCGTTCTCTTCTCTTCAACATCACAACACAGAACAATCAGGTCGCACCCACAACGGCTTCTCCTCAGCCGCGCATACCAGAGAGTTGAAAGCATGCGAAGAGAAAACATAGTCCAGCTTCACCGTCAGTTATGTACTCGTGTAACGAGCCTCAATCCTGAAACTGTGCAGCTGTGGCGATGTTGTTGACAGCAAAAAGCGCTTGAGCATCGGCCTCTTGCGAAGTTTGTCTGTATACGTCTATCAGATTGTGCCGGAATTGTACTAACGATGTATTATAGGTGATAAGAGTCCTGATCGATTTAAAGGGTGCAGTTAAGTTACGTTCACAAGGCTCACTCCATGAAGAGGCCTCGTTGGTTCGGTTCCTTGCGTCCCCCGAATTCTTCAACTTCCCTGAGGCCTATTCACCCGCATCAGAATATCCGTTATTGATCTCTTCGGTTGCATTCTTGCATCGATGTAGGCCAAATATGGTTGCTATTAGTTGCCGTCGAATCCAACCCATATGCAGCGATCCTTGTGTGACGGGAGTGGCGGATACGCATGAGCGCGGCGTAGTTCCAGGTAATTCTTGTTATGATCAGGCTCTCCACTTTTCAACTCCTTCGCTCCATCCCTCTTCTGTCCTCAGGCACTTTTGTGAAAACGACTCGGTTCTGTTCGCAGATGATGTTAGTCACTCCCAAGAACGTCATCTGATTCGGCTGGGCATCCTGGAATGCTAACTTGACATGCAGGGACACCTCTGGCGTTGGAAGCGGGAACAAACACGCATCGAGTTTCTCGGAAGTGAGCAGTCCTGCGGGAGTCGGTTCGCAAGTTGACAACTCAAGCCCAGAGATACAGTGGGTTTGATGAACTAGATAGCAAGATAAAGCCACTAACGATTCTCCAGGTTCCCAAGGCCTGTCCGGGATTACCAGCCCCCAGAGATTGGCTCGGCTTCGAATGACATGCGGTAATGTCGCCCACCCCTTTGTGGGAACTGACTAACTCCCTTCATAGAGTTGATCGCTTTGCAACTTCACTCGTAATCAATCCTGATGACTTCGCAGAACTCGAGGGCTCGAGGCCAGGGTAATACACTGTCTCCCCTGTAGATCATTACTGACTTTACAGTAGGTCAATCGCTCCATCCTCAGCTTGCATATCCCCAAATACCGAGGTCAACGGCAGACATGAAGGTGTCAGAGAAGCTTCAGTTTCACCCTTTCCCGATATGAGGAGAAACAACTCGTACGTACAGGTTCTGATCAGAGTTATTATGCTAACAATTAGGCGTAGAGTGCACCTGCTTAATTCCGCAGATACTCTACAGAACTCCCAACGGGCTTCGTTTGCAGAGGAATTGAATCATCAGCATATGACGGCTGAGAACGACGAAGCGGCGATGCCTTGGAGTCCACCGGAATCTGAATCGGTTTTCTATAAGATAGTGGGCGATCGCTTTGAAATGCCATGGATGCCACCGGAACCTGAACTGGATTTCTATCACGAAGATTATGAGCCGAATACGCTTGGTCCTGCTTTTATGATAGGAGTGGATGATAACTCAGTGAGGCCGGAGTTCGAGCCAGTTTTAGCGGAATTGGCTGGCAGGAGTCATTTCCAAAGTTGCGAAATTGTTCGGCCTTCACAAAACACCGATCAGCCTGGGCCATCCTTTCAATCAAAAACACTGTAGGTTTCGGTGCGGTTGATTCGATAAGGAGTCACGAGGTCTAATGCTTCTCAGCGCCTTTACTACAGAAGAGGTGCTTCATGCACCGACTGATCATGATGGTAAGCACTTCCATGGAGTAACATGACTCCAAACAGAGTCTAATTACATTCTAGTGGCGAAGGATCGGGAACATCACGACCAGGTTTCAAAGGCGTATTCTCGATATCAGACGCTAGAATACGGGCGTCCTCCTCGATTCAAAACTAAAGTAAAGAACCCTCTGTTCCGGTCCAAAACCCCGTCGCTTCCAGGATTCTTCGCCCGGTCCAAATCTCTTCACAGCCGCCCACAGCCGCCAACGGCGAATGGACCAGTCCGTATTCCAACAGACAAATGAGCCGTTATATCGATTTCTAGATCATATACTTACTGGTACGTATGCGTTTAACTCTATAAGTACGTACTTTTAACACTTTTTAGTAAGTACTAGTACATGTTAGTTTGAGCATAACTCGGACCCTGTTTACATGCACTCAGATACACACATTGCACAGTTGCAGAGGAAGGTGCGATTGCAATATTGAATAGTATTTACTCCTTGATTGCGACTTTACTACAAAGGCATTATTCTCTTTATGGTTCTGAGGAGAAAGCGAGGCAACTAATATCTATATCCACACATAAAAAGTGCATCGATGGGGCGTCGACGACTGTACTACAGTACTGGGTGATGGCAGTACATGGATCAAATTATCTCATTCGTGACTTGAAAGGAACTACAGGAAGTGACGAGTATTGTTTGAACAAGGCAGTGATTTAGATGTGCACATGTGCCCGAATATATGCGAAAATTCGAAAGCTCTAATTAACCATCACGACCTTAACAGCAGCGAGCGTTAAGTACAGATGAGTTTCGGACCAGACCATTCGCCATTGGCGGCTGTGAGCGGCTATGAAGAGATTTGGACCGGCCCAAAGCTCTTTGGAAGCGATGGGGATTTGGACCGGAACACCCTCTCTCAGTTTGCGTCTCTTCGAACTGACATGGCCAGCCATTTGCTCGTAGCGAAGAACATGATGGACGTTGCTCTATGCTCCTTGAGGACAAAGATCACCATTTTCACGATCTTCTAGCCATTGAACTACGAGCCGATGCAAGGATACAAAGCTATCTCCAGAAGTGGAGGCCTTTTTCACGACAGGAGTCGCAGTCACTTGGAAATCCAGCTCATGTAAACGAGGGTGTTTTTATAGATCCAGACTGTTGGAGGCCGGGAAAGCTGTTCTCCCAGTCTTCGAGAATGGCAACTCTATGGCGCGGCAGTGTTGACGTCATCGGCCTCGATGTCAAGAGTGGGACTTATAGTTGGAAACAACGATGTTCCGCTGAGAATCCCAACACGATAACATGGCTGCACCAGCTGCTCCAAGACATCTACTCGGACAAGGCAAAAGGCAACACCCTACCAACCTATGTGTTCTTAGTTGAAGATCTCAGCGCATGGGTGATCTCTCTTTTGGGTACCTACATGGAAATCGAACCCCATGAGTTTATCGAGCACTCAAACTGCGGAAGAGGCAAATCGACAAGGCAACCTTACCTCCGGAGTGCATCTCGTTCCCAGCCAGCGTACACACTCGAAGGTATTGTACCGCTTGCGCTGTCGGACGGCAGTAGGGACCCAGAAAGAGATAAGAGTTTCCTTGATGATCTTGAGGCCTTTTCCGCTAGGGAGGCAGCTGAATGCTACAGGCATCTGAAATACAGTGCTATTCGACGCAAAGGATGGGGACATTCACGCACCAGGAATGATCAAGCGGAAATTGATCTGAATTCCACTCGGAATCTTTGCGGGGCACGGCTGGGCCATAACATCATGCGTCCACTCACTAGGGTTATCAAGGCAAGAAAAGATGTCTACGCACCCTCAACCATCTTTCCAGACCAGTCTATGCAGTATTATCTGAGTGAGGCTAAGGTCACTTGTCTAAAGTCGGAGTCAGATCACTGTGAGTTTTCCTAAGTCGAACTAGTGCTTGGAATATATTGCTAACGCACTCTAGATGTTATTCTGACGGACCCTAGCTTGAATTCAGGTTACTGTCCCAGGGACAAGCACGATGATCGGAAGGAATGCTTCAAGAAACTAGCTGAAGACTGTGACAATGAGTTGCTTGGTCAAGCAAGGCGAGAAGCACCAGTCAGTTATGCTGCAGAAGACGCTGCTTACTCGATGATTCTTCAAGGGGAAGATCTCCCGGTACGCTGCCCGCAACGTAGTAAGATAGGCAACGCCTTTATAAGGTACTACAACGCAAGCCCTGACTTGCGCGACCTCACATTAGCTCAGCATAAGAGCCTTGCGGACGATGTTATGGCCAACATAAAATTACTCACATGTTTCCAGTACATACACCTATGGGATAGTACATTTGGACATATCTCAACTCTCCTCGATTCAGTGCAGAGTGAGGTTTCAGACGACCATACTGTTGCCGAAAAGCTACAGGTATGGCGGGACTGCTTTGGAGATCTCGAGATTTTCCTAGCAACCTCTGCATCGCGTCTGAAGGGGTTCGAAGGGGCTTGCATGACGGCGAACATATCGACGGTTCTGGGATCCGTGCATGACCTGCAGAAGGAATGTACTGCATTGCAGGAGCGGCTGATTCGGACTAGTCAGACACTGTATTCGACAATGGCTGTTCTAGAAAGTAAAGAAGCCATCACAGAAACTCATGCGGTAACACGGCTGACTGAGCTGGCGTTTATTTTCATCCCGCTGAGCTTTGCAAGTTCCTTTTTCGGCATGGAAGTTATAGTATGTCGCATTTGCTCCGATCCTTCTGTCTAATACACGCTAACTAGAAGCTACTAGGAATGGGAATCCGATAAACCGAGTCTTGGATATTTCTTTCTCCTATCTGCTATCCTGCTGATAACTTCCTACACGATCAGACTAGTCCTTCGAAGCCCACGGTTCATGGCTATGAAAACCATCGCAAAAGAAAGGATTATCGCATCTCGTAGCGGCGAATCACCGTCTCGCAAGAATGCGCCCATATCAACTTTCGAAGTTGTCAAATCGACTTTCGAAGTTGTCAAGCTGATTACAGGCACGGCTCATAAGCGGTCAAGGGTACTCTGGTATCACTCCTATGCGCAGACATTTGCGACACCATTTCAAGTTCTGTACTTCGTGCTTTACAAAGTCTTTGGATGTAGGGCACTCATCGTCAATGGGCTTCTGAACACATTTGTTGCCATTGCAATGTCAGCATCACTTCTGTTCATTCCCTCGCTATTCTCAGAATTCAATATCTTCCACTCGCTCTTCATACTCGAAGCAATTGTGGTATTTGTCACACTATTGCCATTCCTCGTCATCAATTTTAAGTTATACTATCAGCACTCGCAACTGCATCGCAAAATTGCGGGCAAGTTCAAAACAAGACGGCAACTCGAGTATGAAGACGATAAGAAAGAGAAACCTGGATATGAAGATGAGCATGTTCAAGATGCACAAAACTTCATTGAAGCAACTCTACTGTTTAGCAAAACCCCCCCACCTGCATGGCATCGACTACCAGCTCAGATAACGGTAGTGGTTGGAATCTTCCTGGTCACGGTGTATTGGTGTGTTCCTGCTACTTTAGCCTGGTACATCACTGATCGCACTGGCTCTGATTTCTACATCTTTCTTAGTTGCCTGGCTGGTATAACCTTCTTTGCTGTGAACCGCCTGACTTGCTGGAGGTGGTATTATCTTCCATCTTTCTTCATTGGTCTGGCTTTCTTTGCCGTATTTCCTTTCCTCCTTATACGCTTTGGCGAGATGCCAGGTGTACCCAGCTGGAACGGTCCGAGCAAAACAATCGCAAGTTTTGGCCTGGGAGTAGCGAGTGTCCTCGTTTACACACTACTACTGCTAGGTATTGCTCTCATTCAAAGCGGGTTCAGACGCTCTTGGGACCCCTTTCAGAGTCTCCTATTTGCAGGCATCGAGAACCCTCGTTTCGAAACTAAATGGCTTGAAACACTTCTCGACAGCGACAATGTCGACACTCAGAGAAGTGCCAGATGTTTTCTTGATCTCATTGATAACCTTAGGCGCACTCGTGGGCTTCGGCATACTACGGCACTTCAGATTGTTTCCACACTCTGCTTCCGAAAACGGTACACCGAGAATGTATCGTACAGCACTGATGGCTCTAGAAGCCATACTAGTACTAGCTCGCAATCGAATTCTGCCTCCGATAGCACCAGTATCAGCACTGGCAGCTCCAGAAGTACCGCACAACATTAACTTTAGTTCCTGTTTGAGTCGGACTTGATATTGGGGCATTTAAATTGGAGAAGTCTCGAGCCTCATTTACTGAATTGCATCTCGGTTGACGGCACATAATGCATGCTATATAAAAGAATTATGAGCCTTCAACTACTGAATAACTTACTACCGAACCAGAGACTCACATCAGATCCAGCAAGCAATCGGTAAATGAATTGAACGGTGTCGACCCATATGCATGAACCCATATGTGCATGGGAGTTGGAATTCTTCATAGTTCATGATGTCCTACGGATCCGATTATAAACCGAGTCGGTACAGTATACGGGTATACTCTACTTGAACACTGAATGCTCACGAACAGAGACAAAATCTACTTCCATAATTAACGAACGGCGGCGCAATTGTCCTTATTTTGGGATTACGATGGTTCTTGACATCCTAACGATCTCTTTTTGTGCTATCTTTATCCGAGCTCAAACAATGAAATCCTCAGTAACGTACGTACTTCTTACATTAGGCATAAGTTCAAAGACGCTACCAGTGCAGCGTCGAATATTCGGATTGGTTACTTAAGTACTGGCAAGTGGTTATCGTAATCGAATCACGATGAGCGGCTTCTGCCGGTGAATTTGTGGCTTAGCCGAATGAAAATTGTGGCTTGACTTCAACGTCATTTTTTGTGGGGGTCAACACCGTGCAACTCCTTCACTCCGCATCACGATTCTTCTTGTGGAGCATCTCAAGAGCATCGCTTTCACTCACATTCCTCTTTTCATGCCCACTTCACTGGTTCTTTCCAATCCTTACGTCACAATACGGTCAAAGTGCTCGCGATACGGCTGAGCAACAGGGGCCTTCGAGCTCGACTTGCCGTTTCCACTTCCACATACCTATATGCCGAAACTCAGGAAGTGGATGATCGAGACTACTCGATCTTTCTTCCGTCGGACAAGAACAATTGAACAGAAACCAGAACAGTGCTGCCTTGACAACATTATCCGAAGCACCATCCAGATGGCGGATTGAGCAGACTCCTCGACAAAAGCCAACAACATTGCAACTGACGGGGTGCCTAAACCTAGGAACAACCAAATTGTTCCTCGATGAGGTTGAGGTGCCGGTCACACTCCAAGCTCTGCTATGGCAGTGAAACACCAACACTGCAGAAATGGTGCCTCTGGGCAAGCGATGCTTGCACGATTCGGATGGAAACCATTGACAGGGATGGAACGGCTTCAACAACCTGATTGGGCGAGGGACTGCGGGGATGTGGGCTGCCGAAACATCTTAGAAGAAGGAAGATAGCAACGGCTGATTGCTTTGATGAAGGAACGGTGATTGTAGGAAATTGGCAACCGAAGAGCATTTGCGAGATTAAATTGGCAGTTTGTCTACAGCCAAATGGAACTGCTCATGTTTGAGTACTTCCTCCACCGCCTTTCCTGGTTATTTCCACAGAAGCCGTTTTCTCTTATGGATGTTCCCTGGGCGTCCAAGCAACGGGAACAATGCAAGCAATCGAACGGGTCGAATTCGAATGGAGATAATAGCATCACGGAAAGGGCGCCGATCCGGATACCTACAGATGCCTTCACCTTGTTGATGGTGAAATCTCCGTTCTCCTCCGAGCTTCTTTCATAGTTTTACTAGCCGCTCCTACATCAACTCAACTTGAACTGGTGAGACGCTCTATACTGAGGTCTACACTATCTATGTTCGTTATACTCCATGAGCACTTACTGGCCTTGCTAATCAAAAATGTAGGTTTTCGAGAAGCGCCAGAGGCAACGAAAATGTGGCTTTCGCTGAATCCTCACTTGGAGGCAGACCACAGCGGTGAGAGCCCCAGCATGAGATTGGAGTTCTCCGATATTCAAGCAACCAAGTACTAACGAATTGTACTGTAGCGAAAGCAGTCGCTTGGAAACTTCGAGCGATGTGGAATCTTACGTTAGCGACTCGGATGAGGAGCTGGACGAACCAGCGCGAGAGAGCTCCCAGTGAGTGCGCGGTGTCTTTCCCTCTACAATTCTGACGAATTTTTCGCAGTTGGGCGACAAATAGAGGCGGGATCACAAGAGCAACAGCAAGAGATATAGGACCTCGTCGGTCACGCTCTGGACTCACCGAAACATCCGATTCTGCAACAGTTAGCAGCATGACTACAACTCTCCAACACACAGCTCCGCCGCGCTTTGGTGGTAGCCCAGACTTTGAGCAGCCATGGGTTCCCGACATCAGCACCGCTCTACCAATCACAGAGAGCCTTGTGCCACCTAAAAGAGCAAATTCTATTCCTTCTAATCGGCCAAACGCTGAACGGTGAGTTGATTCGTATTTCTCCAGTTCCAATACTAACATCCGAAAAGACGTCACCCAGTAATGAACTCCAAAGGTGGACTTCTACCGCCACAGGTTGATATAACGCCAACAGCCCGCAGGCTCTTGGCACATGTTGTTCATGATTTTGCAAGCTCGGGCCCTGTTCGTCCCTTGCCAATGGCAAACACGAAGCCGGCTCGTGTGTATGTCTCCGCTCTCCACTTTCATTGCAGAGGACTAACTTACATCCAGGTTGAAGGATAAGCATACAGGATCTCGATTTCCTGTTCTAGAGGGCCAACAGAATGTCCACATGCCTTGGATGCCCCTCGAGTTAGAATTCCTTAACAAGAGTTATCCAGAAGCTAGGCCGAGTACAGCACATTTACAAACGCGGCTTCCCTACACACAGCCAGGATTTGAGTTTCTTTCTCGGGAAGAAGTTACACCCAAATACAGAAAGCTTCCTCATGGTGGAAACAAGAATTATTTTCTTCGGAGCGGTGAAGCCAGCGAGAAATTTTCCATGCTACATAGAGTTCAAGATTGCGAGATCTTGAAGGTTCTTGCCTCAGCATTTAGGGATGACCCCAGAATATGTCAATACTTGCAGAAGTGGCAGCCATATATTGATAATCAGACCAGTCCGGTGTTCTTCAACGAGGGCATATTGATTTATCCAGATTGTTGGAAGACAGCAGTCATGTCGGACACCCTACGGATAGCTTCTTTCTGGAGAGGTAGCATACATGTCATTATTCCAAGTCAGGATGCCGATTACGGCAAAGTTAAGTGTTGCTCACCCGAAGACCTCGAGTCGATAGAATGGCTACATGACTTGTTGGGCAAGATATCATCCGGAGAGAAACGAGACGAACAATACATATTCCTGGCCGAGGACCTCAGCGCTTGGATCATTTCACTTCTTGGTACCTTTCTGGGAATCCTGCCAGTGGAATTCAACGAGTTCTCGAAAAGTGGCGGCAATGCCATTACTTCATTCGTCAACCCCACGCATCTCACAGCAAATAATGGAAGGACGTTTTCTCTAGAAGGTGCAATACCGATAAGAGCTTCCGCGCAAGCTGATTTCGTTAGAGATCTGGAGCACAGGGCTGGACAGGAAGCGAAAGAGATAGGGAGCATGATGGCAGCCCACATGCACCGTCCTAACGATTTCGTCCCTAGAATCCGCCGGAAGTATTGGGGTTCAAAGACGCAGCCTGTTTCTTCAAGCCCGGAATCCGTCGATGATCAACTTTGCTTTGGACGATGGGGGCGGAACATTTTACGCCCTATAGCATCGCATCTCAAAACGCGAGACGAAATGGCTGGGCATCAAAATGGCTTTGAACATCACTACTTGGCAACGGAGGCGAAGATTACTGTCATCAGATCACACTCTGGGCACTGTAAGATCTTCTCATTCCACACTAGATGGAGATACTAACACAAGCACAGATGTTTGCCTGACGGATCCAAGATTGGATGCTGATCGTTGTTCAAGTGTTAAACATGGATGGAGCAACCATGAAAAATGTCTTCAGAGCAGACTGAACGGCGAGAGGAGGGACGTGGCTAATTCTCAGATTGAGTTGAAAGCTTCATACAATCCGGTTGACTCTTCGGAAGAGGACGCTGCATTTCGCGTACTATCACTGGAACAAGGCCTAAATATTGATACAGGACTATCGCAGCGGACCAAATTTGCAACGGCCTTCATGCAAATGTTTAGAAAGGTACAAGCGTCTAAATCTAGGGGGAAAGTAGAACAGGTTGAGTTCACGATGACCGGAGTCAAGTTTTTATTTTCATCACTCTACCTACATTTATGGAAGACAACATTTGAGGACATAACCAGCTTTTTCGACTCGACGCAACTCACCGCTTCCAATGACGAATGTGTTTCGGCAAAATTGCAAGATTGGAGAGATTGCTTCGGAGAGCTTGAGGTATTCCTATCTGTTTCGGCTTCAAGATTGCATAACCTCGAGAAATCAATGGAACAAGTCTCTTCGCAACATACCATGCTTGCGTCTGAACTACGGAAAGAGTGCGGAGCTTTGTCGGAAAGACTCGTCCGTACCAGTCAGACAGTTCATTCGACCATGGCGGTCCTTGAGAGTAAAGAAGCCATCAAAGAAACACATGCTGTTACTCGGCTCACTGAACTCGCTTTTATTTTTATTCCGATGAGCTTTGCTACGTCTTTCTTTGGGATGGAGGTCTCTGTAAGCACTACCTTCTTGCGCTATCAGTTTGTAAATTGGGAGCTAATCATAGTCTGGTGTTTTAGGAATGGCAGGTTAGCAAACCAAGTCTCTTATATTTTGGAGTGTTGGCCATAGCGCTCCTTATCAGTACCTACTCTGTCCGGCTTATCCTCCGGAGTCAGCGCTTTGCGAATCTCAAAATCGAAGCAAAAGGCTGGATTATCGATTCTCGCAGTGTTGACATGCCTGCTCGTGAAAGGAAACCTCTGTCAACATTCGAGGTTTCGCGATGGATGTTGAACCGGATGTGGGAATGGATGTCGTCAGACTTTTTATACATCCTGAGGTTGCCGTTGCGGTTCTTCGTCCGGTTATTGAAGGAACTTCTGGGGCCCTTCTTCTCATGGAGGAACATGATAGCTCATTGCATAAGGAACACCTTATATGCGGTAATTGTTGCCGCTTCTTTCTTGTTCACCCCTTTATTTCCAACCCTCAGCATGTATGACTCTCTTTTCATTATTGAGGGCGTGATTGTCTTCTTCACTCTTTCGCCATTCCTGGGGATACAGTTCCGAACTCTTTATTTTACTGGGACTATGAGGGACCAAAAACATGAGGAGGCTGTCGAGTTTTTGAAGAGGGTAACAGAGTTATACCAGTGCATGAGATACAAAGCCATGCGCACCCAAGTTATTACCATTGTTGCGGTTAAGGGACTTCTCATGTCAGTTGTACTGTGGGGAATACCATGCACAGTCACCTGGTATCTCTCCGAGCGATCTTCAGCCTGGTCAGACTCCCGTTATAAGGCAATCAGTATTATGGCCGGAATAACACTCTTCGCGGTCAGTCGGCTGACGCTGTGGGACAATTACTGTATCTCTGCCGTTATCTTTGGGACACTTTTCTTTACCGGTTTCCCTTCTCTTCTCATATGGCTGGGGAATATTCCTTACTTCAGAAACTGGGGATATCCCCTCAAGGCAGGAGTTGGTGCTGCTCTCAGCATACCTAGTGTCTTGCTATTTCTGATGATTATCACGGTACTGGCTCTGATACAGGAAGCTTGTATCGTAACCTTCGACCCCTTTCAGACCCAGTTCTTCTCGCCAATCACATCACGTCGACTGAAGCTGTACTGCATAGACCCCGTTCGTGAGAGTACGGATGATGAGACCGATCGGCTGGTGGTTTACTTAGCTCTCAACATGAAAGAGCCTCAGTCATCGACGTTTTTGACTCTGGTCAGGCGTACACCATTCCGAGCTCTGTTGGGGAGATTTCGAAAACCCGGACCTCATTCGCAGAAGCATGCTGCAGCTGATGGTATACCATCGGCTAGACAGCATGGCTCGCACAGAGCAAACGGTGCAAACCCTAGGAACAGCTCAGCATCTGGGCCCGCGGCTCCGAAAAGATCGTCAAGGAATCGGGAGTTTAATTAGGCGGCCAACTGCCAAATGATTCATCCCATTATTGGTAACTTCCCACTCCTATTCAGTTAGAGGCTCCAGTTTTTAACATATACTTGTAGTTTGTATTCATGAATCCATATCGATCATGAGAAACAGACTCGAAAGCCACAAGTTGTCCAAAAGTCGACAGAGAAGTGTATTGAAGTATAAATGAGATTCGATCGTTTGGTGGAGCTTCACAATCTCGAGTTCCTTCTGGCCTTGAGAAGTTAACTGTTCTTTGGCTTCGCTTTGGTCAACATATTTGTTTACTTACTGTTGGTTTTTAACGAGGTGGAATGGGTAAACGGTATCATAGAACACCACACTTTCGGATGAATTCTAAGATGAATAGACTGCGAAGTGTTCAGTGCCAGGTTCAAATCCTGGCCCCATTATCGGTTGCTTTTTGTTCTACTTCTGGTGTGTACGAGTACGTTTCTGCTGAACAGTTCGGTGATGGGTATGGTTGTCAAAATCCGGTCTTGTGCGCTTCTGACAATAAGTATTATGTTAAGATGCTGTCTAAGTGTCCAAGGGCCGCATGCCGATAAGCATTTTGCAAGTGCTCCTCTCATCTTCAGCTCTCATCTTCATCTCTCGTCTTCAGTTCTCGTCCTCAGGAAAGTCTTCAACGATGAAAGAAGGGAACCTTGATCGACATAATCGCAAAGAATGCAACCCAACTCGAAAAATGGAACCAACAAGTAACCATGACCTCTAACTGTATTTCCTTACATAAGTACTGCGAAACAGAAATCAAGACGACCTTTTTTTTGCCCTTAATTCACTGGCAAATCTGCCGTTTGCATCGTGTAGCCATGAAAAAAACCAACGCTAAGTACATGCCAAAGAAAATGCAGGATGAAGGTGTAGTTGTACTTCGTAGTGTGTTGTGTATGAATATGTGAGTATCAAGCCAAATGCAGAATCAAGTAATGCAGAATGCAGAGAACATGCAATAACCAGGAGAGCGTATCAATACATGTACAAGAAGCATACGAGAACCCAGAACGCAATCTACAATACGAGACAGCGAGAACTCGAAGAAACGGAAAGCACCAATGCAAAAGACCAAATCTGGAATCCTGTCAGTGAGAAAGCAAATCTGATGAACAAGGACGCATACCAATGCAAAATAAACAGATCTTAAAGAGCCACCATCGAATACTTAAGTACCATCATTACACAGTTAATACATCGCCGAGCCGATATATAACAGGACACTTGCATGTCCCACTATTCGTAATGCTCTCGAGGCGCCGTTGAGTTTGAATGCTGGTAAGTAAATGAATTGACTGATAGACTGTGATGTGAGTGCTTGAGATGTATCGATGAAGCAGCTAGAACAAAGAAGCGGATATTCGCTTGCCACTGGCAACGTAAGAGCCAGGATTGAAGATCAGAAGAAACTTCAAGCTTTTGGAGACGGGCCATGAAGCAGGTATCCGAGTTGAACGGAGAAGAGAAATATGAGGGAGGTGAGCATGCCAGGGAAGAAACGCTGGATATACGCTCGCTAAGAGCTGGCAAGCCTTCATATGGTGGGGGAATATATGAAGGTGGTATCCGATTACGGAAAGGATATTTCATATGGAATGCAAGCATGTCCGAGTTGAGGAGAAAGATGATGTTTGATGAGGATGGAGAAAAGCGAAACGATCTGCCATGCAGAGACTGAAGACTTTTTTAAGGGGTAGGGTAGAAAGCAAACAGTACGGACGAGCGGAAAGCTTTGCGATGCGATGGACAGAATCAAAAAGCACTGGTAGGCGTGAACAACAAATTGAAGAAGGATAAAAATGGTAATTATGCAGCAAATAAAGGAATACCCGCATGCCCGCTGTAAACGCCAATCCATATAAACAAGTAAAAATCCCCAAAAGGTTAGGACGAATAAAGTACACAAAGTGAAATAATAATGCGATGACAGCACGACCTTCGTCCCCTAGGTCTCCCTCTCCCTCTTGACTCTCGTTTCAATAGCCTCGTTATTGAATCTCCTTTCGTGAATCGTCGTGCCCTGCAGCTCCTTCTGCTCACAATGACCGCTCTGACTGCCCTGACGACTCCGACCATCCTGGAAGCTTTGGACACCTTGACCAAGGCTCTGAGGATAATGTTCGATCCTATGAGCAAAATCAGGTATGGGCCTCATCGGCACTGGTTGCTAAACAGTTGCCTGTAACGGAGGTTGGGTGACTTGTGGCATTTGAAGTGGCAGTTGCTGTTTTTCGAGCTCGACAAGGGTGTGTTCCTGGTATCTTTTGACCTGTTCTTGTTGAATCTGTTGCTGATGATGTTGCTGTCTCGCTTGTTGTTGCTGTTGAAGTTGTTGTTGAAGTTGCTGCTGCTGTTGCTGTTGATGCTGCTGCATTTGTTGCTGCTGTTGCGGCGGTGCATTGGCAAACTGCGGCTGATCGTGCTGAGGAAAGCTCAATTGCATGGGTTGGGCCATCTTTCCAGCACAATGCCCGCTTGGTGTACGCATCTGCACGCCATTCTCGCCATTGGCACCACCGACTTCATTTGTATCAGCATTCCGCTGCAACTGTTCAAAGCTTCGACGCTGTTGACAGCACTCTCCGTCAGCTCTGGCACATCCATCTGGACAGTCGCATGCTATAGAATAGTCGATGAAGACGAATTGTTGCGGATCTAAAACGGTGACTGGAAGCACGGGAGAAATGTCCTGGACGGCATTCATTCCCTCCTGTTTGACGTCGTTTTCCGGCTTGACTTCGCCGTTCTTGAAACCTTCCGACAACTTTGCCAATCGGTCTTCTTCCACCGGGTCATATATCGACTGTATCTGGTAGACCCAAGCCTTACTAGCGTCATTGTACGGATGTTGAGGACACATCGGACAGTTACAGGATGGACCGCATTGACATCCAGTCGCCCAAGCGTCGTCACAAGGCGTGGGTGATGGGTGTTGAGCTGGAAGAGGAGTACCGTTATTGGCATACTCGTAGGGGTATTGTTCTGAAATAGCAGGTGCTGCATATTCATAGAAAGCAACGTTGTAGTCGTACGGAGCCATGTTGGGTGCAAGCGCAAGATTTTGAGGGACCATCGTAGGAGCTGCTTGCACAGAAGGTTGCGGTGGAGTCGTTGGACTTTTCTTGGACGAACAACATGGTGCTTTCTTTGGAACCGGTTGTACTATGGGCACGGCTAGCGGAACCGAGTTGTGGCCCGTCGGCAACCCATTTGTCCGCATGTCGTAGCCAGTGCTTACCATCCCACCACCAAGCCCGTTTCCAAGCCCATTGTCGACACCGTTCCACGCCCCATACGCTCCATTGAAGGACATATCAAACTGGCCAGTCGGAGATGCAGCTGCATGTCCATTGGTAACCTGAGGCATAGGTACAGCAACTGCATGTGGACCATAGGAACCGCCATTGGGAAGGACGCCCATTTGCTGGTACTGCATTGGAAATGGTCCAGCCTGAAATATGCTTTGGCCTGCCTGCAAGCCCTGCATCTGGGCATGGTTACCCGAGCTGGCTTGTTGCAGCAGCTCGTCGGTGGCCTTCTCATTCCCGATAAAGTTGACGGCGCATCCTGAGGGCCTTATTCGTCCGTTGGCAAGGATCGGTGATCGCCGTTTCGGTGCCATCTTCTGCACTCTAGCCTTGCTGTCCACCAGCTGTTCCGTAGTGCCGAATGTCAAGCGTTCATCAGACGGTGTATTCGCCGAGGAACAGGGACATTTCTGTTCTGATAATTCTGTCAGCAAAAGGCGTCCGGGAGCACGAAGAGAGGCGCCTACTTTTGGGGATGGCTACAGTAGCTGGAGCTAGGCAGGAGCAGAACGACTGTTCCGGCTGGATGTTGAATTGCTTTGGGTATATCATCTTTGGAGGTAGGTTTGTGGCGCCAGCCATACCGGCATTCTGGTGCGGGCATTGCGCTATCGTTTCCACAAGGGTTAGCAAAGGTCCATCAGAAGTCAGAAGTAGGAAGGTAGAGAAGAGGGAGAGATGGGTGTAGGAATGGACTCACACAAAGGCCTCCCGGGTTTCCTAACCAGTACCACCACTCTTTCCTCGTGTTTACACTTTGAACTTCGGTGGCCTCGTATGCACGGCTCGCTAAAGGCAGGAGAGTTGAGTCAGTTTGTGAAGCGAATTGGACCCTTAAGGACCAAAGGAGTGGGAATGGACGCACCAAGCATACTTGTGCCCATTTATCATCACCATTCTGAGGCTGAAAGGTTATAAAAGGGCAGTGAGACAAATAGAGAGAGCGAGTTGATTGACTTTGGTGGAGTGAATTAGACCAGCGTTTCGGGCCGAATTGTACTTCTGAGTGTTGCTTGTCGATCTGAATGCTGAGTTCTGACGGATCAATCCCGCTCAAGAGGCTTGATATTGGAGAACGATCGGCGATGACGGGTTCGGTCGGCCAATGAGAGACGTTCGAGATGCCGGATAACGAGACAAGTCGGTGACGAGCCGGATGTCGTTGGTACGTGCGAACGACGTAGGTTGAGCGGATATTGAACGGTACGGTAAGTTAAGGAAACCAGCGCAACTGCAGGAAGCGGTGGTTTTCGTGTATCACCGGATGCACGATTGCAGAGTCGGAAGTGTTAATGTATAAAGAGAGACCGGTTTCGCAACAAACGGTGATGGAGTGGTGTCGTTAGGTAGTTGGTGATGATTGTGCGGAGGGAGGGGCGGCGAGGCGGAAAGCGAGCGAGCGATGTTGAAGTTTAGAGGTGGGAAATAGGCCGAAGAACTATTCGGAGGGTGAACTTTTGACGGGAACACAAAAAAATGCCCCCACCAAAAAATGCTCCCACTTCTTCGTCTGCTGAACCCTGTTGCAACAACAAGAGATTCAAGAACAACGACAACAAAGCAACGAGAGAGGGACTCAACAGAGATGCTTCCTAGTCCACCAAAATCACGATCTCAAAGTCCAACTATCGTGTGCCGTGACTAATGACAATGTCGAGGAGAAGAAAAGAAAGTCGAGGAATTCCTTGTGAATTACGTGAGAGGCCCGTGTAATCTATCGGGAGGAGGGGCCAAGCCAGGTCAAAGTATCGGAGTCAAGACGTGGGGACCCGGGAGATCTCGTTGGAAATTGATGAGGGTAGGTAGAAAGAGGGAAGGTGCTGGGATCCAAAACTCCCAAGGAAAGGGTCTAGAAGGAAGGTCGTGCCCGGGGGTCGATAGAGTTGCAGCGCCTAGACCCGGGATCTACAGAATGGCAGACGACCAAACGACTCTCAAAATCCTCCAAAGCTGACGCGACGGAGGCTGTTGATCTTTGTCGTGATGTTCTGCTATGGTGGTGACCCTGGATATCCTAAGAAGAAGCTGCTGAGTGGTGAGTAAGTATGAGGCGGATGAGCTCCTTTTAGAGAGAAATGGCGGTGAAAAAGCCTTCCGGTATGCTTTACAGCGGAGATACTTCAGGCCTGGCCTTTGCTTAAGTACACTGCATCTCCATCGTCAAAGTTCGATAAATCAGGTCCGCTGGCTCATCTTCTACCTACCGATCACTCTTTCGCCTGGGAATCATTCTTCGTACTGCCACCTGGAAACCAAAGGTCTTCTACTAACTTGGCCAACGTCGTCAGACCTACGCCCGGAGACGTTATACCGATGTCATCAGAGGGTTCGGCACCTTGCTGGTACGTGCGGACCCTTTCCACGTTGCAATTCTACCCCGCCAATCCGGCCTTCATTGCCGGCTTCGTCCCCCTGTACGTACCTGTACTTTTGACGATGCCCCGCCTTTCACCAAACCAGCACTTTCGGGGACCTCTTAACTCACCTGAATCGTTTTGTATCCACCCCACCAAGGTCGTTGTTGTGCTGCACGCCATCTGCGCAGATGCAGTTGAGCTAGTTTTCGTTTCTTTTTCCACCATCCTGAACCTGGTCCGTGCCACTTAGACGACGAAACAACCAATAAACATCGACCGTGACCCCAGCGACTTTGCCTTATGGGCCCTCAGCCGCTGTTGGATTGAATCGTGGCTCTCAAGCGAGAGGTGTCAGCAAGATGTGAGGGGAAGGATCTCGAGTCTTCTTTCTAGCGGAGATTTTTGTGTCTCTCGTTTCTGTTGCCAGTTTGGTGCAAGTTTGGTGGCGGCAACACCTGTCAACAACATCAGAAACTTCACCCAAAGTCGAAGTTTTGGTTTGGCAAACTGCGCAACAACGATGTTTGGCGAGATGCCCATCGCAATATCCGTACATAGCCTATCTAGATCCATATGAAGTGACAGCGCCCTGCAACCACTGGCATGGGCACATGGAGATCCCCTTTAGCATAAGTCGAACCCAATACACAAACTCCCGGGTCGTTGCAGCTGCAAACATTTCGTCGCTTTTCATCTTGAGGCCAAGTGTCACTGAATTGGAGGTTTATTCCGGCGTTCTGTATTCCTCCGAACCGCTCCCTTTCTCCACCCCCACAAAAACTTGTTCGTCTAACCAGCACCCTTTAGAGACGGGACTCTTCCGCCTTTACGTTCATCTTGATTCGTCCTGCCTATGAACGAACGGACGCCGTCCCATTATACATGCCACTGCGCGGAAGTGTACCCGAAAGGTTGGCATGACTTTCGAGTGCGTCTCCAGAAAAAGTACTGGTACCACCCTCGCCATGTGGTTGAATCTAGATACCTACATACATACGCAGGTTGCATGAGGCGGAACTCGGAGGCCTGCGAATGTCCCAAAAGTGCATCTCAGATCGAAACAAAACATTGCCTCAGCGATGACGAGCGTTTGCCAGGCAAGCGAAAAACAACAAGTAAAAGTATAATAGTGGTCATAGACTTTTGTTTTGTCGAACTGGTACATACGGCCATAGATTGAAGAATATACGGGATCCCGTCCGCTCTCGGGGACCGGGTGGGGGGTGGAGGGTGGGCGAAAAGTCAAGCTTGTAGTATTGCCAGTTCTACTGTGGTGGGCTGAAAGGAGGAAAGCATTGGGGAGGTGTTTGGAGATAGCATGCTTTACACTCGCTTACGTCGTCGTATGTAGATTTTGCAAAGTTTAAATAGTCACATACGGCCATAGATTGAAGAATATACGGGATCCCGTCCGCTCTCCCATAGTCAAGCTTCTAATCGCCAAGTTAGTACTGCGATGGGTGACCACGCGGGAATCCTTGGTGCTGTATGTTTTTGATTTTTTGCAAACCGGCACAACGTACCACAAATAAGAAGACAGCTTGAACTTTCCTATTTCAAGGAATCATGGGAAGGCCCTAATGTAAGGGGTAGCTACCGGCGAACATACCGGCGAGCATTATGTACCAGTACAAGTACTCGCGCTCAAAGATCTGCTCTTCGAACGACAAATGAGAGTGCAATTTTCGCATGAGAATTGTCGTTGTCGCAGACAACTAATCTTTGGGCATGAGTACTTCATGTTTGCTTGAATTCTGACCTCATATCGGACCGATATACAGACCATTGCACCTGCCGTCAGACTCAAGAGCAAAAGAGGCACAGCTGAGTATTTACCTTTTTGGAGACCTCCGCATCTGTTACCATTTTACCCTACAACCAAAACGAGATGAGAGAACTCCACAGCCACGAAACAACGACACAAAAGATCCAAAGGACCCCAATGAGAAGACACAATGCCAATGAAGCCCGAAAGCACAACCCCAGCTTCCTTTCCCATGACTTTAAACCTCTCTGCCTAGGCCTATATGTACTGGCACCGCGCTTTCCGCACACTGCGCCATGACCGATATGGTACGTCAGCCCTCTAACAAAGGCTTCAAACTGCAAGAGGCGAGCGTTTCGATCATCGATCATCTCTTGTGTTGGATTCCCTTCGAACTTCTCAGGTCCAGCATAGATCTTCTCAGCTAGCATTTCCGTAAATAGAGTTTTGTAGCCAGGCTTATAGCCCGGTCGATTGTTGCTGGGTCTGTATTGTGGCTTCTGCTGGAGAAAGAGATGCTCGACCGCCTCGAAGTCGGCCAGCGCAGAGGCGTACTGACCGAGGAGTTCCTCCTCGCAGGGATGGCGTGGTTCCTGTAAGTGTCAGTTCAGCTCCTGCTTGAACCTTGAAACAACCATGCGGAGCCTACAGTGACAGAAGAAATAGCTGCTAGTAAGGGGTTCTCCAAAGTCCTGCACAATCCTCCGTCCATCTTTCGCAAGATCCTAGCCGAAGGCAGTCCATCCAGTACAGAATAGAACCCCATATCGCAGTTACCCGTACTCCAAACCACCAGTTCCCCAGCAAGCATCACCGCAAAACACTTACATCCTGCCAAACGCTTCTATTCAAAGAAGTGATAGTCGAAGCGACCTTCTTGAGCCCCGTCCTGGTTCTCTCCAGCTGTATCCTGAGATCTGAGTCGCGCACATTTCCGTTGGCTTGTGGGGATTCGAGATGTTGTCTCAACTGAGCTGTTTTGCTGTTGAACAATTCGGCCTTGTTGGAAGCATCACGAATCTCATCCTGGTGACGGTCTTGCTGCAGAGAGTTGATCGTCTTTCGTGGGGCGTATCGGCTGGTCTGAGTGTTGGATTGGTGTGCTGTTGATGACATTTTGAGTTTCTGATTTTAGGCCGGGAATGGGTGGTAGGGGATGCTGGTTTGTCTTCATCGCGTCTTCGGAAAACATTGTGGATGGTGATTCGTTTGGCGACAAAGAAGGTTGATGTGTCTTGTTGTGCGGAGAAAGGGTGTCGGGAGCGCATGGTCGACATCCCTAACCAAGTAATAACTAAGCCAGTTGTGCACGACACTCAAGATTAGATTGATAAGTAAGTAGTATTGGACGCTACGCAGCAATTTTCCGAATCTCTCTCAACACGCTCGGAACGCTCAGGACTGGGAACGACGCTAGTATTGGACAGTTTGGTCAGGCTGGAATGTTTGGTACTTATGGCCCCAAACATCCCAGAACATCTCGATGTCCTGTTAAGCGAGGCTCTATGTACAAAGTAGTGCAAGGATCTACAACGGAAAAGCATAAAACGGTGACTGGATGGTTTTGCTTGGGACCACCCGCGGACCCGTCTCTCAATAGTACTGAGCTCAGCTGTAGAAGTATATTCGCAATTTTGTCAGACCTATTTTTCAACTTTTGCAGTACATTTACTAAGTACTTAAGTAAGTATGAGTTTCAGTCATCTCTTTCAGTTGGAAATGTAATTGGACGGTCGACCAAGTTTATAAAACCCACTACGGTATGGCCGTTTATGCATGGATCCCGAAGCTACTTCATATATTCTCCTATCCAAACAGGGCCTGAACTGCATTGCCCGCCTCATGAGGGGTAGTTTAGTATTCTCAAGGTGCGGCCCCTCTCTGACATGAATGGTACCACTGGCAGGCTAACAATCCAAAGAAGTACCTGGGTAACAATAGAGGCGACTTCAGAATTGTAACTGCAAGCCCACGCAATTCCTTCTCTGTTACAAGCTCCTTTGGTTGCACCGTGCTTGCAGGTCTTTGTGGTCCTCCCCCAACTACCAACACCGGAGTTCCATTGACCAACTCTTCAAATTTCTTCAGCTGTGGGTTGTTGAGTGGTCGAAAAAAAGAATACTGGAAAGGATCGACGGTTCCCAAGCTCAGATATCCATTCTTTTGAAGCTTATCAGAGAGATGCCACTGTACAGCTCCAATGCAAAGCATCGCCAATATACTGCAGTAGCCACTGAGAACTCCGAATCCGACACTTGCACCAATTCTCCATGACAAGGCCCAAGAATAAACAGCTCCAAGGTCGCCAGCAAAAATTAGAAGGGAAGGCAGTGCGATAAAGTACGCTACACCCAGATATACGGCCGCAAGATGTAAGTCCTTCCATAACATCAAACGGTTTACCGCAAAGAAAAGCACACTAGCTGAGCCGATGATATACGGGTATCTCACAGTTTCAGGCTGCCAGATAAACCAAATAACTGCAAGAGGGATGCCACATTGCAGCAACACCATCGCTGTTGCCCGAAGGATCCGAGCACGAGTTGAAGATGCGATAAACGCATTCTCATTCTCCTCGTATACGTAAAGGAAGGCTTTTGTGAACTCCAGTGACTCCACTGGAAGCTTCTTCGTGCCAGCAGCTCTGAAGGATGAAAGTCGTAACTCGACTGCGATAATAACAAAAGGTATGATGGCTAAAGAGGCTGCGACTGCCTGGACAATGATAAAGAAACGTGCCAAGTCCAAAGCCAAAAACGGCCTTACGCCTGGTACAGAGAATATGACTGATGATGCCAAGGTTCCAACCAGCAAAGTATAGACGCTCTTTCTAACAGCAGTTCTTAGTGTGGCCTTTAGGCAGAACTTCACTGCTTCAAGGGAAGAAATTGGTGCTATCTGACGAGAAGGGTTCAGTTCCGAACGTTTATCGATGACTCTGTCTCGTAACGAGACCTTAACGTTTTTGATCCGAGAACTGCGTAACAGTATCCGCGCGAGATATGCGCAAACTAGAAGGCTTGCAGAAAGAGTAAAAAAAGCTTTGATGCTCGGCTTATGAGGTTCCCATTCCTTAAAAACCCAGTCAGAATTCTTAGCTTTCCACGGGATCTTCGAAATACGACCACCATCACTGGCACTGAATTATGATCATATGAAGAGGGACTGAATTCTGAACTCACCAAAACATCCATACCAAAAACGGAACTTGCAAAACTTAATGGAATAAAAATGAAGGCGAGTTCCGTGAGGCGTGTGACAGCATGTGCCTCATTAATCGCTTCTTTACTCTCCAATACAGATATGGTTGAAAGCACAGTCTGACTTACACGATTGAGCCTTTCGTACAGCACGCTGCAAGACTTTTCTAGGTTCTGAACGAGAGCTAATGCTGACGCATCCACACTATTTGTGTTAGTTTATCTCATCTGATTCGAAAGGAGACGAAACAACATACTTCGTGCTGGTGCTAGGCTTGTTGAGACTTTCTTCGATGTTCTCAAGTTGCAGCTTCGAGGTTGATAGGAAGAGCTCGAGTCTTGCAAAGCAATCCCGCCAAATATCGATGTTATCGATAACAACCTCGTCTAAAGACGCCGATGCACCGATCGAGTCCAGCAACTCGCGGACTCTATCAAATGCTTCTCTCCAAGAATAGAGATGAAGCTGCCGAAATCTGCTAAGAGAATCAAGCAATGCTGATTCTGTCGCTTCTCGAGGGGTCTTCTGTGGCCCATCTGATCCGGCACGTGTAAGTGTGTGGTCCATCTGCTCCTGGTAGAGGTGGGAGAAAAGGAGTTCAAAGACATCGCGGTGTGAACCGTCATGTCCCATTAGCTCTTCCAGCCCCCCACTGGAGCACAAAGTTCTACGAATAGCCTTTTCGTAGGAATAGTCAATGCCAGTGGGCATGCTATTATGTTGGCTACTCTGCTCTTCATGGGTTTCGATGTTCCTTTCAAGGCGATCCTGATAGCACCTCAGTGCTCTAATGTGTTGCTTGTTGGGACAGATCGCCTCTCCCATACGAGGATCCGTAAAGCACAAAAATAAAACTGGCTAGAATCAGCTTGGGCTGGCAACTCGTAGGCCGGACACAGACATACCAGGAGCATTCTCAGAAGCGTTGGAATGGATTCGGATCGTAATCTTTGATTCCACAAAATAATCACAGGCTGGCAGACTGGCTGACCTGGAAGGAATCGAAGCGGACTCGGTTGTTCTGACCTGATCTTGAAAGAGATGTGACTGTATCTCACTCTCTCCAATGAAACTCACAGGTCGTAGAACATTGCGACCGATCTGTAATCTGCAATTGCGATCCGATAAACGAAAGTTCTCGAATGCGCGAATCAACTCCGGCCCAGTTCGATAAGATTTGGCGGATGAGTTATGAGAAGAATGTGAGCGAAGTCGGCTTCCTGTTGCGTGGAAGAGAAACATTGCTTCCATTTGCGATTGCAACTCCAAGTCTCTTAAATTGACTGGAGAGGTGGTGTATATGGGGAGGACACCTTCTAGAGTCTCGGAACGATAGACTGAACCGTTAGCCTCCAAGGACGATGCATAATTCACATACCTCCCACCACTACTTAAATGCCGATTGAATTCGCATGGCGCAATATCCAGATAGGCGCCCAGTAACGATATGATCCATGCACTCATATCTTCGACAAACACCACAAAGGTCTTCCCCTGATTCCCATTTCCCTTCAAAGTACTCAAGAAGTCCCTGTGTAACCACTCAATAGAATCTGGCTGAGCAGCTCTGCACCTTCTAAGCATTTCGTAGCGGGACCCGTTCTCTGCCAAACCGTAGACGTCAACACTTCCTCTCCAGAACTGAACAAGCCGTCGAATGTCCGTGTCTATACCGCGTATCTGCTGCGAACCAGTTCCAGAAGTCCAGCAATCAGAGCTAATGTAAACACCTTCATTATGGGCGGGTGTGCAATTATATGAAGACCACCTCTGAAGATAACTTTGGATTCGAGGGTCTGTGGAGAAGGAGTATGCAAGCAGCTTACAGCCTCCGAATCCACTCCAACCATATCCAAGCATGAAATGCGAATCGATGTTGCGCGACAGGAACTAAAACCCAATCAGTTACACCCTGAAAATTGTGTATTGTTGCGATCAGAAAATCGGCCACGAAGTAGTACTTACCTTGGGTGAACTCCGCTCACCGAGAAGCGGCATGCCTGCCAGTGGCAGCCCGAGGTCTTGCATCTTTCTTTCTCTTGCCAATTCCGAATCATCATCTTGCTGGGAAAGTTGTATTCCCGTAGAAATGCTTGCAAGTTTGTCAGTAAGAATTATACTCTGGCAACAGACAAGGTGACCGTGGGGGAAGTCAGGGGTACAAACAAGTATGCATCCATGGCCACCTGCGCAACAGTAGTGGCTAAGCCAATTATATCTGCCATTTGCGTAGTAAACTGCAAACTGTAGGATTCGGCAGCTTTGACAATCCCGTTTTTGTTGAAGGGTCGATATCAGAGATGAAGAGTGTTGATCAAAAGGATTCACGACTGGGTGCGCGGGTGAAGTTGCTTTCATCTTCCGGAGAAGGAAACGACGCGGCATGCTCGTAGGGCCGTTGAGGAGCTCAGGTCGTCGGCGACATAAGAAACTTGTGCGGGGTTGTGCATAGCCTCCTAAACCAGCGCCGAAAGAGGACCCGCTTGCGGGGTCAAAAGACTTGTCGGTTGTGCATGTGCATTTCAAAAAGTGCGAAAAGGTACTTTGTGTAACCATGGTGTGGATCGTGCACACGTGGGGACACAGCAATTAATTTCTCCGAGCGGCGCACAACTACAAATCGCCATACAATTCCTGCAGAAGGAAGAACTGAGCTCAGGACCCCGGTACCCCATTATGCGGAGATATTAAGTTATAATCCAGATCAAGCCACCCATACCTTATTTTATCGCGATATCGCAAGCGCTTCTGATATGGCATAGAGTACTGGCATACAGTACCTCACTAGAACCTTCTTCAAGCCGCTCAAAGCATTGGCTCCTAATGAGAGCCAGTCGAATGGCTCCTCAGATCGTTCAACCTCTTCCGCAGATGAATCGTCAAGCAATCCTTTGGCACCATAATCACTTGATAACCAGACTTCTACCATCTGCATCCTTTCCTGTCTCCGTCGTCGAAGCTCACACAGTTTGTCATCCAGAACTTTGGGATCCGAAGGAGATGGTGTGCTGGAGGAGTCCATCACGGCCGCAAGCTTCGTTCAAGACGACAGTGTTAAGGTTTACGATCTCCGGAGACTCGGACTATTCAGTAAGTAGTTAGAATTGTGTTTTGCTCTTGTGAGTTTCTGTACGTCTTACATACTCTAATAACTGACTTGGGACTGGTACTTCCCAATACACTGTACTTTTCTTGTTGTTAAGTAGTTTCGACCGTTGGGATTCGTGGCTCTCGAGAAAGATGCGGGGTTCAAACGGACTTCCACGGCGTTGTTTTCCAGCCGAAACGGCTTCTCGTTTGCTAGTCTGGTACCATGCATGCTGAACAACCGAGGAGACCTGCAGACGGCACATGCGCTTATACCTCACATTAGCACGGTCGTTCAATGCTACCTTCTTTGTACTTAAGTAGTTTGATCTCGTAAGATCAACTGCGACAAAGAAATTCAGTTTATTCTGCTACAATCTGGCTGCTTGATATAGGGCACTTCTTAAAGATTCTACGAAATGAAAAACATACTGAGTAGAACATACTGAGTAGAGGGTACCAAGGAGATTCGTGGGAAAGAGCACAGTGAAACCAAGTAGATAAGAAATTTAAAGAAATAAACACCCCGCCATGCAATGTTACTATCCCAAGGGATAACAAACTGCATGTGCTCAGAGCCATCGAAAACATCAATATTCTCACCGACCAACCACAAGAAGTCGTGGGTTGACAAAAGCCAAAACGGTAATATGCTTTGCACAAGTTTGCAGTTGGCGGAGGTGTGAAGCTCGAGGTATCCGATTTCCTTGAGCAGTGTGAGAAGGAGCCAAAGCCAAAAAAATGACGACAAAGGCCACTGCGATTGGGCAGAGACCCCAAACTCTGACTTATTAAGACGCCAGAGACAACGTTTCCATCCCGGAAATAACGGAGCCAATATGATCTAGATGATAACCGTTAGCGGCGTTTAAGAGCCCATGCTCTCGGGGGTTGAGTGCCTACCTTGTCTCTTAAAGATCTCCTCTTCAAGCTCTCTTGCAAGACCGATGTTTTCACTCCTAACTCCTGCCTCGATGGCACCGTATTCCACACAGAAATCGAGGAGACGAACGTCGGGAATCGGCCTATGAATGGATGGACGATTTGGGTTGTTCGGATCAGGTCCAGCAATCGCATTCCGAATCTCCGCGTCATTCTTCATGTGTACTTCCAGATGGCCGAGAAATTTCTTCCAGTTTTTCAATATCATGCCGCAATTTCCTTCCATATTGACTTCTTGGAAAAGGCATCTGAACTCCCGTTTATGAAAACCAGGGGATTGCAAGCGATCCTTCTTGAAGTGAGATTCAACATGCTTCTTCCATGGAAATGTGTACTTGTGTGCCTCGGAACAGTTGTCAAACCAGAGCACACAAGCCATACTATTCTCAACAAAGAGATACGTTTTTGAGAGGTAAGGGACGTTGGAGGTGTCTGCAGTGACAGTATCGTCCCGAGCGACAGTCTCATCGTTGCCATCGGCTGTGATGAACGATGCCCCTGCATCAGCCTCGGCCTCGCCTGGGTCGATTTCGGAAGATGACTGCGAAGATTCTGAGTGACTCTCAGATTCTTGAGTTGCTCCGTGCTCAAGGTCGGGGATTTCGTGCGTCCTTGCAGTTACCGCAGTTACCGTCCTGTTGATAGACTGATGAGAGGGTGTTCTTGACGGCTGTGGATTACTACTAGCGGATGGCGCTGCAGCAACCAGAGTGTCGGAAAAGTCATAATGCCTTGCCACAAACGTTCCAGACAGTTGTGATTCGTGACCATGCTTCAGAATTGTTCCTAACGGTTTTTTAGTATCTATCGACACACCAAGTGCCATTTATAGGCACAGGTAATGAGGTGCAACTTACTGGTTGTGGCAGTTCCAACTTCGCTAGGTGTCGCAAGTCGAATAGGATCTTCAGACAGGCTTCTGACAGCCGAAGGACGCAGCGGATTGCCATGTGCTTGAGATTCGACCTGGGGTGCATCGGATATGCTTATAATCGGGGGAGGGGTAGAGCCCTCGCTTGGAGTAGGAGAATCGACGGTAGGATCCTGGCTCATATTTTCGACTGTAGAGAGTTGACAGAGGGCTGCGGTAGAATATCTGTAAGATTCTAATCCTTTGAGTTGAGCTTATTATCAGTATACATTTCTGGGAATATGGAGATCACTTTATAGTCTTAATTGAGACAGGAAACACCGACCTTACCCCCTCACTCTACGGCATAGGAAGGCATCAGACCATCACCACTCTACCATTCTGATGATGAAAGGAGAGGCAAGTGTTTGTTTGGAGGAATGGCATGGCGTCCTCACCGGTAACCAGAGAAGTATCAACTCCCTCCTGAAAGCAAAGCAGTGAGCCTGAGCATGGTGTAGCAGAACCCAACCAGGCCTCCGGATGTCTGACGAGGCGTGTACCGGATCATAGACATGAAAGAAGGCAGAAAAGCCCTTGATAACGACGTGGATCAACTGGTATCCTTCCTCATACTCCATCAGCATTGACTCCGTTCTTAGCAGAACTCAGATCCGGATTGCGTTCGAAATCTGAACAAAGAAAAAGGTTTTTCCGACTCTCGAAATAATAAACCAGAGGGCTGAAAGGTGTGTTGAGGTTGCCTTTGACATGCTTGCTGTTCATTGCACATGACAGTATGACATGCCCAAGCATGCAGACATGAGACTACTTCCGTAATAAAGACCGTTATCGCAAAAGAACACCATTGACCAACGCATAAGGGATATGAGCGATGCCCCATGCATTCCAAAGAGTACGCTCTACCTGATAGGCGGGATTGCGAACTTTCTCTGAAAAATACAAGCTTTTGGGCTGAGCATCTCAAAACTTGCGATATCCGAGCCGCCGGGGAATCAACGTGTTTCGAAAGTCGAATGCCACGAGATCACTCCCTCATACTCGGGATGCATGATGTCAATCGTTGATGCTGTAAGAGCTTCCGGCAAATGAACTATTAGCTGACATTCACAGCGGGAATCACGCACATACCTTTTCGCAAAGCTTCTTGCATGCATCCTTCCGCGAATGAGCACCAAGAAGATGATTGAATATCCTTACAAGCTTGGTTGAATTTTCAAATACCCACTGAAGAGCAAATGGAGGTATTCTACTAAACCAGACTCGGGACAATGAGTGACCAAGAGCCAGCCGGTCCCAAGTGCCCATCGTCGAAAGGTATTCATCCCCGGGCGTATCAATTAGAATATCTTTGTCTCCGAATGCTATTCACAAAACATTGCGGATTAGCCTTGATCAAGGAGAGCATCATGGGGCTCACCGAACCTCCTCGTCATTCCATGCAGCTCTGCACAATCCAGCCTAGAGCACCGAATGCATGTCCAGCAATTCTGCAAACCATTCTGTACCGTCTTCTCGGGACCGGCGAATTTATCCTGGTCTTTGGATGCGAGCTTCACCCAATGACCGATACTTTACATCCGGACAATTGGTTCGATCTCTATTTTGTGTGTGGTATGCTGATACGAGGTCTGCATTTTGATCCTGACCGGCCATTTCGAGGTTGTGTATGTACTGAATACTCTGATTGGGACGCTCATCATCATCGATGCACTGGAGAGGCGCAGCCCATCGTTTTTGGGAGGAAGTCCCGAATACCTCTTTTCAGAGTCTCCTGAAGGTTCTCGATGTTTCATGTATTCTTCTTCTCAACGGTCTCCACAAAACGTGCACCTGTCCATCAAACACGGCTGCATTGCAAGTCGCCCAAGTGTAGCCCTAAACATAACCGAGACTTTGGCCAGTTCGGAAGAGAGATTGCCGACCGTACAGAAAGCCCGTCAATGATACGAATGCACGATCTTCGGCTCGGTTTGCAACGGGTCTGACATAGGCGAATCTCTCTGCCCTAACTTCCAGGAGTACTTCTGCACTTCCTGCTTCAGTACGACTGAGTAGGCTTTTGAGGCTCGGCATCTTCGTTTGTAGGAGTCTTCTCACGACTTTCGGTTGTTTGCAAAAGGCATGCTCGCATCCTTCACATGCATTATTACCATGGTGGCACGATGGAGCAATTATACCACCGATTCATGTGTGTCGGATTGCTCGCGCGAGTTGGAGCTGCTCGAGCTCAGTTTGCATGGTCTCGTCGCATGTACATAAGTATCGTGAAGTCCGATTCTTCGGCCCTATCCCGACAATCTGGAGACGAGCTTCATGTGGTCAGTTCGCGGCGTCGAAATGGATTTGGACGTCGGGCCTGTCTAGAATTTGAGGAAAGAGAGGTTGAATACCATTCCAAGTAATGTTCCGCAAGCAAGTATGTTGTTTTTGGGCCCGTTTTCGTTGGAGAAAGGAGTTGTTTCTTGGTTCAGTGGAAGGAGTTGCATTTGGTTGTTGTCGAGCGGAGAGGAGAAATTGGTAGGGCGGTAGCATGTTGGCATTAGTAAGCAAGGGTTAAGCAGGAGTCCCGACGTCGGGACTCAACTTGTCCAACCGACTCAACTAAAAGGTACCACTCACTTCCCCTTCTTTCAGAAACTAAAAAGACAACATTCTAGACACTTCTGCCATGGGCTACTGCAGCAATCATCACTTTACGCGAAAATGGTTCACCAAACAGGATGCCTGTCGGCCAAACGACCGACCTCCTCAAAATCATATACCCCGCTGCTAGCGATCCCACTTGAAATCTCCAGAGCCTCCATTTTGGACAAAACGGAAGGCGGAAGTAAGCTGAGATACAGCTTCAACAGCTCCCCTCTCTCTACGCTACAGTACGCGTACGCCAACCCTTCCAGAAACAGCTTGATCCTCAGGAATATCTTAACATCGTTTTTCTCGCTCCTGGCTTGCGCAGTGCCTTGAGCAAGAATTGTGAGGAGGTGGTTGTACATGTCCTTAGGGAGGATGGCTTTTGCTCTAATGTTGAACAGCCGGAGTTGATCTGCTACGGAAACTACTGCAGTGACGGTGTGGGAGTCATGTTCTGAGCTGTTGGCTCTGAGGCTTGTGGATACCATCGGCTGGGAATGGCCTTCGCTCTGTGGCTCTTGGATCTCTGACATGGCGAGAACCTGTTGCAAGCAATCTTGGATTTGCTATGACGGTGATATGAGCGGAGATGTCATATTGCTTTGATGTCAAAGGATTAGGCGTAAAGAGCTCAAGAAAACAATGATGATTATAGAACGTGGCCAATTGGTATCCGTAAGTAAGCTAATCTATTCTAAGCAAATTCTTCGCTAACGTACATGTCGAAGCTACGAGCTTCTACTTCTCTATCTAGTTCTTCTTCACTGGGTTTCTTTGAGCTTGTATCCTGTAAGCTGGGAGCTCGACCTTAACAACTTTCCCATCTTTCTTTGTGAAGATAACCCTCTCAAGACCCTCGCCACCATACGAAACATTGTCCTGAGTAGCCCAGGTAACACACTCCTCATATCCATCATACACACCGCTAGATGGGAGCTTGAAGCCTCCCTTGCCTTTCCTTCCGTTGTCGACTTTCTTTGACTTTGGTTGCGAAAGAAGTCTCCACTCCTCCAGTTCCTCGCCGGTCTTTGGGTCTTTGCTGACGATTCCAGAAGGGAACAATCGGAACTCGAAATCGGATCCACTCTTTCCCCCCTTAGAATAGGCGACAGTAGCATCCAACATATTCGCCTTTCCATCGGTAAACCCTGTCACGACCAATCCTCCCTCAGATCCTTCTTCGACTCTCAGACTCACGCCCTTCTTTCCATCACCATTTCCGAAATCACCAACGTAACCGTTCTTCTTCGCTTCTTTCTTTGTCTCGTCCTCGACAACATCGATGAAGCTTCCAATTACGGCCTCAGATAGTGCATTCACCAACTTCTCACCGCCACTAGCAGCTGCACTCATCACGATGAATCCGATCCCATAGTCCTCAATGATACCGACTCTCGAAGTGTACCCGATGACGCCACCATCTTTGGCATACACATCAGTGATTCGTTTAGGTGTCTTCTTGAGGATGTTTCCACGGACAATTTCCCATGGGTTGCCGACGAGAGAGGACTTGGAACCGCCAATCATGGTACGAGGCTTGAGGAAGGTCTGGTAGGTAGTCTTATCGAGGATCTCATGGGATAGAAGGGACTGCATGAACTTGGTCATGTCAGATGGCGTCGAGAAGAGACCTCCGGCAGCACCGAAGGTTCCCATGTCGAAGTTCCAGAAGTTGGAAGGGAGTGGAGGAATGACAGCATCAGAGGTTTTGCGGTTCTTTGGAAGGTTCATGAAACTGGATTTCATCCCGGTGGGTTCCAAGACGTATTTCTGAAGGAGTTGTTCGAAGGTATGCTTTCCACCACCGAGTGTCTCGTAAGCAAGGCCGAGAACTGCATAGGCAAGGTTGGAGTAGACGGCTCTGTAACCAGGAGCTGATACCGGGGAAATCTGGTTCATTGCCTTGAGGAGCGCTTCACAGTAATGTTAGCTTGCACGAACTCGTATGTTGAATGATCTTCTCTGGATTCGACGGGTACTTACTCTCTCTAGTGCAATCGGCATTGACACCCATCATATTACAGATTGGGAGATCCTCAACGCCAATCTCCCGAAAGCCCATCTTCATCAAATTCTTCACAGCCGAGAACTGTTCCGGGAAACCATACCATCTCGGCAGTCCGCTCATATGCCCAACGAGCATCTCCATGGTAATCTTGTCCCATTCGACTGGGCCGGTACTGTTGGCCAGCTCAGGAAGAATCTTATCGAGTGTCTGATCCCAGTCGATCCCCATCTTCCAGCCCAACAATCCAGCAAAGACCTTGGTCACGGAGCCAACTCTGTAGACGCTGTCTTTGTTGACCTTCTTGGTGCCTTCGAGAGTTCCCGATGCTGAATGATGGTATTCATAGAGGACGTTGTCGGCGTCTGTGAGGATGATGCTGAAAGATGTGGTGTTTTGCGAGAGCCATGGGTATTCCTTTGGTGCTTCCTTCGAGGTCATGAGCGTGTCTAATGTCGACGATAATTTGGCCCCGGCAGAAGCAATGGACTTTGAGGTTGAGAGTGTTTTAGGAGTCGGTAGCAAAGCGCCATGGAGAGGACATTGGTCGGTTGCTGCCGAGACAAGACCGGGAAGGAGCAGAAGGACAGAAACTGCTGCACCGGTGGGTTTGGATAGGAGCTGCATTGAGAGAAAATACGGTATGTGAAATCTTTGAGAGCTGTTGTATAGGTGGAGAAGAGCAGAAAAGCTTGTGAACGTGCTTCTTGCTGGATTAAAGTAGTTTTGGCTGGTTGAAAACTCCGGTTTGATTGGAATGGTTCTTGCAGCCAGTACGAAGTACTCGGTATTTATCAGAATCACTCTACTAACTTCGAAGCTCTTTTGGCCCCATCACGGCCTCAACCACCTCAAGATCTAAACATAGTAGATACGAGATACCTGGTCGATTCAAGGTCAGGGTACATAGGCATGCTGTGTGTACACGTATGTAAGCATGTGAGGTTGCGCACAAGTGCTCACTCTCCAGAGTTTGTAATCCCCGCCATCTTTGAAGCACAACCAGTGCATAATCAGTTTGATTAAGGTTATCCAGTATACAGTCATCCAATTGGTACGGGCCCTTACCCAGGGATCTGTTGGAAACTGCAGCTTGCGCCTTGCTTCGGCTTACAGCCGAGACCTCGCTAACCGCATGCGGAGCTAGCACCTAATGCAACTGATCAGATTGGAGCTTTCATCGTAAGCTCCTACTTGTACTATCACGACATTTACATATCTAGGAACATCGACGTACTTTGTAATCGCTATCCTCATCTGTGGCCTTGTAGGACGGAGCAGGTAGCTCCGGGACGGCTTCATAACCTTGAAAGCGCCTGGTGCTCGATCGAGCGCTCTTAGGGCCTACGTAGTAGTAGGGTCTGGGCATAGGCTGCTGCGACTTGGTCTTCCATCGACTGGTGATCTATGTATTTGCATGCAACAGATCAAGGGCAGGGGTCTAAAATGGACAGGTAGAATTCTGTCAGGGAATACAGTATGTAAGCCTCTTGTGATGGCTGGGCTATGACAAAGCCAGTCGACTGCGATTTAAGACATCAACCACTTTCTTCAATCGTAATTGCCAAGGCACCAGCAGTTGCCTCGCTGCACTTGTAACAGAATCGAGGGGCGGTCCCGATTGTAACGATAAGCACTTGTTGTTGGGACGAGAGGTAGATACATACTTGTACAAACATACAAGTACATACATACGAGTATGTACTTACTTGGACAGGCTTATTGAGCCCATCCCTCTGGATAACCAATCGACTCAAAAGTCGCTAGGAAAAGTGTTAAAATGTGGAAACAGTGGACCACCTACTTCCAGCCTGTCAGAACCGAGTTCGATCTCACGTTTTACCTGGAATATTTGTCCATTGCGGCTCCATCCCGACCATCGGCTCTTGAACTGGCTCACCTGGATCAAGCAACCCCTTCTGGCGTTTCCCATATCCATCTTTCTTCTTCTGATCATAGACAACGACATCCAACATTCCTTCTTCGCCATCGCACTGGAAAATAGCGCCCGGCTTTTGAAACTTCGAAAGAGAGACAAAGGCTTTAACCCAGAGATGATTGTTGCAGTTAGCACAGCCAGCAACGTGCCATCTGCTAAGAATAGGCTCGTATGTAGCCGACAAGCTCCCCATCATCTTAGATGGCAATAACGAATGATCCGGCAATCGAGGCGCGGCTGATGCCAGTGATGGCAACAGGGCTGGTCGGTTCAGTATTTCGTATTTGACTCACCAAGCTCAGGCTCTTCAGAGGGTTGCAAGAGCTCGACAGGAATATGGTACTGATAGGACGTGAATGACGTTTTCGCTTGCTCGAGATTTCTGATATCGATAAGATTCTAGTCGCTGTTAGTATCAGTGCCGGACGTCGGCTCTGACTGTCGATGGACTTTGTACCAGGGTACTGATCTATCATGTCCGCATGCTTTTCTAAACCATTCTTTTCTTGCCATCTCCAGAAGACAAGATCAATCCAGCAATGATGAGAGAAAAATATGGGGTCAAATGCCGTCTTTTCGCTCTCACTCGTATCTCCATTAGCATCGAGAATCTCAGTGTTGTAGCCCTTGTCTGGGACGTCATATATATATCCCCCGATATCGATAGCGAGATGCATCCCATTATGTGGGCTTTCAATGGGGACAAATGCAGTAGATCCAGAATCATCAGCCTTTAATTCGTTCTATTGCCGAACAGAAGTAGTGTTGGAGAAGACCGTATAGTTTGGCGCCTTGAGACAATCGAGGTACTTGTCCTTCGGTCCTGCGTAAATCACCTTTTCTTTGCCAAGACTGCCTTCGACACGAGTCGGAGCGTAGCCGATTCCAGTAGCGCATAGAAACATTCTGGCATCCCTCAACGGAACGAAGAGCTTCCTCCAAGGAGAGCAAGTATGCTCGATGCCATGTTGGAAAGAGGACATTCCCGTGATTGCAAGCCCCATCCTGCACCTCAAAATGGGGCCCCATGATAGCCGGTTATGCGTTCAAAGGAGTAAAGTTCGTCTGGTGGTAGCTTCTGGATGCCAACAAAAGTTCTGATCAGTTTGTCGAGCTCTGTACGATCTGGGCTACCGATCAGGTCTTGGATGTGCTTGCGTACTCTCGCTCGGTCATTCTGAAAAGCTTATGTTGAAAAGATGGATGATTGAGTCGAGTTTAATCGGTATGGAAAGATCTTCTATGCTTGTCATTGAGTTGTGTAAGTACTTAGTTATAGCTAAAACCATAGGGTCCAAAACCTACCTGGTGTATATTCCCAAGTCGATGGTAGTCCTTCTTGTTTGTGCCGTCTCATGGGTCGCGAATTCGGGCCCTTTTATAATGGTTACGATGAGAGCCAACCTTCGTCATTATCTCTGCCAATGTCCTATTACTTATATGGATGCAGCGTATCCAAACGAGTGACAACAGCTCAAGACACCTTAACCAACGATGGCTGAGAGTTCGAAGTGCCTGTCCGAAAGAAGAACTCTAGTTGAGACTCAACTTCTTTTCTGCGGGTTACTAGACCTGCATGCATAATTGCACTGGCATGCAGATGCGCAGTGGCAACCCCACAAAGCGGACACAGAAATCACACCTTGTGCAGAGCCTCATTACCAAATGGCAACCACCACATCGTAGAGCCGCAAAGTCTGCAGTGTGTCAATTCTTCAACCGTTTGTAGTCAAATCCCGAGTGCCTCTGTCCCATAGGCCGAAGCTGCCGTGTATCGACAATGAGCTCATATCATCTGAACATCCAGTTGTTGGTTCCTCGTCGATCGAGTGGTAACTTAGGTTGATGCAGGAGACTTCAGGACTAGATCCACAATTGCAGCCGCAAAACTAGTAGGCGAGGGTGCGGTAGGCGCGCCAAAAGCGGATGAGTTGTGAATTGAGGAGCTGATGTCAAATGGAGTGAACTTGGTGAATGTCTGCGGCTTCGAAGCGATCCGCTTGTGATGTCGGACGCTGAGTCTGAAAGCGATAGGCGTAGAAGGTATCCGGATGATTGACGAAAAGCAGAGCTTGCTGCGAGATTCAATTTCGGTTGCTCAGCTGAAATCTGCGTACGAAAGACCAAGCCGGTCAAAAAAAATAATGTTGCCAACGAATGGAGAAAAAGGGTTGAAGAGGTCGAAGAGATCAAACATAGTGGAGCAAGACGAAGGAGAGTAAGATGATGGGGAGCCTGCCGAGTGATTAGAATCTTATCAGCTGCACCATGACGTATGCCTATGTGGCCAATGCTGACGGGAGATTATCGAGGAGATTAGATGGAGATATGGTCGGGTGGAAAAAGAGAAGTTTTTGTCGTCTTCTTACACCATGCGTCCACGCTTCACTTCACCTCAGATTTGGCTGTACTTGTACGATACATACTTCATACTACTCGTACCCATCGTTCATTTTAGCACCTGTAAGTTAGAGCGCCTCGTGGGAGACTCCGAGAGTGGAGCTAACGACAACAGAATAAGGTTTCGAGGGTTCAGGTACCGTCGTTTGCTATACCCACAACAGCTTAGCATAACGGCCAGAGCCGTTGCTAGGTGCCTCGGCTTTGCCACGGTCCAGGCACCTAAATTTCCGAGTTGACACCCAGGCCGGGCCATCACACCCCAAATCCGGAAATGTTTCTCCATTGTATTTGATCAGCGCGATACCCCTGTGGATCGAGTGGATAAACCCATTTGAGCCTGTCTTGACAGCTTAAACCTTTCCTTGAGTCTGCTTATCTTTGGATCAACCTCGGATGCTCCAGATGTGGCAAGTTTACGATCGCATCGGAAGTGGCCGCCATGGAGTCTCTCGCTTGCTTCTATGAGATTCCCATTGAAAAGCTGCCTTTCGGGGTAGATATGGAAACAAGTAGGAACTTTCACGAAGAATTCATGGTTATGAAACGGTTTGCACTGTTGTAATGCACAAAAAGGGCCCTCCCTTTCGTCAGCGTGCAACTCGAAGTTCAAGTTTGGAAGTGCTCTGGAAGCCCGAGACAAGCTTGGCGCATTGAGCCAAGTGTGTTCGAACCTTCTCTCACTTAAGTTTGGGCGTTAAGGCTCGCCGGATTTGGGTGTGCAGGGGTGCTCCATGGTTCTTTGGCTTGGTGCCCTACTTCAGCTTGATTGTCTAGAGGGTCTGTTCACCTCATGAGCTCAATCACACACTCTAACCCGATCAAGTGTGGTTTACCGCCTTCCACCGTCCTGGTTCTGAGACACCTTGCACGCATGCGGAATACACATCATTTAAAAGGATGCACGCTCCCACTGTTGTCAGGTTTCGTTTCTTCGAACGTTTCCGGAGACTTTGGGCGTGAATGTTCAATCAAGCTTTCGGCTAGGACGACAACGAAGCTCTACTTTGTCGCGGTGGCAGATACGATATGGAAGTTTGGCGCAATGTGACAGAACAGGAGGATAATATGGGTCAGATAGGTCTCGATCGTGAAAATCGGGATCGAGGGCCATTGATTATGCTTTTGGCGTCTATTTTGTTTGGGTTTTCACTGTTTTCGACATACCTACGACTCTATACGAGGCATCGGCTATTGAATGCCGTCGGATTGGACGATCATCTTGCTCTGGCTGCTATGGTTCGTTGGCGGGACTCTATCGGGATGGGAAAATGTAGAGCTAGATGTACTGACTGTATTAACTAGGTACTCGGTATCGGCCACTACATATGCGTTATCTTGAGTGTGACCATAGCAGATCTGGGCAAGCACATTTGGATGATCCCCATCAATGAACTACCAGGTAAAGAAGCGATTAACTTGAAGGTATGATCTCTTAGGGACCTTAATATTGAGCCGAATTCTAACTTGTGCCTTCTAGTTAGCCTTTACCGGCACAATTCTCACGCATGCCTCGACTGGCTGCCTCAGAGCATCTATTATGGTCTATCTCCTCCGTCTGCATCCCGTTTCCGGACGTCTTCGACTGGTTTTTCGAATCATTCTTGCGACAATCGTCGGAGTAACCGTGTCTATCATCCTCGTCGTCGTCTTGCGGTGCCTACCGATTCAAGAAGCATGGTCGGTTGAGGCCCAATCGAGCACCAAGTGTATGGATCCAACCACGTATGCTTACATTGCGCCCTGTGCCATCATTGCTTTGAGCATCGTGATGTACCTTGCACCAATACCTCGGATGTGCACGTTGGAGCTTCCAATGTCACAGAAACTGGGTCTATTTTTCGTCTGGCATATGGCATTCGTCAGTATTGTTGGTCCCGTCTTGCAGATTGTGTACTCGGAGCACCTCATTAACACGACAGATCCCTTTTGTAAGTTATACTCCCATGAGGCGTTCTCTTCACGCATTGCAAGCTAACGCCTTTCTTATAGGGGACTTTAGCTACCCTGTTCATTGGCACCTTCTCGAGGTTCACATAATGATCATTAGCTGCTCAATGTGTATCCTCAAGCCGTTCTTTTCGCACATGTGGCTTAAAATCTCCAACGATCGCGAAGTTGTCGAACTTGACTTTCTCAACGGAAGAATGCTACAAGATCAACAGAACCGTCGGCCTAGTACTGCCAAAGGACCGATCGACCCAATGCACCACTTCTTGCGATGTGCTCCGAATCCGAAATCCGTTGCAGAGGCGTTGGAAGCAAGTGGACCAGCTACCAGAGAGAAGGAAATTGGAAAAGGGTCGAAATTGGTGATTCACACTTTCGACGAGGACTTCTTTGCGGATACGCCGCCTTCTTCGGCCGGTTCAGATGCCAACAGAACTGCGGAGCAGAATTCGGAGGAGATCTTTGCCTTTGGTCAGACTGAACCTCTGCCATTTGATTCGACTTCCACTGAGGACATACTGGAATCCGGGGCTGGATTTGGGAGGTTTCGTCGCAAATGATTTGAGGAGACATCCGTTGACATGACCACTGCCTTTACGGATATGGATAGCCTTGCCCGATGGATTAGGGCCCTAGCGGATCGACAAGGAACTATTTGCAGTTACTTATCTTATTTGCTTTCTCCGTGGCTCCAAAGTACCTGTGACTCAATCACTCGCTTCATCGTCCTTTGTCCGCTCCGAACTTGGGCTTCGTCCGAGCTTTTCTACCTAGAAGTTCTTAGGATTTCTATAACACAACGGATGGCCCTTCACATTTAGAAACACCTCTCTGGCTGAGAAGACTTCACAACTCTCCAAAGGCCAACATCTATCCTCGAACCCAAAGTTTTTCAACACATCCACACCTTTAACAAACATCTCAGACACGGTAGTCTGAACTTAAGTATGCCGTACGTAGATGAAGAAGAGTGGTACTATTGTTCCAAGGATGAGCAGGGTTGCGGGGCTTATCATGACCATCCGCAAAATTACATTCAATCTGAGTCAGAGGATTCCTTCTCCGACTCCAACTCTGACTCTGACTCTGATGAGGACCTTTCCGACAGCAGAACTGCCTCTTCCAAGTGCGATAGGGTCGATCGTGATCCTGCACTGGTGTCAGATTTTCCTGGCCGTTGCCATGACGAAAAGGGCTCGGAAAACAGGTACTCGACTCTGAAACGCTGGCGCAAGTCTCCGCCAGCGAAGGATCAGCTCCCCGGTATCAGTCTGCCCTCACGCAGCGAGGAAATCGTGGAGGAAAATACAGCAGACTTGGAGAAAAGCAAAGTTGAACATGCTTCTTGTAGTGGCTCAGGTCACCCAGTCTGGGATCTTTCACAGCTACAAGAATGGGGATATCATCTACATGGTGGAGCATCTGAGCCTGATATACGAGAGGATCTTTGGAGGCGGATGAAGGAATGGTATGGTCTTTGTAGATCTCTCAATGATCTGCCTGTTCTTCAGGAATACGACAACCGCCTTGTGTTTTTGGCAGATAATGGAGTTTATATGAGCGATACTTGGGAGTGTATGCAGATTACACTTATTGCGGTGGACTTTTGGAAGGCACAAAAGATTCTGATGATGGGGTGGAAGTTTCAAGGGGTAGTACGAGCGAGGGGGGGGGGTTAGCTAGTACGATGACAGGGTGGTTTGTGAAGAGTGAGCCCGGCGATGGGCCATTGGTAAATTGCCCGTGTGGCCAAAGCGTAGCATCTTGGAATGGGAGTCTTGGATATATATATACTTCTTAATCCTCGTTACAGAATCATATTCTACATACCTACCTAGGTACTTGCAATCCCAGCTTGTAAGGTTCTTAAGAATCAGTATAGCAAACCTCGACTATTATGACAGTATTGGCGAGATGGCTGAGTGGTCTAAAGCGATAGATTAGAAATCTATTATCCTTGGATGCGCAGGTTCAAATCCTGCTCTCGTCGACCGGCCTGTGTACGTATCTTTTTGACTGTAGACGGGGAAGAATGTTTGTTAGCGCCTTCCAATGTTAAACAGCTCATTCGGGAATTATATGCATGACTTGATTTGCAAGGTCAGTCACGAGATCGAGCAGAGGGAACGTTTATAACCAGTAAGGCGGAAATGCATTAATGGACTACGGCTATTAGGGCTAGAAAACTTTGGCACGTACCGACTACAGATCTCTAGAATGAAGGTCCAGCCTTACGAGTGATGCTATAGTACCGGACTCCATTCCTCTAGCACTTGTGGAGATGCATGGTCGATATGTGATACAGATCAATACTAAGTACTTAAGTAAGTATGCTCTTCGAAAATACCTAGGAAACAGGTACGAATGGACACAATGTTGGCAGAAAGCTGGGATGGGCCAGGTAGTACCCAACCACACTTCATGACATGTCCTGGACTCGGTTAACGCTCTAAAAGAACGAAGACATTCATGGAAGAACTGTACTTCATTGTGTGGTGTACTGGATAAACTCTGGACATGTATAGTCACGCGATGCTCATGGTCTTAGACGAAGCTCCGACGAAGTATCGATTTTCACATGTCACATACTCACCCGCATTTCGACATATTATACACTTAGATTGCAGCCAACGTTTTAACATGGAGACGTACGAATTGACATACATTTCCAGGAGCATATGCACATGCATATGCGGATTGCAGCGCCAGTATTCACCATACTCGGACACGTTATCTATTGTATTACTGGATTTACAATCACATGCGAGGACAATTGAGAAGCCATCAAAGCTAAGATGACGTTACAAAGGCACGAATTATCACAAAGCCCAATTATACGAGTCTTTACGAGCATGCAACACATCGTCAAGCTTGCAAGCCGGGATTCTCTACATGAATAAATCGTCACAAGCACGTTCGACCGTAATGTCATGCTATAGCGCTACGACATTCTGAAATGTCAGTCTTGGACCTCAAATTAGTCCTCCCGCAATTGTACAAGCTACAATCACGAACGGTTTCAATTTCCAAAGGTCGACACGGAAACATGTCATTCTTAATCTTCATGTGACTTCTCTATTTCGTCAATCACGAGAGACAGGATCATGTGCGAAACGTCACAATTGAATGAAAGCCCGATTAGAAACACAAGGGCCAGGGTGTATGCCAATACGAGTGAACCAATGCCATTACGATTGAGTCAACTTAGAACTCCACATCTGCATAGGATGAACTTCAGATACTTATTTCTCTTGTTACAAAGAAAGTTACATTATGAGCATGCAAGGTCCGGTCTTACGTGACCTTGACTCAGAGTTTAATCCAACATCTTGCAGCACCTAGAATGAGACACGCATTCATATAGATATAGTTCTTGGACACAAAGTTTTGACACTTTGCTATTTCACACCTAAAGTGCAACTTTTCAAAGAGCATCAGCACCACAACCAAGCCCAAATAGAGGGGAATAAAAATACCACTTTCAGATCTTAGTAGAAGCTACAACTTTTACTCAGAAAGTCAAGCAGAATAATTAAAATTCAGAGAGTTCTGTTGTTGCGAAGTTGGGTGTTGCTAGGCTTGGCAAAATTTGTATGGGGAAATGTCAATTTCTACCATCACCTAGCTTAAACCCAGGATATCTCCACCCCCAGGTAGTAAAATCTCATACCACCTTGTTAAAGTGGCATAATTAGTAGGAACTCCAAGTGGTATTTTTTGTTTAGTCCCTGAGCAACAGAGAAGAGAGCAATCGCCGCTTGAAAACTGCCACTTTTGGTGTAAATTCATGGGGTGTCAAAACATTGTGTCCTGGAACTATACATATCTACATATATCTTCGAGCGCCTATCTACGTCTAGAAAGATCTAGAAGGTATGGTCATAGCTAGGTCAAACACATGGTTCCGCAGTTTCCACACACCACAGCCCTACGTATCCGTGTGTATAGTACGTGCTTCACAAATTCACTACTAGGAAGTCGTTGCGGTAATGGTACATATGGATATGCATAGGCTTCAACAGTCAAGAAGCTCGATGCAAACCCCATCATTGTGACAAAAGCATCAACTTTTACGAGCAAGATTTCACAACAGGAGAAGATAAACCCACGATTTTGCGGCTTCCCACCAAGCAACATGTGGGCTAGAAGGTCACAACACGGATATGCTCCGTTATACGTCAAATCAACCAGAATGGACGAAGCGAAGAAGGTGTTCTTACGAGCAAGATTTTACTAAAGGATACCCCAAACGCACGATTTGCAGCTAGATCCCCACAAGCTATGAGCGGAAACGAGAGACATCGCAACACAGATAGAATGCATATGTCCGGGCTAGTGATCTCGCAGCCATGAACTCCGTAATCAACGAACAATAAGTCGCTTTTACGAGAGCATTATACGAGAAGATACTATCGATCAACCAACATGCTCAACATTCTTAGCAGAAAGCAAAACAGAGAAAGTCCTCGTACAATTTGTACAATTTTACTAGCAGGACCAACAGTCACGGCAGTCAAGCTAGATCCTCCTCATACAATTGACATGATCAACAAGCTTATACGAGCATTACCTCTCGCCACTCTTCTTGGAATGAAACCAACAATGTATGAAATACATCCAACCGCATCAGTTGGAATCCACAGGGGAGCCACTTGAAGTAGTGGAAATACGCCAGAAAAGAGAAAGAAAGGTAGAAGATTCAAGACGTTGCACGCAATCTATAGTAGAGATTCCAACCAGTTGCAATTAAGGCATACATGTTTGATTTCGGATGATACTTAAGAAGTACTAAGTAAGTACTTACATATTGTATCCAATACTATATTAAGCTCCTGGCTGTTGCCTACACCTCGAAGAATCTAGGAGGTGTAGTTGAACTTATGGTTACGCAATCTCCACGAGCAACGTGCAGCCTGAGAGCCAGAAGTTACGATACGGATATTCTCAGACACTGTGATTCCAAATTTGTATTGGGGTGGTGTAGTCTGACACCTATCTCCGCTCGATTGGGTGTCTCCCCACAGAAAATATTTTTTGCCTGACACCCCCAAACACCTCCAGACACCGCCACAGTTGGTGGGAGTTTCAGAGCTTATCATCCAGAGAAGTCGAAAGCCTCTGCTTGGCAGTTTAGAATCCTCCTTCGGAAAAAGAGGTGTCCAAAATATGCAGGTCTGCCACCAGGATGATACTTTAAGAAACAGAGAAGTGTAATTCAATTATCGATGGTGTAATGGCATCCACTCGGGTGATACTTCATAGATTCAGAGTTCGACTCGTGGCTGTGACTTTAGAGTTTACTGTGGTCCGCATTCTGGGGTTTTTCAGGCAAGCTAGATGATTTCTCCTCGGTTGCAGTTGATAACGGTTGGCCTGAATGAAGACTGCAGCTGTGGGAGAAAGTAGAAAGAAAGAATTTAGACTTTTTCTCATTCTCTCGCGCATGGAGGTTTCAGAATCCAAGAGATGGAGGTGTCGTTGACTCCCCCAATGACACCTCCATGACACCTCCACCTTGACACCCCCATGGGCGTTGGGTTTCTGAACCCAGAACACGACACCTCCAGGGAGGTGTTATTTGACACCGCCACTTGGAATCACAGTGAGACTCCTGCGATCTAGGAACCCCCTATACAATTGACCAGGCAAAAAAGTAGCTTTGTACAAGCAAGAAATATACTTAAAGATACTGCACAATCCTTGATTCCTCAGTTTCCTACTTATCATTATACGAAATTAAGCAGTAGTCAAGAAAGTCGCAACACGCATTTGGTCAAGCTCAAGAATACCCTCATCAACCACGCACGCCAAAACTTTGAAGTACCTATGAGATTTTGCTTCATTTGACGAGCGATTTTGCATTGCAGCTCCACACAAGCAATCAGAAGACATGAAACCCCCGCACGCATTCTACTTCTTCTCTACTTAAGCCAAAGCAGTCACAAACTCCATCATCAACCAGCATAATCAATGCTGCATGCACATGCAAACATTTACTCTCTGATAATCTCAATCCATGCTACGCACTTTCACACAAGCAAGCAACATGCAAGCCAGAAGGGCAGAATTGATACGGGGATACTCAAACTATGGCACTAAAGTACGCTTTTCGAGTTGCCAACTCATACGATCGACCATCAAGAAGTAGCGTTTACGAGCAAAATTTCACAAAAAAGGAGTACTTGGGTGATTCACGATTTCATGATTTCCCAACAAGGATGCACGTATCGTAAAGTTCCCATATGAAGATTCTCAGGCTCTTGCATACAGTACAGCAGTCAACAATCCATACGAGTAACTAGGCGAATAAGAAGTAGCTAGCTTCCTTCTCATCAAGAGCTTACTCAATGATGCTCTCAACTCACGATTCTGCAGTTTCTCACAAGAAGCCACGAAGGAGAATGATGCAGCGTGGATTGTATTTCTCAAATGAAAACTCAAGTACTTAAGTAAAAAAAGAACCACTACGAGCAGGACATCACCAGAAGATTCAAAATACCCCACGGAGAACCTGGCGCAACTTTCCAGTAAGCTTTCCACAATCAACGTACATAGGTTCAGAACGGAAAGGCTCGTTACAGGGATATCAATAGTCAGGCTTCAGCTTCGCCAGTCATGAACCCCCTCATCTATGCAGCCAGTTGCAACAAGAAGCTTTTATGAGGAAGATCATTAATTCACACGAAGACACTATCAACCCACGCAAGACAGATGCATCTCTCAGAGTTTCCGTAACCAACTGCATGATTCCACAGTTCAAGTTCCTACAAGCAAACTGCCTACAAGAAAGACACGGTACGGGGATGTAGGATTTGGATTAGTTCATACTTCAAACTAGTAGCCAAGAGTGCAATTATCCATCAGCACGTCACTTGACTTCACGTGTAAGAGATTCGATCGAAGGAGAAGCCAGAAATTGAGAGTTGAGACTTTCCCACGAGCAACATGTAAAGTAGAATGTCGTAACACGTACACAGATCTTACTTCTCTTCTTTATCGTATATTTCAAGCACAGAGAAGTATACTGCAGTGTCAAAACCTTACCAGAAGAATCGAGTGATTCACAATTGACGAGATCGAGAACCCTTCAAGCACGAGCGAACCAGAATCTTAAGCCACAAATGCGCAAGAAATCAACCAACCATTCGGATTCTTATCCTGCAGTAGCAATCAAGAGCGCAGTTTCCAACGAGTATACATCCGGTTGTACGTGCAAGAGATTCAATGGGCTAGCCAGAAAAGGAGATATTTTGTTGCTTACGGTACAGAAGGAACATGCGAACAAGGAAACTTGAGACGTAAACATAGGAATTCGACGAGTCAAATTGATTCTTTTTTCCACGTAGCAGCATGGTGGTACAAACCATAAACCTTTTTCATGTACACCAATAATATAATATCCACCTTTAATGATACACCTTTCGTGGTATGCACTTGTTAGTTGAGGAAACACTGTATACATAGCCGGCGCAAAAAACTTGCGCTTTTAACTGCCACCCCCATGTCTTCGGTGTAATACTTTACACTACTTTCATGTTGCACCTTTTAGAGCGCAAATTCAAAAAGCAAAATACATTCCCTTTTATACTTCTTCTCTAGGACTCGAACACAAGATCATCAGCTCTAAACTGTGGTATCAAATCCAGAAAGCTACCTTTGACCACTATACTACAGACACAGCTTATAACAATTCACAATACAGTAACTCATATAAATCTTCTTGTCTCAGGTCGTCACGGGCCTGACCTACAAATTTTGCGTCGCCGATAAGGATCATGATATTATATTTAGGAGTTGCCGTCCAATAAAATGAGCGGGATATGCACCACTAAGCATAAATAATGCTACTGTACACCTACTATCATTGGAAGGTGTACATTATACAGTAATATCAGAGAGAAGTGTCGCTGTACGCTCAGTACAATATCAAGTTTAGCCATTACTCCATTTATGGAGGAAGTGTAATTCTACACCCATTATCATAGTGCGTGTCGCTCTACACCTAATCCATAGCTTGTGCTTTACATACATCATTATCAGAAAAGTGTGTAACTTTGCACCATGTAGAAAGGCCGGGGTGTAAGTTTTCGTTTTCGCACCAAAGCTTTGTACTGCTGTGGCAGCTCATAAAACAACCATCAGTCCACGGAAGTACGATCTTCCACTTCCACAAAAGCAATCTAGCGACAAGCTTGAGAGTCACAACACGGGGATGTGGGATCCTGCAGGTTTGTATGTACTTCGACAAAGCCCTGCAAACAAGACATCCGTACTTTGGAGGTAGAATCAAAGCAGTCAAGAACACAACACATTACTGTACGTGCAAGACATGCGGAGTACATCTCGAACAATGAACGATTCCCAGTTCCCCATACGAAAGGGCATACACATCAGAAAGTTCCCATACGAAAATTCTCAGGCTCCGGCATATACACGCACTCGATCAACAGTCCGTACGAAGCCAACAAAAAGTAGCTTAATTCTCATCAAGACCTCACTGGATACGAGCGTTGCACGACTTCGCTGTACAATACCTAACCTTTCCCACGAGATAGCTGCCGACAAGAATACAGAACGGACCCTACTTTTTCCCCGGGCCCCTAGTAGCCCAGCCAAGGAGAGCTTTCACGAGCAAGACCTCACTTGAGAATCGAGGCAATTTCACGCTCCCTTAGAATACAGTAACTGGCTATGCCTCACGAGCAATAGTTGCAATGCACAGAACAGAATCTTCAGCTGTGACGACTCGGATCTATGCTCATCATTCAGATACAATGAAGTATGTAAGAATTTGAAGTACTTTGAACTAGTTCCTGCCAAGAATACGACTCTCATACTGAATACAACCAGCCATACGTGCAAGAGATGCAAATTCCGAGTCAAAGAAGCCGGAAATCTCACGATTGAGCACTTTTTCACAAGCAACATGCGAAGCAGGTTGACGCAATACAAATGTTACGTGTTTTCTTTCGCTGAAAACTTGATGCAAAGACCTCAACACAGCAGAAGGTTCGAGAAACAATCACGATTTTTCATCACGGCACAAACAAGATACACAACTCAAGACAACCCAACACGCATCTGACGTCTTCTCTTTATCTCAAGCGATCAAGAACAACCTCATCAACCAAGCCAAGAAGGAGCTTTCATCACTCAATCTCACGTCCAAGAGTCCACACAGCGACAGCGGAAGCTCCATGATTTTACAGCTCCCAGCAAGAAAGGGGTAGAAACTCTGGAGCATGGCGTACGGATAAGTAAGTATGCTCAGGCTCCGACAGTCAACACCTCCCTCTTGACCAGGCCAAGAAAAACCTTCCAGATCAGAGGAAAGCTTTCACGCGCGAGAACAAACCATCAACCAGACATTTCACGAGTTCACAATCTTCCGGATCCTACTTACAAGAACGAATGGACAAGACAAGAACTGACACGCATCTTACTTTCGTTCTCCAGGGTCGCGGGGGGTATTTGTACGAGCAAGAAGGCATAAGAAAACTAAGTACGAGGCAATTTGAGATCCTGCAAAGACCTTCCCACGAGTATCGTGCGGACAAGAGAACACGAGGAGCTGCAATACGTGGAATTTGTAATTCGGATTTGTACCTTGAGATAGCAGTCACAAACACAATTTGTATTCGCACTTCGGAGTAGCAGTCAAGAACGAGATTATCAACCCGTACAAACACGATTGAACGTATAGGGATTAAAAGGAGTCAAGTACAGGACGATCCACGATCCCAAAGCTTGCAACGTTTGACTCGTACGAGGCCATGCGCAAAAGTATCCGGTAATTTTGTGTGGGGATCTGCGCTGATCCTTACCAGATACTTTTGCGCATAACCTCGTACAAGGCGATGGTCAACAGAGTACACGAGATTTCAACCGTATCATTCATCAATGGACCATCTATGCTCCGAACCTCCACAAGCCGCGATATGAAGGAGGAATACGAGATTCTTACTAGACCGTATCACGATCATCAAGAGAATGCACAAGCCGGAAGTTTCCACAGGCGTACAAAAAAAGAGGAACATAAGATGCCAACAGTATCAGTACGGTGAATGAACATGAATGAATCTACTTACGAAGTACCCAAAGTTTCCAGAAACTGACACAAGAAGGATAGAGTACGAGATTAATATTAATCCCAACCATATTATCCATCAAAGAATGAGGAATACACGTACCCAAAGTTCTCGCAATTCGCAACATACCAAGACAATATACGAGATTCCAACTTTATCGTGCATCATTAAGAAAGACAATTCACGCACTCAAAGTTTTCACAAGCTGACAAGAAAGTCGACGGAATACGATATTCCAACCGTATCATTCGTCAAGCTGCAAGAGGAGAGAACCTGGTTCCACGAACCTGAATCTTTCACAACTTGAATCATGTACCGGGCGGTGCCTTTACAAGCAAAGCCACACTTGAAGATGAAAAACGACTTGCGAGTTCACAGAATACACCATTATCGAATTATCCCACGAGTATCGTGCGGATAAAAGGGGGGCAGTTATACGTGGAGTTCGCAGCTCAGATTCGTACCTCGAAAGTAGCAGGCAAGGATACGATTCTTATCCGTATTTCGGTGCAGCATTCAAGAACACGATTATCAAGGCTGAGCGCATACCCTACTTATTGTACGGGAAAGCTTTAGGGGATCAAATGGGGATAGTAAGAAATTATCTACGATCCCTTTAAAGCCTGCACGGTTTTACTCGTACAAGACGTTGACCAACAGAAGACACGAGATTTCAGCCGTATCATTCATCAATAAACTCAACACGCTCCGAACCCCCCATAAGGCAGTGGCACGAAAGACGGGAACGAGACTCTAACTGTATCATACATCAAGATTCGAATGGGAATACACGCTCCCAAAGTTTCCACAGGCGGAAAATAAAGAGGAACACGAGATCAACTGTATCATTGGTCAAGAACGGACAGATTCACGCACCCGAACTTGGAAATGCACGCGGTCAAGAAAGAAGGAGCACGAGATCGAGATTCCAACCGTATACAAAGTAGTTCGTCAAGAATGAGAATCCACGCACCCGAAGCTTTCGCAAACCGAGAAGAATGACAACGCACGAGATTCCAACCATATCATTCGTTTTATCAATGGACCATCTACGCTCCGAAGCTCCACTAGCCGACATGAAGGATAAACACGAGATACTCACTAAACCGTATCAAAATCATAAAGAGGATGCACGCACCCAAAGTTCCCACAATCCGACAGAAAAGAAGGCTTACGAGATGCTAACCGTTAAAGTACCACTTAATCATTAAGAAGATTCCGAACTTAAAGTTCCAACACAAAAGACAGAGCACGAGATTCTAGTCGTACCATTCATCAATAATGGACAAATTACGCTCCCGAACCTCCACAACAGGTGAAGAAAACGGTGTACGAGATAGTACAACTGTATCATACATTAATACATGGATCAAAGACGGACACGAGATTCTAAATGTGTTATACGTCATCATACACGCGCCGCGCAAAGTTCCCACAATCCGAGAGGAAAGAAGGAGTACGAGATTAATTCCAACCCTATCATATCCATGCATCAAGAATGAGGAATACCCGCGCACGAACCCAAAGTCCTCACAAAGCTTGCAAAGCGAGAGGAAGACGGCCACGAGATTCCAACCGAAGCATCAAGATGGACAATTCACGAACCCAGACTTTCCACAAAGCGAGATATATCGAGAGGGAGACGCGTACGGGAACGAGATTCTAACCGTACTGTTCATCAAGGATGATGGAGAATGCGGATCCACGCATCCAAAGTTCCCAGAAACCGACAAGAGTACGCGCGAGATTGTAACTTTATCATGCATTCGATTCATCAATGGTCAATTCACGTACCTCGTACGCAAGGTCTTCACAAGCTGACAAGAAAAAAGCTTAGGAATACGAGATTCTAACTTCCGTATGATCCTTCTTGAAGGACCATTTCACACTCAGGCTCCGGACCCGAACTTCAAATTCCACGAGTGTAGAAGAAAGGTGGAGTACGACTTTCTTACCGCACCGTTCATCCAGAATGGAGAATGAGATTAATTCCACGTACCCAAAGTTTCCACCACCGCTCATGAAAACAATGTACGAGATTCTAACCGTATCATACATATATCAAAATGGTTAATCCACGCTCCCGAAGCTTCCACAAACCGACAACAAAGAGGAAATACGAGATTAATTCTAACCGCACCATTCATTCATCAAGAGTGGAGAATCCGATCCACGTACCCAAAGTTTCCACCACCGCCAACCAAGACAATTCACGAGATTCTAACCGTATCATACATCAAAATGGTTAATCCACGCTCCCGGAGCTTCCACAAACCGACAACAAAGAGGAAATACGAGATTAATTCTAACCATACCATTCATTACTATACTCTATCACGCCAAACGCCAAAGATATATACACGAGGCCATTCCCACTCCTCCCAAAACCCAACACAGGAGATGTTCACGAGCTTCCAATCCTCCCAACAACCCATCTCTACAGCCGCTCACGAGCTTTTCCATTAACCCCACCCAATATATACTTCCCTACTTATTAATTCCCTACTCCTCCCCCACAAGCCCCTCTACACCCCCCCCTTAAGCCCCACCACCACCTTCTCCCAGAACTCCGTCTCGCCAATCTCGACGCCCTCTTCCCCGCCACGGACAAAACCTCCCAGGAAGCACGCCCTCACAGCACCGATGTAGCGCTCGCTACGGACGACTTTCTTGACTTGTTTCAGGACGCCTTCCTTTTGGAGCCAGGCGCTGAATTGCTCGCGCGGGTCAAACACTTTGCTCTCCACCCGCTGCTGCGCGGCAGGAGCGGGATGTGAAGTAGGCTGATATGACGGCGTATTCGGCAACGACTCAGCATAACTCGGCGGTGGATGGTTCGGATGACTATACAACTGCCCCCTCCTCGCCTTAATCGCCGCCGTCGTCGCCGCCCGTTCCTTCTGCGGCAGCCACGTAAGAATCTCATAGATCACCAGTGCGAGATGGAAGGTGGCTTCGTCGAAATCGCATTCCCCCTCGGGCTCTGCGTACAGCCCCGTTGAGGTAGCCGAGATGTAACTATGCCTTGACGAATTACTATACGCCGATTTCGCACTCGTCGCGGACATGCCCGAGTTTTGTCTCGAAGGATGGTAATTCGAAAACGCCGAGGGGGGCCGCGAGTGGGGTTTCTTATGCGCGGGGGGCGTGCGGAGAATGTATGCTTCTGTTATCGAAGGCGTGAGGGTGGAGGTGGGATCAACGAGGAAGAAAACATCTGACGAGCTGAGGTGGGAGGGGAGCCATTGCGTGTCCAGCAGCTGTAAAAACGACAGCGCGAGGAGATGGACGAGGCGTATTCGCTTGGCGGGGTTTGGGGCAGGTAGGAGGTGGGCGTATGGTCCGCCGGGGAGGAGGTCGTGGAGGGGGATGAGGATGTGCCCACCCCTAGGAGGAGGGAGGAGGTAGGTCGTGTGGTTTTGTTCGTTGATTATTCCGCGGAAGCCGCCGAGGCAGAGGCCGGTGGAGGTGGTGAGGTCGGTGCAGAGGGGGCAGGTGGAGGAGCAGCGGGTGAGGCGTTGGAGGTGGCGGCCGATGTGTTTTGTGGTGGGGTCGGAGAAGGTGCAGTCGTCGGACGAGTCGGAGGATTCAAAGAGGAGGCGGACGGGCTTTCGGGGGGTTTCGGAGATGCTGGTGGGGGAGGAGGCGGAGAAGGAGGGGACGATCGTAATATTGAACTTTACCGTTTCCCTCCGCTGGCGGATTTGGAAGTCGAGCCATTCCGGGAGCTTCTGGGCGGGGTTGTCGTCGAGTTTGAAGCGGTTGGCCTGCAGCTTGAGATACAGCCCGATGTTGCGGTCGCCGAAATAGTGGCATTCCGATAGGACCGACTCGAAATCATGAGCCGAAAACCTCGCCCGTTTCGTCGACCTTAGATCATCCCCCGCAATCTTCGTATCAACCGTCAACGCCTTCACCTCCACCGTCGTAAACTTCTCCAAGTCCGCATTAAACTCCCTCAACCTCCTCACCAACTCCGCAAACTCCTCCTCCTTATGCAACGTCCACACCACCTTCTGCTGCACCCTAACCTTCCTCAACCCATACTTATTATTCGTCCTCTTCGCCTCTTCAAACAGTTTCGCCATCTGCGCCAGGGTGCGAGTGATGCTGGCACACCGTTCGGCGCCGTAGCGGTCGCGCATTCGTCGCTCGGGGGTGGGGTCGGTCCGGGAGAAGCGGGTTTGTGTGAGCCCGTGTTTTTCGCCCCAGAGGAAGAAGTGCGTGCGTTGGTTTTCGAAGGCGGTCCAGACGAGGGAGTACCGCTCGGAGTGGTCGTGCAGGCCTTGGACGAGGCGGTAGGCGGCGTAGGTGGCTTCGAAGGTTTGGAAGAGGATGCCGATTGCGCCGAGGGCTAGGCCGGCGGTCTCGAGGCCGGACATTGGGGTGGTGAGTCGTGGTCTGTTCAATCAATTGATGCTGGTAGGTTTTGAGGCGTTCGTGATTGCGGTGATGGTGGTGATGGGGAGTATGACTCGAGGTCAAGATGCGGCGACGAGTGTTGTAAGAATGAGGTTCTGCAGTCGAGGCATTGACGAGATCTTGAGGGTGAGGTTTGGTGAGAACTCCACAGCCACGGATTGCGCCCCGCTTGCTTTTTCGTGCGTTCGGCCTGGTGCGATGTCATGTCAGCATTTGGATTCATGCAGCATTGCGTTTGCCTGTCAAGTGGGATCTCGATATATAGAGCCTTTGTGTCCCCCCAAATCAATATCGACGATTGTGTTTTGCATGACTGCACTTCCCGGTTGAAGATGCTGCTGCCGAGGAGAGGCAAAGACGGTGGTGCTTCAAGCCTTGACAGCCCAGCGGCCCAGCCTCGAGGCAAGGCGGAGGTTTCGAGGCTTTCGAGGCCAAGGAAGGAACTGTCAAATGAGTCGAGAAGCTGTCACCAGCCTTTCTACCGTGACAAACCACGACTCCCAATCATCTCCGTGATTCGTAGATAACGACCTGACCCTTGAAGAGTCGAAGCTTTGTAATCCTCCCAGAGCCTCCTACTCGTTGTTTAATCCCGAGCAAAGCCTCCCAAACACGGCCCCTCCCATCGAGCCAGCGCTAAAGTTGGGCGACCCTCCGCCTGCCGCTTTAGCGACTTCAAGGACCTTAGCGACTCCGCCCCCCTGACTTTTCTCCCGTAACGAGGCGCAGCGCTACCCCGCCACGCACACCCGCCAAAGCTTGTCTCATCCTCCCTCGTCATCCCACCCGACCCGAATTCCGCATTACCACGACAATACATAACCGCCTGCCCCCCTTGCCCCTCCTCCTCACGCTCAAGACTCGTTCGAGCACATACCCCTACTCAACATCATTCTGCATGTTACCGCACAGACCACATACACACGCCATACACAAATAACATTCACGATTCTACACACAACACAAACACCCAACAACCTGCGTACGCGCAACCCACGCTCAATATGGACCTCGGTCGCTCCCACCACACTCCCCTAACCCTCGACCGCCTCTCCGTCGCCGCCCTCAACACCTCCTCCCTCGTCTCCAAGTTCCTATCCGAAGCCGAACCCCCCAGCGAGGACTTCCTCGTCGATCGTGTGCGGTACGAGAAGGAGATTCAACGCCTCAACGCCTTTGACGAGCGCTTCTGCCGGGTTATGGAGAAACGGGGTATGGAAGATGAAGGGGCTTGCTTCTCTGGACTCAGAGGAGCACTGGGGGGATTGGTGATGCTGCTGAAGGAAAATGTGTTGGATAGTTTGGACGGGGAGGTGAGCGCGATGGAGGAGTTGAAGGGGCAGTTTCGGGGTTGGGTTTATAACAAGAGAGGGGAGGACGTCGTCCGGGTGCTGGACGAGGTACCTTCGATTATCGAAGGCATCAAGATCCCGACAGCTCCGGATTTCAGCGAAGATGCATTGATGCGGTGGGAAGAGGCCAGCGAGACGACGGCCAGCAGTGCTGGGAGCGATGAGTTTTGGACGCCTGAAGTCAGTCGAGTTAGCAGTTTCGCCACAGAGTATTCCGACGACGAGGAGCGGTGTAATCCCATCTGGGACTTTACCGCCCTCGTCGAACGTTTCGCTGCCTACAACGACGTGTTGATGGAGAGTCTGGACGTTATCGAAAACACGATGGCCTGGCGATCCAAGACCGAGCAGGCAGCAGCGACCAAAGCTACCGAACATCACGACCACGACAGGAAGGTCCTCCAGTGCAACAATATTCAGTGCACCGAGACCTTCAGCGATTCAGACGCTTGGACGGGGCATGCGACAACCTGCTTCAACGCGGGACCAAGAATCACGATTACTGGCGGCCGGCATGCACAGGTTACACATAAATGCACCTTCCGCTCCTGCCCCTCCGAATTCGCAGCTCCCCATCTCCTAGAGCAGCACGAAAAGACGGTTCATAGGGTCTTCCTCTGCACCGCTGATGCCTGCGGCGTGGCTTTCTACGACCACTCCATCGCATCCGAACACGCCACCGACGTCCACTCTACCTCCACCTCCATCATCGCCGACCTCTACACCCCAGAAGACCTCTCCCTCCCCGCCCAACGCCCTCTCGCCTTCCTCCCCAACAAAACTCACCTCTTCCTCCTCGACCGCCCTTTACCACCTCAATCCCCGAAACGGACGAAAATCCCCTTCACGCCGTCCAAACCACCGGGGCAGGGAAGTTGGAGCCAACATTGGTTCCCCAACCTCATCACGCTCAAATCCTCACCCATGATGCTAGAGCGCACCGCACCCCCCATCCAGCACCGCGCCTCCCGCAGCGTCGACACCACTCCCCACCGCTCCTTCCTCTCACCCCCACCACACACCCCACCCCCCAGCCGCCAGACAGCCCCGGGGTTGAGGCCGTCGAGGAGTACGACCGCCATGCCACTCTACACCGGCGAACTGGACGGCGAGGCAGAGCTTCTAGGGGGGTTTTCTTTACAGCGCAGCGCCTCGAGCCCGGGAATTGCGGGGAGGGTGAAGGTACGGAGGGAGAAGGAGGGATGGGGAAGGAGACTGGATTTCGGGGAGGTGGAGGGGGCGAAGAGTTTGTGGTTGAGCTGGGTGTTGGAGGGGGGGGGGTTTAAGGGGGGGTTTGGGGGGGTTCTTGATTGGGGGGGGGGTGGAGGGGAGAAGGGGGAGGATACTACTAGTAATGTGTATTATATCACTGTTTTACAGGGGCATTTGGGGGGCGTTTTGGGCGTTTATTTAGATGAATTTACTTCGTGTTTTGGGTATTGGTGTTTGGGTTTGCTAACGGGTGTAGTTCTCGTGCGGTTCTAGGGTGTACTACGGTACGGTGCTCTACGAGGCATTAATATTCGTGTTTCGATGCGTGCGGTTTCTTCAGAACGCTCGTATCTGCTTCCTCGTATCGATTCTGCATTGCATCTACTCGTGTATGCTAATCAATCCAGGTCCTATTGCAACCGTATAACCCCTCTCGTCTTTGGTCTTCTCTCAGGATGCTTCGTAGAGTGCCTCCCTCCTCCGTCCCCATGGCCGTGTGTTGTGCTTACTTTTCTTTAGCAACTCGTATCATCCTTTCTTGGAATGTGTTGGGTTGCTAACGTCTGCAGTTCTCGTGCTATGTCGTACGAAGAATCGCTAGCTTTCATCGCTGCTGTTGATGCGTACGACTTTCACTGAGTCTTTCCGCTTCTTTCTTCTTCGTGCTTCAGCTGTTGTTTCCAGCGTACTAATGAATCCAGGACCGATTACAATCGTGCTATGAGGCTGTCTTTCCTTGATCTCGCATTGTAGCGTAGAGAGTTAGTATACCTGGTAGACTCAGAGCTAGACGAGATTCTGTTCGTCCCCATGGCCGTGAGTTGTGTTCGTACTAATGCTTTAAGTACTTAGTTATATTTACCGAATCGTGTCAACTTTTGGGGGGAATACGTAGGGGTGAGGTTGATATCATGATGTTTGCTAACGGTTACAGTTCTCACTCGCGCGTACAGAAAGACGCGCTTTACGAAGCATTCGTGCTTCGATGCATGCGCAGGCCGTTTCTAGTTCAAAGCGCGCGCGCTCAGATCTGCTACTTCGTGTCTCGCTCTTATCCAAATATTGGCAATCCTGTGTTGATCAATCCAGGACCTATTGCAACCGTGTATCCCTCGTCTTCAGTCTCCTCTCAGGATTCTTCGTAGAGCGCCTGGCTCCCTGCTGCGCTTCCATTCCCTTGGACGAGAGTTGTGCTTCTTGAATTTAGAGACTCGTGTCGTCTTTCCGGGAGCTCGGGAGTGCTTTTTGGATGGCTAACATCTGCAGTTCTTGATCGTAGAAGCTTCGCTATAGCAATCTGTGCTGTCCAATACGTAAGATCTTCCCGGCAGGCTTTTACACTTCTTCTTCTTCGTAGAGGTGCTTTGCAGCTGCGTCTTTTATTTCCTCGTGGATCGATCTGACTCGGACATTGCAAGGGCAACTATATATAATCGTACGAGTTCTGGTCTTTGATCTCGGACTGTAGCGTGGGGAGTTTACCTGGTAAACGGGATTCTGTTCGTCCCCATGGATATAGTTGTGTTCGTAAGTATATTGAAAGACTCATGTCGTAGTTTTGAGACTGGTATTTGGGTTGCTAACGTACGTCTGCAGTTCTTCTCGATCGTAGAAGTTTCTGTATATCAATCTTTGCTGTCCAATACGTAAGATCTTCGCGGCAGGCTTTTACGCTTCTTCTTCTTCGTGCTTTGCAGCTTCCGGTCTTTATTTCCTCGTGGATCGATCTGAGGCGGTAATTGCAAGGGCAACTATAATCGTACGAGTTCGACGTTCTCGTCTTTGATCTCGGACTGAAGCGTGGGGCGGGTACCTGCTGGACTGGGTTGTGTTCGTCGACGCGTCCCCAGCTGCAGGGATGTGAGGTGTGAGTTGTGTTGGTAAGTAGGCTTACTTGTCCGAATCGTGTTGTCTTTTGGGGGTAATACCGCGTAGGGTAGTTATATAAGGTTGATGTTAATAACGGTTACAGTTCTCGCTCGTAGATGTTTCTGCTCAACAAATATTAATCCTTGCTGGCCAATACGTATGGCTTTCGCGGCTGGCATTTACACTTCTTCGTGCGTGCTTCGCAGCTTTGTATTTGTTTCCTCGTGACTCGGAGTCGGTCAAGGGCAACTACAACCGTACATTGAAGTTGTCTTTTCTTTGATCTCGGACTGAAGCGTGGGGCGGTTACCTGTGGGACTGGATTGTGTTCGTCCCCATGGATGTGAGTTGTGTTCGTAGGTAGGCTTACTTCCTATACTTGGAGACTCGCATAACCTTTTTTGTGCTCGTGTTTATGTTTATTGACAGTTCCAGTTCTTGCTCGTACGATCTTCATAAAGACGGAGCGGTCTTTGTTGTCAGATACATACTACTGGGCTTTACATAAAGCTTTCTTCTGCTTCGTGCTTTGTACGTCTTGTTCTGATCTCGTGTTCGTGTATTATGCGATCGAAGAGCTGGTGCGGACGTGGGGCTTTGTTTGTAGCCTGCTTTTGGGATGCTTCGTGGGGTGCTAGCTGGCTTTCTGGTGCGCTTCTGGCTGCGTGGGCGCGAGTGAATGGTGTTTCTATTCAAAGACTCGTATTGTCGTTTGGTGGAATGACGGTCTTTCTAATGGTTGCAGTTCTAGTGCGGCTCTTCTGTGTACGCTGGTGTACTACTCGGCTTTCGATGCGTAAGTTAATCCTTTCTTCTTGAACTCGCTTTCTGCTACGTATACTGCGTATTGCAAGATTCTACTGATCTTGGGAGTTAATCAATCCAGGACCTACTACTTCGTACAACCGTGCCCTTTGCTTCTTCGATGGCCTCTCAGGATGCATGCTTCACGTGTAGAGAGCTTGGTTTGACACTGTGGTTCCGAAGATGCGCGGTTAACAATGACCCCATTTAGCAATTTTTAACACCTCTAAGGATTGACACCTTGTATGGAGCCCACTGTAATTGGGGACTATAATTGCCCCTCTTACTGCCACCCTATGTATTTGGTGTCTTTCTAAGAGGGGTCTTTTAAAAGACCCCTTTTACAAAGTAAGGCAAAGAAGGAAAAATAATAACATAATTCCTGACTGGGACTCGAACTCGCCATCATCTGGCCAGTTGCAATCGAGGGCAAAGTCTCGGTATGCCAAACCGTTCGGCGAACCGAACAATTAATAAACATATAGGTAGGGACATAACCTTATCGGAGCTAAGCTAGCCCCAAAGTCGCCTTTTAGACGGACAACTCATAAGTTTTGTACCGGTGTTGACCTAAAGGTTAACTCACACCTCCTAGTTAACTGGTGTTCAGTTTGCACCACTTCCTGTTAATAGTGCCAAAAAGACACCTATAAGATAAGAGGTGCAAATTAACACCCTTAAGATTATATGGTGTAAAAGTACCCCTTTAACTGTAAGTGGCTCAAAAATGTTCTTTAATACACCTGTAAAGTGTAGAGGGGTAGCAAAGGTGCAATTTTTGCGGCTGCCGCCGGATTTTGGAACCACCGTGTTGATCTTGCTGTGCTTCCGGATCCGTCCCCATGGACGTGAGTTGTGCTTCTTTTTGTTTAGAGACTCGTATCGAACGTCTTTTTTGGGAGTGGTTCTTGGGTTGCTAATGGTTGCAGTTCTCGTGACGGATTGTGCGGAGATTCGCTCCGGCCTGACAAATATTGTACGTGGAGCAATTGCTGGAGCTTTGCGATTCTTCTTCGTGCTTGAGCTGTTGTTGAAGGGTATTAATCAATCAAGGCCTATTACAACCGTGCTCCTTTCTAAAGTCGCTTCTCTGGATGCTTCGTGGAATGCCCTGGCGTCTTCCTTCACTTCCGTCCCCATGGACGTGAGTTGTGCTTCAGTACTTCTGTTTAGGGACTCCTATAGTCTTTTTGGGGAGTGGTGTTTGGGTTGCCACATATCATTTGCAGTTCTTGTGCGTTGTCTTTAAGTACGAAGAATCGCACGTTGCTGTGGATGCGTACGCGTACCGTACCGCCTTCTCAGAGTCTTTTCGCTTCTTGTTCGTGCCGCAGTTGTTTCCGAGGTGGATTAATCAATCAAGGGCTATTACAACCGTGCTCTTTTCTAAAGTCGCTTATCTGGGCCTTTCGTAGAGTGCCCTGGCTTCTTGCTGTACTTCCGTCCCCTTGGACGTGAGTTGTGCTTCAGTACTCTTATATTTAGGGACTCGTCTAGTCTTTTTGGGGAGTGGTGTTTGGTTGCTAACGTTTGTAGTTCTCGTGTTTAAATTTTGTTGTATGGAGAATCGTTCGTTTCTGTCAAGCACGTGGGGGCTTTACGCTTCCTGTTCTTCTTCGTGCCTCAGTTGTTGTTGAAGTGGATTAATCAATCGGATCCAGGAACTACTATAGCCGTGCTCTTTTCTAAACTCGCTTCTCAGGATGCTTCGTGGAGTTCCAGCCTTCAAAGCTTCTTCCCCGTGGTTGCGAGTGGTGCTTACTTGTGTTTGGAAAGTCATATCAGATTTTGGGGGTAACACGTATAGCCGTGTTGATGTTTGCAGTTCTCGAGCTCTCTCGTAGGAGGGTACGCTCATGTTTATTACTTCTTGAGGGCATTCCAGCTGCTTCGTCGTGCTTCTTCTCCTAGCCGATCACGTGTGCTACTATTCAATCGAGGAGGTAGTGCAGATGCGTAGGAATCTTTACTATTTGCCATCTGCTCTTGTCATATATTCTTCGTGGAAATTTCTGGCTTTGCTTCTGGCTGCGTGCCGAGTCCATTATGCCCGTATTGAGAGCCTCATGTTGTCGCTTAAGGGAATGTGTTCTGTTGCTACTAACGGTTACAGTTCTCGAGCTTTAACGTTCCGAGATTCGCTCGTTGCTGTCAGGCACGTGGAGCTTTTGCTGGTGCTTTACGCTTCTTCTTCTTCTTCTTCTTCTTCTTCTTCTTCTTCGTGCTGCAGGCTGCAGCGGCTTAAGTGTATTAATCAATCAATCCAGGACCTATTGCAACTGTACCGGTTTCTGCAGTTGACTCTCAGGATGCTTTGTACGGTGCCTCCTTTTCGTCCCCATTGCTAACAATGCATCTGCAGTTCTCGAGCTCATCGTAGCTATAGTAAGGTTCGCTCCAGTTTCTTGAGGGCCTTGTGCTTCTAAATTTTTCGTGCTTTGTACTACCTCTTCTAAGTACTAGCTGATCTCGTACATAAGTATGATCGTTTGTAATATCGATCGGGGTTCTATTGCGGACGTAGGACTTTCGTTTGGTGTCTCTGCTCTTGGCATGCTTCGTGAGGTCTCTTTTGGATGTGAAAGTTCTGGCTGCGTGGACGCCTGGTGAATGGTATTTGTACTCAGAGAATTGTATTGTCGTTTGAGGACTGGTTGCACTGCGAACGTTTGTGGTTCTCGAGCATTATCGTATGAAGATTCGCTGGTCACGTTGCTGTCGAAAACGTACGGTTTTCGTTGAGCCTTTACATGGATACACTTCTTCGTGATACCTCTATTGGGACTTTCTCGTATAGATCGAAGGAGGTGCTACAACCGTGCCGTCTTCATGCTTCATCTCCGATTTTCTGGTCAGGCTGGATCGTGTGGGTTCTTGGATACTGCTCTTGGCTTTGTTTGCATCCCCGTGGAGGCTGCTTTTGAGAATTGTGCTACCTTTTTGAGTATTATTTGGGTTGGGCTGCTAACACAGTGTATAGTCCGTATAGTCGCTCTATGTCTAGCTTTGATCGAGTCGGTTCGTACGTTGAACCTATGATCGGCTTTGGATACGTACTCCTTCGAAGCTTCGTTATACCACTTGATCTGCTTTCTTCGTGTTTTCGTATAACAATCGAAGAAGGTACCGGTATTACAACCGTGTCGTTCTCATTTTTGTCTGATCCCTGATGCTAGCTGGAACGTGGGGCTTCAGGGATCATGCTTTTGGCTTTACTTTTGTCCCCATGGAGGCTGTGTCTTGGGAATCGTGTTGTCTTTTTGAGGATTGTCTGGGTTGGGTTGCTAACGTGTGTAGTCCGTACCTTCGTACAAGCTTCGTCGGTTCGTTCGATGAGTCTATGAGCGGTTTTGGATACGTAGGGCATGGATACATCTGCAGCCACCTCGTTCTTTCTTCGTATCTTCTGTACTTAGTACTCTTCTAGTGTATCATTCAATCAAAGCTTCGTATAGCCATACGCATTCCACTGTTGACCTAAGCATGATCTTGGGATGGATCGTGGAAGGTCAGTGCCGGCGAATATGTGATTGTGTTCATCCCCATGGTCGTGAATTTTGCGTGCTGGATCGAGAAACTCGTAATATATCGTCGTTTGAGCGAATGGTTGGGTTGTTAAAGGTTGCAGTGTGAAGTGTGGGTGAAGAAGAACGGTAGTATTCCTATCTAGGGTGGGCGCTCATGGATATATGGGGACGGACGAAGGGGAGTGGGAGGCCGAGGGCGGACAAGTCGTACGGTCCGTACGACCAGTACGAGCCGTACATGTGACATGCAGTTCCCGATCGCGAGCCTGAGCTCTTTCGTGGGCGTTTACGTAGGAGGATGCGATTATGATTCTTCAGAGCCTTCTGCCTTCTTACTACTTCGTACCTCCCCGTTACTCTCGTGTGTTATTCGATAGAAGATGTGTTGCGGACGTACTAGAAGTTTTGTTTGCAGTCTGCTCCGTGGGGTACATCGTGGGGTCTCTTTCTGGCTTTCGGGTGCGCTTCTGGCTGCGTAGCCTGGACACGATGTCCATTGTGCCTGTAGCGAGAGAATCGTGCGAGATTGTTTGATCATGAGCTGCTAACCGTGACGTTTGTATGTACCTAGGTAGTCTTCGGTCATACAAGCCTTCCCTAGAAATCTTTGCCTGCAGGTCAAATGCGTACGACTTCTTCATAGCCTTCTGGTTCTTCGTGCTTTTATATCTCTTCTTTTACTGATATCATCCGACTCATCTACCAACCAATCGATCAAAGCCTGAGCCTCGTATAACCGTACAATAACTGGTCACCTAAGCAAGCTTATCTCAGGATTCATGAATGCTGTTGTATCTCTTGCGTACCAGCACCTCTTATATTTGGTGGTGTTGACGCCATATATGATTGTGCTATTGAGGTACCAGAGCCATTTTGTTGCGGTTGTGGTTGAGAACTTGGATGAAAAATACTGCTATTTTCGCCACTGGACTGTTGCCTACGATGTACTCGTAGAATGTTTGAATTACCACTAGCTCCTTGGTCACTGCTCATAGACCTGGGATCTTTGCTTGTATTGAATACAGGTTGTGTACGGCAATGCATTTGGGCTACAAGTGCAAATAGAGCCAAGTAATCATTTTATGCATAGAATGAAGCAATCATTTCATACACGAAATGATGTAATCACTTTGCGCATAAAATGTATTGGAAATTACTTAGTAGGATATGGTCGGGGTTTATATACAGTGCGACCACAACATCTAAGAGCTATAATATCTCGCTTATTCAACTGGCATGCCGAACTCGCCTGTGATCGAAGACAGCACCATCACTACGATATAACCTATAAGACTCTACTCCCGCCTCACTGTCATGCATAACGTGAAGTACTCATTTTATGCATAAAGTGAATACTCATTTCATGCATCAAATGCATTTAATGAAGCTAGTATATTCTAGCAGTCAGTTAGGATTCCATTGGCAGTATAATAGCGAGCTTGTTGGCACCGCTAAGACAACTAACCAGCTTAATGTGCTTTTGATTTGTGATACTATAGTACATGAGCAGACAGAATGTTAGGCAAGCCCTCTAATAAAAGTATGTTTATTTTCTATTTGCACTTGTAGCTCATATGCATTGCCGTAGTTGTGGTTAATGTATTTGAATCCCTTCGCCTGTTGGTTCTGGAACAGACAGCTGAGTTCGGTGAACTTGTATGCGTAGACCTCTGTATCCGCTAGCTTCTCGTGGTACAGGTGGTGGTCCCATGCTTCCTTGAGGAGGCTGAACATCCCGTGGCTGTTGTACTTGATTTTGAACTAGTTGTACTTGATTTCGAATTGGCTGTGCTTGATTTTGAACCGGTCGTGCTCCCTGATTGAATGTAGTTATAGGTGCAGTACGTGTTAGATCCATATTCCGGTCTGTGCCCATCTTTATATGATGCAGTGGGATATTTGCCGGTAGGGGTGGTGGCTCCCGTTACACAGTGGTACCAACCTAGCACCTCTTACTATGGCACGAATTAAAGAGCACAATTTTCCGAAGCACAGTTTAGGTGTTACACCAGCTAGAGAAGGCACTGCTATCGCCCATTCGAATTGTTTGTGCTAACATGCACGTTTTACTGCCACCCTATGTATGTGGTGCCTTCTGCACTACTTACACGATAGCACCATTTAAATGACAACACCGTTTACAATGAGGAATCCCAAAATGCAAAAGTACTATTACCATCCTATCTCCTGACTTCGAGTCGAACACGGCATCTTTGAAAATCGAAGACCTTCACTTCTTCACCACTCAACCAAGTGAGCTTGTATAAATTTATTAGGCAAACATAAGGATATGTACTACCAAGTATAAATGTCGAGCTGATGGACGGGAAAACCAAGCTGGAAATACTTAGGGTCTGAAGTCGACCATCTCTTACAGAAAATCTAAGAAAATGACACTACTTTCCTAATCGGTTCTCAGCTTGCACAAGCTATCGATATTGTTGCCAAACTTGCACGAGTTCTGATAACTGTGTAGAAACAGCATTAGTTACCGCTTGTGGTGCTATACTACCCTGTTAATAGTAATGGTGCAATACAAAGCACACTTATCAGGGCTTGTGCTGGACTTACACCAATTATCAGTAATGGTGCTAACATGTACTGGTTTATAGTTATGGTGCTTTACCTGCACTTTGTAGTGTTAATTGTGTATCTGGCACAGTTTATAATGTCCAATTGTGCTAAATCAGCTTTCCCCCGCCAAAGTTTGAACCAATGTGGTTATATCTCCTCGTGAGGGCGACCGATGCTCCTATCCTGTCCTACTTGTTGTCTCATGCCTGGCTGATTAAGTAGAATTGGCCTATTCACTGCTTGCTCTTCTTGCATACTCCGAGTCGAGTGACATAGCAAGCTGAGATGTCTAGTATCAAGGTTTTGAAATGCAGGGTTCTGTTGCAAGAGTACTTGATACTCTAGGTGAACTTTTGCATCCATATGTAGTTGGCGTATCTCAACCAACTGGTGTTCGACGATTTCAACCCTTTCAGCGGCAGCTTTGATTTTATTCGTCTTTAAAACTCGCCGGTGGTTTCTTCCTCCATCCTCTGAAAGCTGCGTGTAAAGAGTACGGCACGTCCCATATGTCCACCCATTACGGTGACCATACTCGCAGTACATGGTGTAAATGAGATCATATTGGGTCTCGAGTGGAAGCTTTGTGAGAGAGATGATAAAGTCGTATGAGTACTTGCTTCCGAATGTCGTTCTAATATTTTTTTTGATCTTATCATACGCATGATTCGCTCTAGTTTCTTCAGAGCCTTTGGTTTATTCGTGCTTCTGTGTAGCATCCTCTTCTACTGATCTCATATGAATTACTGGTTCGATCGATGTTCTATTGCGGATCGTTTGCAGTCTGCTCGATCGTGAGATGCTCCGTGAGGCTTCTTTGGATGCGCTTTTGGCTGCGTGGACGTGTAGGTGGTTGTGCTTAGCGACTCTCGTACTATATAGCTATGCTTCGGGGAGATTCTGATCTGGCTTTCATTCTGCCAGTGGCTGCATGGACTGAATGATCACGGAGCTTGTGCTAAGTAGCGGCTCGTATTGTCACGTTTGTACCGGGGTAATTGGTTGGGTTGCTAACGGTTGCAGTTCTCAATCGTATAGGACTCTGTTCAACAATCGTTGATGTCCAATACGTGAGACGCTCGCTGGGGCTTTCCGCTTCTTCTTCTTCGTGCTTCCTAGCTTTGTCTTTCAAGTTATTTCCTCGTGAATCGGTCAAGGGCAACTACAATCGTACATTGAAGTTGTCTTTCTTTGATCTCGAGACTCGAACTGTCTCGTGGAGAGGTACCTGGTGGGCTGGATTCTGGTCGTCCCCATGGATGTGAGGTGTATGCGTAAGTAGGCTTAAGTACTTGTACTTAGTATTAGAGACTCGTATCGTATTCTGAGGGCGATATGCACTATGGACGGCGGTGGTGATGTTTGCTAACCGTTACAGTTCTCGCTCGTACACGGTTCCCCGCACAATCTTTGCTGTCAGATAGATACGTACGGCGCATTTAGTCAAGCCTTTACTACGCTTCCTCTTCATGATCCTTCAACTATCTAGTCTTCCTAGAGCTCGTGTATCTCGACTCGTAATATGGAAATCACGTCTTACTACCCGTTCGTCAACTCGTCGTCTTCTCTTGTTTGATATTACCTCAGACTGTATGATCGTGGGGCGTCTGGGATCATGCTTTTGGCTTTGTTTGCATCCCCGTGGGCAAGAGTGCTGCTTGCACTAATTAAGTATATTTAGAGATTTGTGTTGTCTTTTGGCTGTAAACGTACGGCGATATTGATTTTTGCTGACGGTTATAGTTCTCGCTCGTAAACAGTTTCCTAAGACGTAGTTACTTAGAGCAATCTTTGCTGTCAAGCACGTACGACTTCTTAAACTGCAGACTTGTGCTTCCCTGTGCTTCATGGTCCTTGTTCTGATCTCGTGTTGAGGTATGATTCGATCGAAGAGGTGGTGCAGATGTAGGGCGTTTTTTTGTAGCCTGCTTTTGGGATGCTTCAAGTTCGTGAGATTTCTATGGCTACGCTTCTGGCTGCGTGGACGTAAGTGAATTGTGCTTGTATTCAGCGACTCATATTGTCATTTGGTGGAATGTATTGCGTTTCTAACGTGTGCGCTTCTTGTGCAACTCTACGATGTACGGTGCTCTACGAAGCATTCGTTTTTCGATGCGGACCACTTCTCGAGTGCGCTTCGAGTCATATCTGCTACTTCGTGTCGGATTCTACTGATCTTGGGGGTTAATCAATCCAGGACTTATTACAACCGTACCCCTTCCCGCACCAACAGAATGCTACGTAGAGCTTCTGGCTTACCGTCCCCGTGGACGTAGATGTTGCTTACTTATGTTTAAAGACTCGTATCCTCTTTTGGGGAGTAGTGTTTCGAACGTTTCAGTTCTCGTGATTCGTTATGCGGTGATTCCGGTTCGCTCGTTGCTGTCAAGCATGTGGGGCTTTCGCTGGCCAGGGGGCTTAGCGCTTCTTCTTTTTCGTACTTCGGTTGTTGTTGAAGGGTATTGGTTAATCCAGGACCTGCTATAACCGTGCCCTTTTATTCAGTATCCTGAGATCTCAGGATGCTTCATGGAGTGATCATAAACGCCTTCTATCCCCATGGTTGCGAGTGGTGCTTACTTATATTTAGAGGATTGTATAACCTTTTTTGTGCTCGTATAAATCTTTGCTTACATCTGCAGTTCTCGAATTTTATCGTAGGCGCAGGAAGATTCCAGTTCGCCAATGGTAGTATACTCCCTACTTAATGTATATTTCGATTCGTGCTGTTCCTTCAGAATCTTTTGCTTCCTCGTGCTTCGTCCCTCTTCTAACCGAGCTCGTGTATTAATCAATCAAGAACCTTTACCATTACAACCGTATGCCTTCTCTTCTAGATCCCAGGATGGCTCGTAGAGGTTGTTCTGGCGTTTGGCTTTGTTTGCATCCCCGTGGATATCGATATGAGTGGTGCTTACTTGTATTTAGCGAATCGTGTTGCAATGCCTTTGGGGCTTTTTTGGGGGGTGTTATGTATGGCCTTCAAGTTCTTGTCGTTTGCTGACGTCTACAGCTCTCGAGCTTTATCGTAGGAGGGTACGCTCATCATTCGTCAGAGCTTTAGTGGTTCGTACCTCTTTGTGCTGATCTCCGAGTCGCAGATTATTCGATCGAGGAGGTGCTGCGGACGTACGGGATTTTGTTCCCACTCTGCTAGCTTTTGGGATGGGTCATGGGGTGATGCATGGCTGTTGGCTGCGCTTCTACAATGGCGACATGGACTTGAATGGCGCTTGTGTTCAGAGACTCGTATGGTCATCTGGTGGAATGGGTTGGGTTGCTAATGGTTGCAGTTACCGAGCTTTACGTACGAGAGATTCGCTCGTTACTGTCGAAACGTACAGTCTTTGCCGAGCCTTTACGCTTCCCCTTCGTGATTTCTCTTTTCGGTCAGCTTTCTCGTGTATTCAAATCGAAGGAGGTACGTATTACAACCGTGTGATTATCATCTCTTGTCTGATCCCAAGCTGCAACGTAGGGCTTCCGGGATTACGCTTTTGGCCTTGTTTGCATCCCCATGGAGGCTGTCTTTGAGAATCCTGTGGTCTTTCGGAGGTGTTAACGTGTGTAGTCCGTACCTTCATGCAGGTCGGCTCGTTCAAAGAGTCTATTATCGAGTTTGGATCCGTAGAGTTTCTGCAGCCGCCTCGCTCTTTCTTCGTGCCTTCTGTACTTTTTGGGTGTATCATTCAGTCAAAAGTTCTTACAACCATACAACCGTTCACCCAAGCATGATCTTAGGATGGATCGTGGATCGGAAGGGTGGCTTGCGCAATTGCGCTTCTGTTCATCCCCATGGTCGTGAGTACTGCTTGTAGAAGTATGGAGAGACTCGTACCATCAAGTTTGGGGAATGCCAGTGGTTGGGTTGTTAATGGTTGCAGTTTTAGATCGATCTTGGACGTGTGGAAAGCTTAAGTCGCTCGCAAGAGTGGCTGGAGAATACGCATAGAGCATTTTGCTTCTTTGTGCTTTGTACTTCTTATAGTCATGATATCGTGCATTGAGTGCTTGCGGAGCTGTTGCGGTTTGGAGTCTGCTCCTAGGATGGGTCGTACGATCTTTTGGGCTTCTTTAGACATCGGCGTAGGTGGTGCTTGTATTTGGCGACTCATACCGTGTTTGGGGTTTATAACGACCGTGGTAATGTTTGCTAACGTCTGCTGTTCTCGAGCTCAATAATGGGTGTAGAAAGGTTCGCGTATGTCACTTCGTATAAATATCTGATACTACTTAAGTACGTACTATCTCTTAGTATGTCCTTCTAGCTGCTTCTTCGTGCTTCGTGCCTCTTCTAGCTTATCTCGTGCATATTATTCAATCGGGAATCTAGTGCGGATGTAACGGGTTGTATTTGCGGTCTACTCGATCGCGGGATTTGTCGTGGGATGATGACTTCCGTCCCATGGAGAGTGGTGCTTGTACACCTGAATCTTAAGCAAAGACACATGTTGTCTGTTCTATCATATCAATTGTTTGGGTTGCGAATTATGGATGTAGTTCTAGACCGTACAGAAGTTTTCCTCGTGATTGCTGTCGAATTCGAATGCATTCGACTTCTCTTGCGTCGTGCTTCAGCTGCTGTTTTCGTAGAGCAGTCGATCAGTGACTATGGTCCTTACAACTAACTGTAGCACTTTTCTCTCGATTTCTTTGCTCTGCTCTCGAGAAGTCACGAAACTTCGTGAGAGTTCTGGCTTTTGGTCCTGGCCATTCGTTGGACGCGGGTGGTGAGTGGGTTGAGATAGTCGTATCTTCTTTTGGGGCGGTTGTTTGGGTTGCTAAAGTGTGCAGTTTCTGTGTCGGTCTAGCGCGCAATACGGGTTGCGAGATATCGTATCCTGCTTCCATGTCGTCCTTTTGTGATATACATTCGTACTTTTGTCTTGTCCTTATCCTTCTCTTTTCGTGTTTGTCTTCTCTATTCTTCTTGATCTCGTGTCGGTTGACTAAGTGCCTCTTACAGTCCCGTACCACGATTTCGCCACTGTTTCTTGGGCTGGATCGATCGTGGCGAGGAGTTTGGATCTTGAACATCGACCCCGTTGATGTGGAAGGATACTGACATTGATAGTAGCGAACGTGCAAGGGTGTTGGAGATCAAGAGAGTCTCCCAGTCTCTCTCCTACGTGTTTTGCCTTTTCTCAGTTTATGGCAGTACAGTTAAGTATGGACCTAATACTACCGTGCTGGTGTCTCTGCGACTCCGTTCTTGGATCGATTGCAGCGTGGATGTTTTTGGTGAAGATATGCTGGCTTCTTTTGCAATGCATCCCCATGGACGTGATTAGTGCTTGTACTATTCTGAGAACCATGTTCTCGTTTTAGATTCTCGCGAACGTTTGGGCTACTAATGGTTGTTAAGTAGTTCTCGGACTAAGTACAAAGAGCTTAACAGTCTCGACGTCGGTCGCAATCGTTGCTGTTTAATGCGTACAGAGATTTATGTTTCTTTATGCTTCTTTGTGCTTCTTCTTCTTCGGATACGAATCCTATCGTAAGGTTGACAGGTAGCTCTGGCTTGGGCCTGGGGTTATACTTTCGTAGAGCGAGCGGTATGGTGGATTGTATTGAAAGCAGTTTATGTCGAAGGTTTCTGACGTAGATAATAAACGTGCGAGGAATTCATATTATGGACACGAGTTCTTTTATGCCTCATATGATGCGATGCCTCCTGTCTTTCTCCTTCTAGGCCAATCAGTCAAAGATCTACTTATCGCAATCGTATCGCCTCTTATCTGCAACCACGGTCTTGGATTTCAGGGTAGAAATTTGTGGTGAATGCGGGCTTCTCTTGCATCCGCATGGACGTGTGTGGCGCATCTTAACCAGGTAATACTTAGGTGTAGGCGGTTGATATACACCGCAGTTGTATGATCGCACCTTCGCCTCTCGATCTCCCATATCCATCTCGGGCTGGACCGTGGAGAGAATTAGTACGCTTGGACTTCTTCTTTGTTTTCATATACGTGACGAATGAATTCCCTTGACGTTGACCTTGGTACTTAGTAAACATGATCATGAACACTCGTCTTCCGAGTCATCTATGGATCTCCTCATCTGCTTTTGTCGTGTATCCATTAGGTGGAGATCTATCGCAAGCGTGAAACGATCTCTTCCATCAAGATCTTGGGATGGATTGTCGTACGCGTGTGGCTTTATTGCTGAACTTTTGCGCCCGTTTATCCCCCATCCAGTGATGTGAAAGGACACTGACACTAATAGTTGACGTATTTCACCCATGTTTGTTACTTCGAGCTCTTTTCCTTCTCGTTCCTGTAGCTGGTTTCGCCTTTCTCCTTCGAATTCTACGTTAATCTCAATCAAAGCCCTAGTATTATTACCATAACAACTTCTCGCCACGAAGTATCGATCTCGGATACTTGTTTATCTCGTGTAGTGTGCACTGTAATATGCATACAGGCTCGTGATCATCGCCATTGTTGTGTAGAGATACTGGCGGTGACAGTGAACATATAACGCTGATTTATGTTTTGGAGCTTTCTTATGCCTCCTGCGTATCCTTCTGTTTTTTGTTCCTTCTAAGTCAATCAAGCAAGGACCTTATACTAGCATACCATTAACAACCGCCCTGTCAGCTGTGACTCCTTAGCATACGTACTAAGTCTGCTCTTTACATCCCCATGGACGACCGTGGATCTGATCGTTGGCGAACACAGTTGTTGGTTGGACTCCTGCTGCTTTGGATCTCGTCTATTATCTTGTATCTTGGTTTGGGCCGTGTATGGTGATGTGGGTTGGGATTCTTCTCCATTGCCATGTACGTGAAATGTGTGCTGTTGTTTTGACTTTTGTGGTAAACACATACGTGGTTCCGGTTGTTGGAGAACCATACGCATATAGTAACCAGGCCTGCAGCAGTATATATGGAACGAATCTGGATCGTGTAGAGTTGCTGCTTCTTTATTTGTATGTGCATGCAAGTGTCGAGTGGTGTTTGCCGACATTGATGCGACATGATGGTAAACGTACGTGGTCGACTTAATCAGCTCAGCGAGCTTTCGTTTCTTCGTGCGTTCCTTTGGGTTCCTCTTTGTTCTAAGTATCAACTGATCAAGGGTCGATAAAGCGTAATCTGGAATTTTCTCCACAACCTCGTTTTCCAGATGCCTGTGAATCTCGTAGAGGGTATCAGCTGATCATCCCCATGGACGTGAGTCTTGCTTACTGAGGCTGATAGTGATGCATCTGGTCGAAGTCGAAGTATGGTTTTTCGAGCTCAAGCTCGCTTGTGTCTCGTATCTAGTCTTTGTCTCTCTCGAGCTTGTCGATCAAACAAGGCGCTTTTATGTCCGTACCCGCCTTCTCTCTACTGTCTCGATCTCGAGATACATATGGATCTTGTAGAATCGAGCCCTGAGTTGATAATCACTTCAAGTTCTGTCCATCCCCATATGCATATGAACGTGAGCGGTGCTAGTTGATGGATACGGACGTTTTTGGAAACTCGTACCGCCACTTCTCAATCTTCCATCTGAATCTCAGTCTGCTAGGATCATATCATGGAGAGTGTAAGCGGCCTTAAGTTGCTTCTTCTTTATTGTCATATAAAGTACATGTCGAATGGTGGCCAATGACGTCGACCTTGGTAGTAAACACATACGATAGATTGTTTCAGAAGTTGGAAAACGTAGAGTACTAAGTAACCTTGCTTTCTTCGATATGAACCGGATCTGGGTTGGATGGTGAAGTAGCGTTGCTTCTTCAAATACTGCAAGTTCCTTAAGTCTCGTCCCCATGCATATGCACGTGAGTGGTATTTGGTAACTAGGTAAGGTTCTCCCATGGTTCGTGGGTCGCAATTCTCCACGATCTTGATCTCGGGATACTTTATATGAATCTTGTGGAGTAGGGTACACTCTCTGGTGTCATGAATACTGACACCCGTTCATCCCCATGAACCTGAACGGTACTTGTCTCTTCGACCCTCAGTGCGCATACGGATCGATTGTCGAGTGTGCTGGTAAGCATTTCTTTCCATTCCTCCTTGTTTACCGTGTAAGGGGACTGGCCCTGATTGTGATCATGAATTTGTGGTCAATGTATCTCCTTTCGAGCTCTCTTCTTCGTGACCCCGCTTCTCTCTTGTGTCTTGGCCGATCAAGGGCTTACGTCAAGAGTACGCCCACTATACTTCTCCCGCATGGATGGAGATGGATCGTGGAACATTCTGCAGTGGAGGGCTGGCTCTGGTCATCCCCATGTACGTATTGTGTACTTGCTGGCCTTACTTGACAGGAGGATGTATTTGGTCGATGTTACTTCTCTATGGACTCTCTTCTTCTTCGTTCCTTGTCTTTTCCTTTTGGTTTCTGACAATCAAGGATCTGTTGCAAGCGTATCACCTTGTCCACAACCGCCATTTTGGATTGCAGCGTGGCAATTTGAGATGAAGGATGGTTTCTTTTGGATCCACGTGTCTGTGAGTATACCTGTGTAAGCTGACCATGATAGTAGACGTACTCCGTCGACGTACATGCCCTTTCGAGTTCTCTTCTTCGTGCTTAGCTGCTGTCTTTTTACGTCGATTCAGTGCAAGGCTCTATTGCAACCGTACAGTCGTCACTTCTCCCGCATGAATAGATCTCGACATCGTGTACTTACATCGTTGGGATTGCCTAGAATAAAAACTGTGGCCGCCTTGTTGTATGTGCTCCATCACATTCCCATAATCGTAATGACACTCTTGGCTGCTCCTAGCTGGAAGACACGTATTCTGCAGCTTTTCTTCGAATTCTTCCTCGTGCTTCGTGAATCCGTCTCCTGTCTGTCTGGCTCAGTCACTCAAACAGGGATCTGTTCCGACCTTGTCGCCGTCTTCAATCACTCTTTACTCGTACGAGTACATGTACTGTATCTCGGGATGGAATGTGGGACCCGTGAAGAGTTTCGACTCCAAGCAGGAATACTAGCTTCTGACCATCCCATACTGTACATGTGCTAGGATACGTATATACTGATGTTGTTAGTGGACGTGATCGATCGTTGTATTTTCCTTCGAGCACTCTTCTTCTCCGTGTACAGTACGTGCGCGCGTGCAACAATCGAGGACACATCACTTAAGGTCAATATCGTATATCTGTCTCTTTGGGATAGTCTCCTCAGGATGTATTAGGATCTCGTGGAGAGTATGCAGAGGGATCTGGAGCTGGTGTCGTTCATTCCCATATATCATGATGTGCTTTGTGCTTGCTGATCCCGAAATAGGCGTAGGGGTCGATGTATGTACATATATACCTTCAAGCTCTCTTCTTTGTGCGTTGTCTTCTCACCTTTACACCGATCAATCAAGGACCTATTACTACCGTACTCCATTCTCTCCACTGAGGTCGATTTCGGGATACATATGCAACTCGTGTAGAACTTTGGTGTACACCGACACTTCATCATCCCCATAGACGTACTCGATTGCAACTCAACCTGATGGTAACCGTATGCGGTTGTTGTTGATTTGCGTACGGCCTTCTTTTCCGATATGTACTTCGTACAAATCTCACGATGATTCGTCAGGAGTACCCAGTGTGCTTTAAGTCTTGCCCATCCCCTTGCTAGTGCTTCTATCCTACCCTTGATAGTAGAAGTAGTAATGTGTGGTTGGTGTTTCTCCGTGAGGTCTCTTCTTCAAATGCGTGAACGTATGCGCTCCTCTGTTGCCGTCCCAGCACTTCTCGGATATGGATCTCGTGATGTTTTCTAATGTCATGTTCGTGCGGAAACTTCCGTGCTTGACAGTATAAATAATAGCCTCCTTCCGTGCCCGTGCTCCTTGCGTTGCCTTCGTCCTCCGTTTTCTGGTAGTCCAGATCGTCGTTGCTTTCTTCCAGGTGAAGCCAACTGAGCTGTCTACTTGGATGTGCAATGGATGTAACCTTTGCTTTCTCGGTTTGCGCTGGATTCTGACATGCCTGTGCGTAGGCCATGAATACTTGGTACTCCAGACGTAGCAGGTAAATTCGAATAACCGTGCCTGTCCCGCTCTTGTGCAATTGAGCGAGCTTGGGATAGGACGTTTCTCCCACTTCTGTCCTCTGTACTTAGTACCATCTTTCATCCCCATGTGCATGATTCTACTAACGTAGCCAACCCTGAACACAAAGGTCGATGGTCGTTGAAGTTGCGTGATATGAATGCTGAAATGACTCAAAGGCACGTCGTGTTAAGATGATCTCAACCATGCATACTATTCCTAGGTGTCTTGTATTTTCTCAGAGATATGGAACGTAGTCCCTGGGTGCACCCAACGTAGACATGCTAAGTATACTTATCAGCTTTCCCTGCAGCTTGAGCTTCGTACTTGGGCCGTTTGCTCTTAGACTTCCATCGTTCCTGTCATTTATCGAGCTTCTTCTTGGATCAATTGGACGTCTCTGACGTCCTTCTTGTCTTAGATCTTCTGTTGTCTGTTACATCCCCGTGTTATAATCTTCTTGCTGGTTGTACCAGCATATGTGGTTCCGTTTGACAGCATGGTTGCGAAATAACTATTCGTATTTGAGCTTCTTCCAGTCTCTGATTTATCCTATACGTGTTCTGCGAGTATGCTGTCGAACTCTCGTATCGGTTGAAGACTCGTAAGCGCATTGTGAGCATCTGGTTCAATCCGTCGGTGTGTGAATATGTTAGCACCGATTGAATTCTTTTCTGCTTTTAAGAATTGCGACATGTCCAGCGGTTGTAGAAACAGCTCGTGTGGAGGCCGTGATGAAACTCTTATGACATTGCCTCTAGCACGGCCGCGTAGTGCTATGCGTGTTCGAGTGGACGGTCCTAACCTTGTTCTGTCTTGTTTACATCCCCGTCGACCGTCGAGATACTTCTGCGCCTGAACGTGCCTTTGGATGGAGCCTTGCTTGACAAGACCATAAACTGATTCTCCGGGTAAGGGCAGATAGTAACCTTCCTTCTATCGATACGGAGTCGGGTTCTTTAGTCCTGGGGGGTACGTAGTAGGGTTTCGAAACTGCTGAATGCGAACCCAACTGGAATAGTAATGGGTAAGTCCTGGCTCCCATGTATGCGTCTGCTTGCTACGCCTTCGTGCTTCATTCTTTATTCTTGCCCGTACGGATTGAATGAAACTTTCTTCCATCAATCGGCCCACTCGGAAACTTGAACCTGAATTCAGGTCACGTAACTGAATCTCGCAATTTCTTTTGTACATTTCTATGCGTGACTAGTTGTTTTGATCAGGCTGTTGTGGGTTGACCCTGCTTTGGAGGTGAGTCTTCTCGTATTCGCGATTATTTTGGTATCTTGTAAACACTATGACCCAGTCTCTCTTCTTTGCCTTCGTGCGTGATTCTCCTCAAGTATCCAGTGATGACGACCACGCGCACGTTTCATGAATCGTTGCGGTACGCTAAATATAAACAATTGTATTTGCTTTCTTCAATGTCCGGCTCGAAAGTGAGCATTGGGCTATGAGCATTGGGCTAAGGCGTGATCTGTCATGGGTAGGATAGCCAAGTGCTGAGAAGCTCGTTCCCCAAAGCTTTCGTGTCGTGGAGAAAGGCTATCTTCTCTAATAGGTCTCGCACCTTCTATCGTGCTTCTGAATGACTGCTTGGCTGAGAGCCCGTGCTCGGATACGAGCGTTCGGTATGCCAATAAGGTAGAAGAGATGGAATATGTGTTCTTTTTCCCTTGTGTATGAGAAGTGGGCGCTTCTCATTTTCTTCTCGTATGCTGGCACCTCACAGCTAGCATTGAGGACGCGATTTTGAGAAGCCTCGAAGAGCCTGCGTTCGGATACGTTGCCGAAATGAAGTAAAGAGGAATGTTGCATTTAAGAGAAGGAACGGAATTTAAGTCCTCTTTATACCTGCTCCCGGAGGTAACCTTGTTTGCAACCGACTCATCAAACAGCGAGTGAAAAAGGAAGGAGACATCTGGCCTCTTCGGAGAAATGAACCGGGCAGACGCTGGGAAATATTAACACCATGGAAAAGCATGAAAACAAGAGTGGAAGAGTGGTATCGGTATTATTATTATTATTACAAAGAAGTATTTGCGCAAGCAACATCAATCACATCCCCATTAACAGCGCTTCTAAGCTCTTCTGGAATCAGATTCCATTGACGATAATATTCTTCAATCCCTCAGCCTTGCCAGCAATAGTGCCAGCATACGCAAATTGCACCAGTCCTATCCAATATTAGCAATCCACATCTCAAAGCAAAATTAAGACCAACATACCTGTAGTAAACTCCCATGCCTTCTTGGTACTCTTCAGCGGATAATCCACCACCGGCGGTATCCCTGTACTGATGAGACTCGGGAATCTATCCACACAGACCGCCTTCGTGTTGCAAATACTCCGCAATCCTTCACGACCCGCAAATCGGCCGTATCCAGAGCCCTTGACACCGCCAAAAGGTAGTGACTGGTTGACGTAGTAAACACCAAAATCGTTGACGCTCACCATGCCGGACTTAATCTCCCTCGTAACCTTTTCCAAGGACGCCGAGTTCTTGCCAAAGACGGATGCGCCGAGACCGTAGATGGTAGAGTTGGCAATCTCGATAGCGTGCTCGACGCTGTCGGCCTTCATAAAGACGCAGATTGGCGCAAAGGTCTCCTCGTTGGCAATCTCCATTTCCGAAGTGACATCCACGAGAAGGGTGGGTTGAAAGTAGATTCCTTGTGGGAACTTGGGATTGGTCCATCGTTTTCCTCCTGTCAATAGCCTAGCTCCCTTCTTGACAGCATCTTGGATCATCGATTCCAGCTTGGTGAAATTGGCGGAGGAGATCATGGCTCCAAGGTCGATACCGTCTTCGTCCAGAGCCGAGCCTTGACGGAGCGTCAATATGCGTTCATGCATGATTGAGACGAGTTCATCGTAGACCTTTGGTAACGCAACAATCCTTTCAACGCCGACACAATTCTGAGATGATGATTGGAAGACACCTCTCATGATGATGCTAGACAGGCTCCTGAGGTTGGAGACGTCATCAAGAACAATCAGGGCGTCCTTTCCTCCCAGTTCGATGCAGAGTGGTATGAGTGTCTTTGAGGCTGATCTGGCGATGTGATGAGCCACCGGCTTCGAGCCGATGAAGAGCATGTGCGAAAGTCCCGGATGACTGGTGAAGTATTCGGCCGAGGAGGGGTAGCAGCTGATAGATTGAACGATATCCGGGTCTTCATTGCAAGCAATTAGGGCGCCTTTGACTATCGAGATGAAATAGGTCGATGACCATGCCGTGAGCTCTGAACCTTTGACTGAAAGACGTTAGCAAGAAATAAAGACGGGTTTAGTGTAGAGGAAGAGCATTTGAGAAGAGCAAAGCAATTGGACAAGGGAGGAATTACACACCGACAATTCCGTTCCCACTGAAGATAGCACTGATAATCGGTCCCAAAAGATTGTGAAACTATCCTTCATCAGAATCCACATCTCCGTACATCTCAGGTCGAACATACCGGATAACTACCAAAACATTAGCATCCATCTTTCCACGCAAAGACCGGAATCACTCACTTCCAACTAACACAAGCACCCAGCACCCCCAACGGCTCATACCTGACCTCGGCCTTCTTGTATGCCATCAATGGCCAACTTACCTCCCTAGCCTCGGGGCTCAGCGCCTTCTCTCCATAGCCAACCGTCCACTTGATCTTCTCTGCCGTCACCAGGATCTCTCCCAAAGATGCATCAACCATTGTCTTTCCGGAATCCAAGCAAGCGGCGCGAGCAATGTGCTCTCGATTGGCAATGATGTGTTCTGATAGAGTGACGAGGACCTTTTTGCGACGGGCGAAGGAGGAGGTGCCCCATTTCTGTTGGGCTTGGGCACAGGCGGAGATGGCGGCGTCAATGTCGGCGGGAGTAGCAGCTGGGACGGTGCCTAGATGTTTTCCGGAGGCGGGGGCGAAACAGCGAATTACCGATTCGTCATTATTCGGACCCTATCGCAGTTTTGTCAGTAATCCGGGGTCTCGGTGGCTCAATTCCGGAGTCGAAGCACACCCGAATGTCGGTACTCTCCAACTCGCTTCCGTTCCATTCTGGCTTGATTTGTTCCGGGAGTTCGACGGAGTAAGGGATTGCCTTTGGCGCAAGGAGGTGGGTGAGAAGAACATAGGCTGAAGCGGTGCTCAGGGCTAGGGTTGTGAGCAGTACTCGATTCTGCTCAAGATAGGTGAGCAACGGATCCATTGCGGTGAGTTTGGGAAGACGCGCTTGTGGAGGCGGAAAGGAGTGCGACGTGTTGCGGGAGAGGTCTTAGCCTCGCGCACCAGCCAGGTGGGGCTTAGACCGTATTCCAATCTGCGATTGAGGAGATGACTTGGCGCCTAATACGTAACAGGAAGTAAAGCCAGCGGGACTCTGTATGTACGTGAGGACCGCCCAGTTCTGGCATACCGCCGATCATCTTACGGGATCATTGCTTGTCCTCGTCTCCCTCACATCCAACATCACCACAACGCTAAAGGTTGAGCAACCAGTTGATCGGCAAAACTCTCTTGTCTCCTGCTGTAACCTTCCTTTCGCTTTGTCCTCATCCACCAAATTCTCCTGCCAAACTCTCCTGCCAAACTCTCCTGCCAAACTCTCCTGCCAAACTCTCCTGCCAAAATCTTCTACAATTTCCTCTCCAGACGATCAAGTATCGCCAACAATCACCATCGAAACGCCGAATCTTCCTCCACCATCGTCCTCACAGGCTTCGGTTGCGTTCATCATCAAAATGGCCTATCAACCTCACCGTCAACAGTCCACAAACTCGCTCATCGCCGAACGGTCTGGTGACGTCGACAAGGTTGATGCAAACAAGGTCGGCACAAAGATGGAAGCTTTACAGCTTAAGGAAGCCCTTCATCGTCAAGAACTCCAGAAATCCGAGCCCGCCACTGCTTCAAAGAAGAGCATGGCGCCCAACCAGTCCAGATCTTCCCAGGCGTCCGGGATGGTTACGCAACGAACTCCAGCCAGAGCCGAGCCGAAGAAGAACGCAGCCGAACTCGCAACTGAACGGCTTCAACGGATGTTTGAGAAGCACCGCAGAAACATAACAAGCATTTCAGAGTACCTGGCGATGGTTGAGGACTCTATGGTTACCAAGAATGTCGGTTTGCGGGTTGTTGTGCTGGAGGACTCTTCGTATGATAAGTGGTTGGTATCGGCTTGCTTCGGTGAGGAGGACGGACGGGCTGTCAAGAACCGCCGTCATAGGCAATGGATGCTGAATGTCCTGCGAGGAACGAAGTTCGGTTCTATGGAATATATCGACTCGTCCGACGAAGAAGGTAAAATCATGGTGGTCCTTAACGAGTGATAAGAGCTAATAAGTGGATAGCCTGGGCTGACTCTGATCCCGGAAATCAAACCGAAGGCTCGGATAAGATTGAGACTACCAAGAAGAGACATAGCCTCGTCTTGCATAGAATGTCTCGCCGCATGAATCGCGAAAGATCGAATGCCTCATTGGCTACCGAAAGAACCGAGAAGACCGAAATGGGCGACACAGGCCCGGGCAACAATGGTGATGAATCTCGACAAAGGGTCGGAAAGCCAGGACCGGCCATTGGTCCAAGGAAGGCCTCATCGACTCGCCCAACTAAGGGTGGCAGCCTCGGTTGCTCTAGCTCTTCCAAGGTCCTCTGCCCGCCACTACAATGTCCCACTGCATCAAAGCCAAAGAATAATACCGTTGAGCACATCAACCGGCACTTTGAACGCATATACAAGAAACACGGGAGGGAGATCAGCAGCGTTGAAGAATACCTGGCGATGGTGGATGATTCAATGACTACCAAGAACGGCTTGCTCCGCTTGTGTGTCTTGGAAGACCGTCGGTATGATAAGTGGCTGGTCTCGGCTTGTTTTGGTGTCGAGGACATGAGATCCGTGAAGAATCGAACTCATAGAGAATGGATGCTCAGTGTACTGAAAGGGGGGAAGGCTGGTTCCATGGAGTACATAGACTCCTCTGACAGTGGTAAGATCGTGACTGCCTGCTCACTCGAGCTCTCGGCCCTTGGTACAAACTAACAAGAAGTAAACAGCGTGGGACGACTCTGATGCGGAATACCGATCGGATAGCTCCTATGAGGCTGATCCTCCCCTGAAGAGGCGCACGAATACGAGAATGGGGTATAAGAACCGTCGTTTTCGTCGAAGAATCTGAGGCGTACGCTTTCACGTTTCAGTAATCCTTAATCAGTCGAGAACTACCTTGGAGCCTTAAACTTTTGGATTCCACCAAACCAGGTCAGACACATGTATCTGCACTTCGGCACCTATAGATTAGTGCATTCACTTTATTCACCCAACCAACTCCAGGTTTGATTCCGACTATGAGGATACTCGGCTCATACGAATTCAGTTTGCAAGACCGAATTTGGCAGGGTATTAGCTGGACATGGCGTTGTAGGATGAAAGGCCAGGACAATTTAAACTTATTAATTTACTTACTTGCTACAGACTTTGGGAACTGAAATTCCTTAAAAGGTATTGGGTAAGATATCATTCCTTTCTACAACGCTTTACTGAGACCTTCTAGACCTTAAGCTTGGAAAATCGACTCCGTCTCTTGTTTATTCCAAGTGCAAACGACTTGAACGCATCAGCAATCAAAAGCCCTACCACATACTGGAAGAACGAAAGGTCGTGAGTCATAGCCATGATCGAGCAGGCTATCACCAGAGCTATAACCTCCTTCCCGGTAATCCTCATTTGAATATTCATCACTCGCTGCCAGTTTGTCGTAGGGTTGCCCTCATACACCAGCTTGCGTTGTTTAGCCTCTCGGGCGACTTTGTAGACTCTACCAAAGGGTCTATACGGTTCGGTGTTGCTTATCATGTCTAGGTATGCGGCAGTCTCGTAGATCATCGTGCTCAACAGATCGTCCATGCACTCTGTCAAGGTAGGGAGCTCGTCCGTAGCATGAGCTTGGGTGGGATCTGCCTCGGCGCTATCCGATTCTGTCTTCTCTGGCTCCTCTTCGGCTGTCTCATCTCGTTGTGTTTCCACAACCTCGGCATTATGTTCGTCCTTGATGGCCTCTTCTTGCTGCATTGTGGAGGCTTCTTCGATGTCCGACTTTGCGTCAACGGTTTTGTGGAGAGGCTCCTTAAACTCGGGTGTGTTGAGTTCCTTTTTGAGGAATGATTCAGCGTTGATGTCGTCGATGACAGGGATGGTGGATTGATCGTGAGTTTTATTCTGATGATCCATTGTGATTTGCTGGTTCGGTTGTCGGGGAGCTGTATTGGGTCGAGAGGGATGCTGTTGTGATGACGTGAAGCTTCGAAGTCTGATGGTTTATTTTGGATTTGTATGGGTGGGGTATCTCTTATATGTCTCGGAAGTGCCAATGTGGGATCTTGAGAAGGCCAGATTTAACACGCCTTCTTTACATCTCCAACCGTATGGTGGCATGATTGAAGGCCTAACAGCTTGGAGAGTCATTCTGCAGTACAAGCGGTCACGAAGCCGATGCCTTCACTTCCGCTCGGCTTTCTTCTCTCGGTACAATCTATGCTCACGGATAATATTTTGCATGAACGTAAAGTCCTGTATGTTCTCCCTGTGGTGTAGTTGGTATCACAACAGACTGTAATGTTCAGGTATCTGCAGGTCAGCAGTTCGACTCTGCTCGGGGAGACGGTACCTCATGTGCTTCTTTTTATTGTCCGGACGTTCTACCTTCCTGCCCTACTCTTTGCTTACGGTTTAAAGTTATGGCATGCGCATATGCCTCCGTCGCACTCTGCTGTTTTAAGTATGGACAGATCCAAGCATCATTTGGGGTCACTCTCGAATTTAAGGTATTATTATAAAAACAGTCTGACCATATAAAGCACATACGGCCATAGATTGAGGAATATACGGGATCCCGTCCGCTCTCCCATAGTCAAGCTTCTAATCGCCAAGTTAGTACTGCGGTGGGTGACCACGCGGGAATCCTTGGTGCCGTATGTTTTTTATTTAGAACTGTCTCTACAAGGAACCTGGCATTGACCAGCAGAGGAGAATCCAGCAAGATACGAGACAATCAAGAACTTTAGTAGACTTAGTTCAACAAGTATAAAACAAGGCCTGCCATGCTCTACGAGAAGAAATGATTCTTCATGCCGAACTTTTTGCCTCGGACCCTGGTGTCACGAGGTCAGTCAATAGACGACAGGAACGCCACACCGTTTGCGCTTATTTTTCTAATCGATAGGCCACCAAAGTTGTTTCTATTTCCACGAAGATACGCAGTTAGATCACTGGCATATAAAAGCAACACGAATCCCGACTAGCTACTTAGTTCTTCACAAACACAGCTACGGACAATCGGTTCACGCCCTAAAACCCAAAAAGACAAAGAACCAGGAAAAGCTCTCCACAGCCACTACCAGAGACCGGCTTTTCTTTAAACCAGTCTACGACATGGGGCAAATCGAGAAAATGGGAAAGGCGGAGTCCTTCGAGATCGCTCTCTATACACGACCAGTCGTTCCCCTCAACAAGCGAGGAATAACCTACTCTCTCTGGGGCAAGCATGCCCTCCATCTCTGTTTCCGTGTTCCTCTCCCACCCCGTTGGGGACCCGTGCACATCGTCGTCCCCGACGATGAGCTGAACCGAGCCAGCTTCGCGATGGTGAAGGATGGATACCAGCGATCAACAATGTAGAAGACAGGAATGCCAATGGTGCATCCACCTGAGGCAGGGTCGTTTCCAGAGTGTAGAGTTTTCGAGTATCAGGGTCCTGATCCGAGACCGAAATATGCGAAGAGAGATTGCTTCTTTGATTGGAGCCCTTTCGTGGTTATTATACCTGCTTCGGTGGTGCATTTTAATATTCGGAACCCAAGGTATGTCAAGACGATGGAGGTGCATCCGAAAGGGTACAAGAAGTCTTGGACGGTATCACATCCAACGCTTCCAGGCATGCTAGATGCCGCATGTACGTTGATAAGGTTGTACGCGATTAATGAGAACCATCGCAGACATCCGGAATATACAAGCCACTCTTTGCTGATGAATTGGGAGAGTCTTGAGGGCCATGTGGCGAGACAGCATGTTCTTCGCTTACACGGGACTCGGATTTGGCTGCAGCTTTCGGCGTATGCTTTTACCCGTAAGAGTCGTGTTGGAAGATGGGCGACTCTGGAAGACATACCGGAGATGATTAAGAGGGTGGCTCAGCAACTAAGTGAGGAGAACATCGACTACTACCTTAAAGAACTCTGCATTGATCATATTTCAAACGAACTACCGTCAGATGAGATCTGTGCAGATTACGAAACGGAAGAAGATACGGATTATGAGGATGACGAGACATGGGAGCAGGTATACGGAGTCGCAGAGAAGGTAAAGTCATCACATATGGCGAGGTAGTCTCGTTGCCAGCCCAGACGCGTTGTGGCCTCTCCGAGTCTACCCCCATCCCTAGGTGTTGCATTGGCCAGTTGGATAATCGAGTGAGTATGTAGCTTCTGTACTTCAAATACATACCTCGAATTAATCCCCTTTCTCTTGCTTAGAGGGTCTCTTCCTCCGTTGTTATAAGTAGTGGTTGTTCTTTTCCCTCGGTGCATGTGGCGAATTGGTGTGTTGTTTGGAGCTGGTACCGGTACTTGCTGGATTCCTGGCCGAGTACCCATCAAGAATCCCCACATGTAAGCCGCCCGAACCGCCCGCCCGTTCATACTTTAATGCTAATCTTTCAACAGTAACATACCTTCTTTGTGCCTCGTACATGCATCCGGTACATCCATATTCAATTCATAATGGATGTAGTATCCCAGGTCTCGTCAACTCAGTCTGCAACCATCATCTCCTGAGCAGAATCGATCTGATGATTGATCCTGGACAGTTCAAGGTCAGATATCATCCACTTCACGTCAGTTCTTGCTCACCAAACAGAAACAAGTCTACGTTTCTGTGACTCTTCACGATCCCAAGATGGGAGTTGAATAACGGAGGTCCGAGGTTATGCCATTCCATGACGAAATCGGATTCCGACTGCAGTGTCGCAAATTGTGTCGCGGGTTCTGTCGCAGATTGTGCAGCTGGGTCTTTTGTTTCATCTCGCAGGCAAGATGTTCGAAACCGAGAGAAAAGGTGGCTTGACAAACCTTTGTTTAAGGTTTCTTCTGAAAATGCTGTCGTTCCTATGTACGAGAGTCATGATTTTCGGGTGCCTTTCAAAGGCTGAATGGGTGGAGGTGGGCGTCGGTACGACAGACAAGAATCCGTACGATTCGAACAGGCCGGGAAATGAAACTGGTACTGTTTGCTCATGAGCTCACTGGCATTGTTGCAAGTCCCACCGAGCAGCCGCCGTGACTGCATATTAATTGAGGACGTACGGAGTAGTACGTCCATCGCTCCAATAGTTGACGAAACAGGACGGTACACGAAACTGCTCAGATATCGATCACTTTGTAAGAAAATGCATACGCTCATGGCAGGGCCGTCAATTTCCAAGCAATGTTACGAAAGACACTTCGAAACAACTGAAGCCGCACGGATGACCACCCAAATACAATTATATAAGATCAAGTCCAGTTTTTCTACTTTGTTCAATTCACGGCACATAGAAACCGATACTGGCAGGAAACTAGCACGTCGAAATGCATCTTTTCAAGAGGGAATCTGGCGAAGACAGTATGCCACACGATAGTTGTCACCAAAAAGTGAAAGCTACTTACCGTACGTATTCAGACGAGTTCATGGGGATGGACATTAAGCACTTCCCTTACTTAAATACTCAAGATACGGCATCTCAGCCATTCACAAAACTCACAGAAACTCGAGCACGAGAATACTCTTTACCGTACGAGTTTGCACCAGCGGCCGGATACGAGAGTGCTCCATAGACAGGAATCATACTTACTTTTACTTTATACGAGAAGTGAGCAGAAGTAAGCTTACAAAGCCAGGCAATGAGCATGAGCAATTAAATTTAAGTTGTCAAACATGCCTCCGGACTCCACGAAACAACGCGATGGACAGCGAAAGGAATCACGACCACTATAGAGCATAGTCACGGCTTCACAATCTATCATGGATTCTGTACGTGCAGACAAAACAACAAGAAAACAATACTTCGCACGCAACGAGCTGTCAGACAGACCTCGACCTAACAAAATCACGTCCACGTCTCCAGCATGGAGTACGAGCATTCAAAATTCTACAACACAGAACACGAATAGAAAGCTCCTCGATCGAAGAAAACTCTCCACAAACGGTACACGAGTTGAATAAGGACAAACAGTTAAAAGTACGGGGATGGATATATTGCAAACCTTCAACCGGGCCAGAGCTACGTATGAAAACAGAAAATAAGAACAGGCCCACTTACGCACCGCAAGACGGCATAAGAGATGAAAAGTACTATACGACTCGAGGCACAACCCTACAGGACATAAGCAGCAGCAATGCCTCTTTTGCTAGTAAACCATGCGTGTCAGAGAGCCCCTACGAATCTACGGCTTTGGCATTGAGCCGACAGGAAGCTCCAATACTCCGTACATGGATCCGACAGAAATACTGAGACGCACACGAGAGCATAGATCGTAGAAGCGTAGTACTACTCAGAGGAAGCCCAGGTTCCGTAGCACGAACCGATTTCTCACGCCGATCCCTGAGATATCGAAGAGACTTTTACGCCCATAGCAGCAAGCTATCGTTTCGAAAAGGTCATCAGTCGTTTGACGTACGAAGTAAACCAACCTTCAGACCCTGTCGAAGCGTTACGAGTTACCGGCCACCGTAAATCACATTAGAACCAGCTCGATGGAGTGCAAGTCGTCGTACGGAAGTCCTCGAAGCATCAGGTCTGCCGTTTTACAACAGTTCAAGGCGAGCAAGACCATCATCCTAGTGCACCATTAGCTGTAACTCTCCGTGTAATCATACCAATTCAGCGAAGGTCCAAGAACTCACCGATGTAACCATCGAGCCAAGATTCGTACTCGCCTTCTTGGGCGCTTCCGCCACACCCTCCACTTCAATCGGAGATTCTTGCCCACTACTCTTCAGCGTCGGTAGTCCCTCCTCTTCCCCATCCTTACTATCCGGCCTTTGCGGTTCCGTTTCCGGCCTCAAAGATGCCCTAGCACTTTGTCTCAACTCGGCTCGTGCTTGAGCAGGTTCCGTTTCCGTTTCCGCTCTCATCACAGGACCTCTGCCATCTGCAGCCATAAGAAGCTGGGCCCATTCCCCCAGCAGTCCAGAGACTAACCACGAATCCTTCAGCACCTCCTGTACTCCCCACCTCCTATCGACGTCCACATCAAGCAGTCCCTGAAGAAACCGTACCGTCCCCGCCCCCTCACTCGACCCACGCATCTTCTCTTCCAAGAAAGGCCAGACAGCACCGGATCTTTCCACAATGACGCTTCGATTCGACACTGGGTCCAGCACTCGTTCGTAGCAAATCTCGTCGTACCAGGATTCATAGTACATTCCTTCCCTGTAACAACCAACGGATCCAAACAGCAGCACCAAATGATCCACCAGCTCGTCGTGATTGCCTTCCCGGAGTTCCATCAGACCGCATCCTTCGGTGAAACGGTTGCGGACAACGTCGCCTTCACCAGGGAGTGCTCTGGAAACGAGCCAGTCTGCGAGTTCTTGGATGCCGTCCGGACCCAGATACCATTCCAGCAGAATCAATCCGGCAGACCATATGTCAATCTTCCGCGAGATGGGACCCGAGCCAAGCAGTATTTCTGGTGGGCGGTAGGAGGCTGAGCAAAGGTTGTAATCGGAGGTGTAGAGCTGGCGACGTTCTGGAGGAATGACATTGCCGAGATCGATAAGTTTGAGTGAAGTCGATGGCGGTATGGACAGGTCTTCGGTTGGTGGGTTGGTGTAAAGGATATTGGCAGGTTTAAGATCAGCGTGAATGATGCCGTGTTTATGTAGCTCGAGTAGGGCAAGATTGAGGTTGAGACTTAGTTTGCGGAGAGTCTTGATCCGGATTGGGCAGGCGTAGTGCGTATGACGGGTCGGGCAGGAGCAGGGTGGTATTGTGATGGGAGTGGCAGAGTTGAGAGGTTCTAGGACAATATGGAGAGTTCCAGTTGGATCGAAGAAGCGGTTCAGAGGAGTGACGATGTGGGTTGGTGGAGGTGAATGGGAGTGGAGGAACTGGAGTATCTTGAATTCGGACATGCCAAGGGCGTTGTACTCTTTCGAGGCCATCCGCTTGATTGCTACATATTTTGGTGCTGATACATGTCGACCAGTCGACGAGTGTTGATCGAGAGCCAGGTAGGCGGCGGAGTAGGTACCAGTGCCCAACAGACGTTGTGGAATGTAGCGGTTGGAGAGAAGGGTGGGGGTGGAAAAGTAGTGGGGCGGTATTGCCGTGTCGCCAGGTAGACTGGGGGGATCTGCGTGTGGCTCATCTTTTGGCGCTGCTGCGGTTTCGACAGGTACCGGTACCGGAAATGTAGGTTGGTAATGATGGTCTGAGCTTGACTTTCGGGACGCTACGGTTGGTGATGGCGGAGGCGGTGGAGTTTGCTCCTTCTCGGTAGCTACCGTCCAGATGGTGGTGTTAGTATGGCATCATCAACTCTAGCTTTCGCCCATCACCGATGGGAGTGGGAACGGGTCGATGGCCATCTCGTACCGATTGTTGCTACCCTCTTTGGTGTATCCGTAGTCGTCGCCGTAGTCGCAGTCGGATTCTGCTTAGTTTGCCGTTTGGGGACATCGCGTTTCCGTTTGGGCGTTTCAACTACTGCTGGAGCACCGTCCGATGCTGTTGATGTCTTGGATGAGGCGGTTCTCTTGTATTGGCGTTTGGTTGGTGATGATTCGACTTTGACAGCGTCCGTCTCATCTGACAAGACTTCGATCTGCTTGCGCTTGCTCGTCATTCTTGTTGTTTGGTCGACAGGGAAACATGCCTCAATGGATGAGGTTTGAGGGAGATGACGGGCTGTGAAGAGATCGTTGTGGTTGGTGATATTTTTGGTGGTTGTTTTGAGATTGTCTTGGATTTGTGAGGACCGCCCCGAGACGAGAGGGACGGAGAACGATCCAGCGGTTACCTAAACATCGAGGCCAAGACGAACGAGTGTGTAAGTACCCTGGTTAACCAAGCGTAGGTTCTCTCCTGGACATGCTTGATATGGAAATGCTCGGGAACTTCATGATCTTCTCCAAGGCTTCTCTCGGGACAGGAACAACAGCGGAAGGCAACTTCTACTGAACTTTTGCTTCATGCAACTCGGTGGAAAATCTCAAAATCCCATATTCGCAGGGTCTCCAGGCTTCCTCATCGCTCTACATTATGCACCTTTCCCGGATTTCCCCTCTTTTCCCTCCTCTCCCCACTCATGACTCTTGAACCGGTCCTCCTCCCGTTGGTTGAACCACGTTACTTACCCCCTCACTCATTGGAGCGATGCACTGTTGCGTTGTCCATCTTTCGGCATTGGCGCCTTGAAATTGGGACTAAACCTTCCTAAACCTTCCCAACTTGCATCCTCGAAACTGGCCGACAGATTCTCACAAGTTAACCTGCAGTGAGCTGTCTGAAACGAGTTATTCATAAGTTAGACCGAGTCGTGGGGGATCTTTTCTTTTCTGTAGGAATAACCAATTCTTATAAACCAATCCACCGGCCCATCTACTCCATCTTCTTGTTGTTGAAGATACTCATCTCTCTCCCGCTCTACTTACCTTGCATCCTACGCAGTAGCTTTGATAGTTACTGCTTGCTTGATCTTTAATTTCGATCTCCTTTCAGTTGCTTTTGTTACACTCTCGAAAGCTCTGGGAGCTCGAGCTTCACCAAATTACCTACGACTTCCCTGTTCGACGCCTCAATCTCATTAAGGAGAACCCCGATTCCTATTTTCACCAAAACGTTTCAATTCGGACAAACAAAGCTGGAAACTCTCAAGACCGTTAAACTATCTTCGTCTCTAATCGCAAGCGACAATGAAGCGACCCGAAATTGTCCCGTTTGAAGACCGTCCCTTTGATTTGGTGGTGTTTGGTGCTACAGGGTGAGTTTTCCGTCTACCATTTTCAGCGTTTCCCGAGTCCGCACCCTTCCGTTTCCAACCTCCGCGTTTCATCTTCACTCAACATCACCGCTTCTCCGCACACGACACGTTCAACGGTCACTAACATGCCATTTCGATATGTAGATTCACAGGCAAGCTGATAACTCGCCACCTCGCAACTCACATTCCGACATCACTTACATGGGCTATTGCCGGTCGGAATCCTCAAAAGCTCCAGCGGGTCTACGACGATCTTGAAGACGATTGTTCGATCCACCGTCTACCCGACATCCTCGACTTTGCCCTCCACGAGCCTCGATCAATCATCCGAAGCACCAAGGTTGTCCTGTCAGTTGTCGGCCCATACACATACCATGGCGAAAAGTTCCTGCAACTTTGTGTGGAGGAGGGAACTTGCTGGGTCGACCTCACTGGCGAGATCCCTTGGGCAAAAGAAATGATTGAGCGATATGGTGAACAAGCAAAGCAGACTGGATCAATAGTGAGTTTCATACCGACTGCTTCCTTCCTATCCCCTCTAACTAATAGCTCAGTTGATTCCTTCTTGCGGCTATGAATCCGTCCCTTCCGACCTCGGCTGCCTCATCCTCTCCCGACATATGGGTTCGCGCCTCGGCCGTGTCCAGGCCGTCTTTGAGGATGCCTCTGGCGGTGTCTCTGGTGGCTCTCTCTCCTCCATAGTCGCCTACTTCAGTCAGTACGACTTTTCCACCGAAATTGGCGGCCCAACCGGCTTCCTTCACAATCCATACTACCTCCTTCCCGACCACGATACTAGCTCCCTACCAGCTCAACGTACCGACCCGGAAACGCAAGTCATCCCACCCGGAACCTTCTACTACAATGAACCAAACCAAACACAACTTCACGACGCAGAGAACGGATACATTGGCACCTGTGGCCTCACGGAGGCTACGAACCGTGCTGTTGTCTTCCGCACCCTTGGCCTCCAATCTCACTCCCTCTCAAACTCCCCGGACCCTTACCACCACGAATCGCTATCTCCCTACTGCCAACCTACCCCACCGCCAACAATTCAGCAGGATGAATTCTACGGTCCGGACTTCAACTACCGCGAATACTTCCTCATGCCACCATCCGCCATTTCCTCCATGGCCGCTTCGCTCACCTCTCACATTCTGCACAACACAATCCCCTACTTCTTCTCCTTCTCCGCATTCCGCCACACAACCTCCTTCTTCATCAACAAATTCTTTACCGAATCCGACGAGCTGGACGGCGACTACGATGATGTTTCATCAAATGGCTCCGACATCCCCAGACGCAAGCGGAAACACACCAAGAAGCCCGCTGCTCCAGCAGCTGGCTCAGGCGGATTCAGACTTCGGTTAGTCGGCAAGACTGCCAACCAGCCGGAGGAGGATCCACATTTTGGCTACGTCACTCTTCGTGGCAGCAAATCTTTTGGATCCGAATGGAGCAGCACGATTGCTGCCGAGACTGCAGTATATCTGTGTATGAAGCTCCGTGGCCTCGACACTGGGACTACTCTTTCGCCATACAGCCCCGAAGACGATATTCTCGAGGGATGGGAAGCATCATCAGGTGATATGATCTTTGGTGGATGCGAGTCTGGCCGACAAACACCAGTGAGTGGGCTGGGCATTGATATGGGTTTGCAGGGACGCAGAGGACGAGGAGGATTCTGGACACCGGCGAGTTTGGGTGTTGGAATCGTGCGATGGCTTGGGAAGCGTGGTCTCAACATCGAAACCGGATGGGGACGCGGGGAGCGCTCAGAAAAGAGAGAGTGGAGTGAGGGAGAGGACAGTGGGTTTGGAGAATGCTAGTGGTGACTTTGGTCACCAGCTAGACCTATAAAAGGGGACGAATTCTGGGGTACATGGTGCGGAGGATTGGCATGGTGAAGTTTTTCTTTCATTTGGGCATGGAGTTATGGGCGTTTAATGATTGTGTTTTCTTGCTTTCACGGTATTTCAACATATTAATTTGTGTTTACCTCCCTGACCTTTGTCTTTGCACTGCTTTGTTCCCTTTGTTTTTGTCACTACCTGGAGGATTGTGCCAGGTCTACGCTTTGCTTTCCTTTGTTTTGTATTTATAGATCAGGGTTACTTTTGTTTGAGTATTCAGTAGTAGTGGTAGTGAAATCCTTGATAGGTCTTCTGGTGGATAGTTTCTGGCTGTCTACCAGAAGTTGGCATATATAGAAAGCGTTTCTTATACATAGATCGACTTTTTTTCTGTACTAGTAATACATGATATGATTATAGCTGCAAAAATGCCTCTTTTCCGAACTGTAGTGAATGATTACTGGACGATGCTGTCGACTGTATGCCCTAATCACTTGACCCCGCACCTTGGAGAGGAGCATTGGGAGGATACCAAGTCCGTCCAATCGCTCGAGTCTTGACTATCAGTGCCTATCCGGTCCCATAACGGGACGCAGCATCTCATCTTCGTTGCCTCTGTCAAATGAGATCCAACGAGATTGTGACGTGAGCGCATGAGCTGGCCGGATACTGGCATGAGGGTTGCACGCCTTCCGGAAATGGGCGGGCTTCACCAGAATGGCATATTGTTGGTCGCAAAGGTTGGATTTGTCCATATTGTTCGATGAAGCTTCCGGTGCCGGTTCTACCTGCAGATTCGAGAGGTGAAATCCCTTCTGTTCCTTTGCATGCGGTGGGCATCCGGGTAGGCTGGATCACAATATCAATATCAACGCTTTTATACTCCCTTAGATTCGATTCGCACGAGGGCTGAGGCATAACCCAAGAAGTAGAGAGCTCTGTGCAAAGTCCGCACTTGTGGGAGGAATCCAGGCCCTTGATCTTGACGTTCACCACATGGCTTCCCGCAAAGACTCGGAGATAACTTCACGATCGAAGCTATCACTGGTTGTCAATGCTTTCGCCACTGTCCACTCCCAAAAGAATCAGACGAATCCCAAATCCAGCAACGCCATGAAGTCTCTCAGTGTTTCGCCAACATTTGGCACCCGATTTGGACCATCATTGTCCCTATTCTGAGCTCACGATTTCGTCTAGTTATTATGTGAATTCACCGACCCTTGGATCCCAGAAGTCGCTCTTTGACGAGATCAGGGAAGATGAGGTTGAAGCTCAGGGAAGAGATTTACATGGATCTTCTTCTTTGACGAGGCCACGCGATTCGCTTGAAAGAAAGTTAATTGCCCTTCAAGTTCATGCGGGTCGGGATGGGGGGTTATGCAGACTGATCATCATCATGCGAAACTTTTGGCGAGGTGAAGTCCAACGACGACGATTCGACGATGTTTGGAGCTCAAACATGGTTTATTAGTGTGGTTCAAGTCTGGCACTGTGTAAGATGGGCACTCGCATTTCGATACTTGTGGTTTCTGGAACAGTTTAAGGAAGGTTTGGCTAGAGTTTGGGGATGTTGGTCGATTGGTCTTCAACCACCCCATCCAAACGTTCAGATGCACGGCAGGATTTGGCGACAACCTCATCCAGCGCATCCATTGGACAACCAACAACGGCTCCCACAGTTTCAAAGAGGATGAGATGCACGATGATGCTTGTCCTTTGTGGGTGAGATCCACACGTTTGAGGTCCTCGCTTCTCTTCAAACCCCCATCTCGATGGGTTGACTTCCAACTTGGGATGAGCCTCGCAGGATCGTCATCCTGTTTCAAAATGTTTCTTCGGCCTCGTTTCAATCGAAATAACTACCAATCGGGCCGTTCTCAACCCAGGTTGCCCTCATCGCCTTCGGTCCAGTTTGGAATCATCTGCTGGAGCAAACGACGTGCCGAACAGAAAAAGAACAGAAACAGAAGGTCATCTCATTGTTTCGAAACGTTATCACACCGTGGATGCCATGGGTTCTGCCACGGCTTGTCTTTCTTGCCATGCCTCGAAGGTGTCTGGTGAAGGCGGCACAGCTCAACTACCACTCTTCGGACATGAGGCTCGTCTTCGGTACCGTAAACAGGCAATCCCGAAGGCTCATCTTATTGATATTGCGATTGGCGTCGTAACGAGCATCCCAATTCACTTTGCCTCGCTATCTCTATGCTATCGATATCGCAAATGAGCATTCGCGGCAAATACTACCATGGTTCTCTCTACTATGGAAAACTCGGGACGACTAGAAGCTTCTCGGGCCTGTCACTACGTTATATCGGGTTCGGTTGCCCTTCCTTCGGTGTTTGAGCCCATGGGGAAGGCTTCTCCGCGCTCCCGTTAACCACCCAGTTAAGCCTTACGCAGCGTACGCGAAGTGTCACTCTCTAAACCTTCTTCACAAGCTTAACCCAAGCCAAACATCCTTCCCCTGAATGCCGCCCACGCCTTTCCCAACGCGAACGGCTTGAGACATCCCTGTCAAATCATCGCAAAACCCTTGTCAAAAATATTCCAGAGGATGCCCAGAGGTGGGACAAAGCTCTTGTTGGAACCCTTTTGGTGGGAGTGTGTTGATGATGGTGGTGAAGATCCTGGGAGATGAGGGATGGGGGATTGGATGAGATGCTTTCTTTTTGGTGGAGAAGGACGGATGGGATACGGGTAAGAGTCTCCTGAGAGATGCCGAAAGGTGTTGCTTCCGTCTCGTTTCCGACTGCTCTTTTTTCTACCGTTCTCCACATTTTTTTCTTCTCCTCTCCACCTTCACCTTCCTCTTTCCTTTCCTCTGCTTCCCTTACTCCTTCCTCAAGTTCAACGGCGAGCCTTGGAAGTTGAGGCCTTACCGGAAACTTTTTGATAGGGGCATAACGACAGCTTCTCTCCTCTCCATATCCCAGACATTACCGTCTTTGGGAATCGGATCGAGCCTCATACGGGCGAGCGTCGGTGCTCATCTCATCTAGCCTCATCGGTTTGTATTGGGGTCTTTCCCTTCTCGAAAGATCGTCCTATTCATTCCGACTACAGTACCAGGTCTAGTCGCCCTATTCGTTCTTGTCCTTCTTTCGAGCTCGTCACTCTACTTCCTGATCAACTCACCCTATTCGCTCCTTACTGCTCGCTCACCTGGAAGTCTCTCGTTTTCACTCTTTCTTCACCATCCACCAGATACGATACGACAAAGGACGAAGCAGCTGCAACTGAGTCTAACAATTCAGTCCAGACGACGAGATCAACCAATTGCACCAAGCCGACACCTGAGACAGCAGAGACGTTACGGAGACGGAACGAGAACGAGACGACAACGACGGAAATAGACTTCAAAGCTTGGATAGGAGGTGATTCCTTCTCGACAATTGCTTCATCATTTACCAGACGACGTCTTTTTGGAAAACGATTCGACATCACGAACACGGAAGGAACCTGCCAGAGGACTTTTGAAACGACACCCGAAATTGAAACTTGATTGGATACACTGCGGACGTTTGGTGCCGTACCGGGATCGAGCCGCCAACGTCGACGGGAATCCGCATACGCACGCAAGGGATTGCAAGGAGTGCATGTGAAGTTCGATACGATACGAAATACGGTACGTCGTTTTTTCTCCCACTGAAGATTTGTGATGAGTGAAGGGTTGTCGGACCTTCAATGGGTTGCTAACACCTCATCTCGACAGCCGTTGCAATAACAAGACGCTACCATCGCATCTCAGCCTGAGTAGGCGCGAGAAGCCCATCTCAAGGTTGCGATGTACAACCCCTCAAACTCCAACACCAACTTGTCCGCTATGGACTACACCGACTACGACACCGACTACATCACAGATTACGAGCCTCCAGATCCACCTCCACTGCCCGCCTCAATACCCCGACCTGGCACTGCCGGAAACGGCTCGACAACCAACCACGCTCCCCTCAACCGTTCCCGCACCCCCTCCCGGATGAACCTCTCCAACGCCCCCTTCCTCTCGTCCTCTCCGCCTCAGGATGACTACTCTCAACATCATCTTTCCCCTCACTCACCCTCAGACCCCTCACAGCTTCCACTCCTCGACCCTCGTCGCTTCACGCCAACTCTGCACGCCTCGCTTGTCGCCGAAATTCTCTCTCTACGCCGCGATCTCGAACAGAAAACCCTCACCATCGAATCCCTCGAAGAAACTCTCACCTCAACCACCACCGAACAGACCCAAGCCACAAAGGATCTTTCGCGAGAAAACCGAGATCTCAAGCGCCAACTCTCCCAACTCGAATCTCACGCCTTTGACACCATTGTTGTCGAGCGCGATGAAGCTCTTCGTGAATCAGCCGAACTCAAGCGCATGGTCGAAAGACTTGGTCGCATGAGAAGGGAGAAGGAAGAAGAGGTCCGTCGACTCGAAGGGATCGCCCAGCGCGACCGCGAAAAACATGAAGAGGTCAAGCGTGGACTCGAGCGTCGAGTTGCGATTGCTGAGGGCCGTCTGAAAAATGTGCTCGAGGAACTCGAGGCCAGTCAGACCGCGGCAGCTGGCAAGAGAGGTTCTGTCGGATCCATCCGGACAATCGGCACAATCGGTGAAGAGGGTGAAGATATGGGTTCGCCCACTGCCGAAAGCGTCGCTAGTCCCCGTCAGCCATTCCGCCGTCGCCCCAGCACCCGAGAAGGTCGCCGGAGTGATGCTCCTGGCTCTCCAGATCGTGGAGGATTCAGACCGACGAGTTTCTTGCTCACGGATGAAGACTCCCGATATCCAATGTTCCAAGAACAGCAAGCCGAGGCTGGCGTAGGCAAGTCTCTTGCGGACGAGTTGGATTTTGGAAGCGAGGATGACTGGGATGCACAGACGGAGGATGAGGGTGCTACTACGCCGAGGGAGTGGGAGAGGGCCGATGCTGTCAAGAGTCCAGAGGATACGGACGGCGAACTTGGAATGCCTTTGCAAGGCCTCCTCGTTGAGTCCGCTGTCCAGACTGAGGATAAGGAGGTTGAAAGGCTTGAGGAACGCGTGGCTGAGTTGGAAGAGAGAGTTGCTGAACTTGAAGAGTTGCTCGCTAGACGGGATAAAGAACTTCAAGATCAGTCAACTGAGCTGAAGACTGCCCGCGAGAATGCCCTCGAAGTTAAGAAGCGCGACGAGGAGCTCACTCAGCTCGATTCCGAACTCAAGGTCCGCGAATCCAAGCTCTCTGACGCCCAGGCCGACGTTCAAGAAAGGGAACGCAAGATCACCGAATCCAAGAAAGCCGTCGAGGAGCAATCCCAAGCCAACCTCCGTGTCCAGGCCCATCTCGAGGGTATGCGCAGGCATCTCGATGAACAGGAGCAGGAGCAAAGGAGTGTCAAGGCGGCTTTGGAGGATTGGGAGAAGTGTCTTAAGGCTGAGGAAGAGGAGCATAGGTCGAGGGTCAGTCAGCTATCCAAACTTTTGGAGAAGCAGCCGGAAGTTGAAGAGCATCATGAGGAAGAGCACGAGGAACAAAAGGTAGAGGAGTTCCAATTGCCGGTCATGAGGGATGTGGAGACGGTGGAGGTGGCGTGCCAGACTGATGAGGTCGAGCTCGCCGTCAAGACAGAGCCAGTGGACGCCGAGAGTCGCCAAGAGGCGGTAGTTCCGGTAAAGGAGACGGCTTCTATGGGTTGCCAGACCGACGACATGGAGGTTCAGTCTTCGCCAGCGCCCGCACCGATATCGGATAAGGAATACGTCGAAATTGGAGTACAGACGGATGGAGTGCCGAGACGCACAAAGACAATGCCAGAAAGGCCACAGAGCATAGAGGTTGGAGTCCAAACCATACCCTCGCCCGAACCCGAACTCACGCTCACTGTCGAAGCCGGAGTCCAGACGTTACCCCAACACCAACAGGTGGAGCATAGCTTCTACCTTCCCGCAGGGCCTTCCACAGGGCTTCCCCACACCAGGGCCGGGCTACTCGAGAAGGGCGTCCAGACCGCCATCTGTCCTGGCGTCGAAGCCGCCGTTCAGACCACCATCTGCCCTGTCCGGGAAACCGCCGTTCAGACCACCATCGAGGACGGTAGAGACGATGCCGATAAGTCCGACCTTGCCGTCACCAGGGGCTCTTCAGCGCCAACAGTCTGTGAAGTCGGGGTCCAAGCCAGCGTGGAAACATGTCTAGTAGACTCAATGACAGAAACTATTGCGGAGGCTACTATTGTTGTTGAAACTATAGATACAGCCACTGATGCATTCACGCTGCCTATAATGATGACAGAATCTAGTATGCAGACAGATCCAGAACTAAAAGAAAAGAAAATTCCAGCCCCAATCATCCCCCACCTCATCCCGAAAATCAACATCATCCCGCCGCCCCCACCTACGCCTCCTCCACCACCTCCACCACCAACATATACTTCATCTGCAACCCAGACCGTAAACTCGGGCTATGTCACCCGTACCATGCAAACAGAGGGTATCAGAGTTGATCCCCGCAAACTGCCCCAGAAACTCCAACAGATAGCCTCTGAAAACGCCCTCTTAGACTCCCCACCAAAGGTCAAATCCCGTCGTAGCAACATCCTTGACTCCCCCATATCCACACCCATTTCCAGCCGTAAGATGGAGCCAACAGTCTTCTCTTCTCCAATTGCAATGAACAGAAACGAGATTTCCATCCTCGACTCTCCCATGCAAACGCCCATCGGAACACCAACTAGCCGCAGCCCGAGTGGACTTCTCGGTAAGAAGATCTCCAAAGAGCAACTCCTCGAATCTGCCGGACCGCCACCTTCATTGCCTAGACGCAGCTCGAAGAGAAAGGCAACATTGCCGCCATTGTGTACGAGTCCGCTTGTCTCAAGGCCTACAACAGTTCTCGAAGAGCCACGCTCGAGGTGTACTTCTCCTATCTCGTCATTGGCGGAGACGAATGCTACCTCGCTGCAAACACCCATCACATCAGCTGGTTATGGTGGGTACAACCGTGATCTCATGACGCCATCACCAACTGGTCGCCGGTCGGTCAGAAGCATGCGCTCCGTTCTCACCTCAGCATTTGACGGTGTAAGCTCTGACGACGAATCTTTCCTCAACCTTCAGCATGAGGCAGAAGCCAGTGAAGATGGTTACAAGACTGCCTTGTCTGCGCCTACCAGGCCAAGAAGAAGGACAGATGATGAGCGAGACTCTGACGACGACAACCTCCGTTCCAAGAGCTCCAAGGAAGCGCCAAGCCTCGCTACCACTAACGGATCTGGAGTGGCAGGTGGACCTCCGTTCCCAGTGCCAACCAGACTCAGTTCTAAGAAGACTGGTGTTTCTGGCTATCAGGCCTACCGGAGACAAGATTCAACTGGAGCTGCTGGGTATGGACGTCCAGATGCTTCTGCTCGGCCAAATCGCAAGAGGGACTCGAGTGTCCGCAGGTCAAGAAGCGCCAGCCAGATGGCAAGGATGGCCAATAGAGCTATCTCACCGAGCCAGTCAATTGCTTCGTCTGGTGGAAGAGACAGCCCGAGCTTGCCGCCTCTTCCGACTGATGAGGTCATGTCTCCGATTGTTTCTAGACATAGAGATGTCGTGAGAGATACCAATCCTACTCCCGCCTTCAGCAAACACCGCCAACCGGCTCCTTCCAATTCTGCCCCTGAGCCAGCAGCAGATCCTACAGTCCAGTCACAAACAACTGTCGTGCAAGCAATTACTGAGACGATGGTGGGTGAATGGATGTGGAAATACGTCCGTCGCCGTCGTTCCTTTGGTGTTGGCACCGACTTGTCCGGTAACGAAAGCCGAGGCACTGAAGGCGGTGCAGAAGGATCAGGTCAAAGGCACAAGCGGTGGGTGTGGCTTGCTCCATACGAAAGAGCTGTTATGTGGAGCTCCAGGCAGCCCAAGGATGGAAATGCAGCGATGGGGAAAAGCGGACGGAAATGTAAGTATTGCCCGGATTCATCACGGATCGAGACTCAACCCCCTTGTCCCCATCTCCTGGATTCGATTTCGAATGCCGACGGACGACCCGAACCCCCCTCCTCCCCCGACGATTCACCATCGTGCATCTCGAAGTTTAAAAACGGATTCCTAACCTCGCGGACGAAAATAGTGTCTATTCAGTCTGTTCTCGACGTCAAAGACGATACTCCCCTTCCAAAGGCGGCCTTGCAAAACGGTGCTCAGGCCTTTGGACGTTCTATCCTTATCTTGACTCCGGCTAGAGCGTTGAAGTTCACGGCACCGACTAAGGAGAGGCATTACATCTGGCTCACTGCCTTGTCGTTCCTTTCACATTCTGGCTCGGGTGATGGATTGCTTGCCTTGCCACCTGTTGTGCATGGACCTGATAGAGACCATATTCAACAGGCTGGTTACGGTGGCCGTCTTGGTGCTGCTGGAGCTGGATACAGGGGCAGTATTGATGACTTTGATGCTGCTATTCCACCCCCAATTCAGACGCAACGAGAAACTGGATATGGGGTCAGAGACTCGATAAGAGTAGCCAAGTCAAAGTTTTCGATCGGTACCTCTGCTCTCTCCAAGCAGGACTCCCATGTCCACAGCGTAAGAGATGCAAGATCACCTTCTCCATTCTCAAACTCCTCTCTCTCCTCTTTCAACCCTGGTCCGAAACGCAACAACCAGCAACGACCAGCCTCACCGGAATCCTTCTATGGACCTCCGCCAATTGCTATGCATAGACCAGGTGTCCACCAGAATCACCCCAACAATCCGAGAAACCATCGACGAGAACCATCAGAATTGAGCTTTGCCGACTCTGTTGCACCTCCTCCAATCTCAAGAGATCGTTACGGTGGTCCTAACCACATGAGGAAAAGGTCAAATACCAACGCCAGACCGGCTCCTAGGAGGTCAATCTCAGGATCAACGGCTTTCTCGGCTATCCCACCACACGTCCAACCTTCCTTCGACAGCCATTTTGTTGGCGGTAAACGTGGCTCTGTAACTCTCGAGGACTCGCCGTTCTTTTCAAGCTTATCGGCGGCCGCGGGAGGTGCAGGAACTGCAAATTCCTTCATGTCTAGACGGGATTCAAGGAGAGATAGTTATTTCCGTGAGCCCGGTACTGGTGGGATTGGTCTTGTTGGCAATGCAGTGGGCCCTTCAAACGCCTCGATCTTGTCGGGTGTGAGCGGATACTCTGGTTGGTCTGGCGTCTCTGACGCCGTCAAGCCAGTGGGTACAATGAGAATGGAAGCGTTCATCGAGTCCTCCGCCGGAGGATTCGGGTTCGGCGTTCCCTCCGGAAGAGCCACACCTCAAGGCAGAAGAGGAAGAAAAGACAGTCTTGCCTCCATCAAGGCCGGCAGAGGCCGACGAGACTCAAACTTCTCAAGGCGAGGAGGCGTCGAGGAAGTCTTTGGTGGTGGCTGGGGAGGAGACGGATATAGTGTTACGACAACTGTGAGTGGTGGAGATGGCAGCAGCTGGAGATGAGGTGGAAGGTGTTAATGTTTTGATGGTGATGCGGAGATGTGGAGATGTACTACTTTGTGTGGGTTATTAGGCGTTGGTTCTTTCTGGATTGGTACTGTTTCTTTTGGATTTTGGATGGGTTGTGTACTTTTTTGGGCAATTGGTTGTATATAGATGCACTGGGCTTACTGGGTGCTGTAATTTCTAGTTTCTTAATTGATAGAGTTTTCCGTGTTACTGGACGTCGTTGAGAGGTTGTTCATGTATCGTGGTGGGGCAATGGTTGATTTGTGATGTTACCGGTATGTGGGTGTGATTGCTTTCGCTTGCCCTGGTCGAGTAATTTGCCCGGGGACGGGTATCTCAATAAGGTGAGTCGCGTTATTGTTACATTGGCCTTTGCTGACCAGCTCGTAAATAGATCCACGAGGGTCTTGGGGCGATTTCGCGAAGGATCTCACATGTTCTACGACTTCGGCTTTCTGGCCTTCTAGGCCTCGATACGATGCTAACTCAGGCGAAAATGCTTCGCGACGGAGTTGCGATGGGGATCAGAATTCCTCTGGAGAAGATCTGGCCCTTGCAAGTCACTACTATTTCCTAAAGTTTCTATATCTTGCAAAGCTCAGCCGTCTTTATTGCAATAAATCCAACATCCACAAACCAACACTCGAAACTGCCCCAAGCAATCACTCAACTACTTCGTCTATTCAACATGTCTTCCAGCAGCAGAAGCTCCTCTCCCAACGCCTGCAACACTATCATCAAGACCACACAGGAACTCGAAAAAGACATCGACACGCTTATCCAGCTCAATGTTGAGAAGGCCATCTACGAAGAGAGGGTCCGAGTTGCTGAGGAGATGGAGAAAGAGCGCGAGCGCGTGCAGAAACCAAACGTTAATCTGTATGCGACTGGAACATCCAGTGACTTTGAGGAAGGGCGAAATGGACTGAGAGATGCGGCCTATCGAATGTATGACGATCAAAAGCTCCGTGGGCGTGAATATATTGTCAAGCAACGCTGCATCAGTATTCTCGACCTCCTGCTTTCGCGCCTCGGCATCTCAAGCTCCATTGAGATCAATGATGCTGAGAGGGAGGATGTTCGGCTGGAGTTTGAAGGTGTTGAGGATCATTCCCTTTTGGATATCCTGGCCGACTATCGGTACAAGCTTAAGGGGGTGCAAAATGAGCTTGAGAGCAGGTGCTTGGAGGTGGAGAAGAAGCTGGGGATGTCGTGTATGGCTGCACGTATACCTGATTGCGAGTCTGGAGGAGAGTCGGTCGCTGATATAGGTGAAGAGAAGGAGAAATGCCCACCTCCGGGCACCTTCTTCAAGACCTTCCTCCGTGGCCTGGAGAAGATCTACCCTTCAGGTTACATCCTTCAGGATGACTCTGAAGAGAGTCAGAAGTGTGCGAAGAAACTTCAAGACCTCAAGCTGAACGCCACTGGAGAAGAAGCGCTAGGCTTTGGGGTTTTCTTCATGGAGGTGGGCTTTTACGCCGGGGTCGCAGCAGTAATGTTCTTGCTTCTTGCCATTCCTGTCATTCGTGGACTGTTCTGGGCTTGCAGGAACCTTACTCTGGTGCAGCTCCTGGTATGCATGGTAGTACTTCGCGGCCTCTATTGGTGGGTTTTCGAGGCTACTGGCCTGCAATCCTACTTGAGCCGCATAACATCAGATTATATTAGTGAAGAGATTCTGGAAATGGCCAGAGAAAATAAGCTTATAAGTGAGACAGATGGCCGGGCCTCGGAAGAGAAGACGCCTTCGCAATCGGTCCCTGAGTCTGATGTGGCCCCGGTTGATGGTACAGATGTCGTCGTTGATGACCATGTCACTTCCGACGGGGAACGACTACCCACCATGAAGGAAACGCTCGAGACAAAGGTGGATCTGATCTTTTCGCTCTTTACGAATGATCCCAAATCGCCTGAGGGTGAAAAGATTTGGCAAGAACTCAAGGATCTCAGAATGATTGCTACCGGAGAAGAAGTAGCTTCCGTTGGGTTACTTTCGGCAAGTCTCGGTGCTGCTGGAACGGTAGCAATCTTGATGTTCCTCGTATTGCTTTTGGGAGCAGGGCTGGCTGTGTATAAGGCACTGGAGTTGCTATATGACAACATCACTGCGCTCCGACTCCTTGCCTCTATGTCGATGTTGCTTCTCATTCACATATATGTTGTCGAATTGCGTGAGTTGCCTTCGAAATTCAGAACTCTTGCCCGAAAGATCAGAGAGAAGGGAAGAGAACTGGGGCGGAAGGCGAGAGAGTAGCTAGCGATTCGTAGAATGCCGGAGTAGAAGGTCGCCGGAGAAGAGATACTTGTATTGTTTCAGTATATACTTACTTAATTAGTATCATTTTGATAGGACGGAATTTAACTCAAGTCTAATTCAATCCATAGCGTCAGCCGTCGTGCTTGCAAGTCTGTGCTGCGTGAAGGTGTTTTTTTTAGCGGGCACCTCGTTATTCTGCGCAATATGCTCGCTAAAAGAGCAACATTCATCGCTAATTCTAGGCTGCTATGGTTAAGGGTGGATTTGCCAAGACGGTTGGGTGCATCTCTTTCCGTGAGCAATTCCTCATGCAAACGGATCCCTTCCAGAACCTCTTCCACCCCACTCTCCCAAATCTTACTTCGCAGCACGTCTTCCACCACTCCGACGACCAACTCTCTTCCAAAATGTCGCCAAACTTTTAACTCCAACGGATCGATTAGCCATCATACACATAAGTCTCGGGCGGAGGAGACTGTGATTCCGAAAGGCATCTTACTCTAGATCATGAGGATTGGAGGCATAAGTACGCAAGAAGTACTAAAATGGTTGTGTAGATGTCGAATAATCGTCAGAAAAAGCCATACCGACAAATATTCCAGGATCGCCCTCGTACTCAAGATGGAAGGCTCCAGTGTCGGGCTCTCAGGGGCTCGACCAATCGAGCTTCGCACGATTCGGTACATCGACAAACAAACGGTCAAACTGACTGAGGAATATGACGATGGTTTCGATCAGGACGACTCCAATGGGCAGCCGACTTGTATAGGAATCGAAATAGACGGCTGATGCCACGAAGCTGATGAGTGGGCTTTAGCTCTCTCTGAAGAAGAGAAATACCACGAGTACCCGATGTCTCTCTGGTGGAATGGTGCGAGGAGGATGCTCAAGATACTTCCAAGGCTCTGGTGGACCGTGAACGGGCATGCAATTCACGCTGATGACGGTGTAAATACCCCGAGAGTTGTATTATTTCGGCTCAGTGCCCCATCTGCTTCACTTTTGCCAGTTGCTGCTTTGCATGGTTCTATCTCTGGTATTAAACGAACTAGATACTCCCCCGAAACGTCTAAGGCTAACAGCAATCAGGATGCTCAATCACACAAGTCCAGATCAAAACTGTACTCAACATAACCCTACTTCCCGACCGGCTCGGACATCAACTCAAGAAAGATGGTCTCCGCATACTTCGGCATCGCCAGCACAGCTCCAACATCAACACCGCCGGGGTTTAGGCCTTGAGGAAGAGCACATGTCTTCAACCTTACCATAATACCAACTATTCTGACGTTGTAGTTGCCCATGCTTGGACATAGCTCTTTCTTCTCCTTTTGCAGGTAATCTTGGAGAAAGCCAACTTCCGTGATATCAAGCTTGTCCAATTCCAACAGCATCTGCATATACGGCATAGGAGGGGTGTTCTTGGTAAGCATGGATTCGAGAGTGGAGCCCTGTCTGAGTGAATTCTGGGTTTTGACGGTCTCGGGATCCATCTTAATCGTGGTGTTTTTCACCCATGCTGGGCAGGGAGAGTCCTTGTTCCACAGTTTAAGACCCGGATCCTTGAATTTGAGAATTCGTATGGCTCGCTCCCCGATTGGCATTAAAGTGGCGATTGGGCCTGTGGTTTTCCTCACAGGCTCCTTCCTGGGGCCGGGTTCTTTTTCCTCCAATGCACCTCGAGATCCATCTTCTGCCTTTGGAACGGACGCAGTTGCCGTGCCGATAGAGCCTGTGGCTTTCATCGTGGTAGGTGATTTGGCTTGAGATGGGTCCAATTTCTCCTCGGGAATCTGTACATGTTAATATCGATGCTTTCATCTGAGAAAGTCCGGGGACCATACTTTTGCAGAAGTGCCCTCGGCCTTTGCAACTTGGCCCACGAAGGGATTGTTGGATTGAAACTTCGGTTTGTCGCTCATTGTGTAGCTTGGTGATCTGTGTAGTTGAGGTGTCCTTGGAATCTAGCTGGCATAGGCCCAAAGCATTTGGTTAGCATGAGTGATATGGAATGGGGTCAGGGGAGTAATGAGGGAGAAAATAGGGTATACCTTTGATGGCTTGATCGTCGATGCTTATCGAGTATGGAAAGGAATGAGTATAGGATCCGAACAGGTGGACTTAAGGCCGTTCTTATAGAGAAATGAAGCAGACATCCATCAAACATGAGTTCACTCCCACTTTGCTAAATGCTATGGCGGAGTAGTAGAGAAGCAGGCAGCACTCCTTCAGCCTGTTTGGACGTTCCAGTGCTCCTCTTGGATTAGCAAGAGATCATTACTTACAAAGAATGGCTCTTCGGCAAGGAATGATACAAGAGGTGTGTAAACGATGTGAAATGTTTCGGATACTACAAAGGAGACCAAGAGTTCCAGGCCCCTACCAACAGGTACAAAATCAGGTGGTTGCAACGAAGGGGAAGAAGGTGCAAACGGGCGAGAGTGTGGAGTTATGAATCAGATATTCGATTTCTCGACTGCTTTGAAACAACAGGAGCCCTATCATAATTCCTACGGGTATCAAAACGTCTAGAAGGTCAAACGAAGTACACTTACCACTCAAAAGTTCTTTGGCTCTCCACAGCCTTTTGTATTGATGTTCGGGAAGAATAAAGAAAGCAAGCGAATGAAAAGGAAAAGAAAAGCAGAGGGAATATTATCATCAATCATAGAGATATAACAATGCCTTTTGCATATTTCTTCTGCAACACCATTCTTCACAACCTTCGTCAATCTACTCATCCTTCAAGATCTCCTCGATAACCTCCGGGCCCGCACTCATAACTCCCCAATGACCCAACCCCTTCAACACCCTAACCTTCGCCCCGAAAATCCTAGCAGCCTCCGTACAAATCCTCCAATCCAACGCATGATCAGCATCACAAAACAAGAAGGTCATCGGAACCCTATAAGGATTATCCAACCGTCTTCCCAACGCAACATCCGTGCTACTTGGCTTTCCTGCATCAGAAGCTGGTACAAATCGTGGCAAATCCGCTGGAAGAGTCGAGTCGTGGAACCGACCACGGGCTAGCGGTTCCTGGTAGAGGCGAATCATTTGATGGAAACGAGCCCACAAGTTCGTAGGGACTCGGTGGTCGTACTTGAGGCCCTCGGAGACTGTACCGGGAGTGGCAACGAGAGATGGAGGTGGTCCAGCAATAGTAGCCCGATAGAAATCCTTCTCATATTGCTTCTGCTCGGTCGTTCCCTCCACATCCTCGCAGACAATCTCTGAACAGCCTTTGACCATGTAGTCTACATAGCCTTGTCCCATAGCCAGATGTCTGAACCAGGTGGGCGAGATGCGGAACATGAAAACGTAGTGGGACCTGCCGAAGATCTGTTTCAGGACGATGCCAACGTTCCGGAAGAAGGTGGGGAGTTGGAGACGGAATAGAGACCGAGTAGCGGTCGAGAGCATGTTGTCGATGGTGTGTCTGGCTCCCAAGGGGTCGATGCTGTTGGCGGCGACAATGCGAGTAACGAGAGTTTCGGGGAGGATATGGGCCAGGGACATGACGATAGTGGCTCCCCAGTCATGGCCGAACAGGGTAAGTGGTTGGGTTGGATAGGTTGACTTGATGTGGACCAAGAAGCGAGCAAGGAGAGGGTAGAGGTTATCTGGTGTGTAGAGGGTTGACTCTGCGAAAGGAGTTGATGCACCATATGATGGGAGCGAGATGGCGACGCAGGTGTGGTTTTGCAGAGCTTGGTGCTGGAGGATCCTCTTGTAGCTGAAAGGGCTCTAGGCCATCGTTAGTCTAGCTTCGACCCAGCAGATATCATCATTGGACTCTTACATCTGGGAAACCATGGAAGAAGACGATGGTCTTTCTTTCTCCAGTTGTTGGGACACCGGATGGCTGAGTGAGCAGGTAGTGAAGGACCATCCCAGACTCCTCGTCCGTCCAGAATTGATGCGACACAAGTCCATCGAGTGGTTGTCCTTCAGGGTTCCATAGCAACTCCCGCAGAGCTAAGATTCGCTGGGTCTCGGCTGGCGTATCCTTCTTGTAGAGGGCCAGACGAGCGAGGTTGTGAAGGCAGACAATTAGGGTGCCATATGTGGTGGTGAAGATATCGCTGATGAAGTTTATTGGCATTGCCTTTGGTTTGTCTGAGAATGACGAGTGCATGGTGGTGATGTTTGGTGATGGTGTTGAGGAAGGTTGAGCGGAAAGCGAGAACGGAGAATGGGAGCAGAGTGAAACGACGTCACTGCCGGATAAAATGCCTTGGCTACACAAGAGACTCGGCACATGTGGCAGCTTACGAAGTACAACTTCCGAGATTCATACCTAACGGCGGAACGGGCGCCTTTATGTATCAACAAAATGTCAGCCAAAGCTTGCAAAGGTACACAGCTCAAGCTTTCAAGTTAAACATCATTAGACTCATCATGAGTCGACTGTGCTGCGTTGTCATATGACACGAACTTTGATCTTCGATTTGCCCTACAAGGCTACACCTAGTGAGATGCAATCGTGATGCATCTAGGCTCTAAGTTAGGCCAAGTATCTTCGTATGCATCCAAGTCCAATGTGCGGTGTACAAGTATACTACTTGATAAGCAGCTCGAAACTGCTATATTTGCAGCGACATGAACGACAAAGCAAGGGAGCATCATCTGATCGATACCTTGAATGACATGAATTGAACCTGACCCGGGATACATCAGAGACAAGTATAGGTCACAGCAGTTGCGCCATGCGGACAGCGAGTTTGCAAGGTTCAATTCAAGCTCATCTCTAGAGTAAAAACAGAGCATTGGAGAACCGATTGCAAAGAATCGATCCCGGCCTCATTAAGTTATTCCTAACCAGTGCACGAAGCCTCAGCACACCAACGTAGATGCGTACTCCTCGAGTCCAAGTCTATACGGCACGATTACCGAAACCGCATACCGCAACTCTTCTCGGTCCCTAAAGCTTCTACGCCTACCAAAACCGTCACAGTCCAAGCCATATCCACTTCTACCTCCTTCAGCATCCTCCCTTACGAGCTCCACCTCAAAATCCTTCTCCAAATATCATCATCGCCTACCCACAGCTCATCAAGCCCATAGTCCAGAACTATCTAGTGTCAGTCTTCCGCTCTTTGCTGCGCAATGAGCTCGCCCTATTCACCCCGACGAAGACTACAGGCCGATCGATCCTCATACATGAACTTCAGCAACTCAATGTAGAAATGGTTGCTGCAAGGACATGTGCATCTGCCTTGGAGGGATGCAGTGGTGCATGTCATCGGGGTCTTTTTATCGACGATGGCATCTTGCAAGATCGTCCACCGGGAGTTTGCAGCAAAGGGAAGTTGAGCTGCTATCTGCAGAGTCAGGCCAGATGCGCCAAGGACCAGCTGAGAAGGAGTTGATGTTCCGGTATGAAGGTGAGCTACTGGGATGACCGGGACCGTGGCACGGGTTCGGCGTATCGAGGGCGATTCAGATCAGGCAGTCAAGCACTATGTTCCTGAGCTGGGGCTTGCAGATAAGAGACGGATGGGGTTTTCGGAGATCGATATCCTTTGGGGGTTGGATGAGCTGGAGACTGAGACGGGTATGATTAAGCATTCGTGGTGAGTGGATCAGGGGAGTTATCTTCGGGATTGCGATCTAGGGGAAAGGGAATGGGATTGCCTCCTGGTAGATTTGGCGATCTGGGATGATCGTAGACTGGAAGGGTGGAGCTGCTGTTTCCACGATCTGATTCGGTATTGTAACGAGGGTTAAGTAATGAGATGGACGTATTCGGCCACTGAACTGAGAAACTGAAAAAAGAAGAGCTGAGACGTAAGTGCTCTGTTAAAGCAATCGTGGACATGTTAGCTCCTACCCGAACCAAATCGAAGATGAGTTGTAGGCTAGGAAATACCTTATCCAACAAGAAGGACGTAGTTTAGAGATCCAGCTGCGCTTCCCTGATCGACCATCCCGACGAGTTCTTCTCGTCTGAGCCAAATTCCTGTAACGAGAAGCTGAGCCTCGAGTCTTTGCAATGTCTGCACAAAGTAGTAGAATAACTGAACCGTCGCTGATTTCGGAATGCGGTTCGAGCGTTGCAACATGTTGTTTCAGTTGATCGCCACTTCCTTTGCGCTTTTCTCCGATTTCCACCATAAATCCAGGCATGGATCCAAGATTCTACGGGTCGAGCACCCCAACCGTCCCTCCTTCAAAAGCTATTCCGATATTTGCAAGTCGAGAATGTAGCGACGGTAGCTTCAGACATTACGATTGTAGAGTTTGCTGGGTTGGCGAATCGAGGAAGAAGCTGAGAAACAACAGGCTCGGAAGTGGCAGAACTTCGGTTTATCGCAGAAGAATCTGCACTATGTCAGCTTGGACTTGTAGAGCCGCCTCTAGGATCCTTCCCTGTCAGGACTTGGGCTCTGGGCCGTTTTTTGTACTTTCTGGGTGGATTTGTCGACCTGCGAGTAACTCGTTTGATCATTCTTTGAATGACGTCGACAGCGACGGCGAGAAAGTGTAGTAGGCGTAAAGAAAGGCGTAAACAGCTTTCGAGGCGTAAAGTAAGGAATAAAGGATGTGTGCACGTTGTAAGCAGTCCCATGGTGGATTTCGGATCACGGAGTGAGGGGGGTTGACGAGATGTGGCTTTCGAGAGAGGAGGGCTCTTTGACTCAGATGTTAGTAATCCAGTTTGCACGTGACAAAGCCAAGCGCTTGGAAACTGGCATGCTATGTATTCCTGCAGCGACCCGTCCCTCGTCCTTCATGCCACAACAGCAACCATCCGTCTTCACCATCATGCTTTTCACATCGTGCATTCCACAGCATTACCTCGGATCCCCCAGTATCCGAAGACTTCAGAGCATTCCGAGCTCGATGTAAGGTTCAATTCGTCTCAAGCTCAAGGATCCTCAAGTCCACATCCGAATCGCTACCGCCTCGGCGTACGTCAACGACTTTTTGCTGAGCCTCTCACGACTTTTCGCCCTCGAATATCCAGAACTTCGTCTCATGCACGTCAAACAGCTACTGTGCCTCGAACATTCCAGCGCATCAGGAGCCAGACGGCAGTTCAGCAGCTCAATCTGTCACCAACCGGTACCTTTACCTCGACAAATTTCGAAGGTTCAATGTTTACAATCCGCCTAATTATCAGAAGCTCAATTCCCTGTCGACAGACATCACTTTCAGAATCGAGCATCTTCCCGTCATCTCCAGTCTACCACTGTTCAAATGCAATATGAGCTGCAGAATGCGCCAAAGTCAACTTCACTGCCGTTACCGTTTACAAAGACGATGTATATTACAGTGCATTTCAAATCAACGGGCACCATTTCATGCCTGTAGAGACTACGGAGTATTACCAGGCACCTGCATACGATATAGATGACAGCTATATTCATTCTTGGCGATACCGGCTCTTCCTAGGCACGACGATCTCGACATCGCCTTGCACCAGCCGGATAAACCTGACACGGCCAAACCCACGGTTGTGGTGGGCGACGGATGGCTAAGCTTTCGCCGATCCGATTGAAGGTGTCTGGGAATGACACTGGTATGATTCTGGGGGAGTTGCGCCATGCATTGGCGGACTAGTCAAGTAATAATAGGTCAAGTCCAAAATAATAGCTGCGACAAATATTATGACGGGAAACGGTGCAGCGGAGTGGTCACGACGGGATGAGACCTGAAGGCGGAAAGATACCTGCGAAGGGACATGCGCTTGCGTGCTGATCGGAGCTTTTCGCTCGTTTGGGCTCGGCTAAGGACCTGAGGGAGCTGTCGATGACGCTGAGATGTAGCTTTTGACGGATGTCGATGTACAACCTCTCGTTCAACCTCAGGGCTCGCTCGAGAGATTGAGCGATCTGCTTCTGATGATGCGATACTCAGGATTGACTGTATCCTCCAGGGTTCCTACAGGGCTCGGTTACCTCAACATGGACTGATGAGAAGCCTAGGTCAATATCTCATCTCTACGGTCAACTACTTCAAAGCAGTTCTATAAAGACCACCTCCTCGCCTCCTTTTCATCATCACCATCGAACAATCGAATAGTCTCTTCACATCCTCAAGAAGCCATCAACACAAACCAGCAACTCCTTCATCACCACCTCAATCCATCACAATGAAGATCACCAAGCTCGTTTCCGTCTTCTTCCCATTCATTGCCTCCGACTGGACCGACCAGTCCGACTTTGTCCGTGGAGGTGTCTCTTTCTCCAAGATCGACATCGCCAAAGGCGGCCGTACTGCCACCTTCAGCGGTGAGCTCAACACCACCATCCTCGATGCTGGTTTCTCCTCCCAGCGTTTGACTGGAACCCGCACCTTCGACTGGTCCAAGTTCAAGGGTGTTCGTTTCGAGTACGAGAGTAAGCCAACACCCAATCCACTCTTCCTCTGAACCATACTAATATCCTTTCTAGCTCCCGACTGCAACCTTCTCCCACCAGTCTTCACCCTCATCATCAAGGACCGTCTCCAGCAAGGTGACGACGGAGTCCCAGGTGTCACCCCCGGCTTCACCCCAGACCCAACTCTCCCACCAGGACCAGACACCCTCGACTTCGAGTACAACTTCAAGCCAGAGTGCAACCCACACCGCCCACGCAAGACCTACTCCGTCACCCCATCCTTCAAGGACTTTGATGCTTGGTACCGTGGAACATTGACTGAGGGAACCCTCAACTTGAAGACTGTCAGACGCTTCCAGGTTATGGTTCGCTCTTTCGAGGAGTTGCAGAAGGAGAGATTGCAGGATGGAAAGTGGAAGTTGAAGGTCAACAGAATCCAGCTTTGGAAGTAAATCATATGCTGTGGTATATCTGCAAGCTGCGAGGATATGCTTGGGAGGGAGTAATTAGGAGGTGGAGTTTATGATTGTCGATTGGTTATTTGGCTCTGATTTGGGTTATTTGTACTGTACTGTTATGGAGTGTAATATATTGCTTAATGTTTCTCAGCTTGGCCCGTTCGGTTCATCTTCTATGGATGTGCAGCAGTTAAATTATGTTCGCTCTTGGAAGATTTCGTTTGCACCCCACGATTTGATGGTCGACTTGAAGCTGGACCACACTGCGTTTGCAATACTTCTGAAGCAGATAAGGAGCGGCTACTCCTTGTGCATTCTTGTTCTTCATTCCCTTCGGCGCAAATCATCCTAGGAAGTTATTCACCTGTCACCAAGTAAGTGGCCACCGTCTACCAACAAGCTATCAGCCATCGTCCAGGACGAATGCAGGATTATCGGCTGACACAAACAGATCTTCAGCACTTTTGCAGCCTCAGCGAGGTTCAAACTATCAGACATCTACGCAGTTTCTCCCCTAGCCTTGTACAAACTCGTCAATCGCACAAGACGCTGTATCGAATGTCGAACATTGAGCCACCAACAGGTGGAACGGTTGGGGAATTGGAACGAGTAGGTCAGAGTGGAAACAATCCCCATGTCGACGATAAATCCCAAGCACCAACCAGGACGGAACTCCATATTCTACGTCCAACCGCCTGCCAAATGCAGAGAGGTGATGTTCGCGGATACGTAGTTAAGGAGCTAAATGACAACGTCGATCCGAACGACCTTCGAGACCGATTGGACTGGAATGAGTGTCCTATCAATTACTACCTTGGGAACGAAAGGGTGCCGAATTCTTTCTCTCGCCCCAACTGTACCTGGAAGCTGGTCCGGATACCCGAAAGTCCTACTTCTGTTGGTGCCTTGGACAGATACTTCCCCGAGAAGAGTTCCTATTTGGTCACGTCAAATGACAATCTTATGAAAGAAGTGGTTAAGCTTGGTCGTTTGTGTCGAAAGCTTCTGGCAGATTATCTTGAGGAGCTCAATAAGGATGCCACCCCGTCTGACTCGCTCGTGATTGCTGGGTTGTATGTGGAGATGTGCGAGTGGAAGAAGCAAGCTGAAGATAGGGGGGTCGCTGGTTTCGAAATTCTCTTCAAGGACAAATTCTTTCCTAAAACAATATTTGTCAGACTGAAGCGCTGTCAGGAAGCGTAGTTAGTAGTGGCCGAGCCTTTATGATGAACTTGGGTGCATAGAGGTTGTTGAGGAGTGGTATCCAACCATGAAGTATGTGTACTTGGTTTTCGTGTTGCGGTTTTCTTATTTTAATGCGCGCCCTACTGTTGTTTCTCGGGAAGGGCTTGGAGACGACACTCCTTAGTAGTATGGGTCAGTAGAGATTGTTATGTTAGCAGATGCCATGCACTGCGTTAACGTTGGGATTGTTACCGATCACCAAAGAAGACTTCCATTCACACGTGTGCACTGGCTGGATTCTTCCAAGCTCATTCATCTTGTTCAGTTATCATCATCCTCAAGTCCAGGCTGCTCCGATATTGGATTCGATGCATCTACACCCCACGTTACATTTCCCGCGGAAATGGTTCTGACATGCTTTCAGATACAGTTCACAGTGCTTTATGTCGAAAGAAACCTGAAGGGACCAGTCTACTGCTATCCATACCAGTTCAAGCTGACCAGTTCGATAGTAGGATATGTGCAATAACTGTGAACGTCATGAACCATGTAGCTTCACCGAGTCAAGCCATCTTGACCATCAAACAACACCATGCTCAGCACTGCACGTCAGCTTGAACCCAACGTCTCTTCATGTTGACTGAGATACTCACTCCCTCTTTAACATGGACTTTCCACTTGATCCGCTTCATCATCCACCTCCTACAATCCCACCACAAAGACATCCACCTTTCCGCTTTTGCCCCATCTCATCACGATGATTGTCCCCAAAGCCCCAGTTCTCAGCCTCCACACCCGCCTCCAGTTCCAATCCCACATCCTCACAATCTCCCACCTCTCAACCCACCTTGCCCTCCTCTCACCCCACACTCCAATACCCAAAGAATACGATCCAAAGACATCACCAACCCACGTCTACACCGAGCTCCTCCGAATCCTAACACTGCAGACTCACATCTTTGGCAACATGATGAGCGACCGTATCGAAGCCCTCGAAAATGCGCTTCCTTCTCCTCGAAAGATGATTCATGCCGAACGAAAGGAGCGGATCATGGAGTGGGTGGAGCTCGCTCGAGTACTGCAGATTTACGAAAACACGCTTAAGGCGTTGGATGTCGATGTCAAGAAGGATGTGAGCGATAAGATCCGGATGGAAGCCCTGCTGGCAAGAGCTAGGTTGCTTGGAGTGCGGTATTGGGCTTGTGGGTTGGTGGAGTTGGATATTCAGCGGCTGCTTCAGCAGAGGGTTCCAGTCTGGAGGGAGGCTATTGAGCGGAAGGTGGATGAATTGGAACAGTATGAAGACCACGGTATGGAGACTTTTGTTTCTGCTAGTACTGTGCTTGAGAGCTTGAATGCCTCAGAGGGTACGGCTGTATGGCCTGGAGATGCACTCGATGAGGATGGTGAGCTCAGGTTGGAGAAACGGGTGGAGATTGTGCGGTATTTGGGGATGGTTGAGATGCTGCTTGATCAGTATCGGGATAAGCAGCTTCCTTACAGGAGGTTACGGTTGGATAACATCAGGATTCCAGGTGATGCTCTGAAGCAATTTCATTTCTTGGTCAATATGTTCTTCCGGAGTATCGAAGAAGACTGGTCAACTATCAGTGAGCACTACAAAGAGCTACTGTTTACGGTAAAACAGGCACAGCAGGTTCACAAAAGATTTGAGGGAATAGTTGATGCAGCATTGCAGATCATGAATGATATGGAGAAGCTCACAAAGGGTAGTAATGGTTGGGGTATTAACTTCATGTGTGGCACGTTGATTGAACATCTGAAGATGAGAAGGTTGCAGTTTATCGAGGTGAAGGGAAGGTATGATTCGTATTGTGATAGTGGACCCAAGTCGAGCTTCTTTGGTGGCAATTTGAATGACGACAACGATGATGAGAACCTCGTTTTTGGGGTTGAGTGGGATAGTGATGACTCTGAAACAGAGTAGATGAGATTATGGGCTCAGTTAATTGCATATAGATAGAATAGCGCCATTAGAGATATCATTTGTAGAGTTCGTACATAGGTAGATGGTAGATAGATATGATCGATCAGGCTCTTTATTCCTATGCAGAGTCCTGCCTACCTAGGTACTTCTCGAAAGCTGTCACCCATAACATCAGAGCACCAAAGTGCCATATCAGTACCGTAGCAAGAATGCCGCTCGATCATATACTCCCGGCAACCTCAGATAATTTCATCATCCAGATATATTCGACGACCGATATCCAGTAGAGAATGAAAGTGAAAAGGTGAGCAAGCCAAGATCCAACACATGCATACTTAACTGTTTGAAGGGGGTGTTAATCTGCACTGCTACAAAGGGTGCAAAGTGGATATATCGATAAAGCAGGATATTCCGGAGAACCCAATGAAGATATTATTCGTACTTTCAAAACCCGTGCCGGATTCATTGTGGGTGCTAGATAAGTAACCATAGGCCATGGAACTTATCTCCCACGGAACGGCAAGGGCTCAGGGGGGATGCGGATTGCTGAGGACTATGAGTGGGAGTTAGCGAAACTAGGATCGAAGGATAGGAAGGCAGCAAGCACGTATCTCGAGCTTCATGGTAATCGTGGGTGTAGAAGCTTTAATAAGATAGGAGACGTCAATGCGGGGAAATTAATAGGTCGCTTGTGTGTAGTAGAGAAGTGGGCCGTGTAGAGCTCGGGCTCCACTAAGATATGGACGCAAGACAACATTGGAGACCAGGAAGAGGATGAATGGCGACCGCGCAAGACCATCTTTGAGTTAGTCAAAACTGAAAGAGGAACTAGGTAGTGACAACGAATCCATACTTCGATACATGAGAGGAAGACAATCAAACATCTGAACGATAATCAGACCGAAGCAAAGCAAAGAGTATCATTCAAACCAACATCACAGCAACGCTCAACAACTAGGGTATACCAGGTATAACAACTCCACCAGCAAAACGCAGCCTTCACGCAATCGCAATACAAGACACCAGAAGACACAAAGCCAAAGTTCAAGAACCATCAACACACATCCACCTCTCTCTTCCATCCATACCCATTAAATCGCGGAGTATCGGTCGTTTTGTGCACGCGCACGCCCCAACAAGCTAGTGCGTTCCTAATCACTTCTACCCTTGTTCCAACGATTCCAAACCTCCTCAGGGGTATCGATACCGTTTGACTCTGGTAGATTCTTGTAGACGAAGTAGAGCGAGTAGGCGTTGATGCAGGTAAAGACCCAGAAGGTTTGTCCAATGCCAATGAAGTCCGCAATAATGGGGAAACAGAAGCTAATAACAAAAGTTCCGATCCAGTTCGCTCCAAGAGCAAGTGATTGGGCTGCCCCAAGAGCTCTGTACGGGACCACCTCAGACGCAACAGACCATGGGAGTGGTCCAAGGCCAATAGAGAACGATGACACGAAGAGTACGGTCGAGATAGCCGAGAGGATCGGAATATTCCAGATTATTCCGCAACCAAGAAGAAAAGCGAAAGTGCCCATACCGCCGATCGAAGCCATGATGAAGGGCCTGCGACCAACACGACCGAAGAAGGAAGCAGCTGCTGCGGTGATTGTCAAATTGATGAAAGAGATGGCGACATTAATGAGGCCAGATGAAGACGGGAAGAGATCGCGGAGGACAGCGACACCGTACATGACAATACCGTTGATGCCAGAGAGCTGCTGAATGCACATTATTCCGAGGACGATGTTGCGTTGCTCATGATATTCTGGCAGGTTAAGGAATGCGTAGAAACCAATCTTCTGGTCCTTCGTTCCACCAGGTTGATGCTCGGTATCGGCGTGCAATAACGCCTCACTCTCGACGACTCCACCCTCCTGATCTACTCCTATCAAGCTGTCCCACTCCTCCTTAACGTCACTAGCGGATCTTGCTCCACGTAGTTTGGAGAGCGATTGATGGGCCTCATCTTGTTTCTCCTGAGAAAGCAGCCACTTTGGAGATTCTTGAACTGTAGGGGCTAAAAGAAGCTGGAAAACAGGTATGAGTGCACCAACGGCAAGAATGTGTCTCCAGTGTGTGGAATCGCTCCAGAACAATCCGAGGACTTGCGTCAAAAGAATACCAAAGTTGACTGAGATCTGAGTCGTCGCTGACCTATGTATAAGTTAGCATAAGCACAGTCTCAATGGCGTAGGAGAACTTACATGACACTCTGCCGGCTGGGAGCTGTAATCTCTTTGATGTACAGCGGGACATAGACACCGGCGGTACCACAACCAACTCCACTCAAAAACCTTCCCAATGCCATAGACCAGACATCGACCGAGAAAGTCAAGATCAATCCGCCGAGTAGAAGCGGGACTACGTTATACAATTGCAACCTGGCCCGTCCATATATGCTGGCACGACTACCAAAGCCGAGGGCACCTATGAACCCACCAGCAGCGAAGATAGAATTGACAAGACCTGATGGATATCAGTAAAGCAAACTATGCTGGTGATGGACGCTTACCAAACTCCGAGGCATTCATGCTGATACATTCTGGAACCTGAATAGATTCGCTATTGGTCTCCTGGCATCGAAGCACTGCTTCAGGGGCATTCAACTCGGCCTATTCGTTGAGTCAGTTGATGAACATGCACCGGCCGAGAGAAGAACAAACCATATGATATCCAAATAACACTGTCCCACATGCCGCTGCGAACAGGGATGCCCAGTAATTGAATGATGTAGTTCGAGGCATCGTGGCCGTGGCTTTGGGGTGATTGAATTAAGTGTTGTGTAGTGATGATGAAGTTCCGATAACTGATGGAGTGGTGATGCACCAACAGCAAGCAGCCCAGGTGGGTAGAGGCGGTGTCGTCGACCTGATGCTGATGCGGGTTGTTGGAGAGGTGGTGATGAGGAGGACAAGAGTTGGTTGCAGGATGAAGGTGAAGGTTGTTGTTGGTGTTGTCGATCAGTTGCCCAATCCCGAGAGGCCTGGCGGACCGCAGGCAGAAAGAGGTCAACTGACCCGCTAGTTAGTTAGGGCGGAATGGCCCGTTCAAGCTGACATAACCCCCTTCCAAACTTGGTGGGCGACTCTTGTCCTGCCTCCTTCCGTTTTCTCTACGATATATCCGTACTTTGTGGTTTGACCTCTTCTCGTCCCTCGAGAACGATGGCGAAGCAACTGCGTTTGATTGATGCTTCTATCCGGAAACCTGACAGCCTCTAGAAGTACAAAATACACTGACACACGCAACATTCCGGAATCTCCATCAATCATCCCGGAAACACTGCACGGACGTGAAGACGACGCAAGGCTGTTAGGGTACCAGCGTTTAAAGTCGCCTCATCCCAGCATGAGCAAGGTATCGCTTGCTTCCAGAAGGCGATGTATGTATTTGTATGCAAACCCGAAGATTCTTCTGCATATCGCATCGAGGAAGGCATCGTCGCAGACCAAGTTACAACTGTGATTGAACCGCATGGTGCTGAGGGAGTGCACGAGTCACCTTGCTCAGGCTCTTCTAACCTCATGACCACTCAGGCTCGAGCTGATTGTTACAGCTATGTATCTATGTACTTAGCATGAGACGGGGAGCTTTTGAATACGAGTACATACTTGTAGTATTTCAGGCACCTTGGTGATACCGGTAGATGCTTCCTCCGAGGGTTCAGTTTGAAGCTCGAAGCGGCTCCTTGAGTGTTATTCCTACCCTGGCAGTAGTAATGTAAGTAAGTATGACAGTATATGAACGGTGTGGTTAGTACATAAGAAGTTGTATTATTTCGATAATGAAACACGCGTCGTATGTAGCAGGACACAGGAGGAGAGTTTCCTTTCAGTCATCTAGACTGCTTTACCCCGGGCATCTGACAGGTGGAACCGAGATCTTATTTATGCAGGACGATTCAGATGCCGGATCACGGCCTTGATACAAGTACGTCAGTACTCCTTCGCTTCTTCATGGAATTCAAGCGGATTTTCACTGCCTACAAACTCAAAGCGTCAGAATCCAACAAACGACGTTGCAATCGTCAAAGTCTGAAACGCTTCATATTGAGAGCTCGTTTCCGCGAATTGAGGGCAAGATTGCATAATCTCAACTGAAGCAACAATTTACATACCTCATAGGAGGATATTTTAGCAAACAACCTGCACGAGAATGGGCAATCACTTCCTCCCTGGCCAGCCGTCAAACCTCGATTGACTACATAGCAGAAACGTACTGCCCGGTAAAGTTATAAGTGGGGTGGTATACTTTATGAAAGTTGTCACCACACATTTCAACATCCACCAAGTGGAATTGGAGAAGCACAGTTGTTAGGCTGAAACAACTTCCGTCCGTGGCGATATCGCTAGATTGACGAATAAAACGAGCATTCATGATGCCGTTAATATCGAGAAGAAGCCGAAAGTGCATGAGGGCGACCCGCACAGAAGAGAATTTGAGAAGGCAACGCCCTTCATTCGATCCACCTGCCCTTGACAGCCTGAACTTGGTTACCCTGCATACCTCGCATATCGACGTACCGGGCCACGCAACATCTCAAACGTCGTAAACTGACCAATCAAAGCAGGTAATAGAGGCCGTTTCAAATGCAAAGGTTGTCACCTGGGGCATCATAACGACAAGTTTGACCTGCAGAACCGTTTATGGTGTCGTCTCGATTGGAATGGTGGTCCTTCAGTGCATGCTGCACGGTCGATCAAAGAGGGGAAGACGTCGGCGTTGGATGTAGGTTAGTTGGTCGGCAAAGGGTAAACAGACTGTCTGAGAGAAACTTTTCAAATATCATGGTTAGTCTCATTATTCATTCCTTTGCAAGTACATTCCGAGCCCTTCTCCTTCTACTTTGCAATCACATTTCCGACAATCCTTCACGGTAATCTCACTGTCACTTTTCAGGGACGGAAATTTCCCGCTCACCACTGGCGCACAGCCTTGTCCGCTCTGTCCGACACTTTGTGGCACGGCAGAACCATCGGTACTCACTCTCTTGACACATTTGCACTCCCGTTTGGAAAGACCTGGGTTTCGGAGCACGGGCCTAAACAGTCGAGAGTGAGAGACGTAGTGTTTCCCGTGTTGTTGTTATTTTGGGTTAAATTTGGTGTTGATGGTTTTGTTTAAACATCCGTAACCAGGTGTGGTTTAGTGCGGGGGTTTGTGTCTGTCGCTGTTCTCTCGCGATTTTGGATCTTCTCCGCTTTAAACTTCGTTTCAAAATTAGGCCTCCTTGGCTTCTCGCTGGCCGGCCGGGCCCTTTACATCAGCATTTCTCCCCACCCCAAGATCTCAAAAGCCCCAGTTCGTCCCTTTGCCCTGGACCCTTGGATCCCGGTCCTTTTGTTCCTCTTCTTTCCCTCCTTCTGCTTAGTTTTCCCGACTTTCCTTTACTAAAGATCTCATTCCCGTCACCGTCGTCACCCCGGTCCCTCCGAAGTCCTTCTTTTCTTCTCCCAAGCTTCCGGCCCTGTCCCCTTCTGTCAAAATCACTCTCTTCTCATCTCGGATCTGGAACTATCCCCGTCGGACTCTTTCGTTCTGGTACTTCCCCGTGCTTTCCGATCTCTGGATCTGTTTCTCTTTCTTTCCCACTTGCTCTCCTCTTTCTCCGCTTCTCTCTCTCTCTCTCTCCTCTTTGCAACTCGTCAACCTCCGAAACCGGCATCACCAACCACCGACTCATTCTTCTGGCCTATCGAAGCTTGGATACTTGTCTTCAAGAAGCCTCTTCAGCCGTGTACGGAAATCGACACTTTCAAAGCCTTTCTTACCATCAGCGTATGCGACCGATCATCCACCACAAAGGAATTCTCGACTTGATGCAACCTTGCGATCTGGAGGGACGAACATATCACTAGCTTTGGCCGACCTGGAAGGAAAGGACATTCTCGAACAAACGCAAACGAAACCAAGAAAAGACCAAAGACGCCTGAAATTTCCGTTCACACTACCCGCAGCCATCGGCCCTCGCTTCGGTCTTGTACCAGCAGCTCTCGGGCTGAAGAATGGCCCCTAAACTTGTCGAAACACCACCACAGCACACATCGTCCCATCGCCGAATCACTTCTCTCAAAAACAGTACGATCAGTTGGTTCAAGAACAGCAACAGGCCATTTACGTCAGGAGGAGATAGGGAGAGATCAACAGCTACCTTCGAGACGGCACAAAACAACGCTCTCAGCGACCTTCCCGAAATCGCAGCACAGCGGACTCCCGAACCAACACCTGTACCGGCACCAGCACCACAGCACGTACATGCTTGCAGCTTTGACGCCTCCATGGCTCGGAATCTAACATCATCGGACGGCTCCTTCAACGGCTATGCGCAGCCATCAAACGCTTTCGAAGAAATCGCTATCGAAGAACACCGCCAGGCATTCAAGAAGAAGAGAGTTTATTCGCAGAACGATCTTCTACACGATGTTCCAGAAACTCCAGTGACGGGAGAGTTCCCCTGTGCGGGGCCTTCAGGTTCGGAAAGACCAAAGAGGAGGAGCACAAAGTTCAAAATGGCATTGAGTCTGTTGCGGCGTCGAAGCAATTCAAACATGCGGAAAGGACAGGAAGATCAGCCGGAAGAATCCCCCAGGGTATGTGTCACTCTGCATGCCAGTTGTTCCTGCATAACTAACGATTTTTCAGGAACCGCCCCAGTGCGTGGTGGAATCACGCCCAGGCAGCACCAGCCCCTTGCATAGAAATGGACCACCCCCTTCTCGGTCAAGCAGGGGTTCCGTTCGTTTGCAAAAGCTTCACAAGCAACCATCAATACTTACACCACGTCGGAGAGCCACGGTCGATGTTGCTTCCGTTGTCGCCGAGGAGGGCCCGGAAGATGTTCTCGAGATGAGACAGGACCCAAACCATTGGGAGTCGGAAAGAATAAGGGCCATCAGCAGTCACTCAAGCTTGCCACTCACTCCAGTCGCCTCGAGGGCAGATGACGATGTTCGGTCTAGCGTTGGAAATGAGGACCTTCTCGCTGCCGCCGCTGAACAATATACAATATTACAACCCCGTCCGTCCAGTGCTCGTCGGCACCTCAAGCAAAGAACTAGTGTATGGAGCTCTAGGGAGGATACCAGTAGCCGACAAGGCAACTACCTCACGATCGAGGAAGCCGATCGACATAAAATGGGCTCTCGTGATAGGACCGGCTCCCGAGCTTCTTCGCGAACATCCTTTGCTGGCATCCAGAATAGTAATTCATCGGAGCTCGAGTCAAGAGTACGAGAGTTGGAAATGCAGGTCGCCAGCTTGCAAATCTTTATCAGCAACCACGTTCAAGGGCAGCGGTTAAAAACACCCACCAATTCGATTTCTCGGCCATCTCGATTTGCGGCACGTCGGAGATTTTCTTCGCCATCTCTCAAGGTTGCTACCACTGAACCGGCCGAACAGCAAACGCCTTCAGAGCGCTCTCCCATCAAGGCGAGATTCCAGCTTCCACCCGTCGCGGCCCCGCTCAGAGCACAGGAGGACATCAACTCATCCACGTCAAAAACGAGAACTGAAGCTTTGATCACCGATCCGGGATTGGATGAATCATTCACCACTTTGATGCCGAACAATCGACTTAACGAAACTCAGTATACCGGATTGATCACCATGCTTCAAAGGGAGCAAAGCGCCCGACGCCGTCTGGAGTCCCAGGTTACCAAGATGCACGAGCAGATGGCTATGTTGCTCGAAAGGACCATGTACAGTGGAGATCATCCTAGCACCTACTCAGTCAACGACATGCACGATCACCGGAAAACAAGTACTGGAGTCCCGACGCCAGAATTGACACCTCCAAGGCCAAGGCTACCATCAGATGCATTTGATGGCATCTCTCTACGAGGTCCACATAGGGAGAGTGGCGAAGTTGCAATTGCTACCGGAGAGGACGATGATAACAACATCTTTGGCATCAGATTTGGGCAAGAAGACCTTCCGATTGAGCCCAATTCGACTTCAACCTCCATCGGTCACAAAACTGTTACCCCTATCGAACCGGCAAATCCCGTCGCGGCCTTGGCAACCATCGAGGCTTCTCCTTTACCAGCTTCGCCGGCTCTTAGTCTCAGCCGCCTAACAAAGATACACTAATCGGAACATATCACACACATCCTTACTGCATTTGGCACTTCTTGACCTCAGCGGTCTTGATTCAGCTTCTCACCCTTTCGGTTACCCTTTACATCATTTTAATCAATGTTTACTACGACCTGGCAAAGCTCACCGGCCTTGCTATTGGAATTTATCCGCTGCCACGGCGGATTTTAATATTCCCCCCTTTACACTGTACCACTTATACCATACATCTTACCCTTCAGTATATACCTCTTACGCTTGACGCCCCTTCCCTCTCTATCAGGCAGCACTGTCTCCTGTCCCTCCCTTTTGATCATCATCACCATTTCCTTGCGTTTTTTGGCTCATTATATCTGCTTTGTATACTAGGCGTATGGTGCCCGGCTCGGTGCATGGACTCGTTTTTCATTTGTTAGACTTGGGCGGTTTTCGGGCGATTCGGACTTTCTTGTAGATGCTTTTATTTTAGTTGCTGCTTTTTTGTATTTGGTTGTACATACTATACCCAACCCTCTTACCATTTCCCTTTTTTGGGTTTGCTCTTTTATCCCCTTTTAGTCTCCTGTTCCTTTCTTTACTGTTGTTTGCTTTAGGGCGTTGTATGGTTATGGAGTTGGCTCGTTCATCTCACTGCACTTGTTCAGGTGTCATTCCCCTTTTTCTTTGGGCTTTACTGGGTTTGGGGGCTCGGTGATATTTACTTGGTGAAATGTTGATATATGGGTTCTTTGCCGGTTTGTTTTGGTGGGCTGGGCTGTAGCTACTGGTCCCCGTTGTTGTTGTTGTAATCTTATATCTCTTTTGTAACTCGGGGTTGGTGGGTAACGTTGGTTTCTTGGGGATTTGCGAGGGCTGTATTTGTAATTGTGGGGATGTGGAGTATGGTTATGGAGAGGTGGCTTGAGAGGGTTGGAGGGGTATGGGCTGTGGAAGATAGCATTATTGGGAGGATTATGATGATGGATGGTGTATGGTGAAGGATATGTAGTAGTTGTATGTCATAGGTGTGCATGGTTAGCGCCGTATTGCTTCATCATCGATATGAGTTCTCGAAGTAAATGCTGCCCATAGAAAGTCGGTATTTGTGCACTTAACTGATCGATCCGCAGCGGTCCCCGCTACCACCATCAGAGAATTCTCCACCTCTTTGCACCCTAAGCCTCAAACTCACTTTGCCTTTCTCCCTCTTCCAATTCTAGGGAATGTTCGAGTTGAAACGCGAACTCGCCCTCCACAGCGCCTGATGGACGGCGTCTTGCGCTTCATGATCTATCTCAGTATCGGTATCTTCGTCGTATGGGTCGGCTGCAAGCGTATTCGAGACATAATTGGAGGGCGCGAGCAGATCCACTTTTTCGGAGTCTGTTCTAGTCTGGTACTCTGTAGTCTTTTCGTCCTTTCCCACATAAATTGCTTCGAGGTCGAGGCGGCCGTGCTTCACGGGCTTATACTGCGTTGGACCTACAAGTTTTTCTGCGTGGAAATTTCGAATGATGTCAAGAAAAACGTCTCTAAGAATAATGTATTTAACACTCTGTCGAGAGTCAATATGGCAAATGTGAAGGTGATCGGCTTCGAGTTCAATTACACGTTCGTTCTCGTGTCCCATCGCGTCAGAATCTTTTGAGACATGTCCAACCACCTCAGGCTGGATGAAAAGTTAGAATTAGCTAGAACTGTTCCACGCGCAACGCTGTAGCGCGTACGTAGCTTTCAGATGGAAGCTTACCGGTAAGTTCCATGGCGCAATGCTTGTCGGCATGGTTTCGTAAAAAAAAGAGTACAGTTGTAAAGACTCAGTTGGAAAACTCGTGAAGTTCTCCAAAAACTCATTGTTGATACCTGCTAGAGCTGCAGACTCTTTGAAATCTTCCGCAGTTGATCTATGCGGTGTACCGAGAAACAGAATTCCAGCGGTATTCGAAAGAAGAGTTTGTTGGGACAAATATCGATGACAGATAAGAAGAGCCTAAGCACTGATGGTTAGGTTCGAATTTACGGGATCCAAGATTCATGAAGCTCACCCTTTTTAATATCACACCACCCAACGAATGCGCAACGAAGATTATAGGGTGCGCACCAAAATCCGGCATTGAGTAATTCTCCATCTGTTGATAAAGTTGCTCTGCGAAGCCGAGAATCATTAGGTCCCTGTCGGCCGAATGTCCCAGTATATTTCGATCTCCAGTATTTATATTCAATCCATATCCAGTATATCCAAACGTATGCAATCGCACGTTTGGCAAATCGACTGGGAGAAATCGGTTTGGCCAGAAGAGTCTATCGTCATTTGGAAGGGACCATGTTCGGAAAGACCCTCCACCAAGTCCATGGACAAACACGATATCGGCGTCAATCTTTCCCTCAACATCGTAGACACAGGTGAGTCCGTCTGGGTTTTGCGCACTTCCACCAAGTGTGCTGGTGTAGTTCTGTTTAATATAGTTCCGTTTATACTCTTCAAGGGTTCCATCCTCGTTATCGCCGGGATTGTTACCTATCCGAGTTGCAGCGACGCTTTGAAACACATCGAAGCACGTCTGCTCCTCTGAACCTTCCAAGGGCACCCATTTGCTCAGCAACTGGAGTTTAACCGCCTCAAAATAGGAATCATTCTCCTCTATTCCAAGAATTTCGCCCTCAAGGTTGACTGACCCAGGTAAACTCCAGTTCTGTTCCACAGTTGAACGCTTTTGAGGGCTTTCCACTCTGGATGGGATGTCTCTGTCCAAATCGAGCTCCGGCAATGCCTCCAAAGCAAGCTCCTCGAGATGTACCAAGACACGATTGTAAAGAGTATTGATGTCCGCTTCGTAGGCAGTCAGTTCCGAATTGCATACAAATTTAGATGCAAAGTCTCGACAGATGCGACAGCGATCGTTATGACTCCAGTCTCCGTTCCGATCAGAGAAAATTTCTGAGAGGGGCTTAGGACTCTCTTTCAGAAGCTGGGTGATTTGTGCTCTCGTAAAAGCATTGGAGTGTTCTGTATTGATGTGCTGCTCCAGTTCGCTTTGAGAATCATAGATGTGATCATCATGGCCTGGTGCTTGACAGCACCATACGGAAGCCTCGCGATGCTCAGTTCGCATATGCGCTAGCCATTGCTCGGGATTTCTGAAAAGAATATCCTCTGCTTGACAATCAGCAAAGAGGCAAACGTAGGGCTCGATGTCCCTTAAGACGTGTCGCCTAGGTTATATTAGCATGATTGACTGGTGACAGCGAGCAGATAAGAACAACTTACGTCCATTTATCTTCGTCTGCCTTTTGTGCTTCATCTACGAACTTGTAGCAGTAAGGACAAAGAAACATGTTGCTCTCGTTTACTCCCGTGGTTGGGGGAGGGGGCATTTCGAGCATCTTACCACGAGCTGCACGACTAGTTGTAACGATAGAAGCACTACTTCCATAAGATTTCTTATGCTCCCTTACAGTCCCTTCCTTATTATGTGACGATGCGACCGTTTGGGAGAGCTTTGCAGATCCAGCGGAAAGTGAAATCATTGAAGCTTTTTCCTTTGATTGACCATCGAAAGAAATAACGCTATAGGAGTCCAAGTGCAGTTCATGCTGGTCAGGAGGGTAAAAGCTCGAGTTGTCGATGCTGTCGATAGAGGTTGGAACGGTGTTGGAATCGATTGAATTCTGCGCGAGTTTCTCTTGATGTCTCTCACGGTAGATAAGCTTCATCCTCCGAAATATGGCTCCTTCTCGCAGTCGATTGACAACATCGTCCGGAAGCGGATGAAACCGATACTGTAGATACCATTCGAGGTGCCTTTCGTGCTCGTCCATGTATGTCGCTAGCCTTCCTTTCTCTCTCTGTCGCGAAATGAATGCTCTGACTCGCACGTTTTCTGTGGAGGAGACGGGTTTCCTGAGTAACACCAGTAGCCGATAAAGCCGATCAACGATTGCTTTGGATGAAGCGAGTCGGCTCTGAATAAGGGGATTTTCGATGTAGGTGGGAATTCTAACAGGCGATGGGGCCCTTTCCGACTCGGAGCCGCTACTGCTCGGATTGTAGCTGGAGATGGATGAAACTGAGCGGTCATCATCCGTATCTTCCACGTCACTCGTCTCCCCCACAATCAGTTGCTTCTCTCGTGAGCGCTCATGGTCCATTTCCGCCTTTCTCTTTCCCTTTCCACCCATCTGCTCTCTATTCCCACCCTCCGCACCGATACATGGCTGTAATTCCCCAGAAGAAGACCCATTTTCACCCATTGCTTCATTCCCATCGCCACTCACAACTATCCTCAGCGCCACGCGAGAGGCACTGTGATCCAAAATGCTCGTCAGATGATCATTCAGCTTACAGACCATTGCAAGAAGCACACCGGCTAACTTAGGATCATCTCGAAGTCGATAGTCGATTGAGGCTTCACCTTCAGCGAGGCCACCGATGTTGCCAACCCAAATCAAAAAGCGTGTTCGTAAATCGTTGAGTTGCTGCTTGTAGTATGGACCGAGAGAAGAACCGATCTGCGCTTCCGAAAGGTTTCTGCGAACGAGGTGTGCTTGCTGGCAGATTGAAGTGGACATCGTTCGAGTTCGAGTACAGATGCATGCAAATGGGCGTAAGGTTGCGATCTGGAAAGCAGGCTCGAGAGTCGGCGTACGCGAGTGTTGTGATGTGTACTCGTACTTCTGGTAGGAGGCGATTTGGGCCACGCGCCGAATGGATGGAACGATTCCAGAAATCCACTTTTGCCTACGTCCGTACAGTTAGTTGCAATGAAGAAGTCTTTACTCCGTACATACTCTCGTTTAGATTAGTTACTTGTAGTACGTATTTGGTGGGCGCATGCATATGAACGGCACAGCTTTCTGGTGGCATGGTGCACGGAGGGGCCATACATTCGAAGCCAGAGCTTGGCAAGCTCGAGGCTGTGGGGGGTTGTGCGACCACCAACTTTAATGCAGCTCCCGTGAATCCTGGAATAACACTGCTTCTCCGCGATACTCCACGTACTACACTTGTACACAACACTACACCTATTGCTCCTCTGCAGGTAATCCAGCTTAGCATCACTCGACCACAACAAAAATGTCGGGATTTGAGGTGGCAGGTCTTGTCCTAGGGATATTACCGATACTGAGTGAAGCGGGGCAGGCTGCTTCAGGGTATATTCGAAATTTCCAAAAAGCAGCATCGAAAAGGGAGTTTGGAGCCAGTTTGGGCGACTTCTATGAGGAATTTCACTGGGAAACGTACCAACTAGAAGAGACTCTGAGGAAGATTTTCGAATACAGTTTGCCAGGAACCGGGACAATAACAGCACGTATTCATGAGGACCCAACCGGCTTGTACTGGCCCAAGGACAAGCTGATTGAGGATGCTCTAAGTCGGTTCTTCAACAGGCCAAGCGAACGTGAAATCTTCGAAAGGGCTCTCAAAAAGGTCTTCGAACTCTTCTTGGACATAACGAAGGAGAAAACGTTCCGGCTAGGAATTGGGACCAGCAGCACTGTGAGTTTGACTGTTTAGAACCCGTTAGCAACTTCCACAACACACTGGCAGACGTCACTAACAATCCCTGCTTCTCTCTTCAAATAGGATCGAGCCAGGATGTCACAATTGATGCAGGAATTCGAAATGGACAGAAGAAACGGCAGGCTCGACGCGAAATTCTTGCAACGCTACAGATTCTTCGAGAAAGAGAAGAACCGTGTTAACTGCATGAAGACCCTGACAAAATGGAACGAAAGACTCGCCACCATCGTCAAACGACGGACACCCGCAAAGCCCAGCGATACCGATCAAGCCGTATGCGTTGCCTCGCCAGGCCGTCGCGACCTTCGACTCCTCGCTCGAAAGATGTTCGGGGCATTCTCCCAATGCTGGAAATGCAGCTGTCCAGACGAACACCAGGCAACTGCCAAATTCTGCCTCGCAAACTGCACAAGAGGATTGGCCGCAACATCCAAAGCGCCAACAAACGATATCGAGTTCGATCTTCTCATGCTTGTCCAGTCTCTAAGAAAGGATATTGACGCTGCGAAATGGGAGCGCTTTGAGGCGACAGTCGTGCTGAGAGCTAAGAAGTAAGAGAGTCTCCCTGCCTGTTGGACGAATAGCACACTTACTAAATTATTGCTTTGGCCTCTAGATTGGATGGCGAAGGTCTTAAGATGATATGTGAAGCTATCACCAACATTCCATCAATGGCTTTTGCATTATCTTTTCCGGTGGAAGACCTTGGGCAGATGCAGAAAGTTCTTCATCCAACGATACGCCCAGAGCCGCCGAGGTATGCCGAAGAATCCCCGATTACTCTGGCTCAGCTTCTCAAGGAGCCTCGACCAAGCCTCATTATCCGACGCGAGATAGCCATGACTCTTGCATACGCTCTTCTCCAGCTTCACGATAATCCCTGCGCTGGTTCTCAATGGGACAAATCCAATATACAATTCTTCCGCACCCAAGACGGTTATATCGATTTCAAACGCCCATATATCGATACCACCTTCCACCAAATCCGTAGTGCGTGTGAGCCTGTCGATAGGCACCTGTTTCATAAGAACCTAGGCATACTGAAGCTAGGCATATTGCTGATCGAGGTTGATAGTTGGAAGGCGATAGAAGAACAGCGGCGAGAGGTCGATATGAAGGATGGTGTTATACCGAACGTTACAGACCTCTTCACGGCATTGCGAATCCTGAGGGACGGAATGGGTGAATGTTATGAAATGTATAAGAAGTCGGTCCAGGCTTGTTTGGAAATGAGCTGGGTGCCCGCTGGAGAAGGCGTCAGTTTGGATGATGAAGGGACCAGGGAAAGTGTTTACAAGGAGATAATCGAGCCACTATACAATGAGTATAGTTTTGGGAGTGGAAGCCAGTTTTCATAGGCAAGACATATGATGCCTGTGGGTTTGACGTACATAGGCCCGTTTGATTAGGTGATGGTAATTTGCTAAGTAGTTGCTACCGTGAGCTGTTTTATTTCGATTCGAAGCATGTTAATGTTATTGGCGGGATGATTTCGCAAGCTTGCAAGAGTCTGTAGTATGTGTTAAGATGAGACTGTTGTAGTGATTGTTTGTGTGGACTTCGTCCGGCCAACTGTTATCATCGCGCAATGAGGCCAGGTGGTCAGTTCTCAGTGAACGTTCAAGGAGAAAAGTGAGTCGAGTCAATTAGTGGTGACGATGCTCGGAAGTCCTAACGACTCGAGTTTTGACGAGTCTCACAGATCTAATCTAATCTTATGCTTATCCGTGTGTGGTCTGTGCGCCTGGTCTGTGCTCAAGAAGGGACCTCCGCGATCCGTTACAAGAAGTAAGAGTGTTGATTGTCGATTTCTCCACGATCCCGCGACGCGTTTGCTCGCTCCAGAAATGGAAGTGCTAGTCTACTCCATTAATATTACTAGTTACCCCCACCCACTCAACTTCAGTTAGCGTTGGCCTGTTAACGGTCAGATTTCTTCCATAAAGTAGTTACTGTATTGACTCGGATAACCTAATTGCCATTCATTCTCAAGGTGGTGGAGTGGTTAACACGTTCGCCTGCCGCTATTGGTTCATTGAGCAGAGTACTAAGCGGATGCCTCCGGGCGCGCAGGTTGGAATCCTACAGCGACAAGGCTTCTTATGTGCACTGAGTTTACAGGGTGACTTTGCAGACCAGTTCGTTAGATAAATCAATCCATTGGTAGACCCAACCTGCCAACACTCCGAGCTAAACCCTGTCTTCCTCCGCTCATGCCTGTTCCAAAAAGTCGATTTCCATTTGGAGAGGAACAATTATGTCCTCGTAGATACCCTCCCTCACACTCTCGTTTTCCAAGCTAAGCTCGTCCATAGCAGCCCATGGCGGTGTTAAGCACATCTCAATACACTTCTTGTAGGAAGGAGTGCAATTATTAAGGCTTGTTTCCAACAGCCGTTTTGCAGTAGCAATGTCCGCAGCCACGTCAGGGAGATCGACCATTTGAAGGTGATCTGTAGACTGACGGTAACTAGTGATTGGCCTCCACTGATGAACCTCTATCAGTAGAATTCCAAGCCTCGATAGTCCTAAGTTTCTAGTGTTCGGAGGCAAGGTAGCGTCTTCTTCGGCTGCCCGAAGAGACTTGTCGAAGGCAATATCAATGTAAGGTCGCTCAAGGTCAGGGTATCCAGATTCATCCACAACGAATTGGATGCAGTCTTTATCCCAATCCTTACTTGGTAGGACATTCTCGCAGAACAGAAGCAAGGCCTCTGCTAAGAATAGGGCGAGCCGACGACATGCTGCAATGGTCGGGCGTGGCTTATTGAAGATGGTTTCCAAAGTTTCGAGCTGCGCTGCTCCCTTGTAGTGAGCAAGGGAATTGTAGCTCAATGGAACGAATTCGGGTTTAAGGATTTCCTGAAATCCTTCGAAGTATTGTATCTTGACCTGCAAGGCTAAAGACTCGGGCCGTGACCGAAAAAAGGCGTCGACGTCAATGTCGGTACATAACACCCTGTTCTCGTTTTGGACCTTCGGTCTCATCGAATCTCGGGTCTTGCTTGAACTTTCATTTCTATACACTCGTTAGTGAAATTCGAAACTTCAGTTAATGATGATGAGCCCTAGCCTCATTCATCCCAGCTGTGGGTGAAATAACCTCATCAAATGGATATCCACAATCACTTCACGAAACCTAGCATTTTCCGAGTCATCTGACATACCTGCACCGCTACGTTGGGCGAGCAGCACAATCCGAAAGTTACAAAGAGATTCTTCAAGTTTATAACTTAGCGATCTTCCGAGACTTTCTAAGCACACCTTAGCAGTTGGCATGCGGTGTCGAAGCGCACAACTGCAAGGCCAGTACTTGGATAAAGTATTGAACACCTTAGACACAAGGTGCCGCAGATAGTAGGGCGGTACATCAGGGGGCCGAACCCCGGAAAGTAGCGGGCTTAGCGAGCGCTAAAGGTCGGAAGCGAGGCCTAGTGAGAAGTTGACGAGAAATGCTGAAACTGAGGCTACAGTTGCCAAAGTTGCCGTCGTGAACACAAGTTAAAAGCGCTCGGAACGATTATAATAAGGTTTACTATACTTATACTTAATGGATCTCGAGGTACCTTAAGAATACTATACTGGGAACGCCGAATTTATTTCTAAGGACGAAAAATCTATGTAAACGATCGCAGTGACATTGAGAGCGAATCTCAAAGTCGTTGCGAGCGATTTCAAAGACAATGAAAACACCCCAAAAGCAAGAACTTTTAACGATCACAATGACCTTGAGAGCGAATCTCAAAGTCGTTGCGAGCGATTTCAAAGACAATGAAAACAACCCAAAAGCAATGAAAACAACCGAAAACAACCCAAAAGCAAGAACTTTTAACGATCACAATGACCTTTAGAGCGAATCTCAAAGTCATTGCGAGCGATTTCAAAGACAATGAAAACAACCCAAGAAAAAGACCATTGTAAACGCAGAAAACTCCAAACATGACCCAAAGTAAAGGCTAGGCCGCCTCCTCCGGATCGCCATAGAGGTCGAATTCTTCATCCTCATCATCCCCATCTCCCTCGATCTCAGGATCGTAGGCCTCATCGTCATCACCGACATCATCATTGTCAGTGACGCCGGCTTCCGACTGGGAGTCATACTCCTCGTCGAAAGTCTGTTGATCGTCCTCCTCAGCGTTGACATCACCAGGGAGCTGCTGCTCAGCTGCAGCAATTTCGTCCCAGAACGGGAACTCCGGTGATTGTGGAAACTCTTCTAAGAGACGAGAGTTCCTCAGAGGCGACGGTTGGGTTGGCGTGGCCGTTTTATGCGTGGGTGGCCTGCGCAAGGTTGGTGTGCTGGGGATCTGAGGCGTGGTGCAGTGGTAACCTTCGACTTGGGAGTTGTTGGGGGGATGCGGACTTTCGCCGGGAACAACTTTTTCCTTGGTGTTGCCGGCGCTGATGGTGGTTGTTGTGACCGCTTGGGTGTGAAGGCGTTCAGAACCAGAAATTCACTGTCCGAGTTGTCGTGGAGTGTTGAAACCCACTCCATGAATCCCTCCCGCAGACTCTCGATTGACTTGAGGCCCGACGACTTGGCTTGCTTTCTCTCGGTTAACACCTCTAGAAACTCCCGAATAGCAACCTTGGTTGGCTTCACAGCACCAGATTGCTTGTTCTCGGCGATGGAGAGTTCCTCGAGGTACTGCTTAAAAAGCAGGTCATGCCTCTCCTTTCTGTGCCTCTCCCTCATTGTTTCTGCCTCACCCTTCTTCCCATTGGACGCAGCATTTTCCTTCTTTTGTTGCGCCCGCTTGCGGGGGTCATCCCGAGACCTGTCCAACTCTGCCTGGACCGTTGCGATCACCTCGTCCGCGAGGCTGCGTCCACCAAGCCTGGCGGGCTTGACTTCCTTGAGGTTCTCCCACCGCTTGTGGAGTTCCTCGTAGAAACCAACTGTATCCCACCACCCCACCTTATCGTCTCTACCATCCCGCCTGTAGAGGTGGTAGGTGAGGACTGCGAGAGCGTGGCATATGAGCGGCCCGTCAACCATGCTGCGAAACTCTGCGTACGTTATGTGCTTCGAGCAGCACTGACGGGTGCTGTGCCGCAGAGTTTGGTAGATTAGGTCTCCCACCGGCGCTGTAAAGACGTACGGGCGCGTGTCGGATTCCTATGGAAGGTTAGTGAAAGCCGTTGGGAACGAATAAAGATAACACCTACAGTCCAAAAGCGCGGGTGGACCGCATAGCGGTGAGCTTCGTACAGATATTTGGCCGAAAGACCATCAAGGGGGGTCCCCGCAAACCAAGACACCAGCGAGGTTTCCCACACCTTTCGGTAGTTTTGGACTTTCTTTCTGAGCTACAATGTATTTGTTAGCAGTGCAAAAACAAATGACGTGGGCGATTGATCCCCTACCTTCTCGGCCAATCGGGAAGTCCAAATTCCTGCATCTGGGCGGTTGAGAGCTTCCGCCTTTAGCCTCCAGACGTCCTCAAACAACGCCTTTAGGTTGGCCGTATTCGCCATGGGGCGACCAAAGACAGTGATCAGAAGGAATTCCCTCTGGAACTGGTTAAAAACACAGTCCTGGTCGCCCGGCAGCTTGCTGCTGGCGAGGCCCATCTCTTCGGCCAGATCATCTCCCGGGAACCCCACGGTGCTTGAAGGCACCGCCCCAGAAGAAAAGCACGCGCTCCCTGGAAATCCCCCATGGCCCTCAAGTTTCAAAAACTTGTTGCAGGCTCCAGCCGGGGCGGGGGCCTTCCTCTTCACTGGTGGTGGAGAGGGGAAAAGCAGCTTCAGTACTGAGAGAGGAAAGTCTCTCAGCGCCGGCGGGATGTAGTCGGGGACTCCGTTCGAGTGTTGTCGAGACTCCTCGGCCTCTTGCACCACCTGAGCAGAGGCGGGGGAGATGGTGGCCGGCGTTGGCGTATCTAGCACCCCGACAATTGGATGTGGCTTGCTCAGCCTTGACTTTTGTGGGCGCGGCGCTGCTTGTGGTGTGTCTGTTGACACTTGAGGTGTCCTCAAGATGGCGCGTGGAAGGAGGACGGGCGCCTTTGGCGTCTCCTGAGCTGGTGGTGGGGGTGGTGGAGGCGGTGGTGGGCACGATGTTGTTGGGGGTGCCTGCGCTGGTGGAGGAGGTGGTGGTGGAGGTGGTGGGCACGAAGTTGCTGGAATTGCCGGTGCTGGTGGAGGAGGTGGTGGGCACGAAGTTGCTGGAGCTGCCGGTGCTCGTGGGGGTGGTGGGGGAGGGGGTGGAGGGCAGAAAGTTGCTGGAGCTGCCGGTGCTGGTGGGGGTGGTGGAGGAGGGGGTGGAGGGCAGGAAGTTGCTGGGGCTGCCGGTGCTGGTGGGGGTGGTGGAGGAGGATGAGGCGCCGACACTGGTGGAGGAGGTGGTGGGGGAGCCGGTGCTTTTGTCGGCACATCGGTCCTGACCTGTGGGACCAAATGGAACGGCGCCCTCGTCTCGAGGTTCTTTATTCGGGCTTTTCGAACCAATTCCTCCTCCTCCTCAGCTTTCGACTTTTCCGCTCCCAACGCCCCGAATTTCTCCTGATAAGAGTTCAATAACCGCTGCATGCGATCATTGACAGCTTTGATCTCTTCGTATTTCTTCTCCATTGCGTCGCGCTCCGCTTTGCTCATCTGAGCGCGCTGTGTCTGTAGCTCCAGGATTCTGAAAGTAGCTTGGTCCCTCCTATGGCTTGAGGCGAGGTCGGGAATGGTCGGGATGCCTGGCGTCTGGTCTTTGGGCGTCTGGTCTTTGGCGTTCCCTTTCGATGGTGGTGGTGGTGCGCTCCCGGTCTTTGGTGACGACACCTCTACTCTGATGGAGTGAGGTGAGCCCCCATCCGACGCCCGCGGCGCCCTGCGAGGGGCTGCAGGCTTCGTTGATTGTGTTGCCGACTTTGGCGGTCGGCCGGGGCGGCGCTTTTGTTGTTGTTGTTGTTGTTGTTGTTGTTTTGGTGGCATGCTATGATAGTCAGACAACATTTCAGCATAGGGGAAGGGGTCAATTACGTTAGCAATATCGGTGGGGCACACTTACAGCAGGAGGGCCGTAAAGGAAAGGAATAAGAGGCCGGAGTCGGCAGCGCATTTAAAGGCGGCCCCAGGTCGAGTTCGGGATCCCCCAAAGCAAGCTTTCAATACACCCTCCGAAAAGTTTGACTGTTTGCTGAGAAATCAAGTTGGGGATTGTTGGGGAGAGCTCGCTTGAGACCGACAGCCGCAACCGAGAGCATAGTTGAGAGAGGGAGAATCGGTGGTCCAAAGGAAGTGAGTTGGTGCTTCGAGCTCGAGGTTTGCTGTTTGATTCTTGAGGTTGATGCCTGGAATTGATGAATTGAGGTTGTGGTCGGCACTCTATGAGTGTTGGTGAGACTTTGAGGGTCGTCGCGACGTTGTTGCTTGGTGTTGCGGCTGAAAGAATGTTTCGTGGTCCAGGCGTTGCGCCCAACTCTAAGACGCAGCTAAGAATGTTGGGGCTGCCACAAGGTAACGCCACGGCGACTCGTCAAAAAAGGCCCGACCATGAAACTGGTGTGAGGGAACGCACATTCCAGGCCTCCACCCCTCTAATTTCTCTACTCCAACACCAAAATTAGATTCTTTTGACGCCCTTTGTTTGAGCTGAAGAATTGCAGGAAATAATGCTGAGCCCCTTGCTGATAACTTTAAGGTGCATTGTGGATTGTCCGAGAGCGTGCTGTAGGCGTCAACTTTCTTGGCGGTGACACTTGAGTTGAGGCGTGCCGCTCTCCCCAACAAAGTTCGGAACCCGCTCAACAACACCGCTCGCCAGTACCAA